>CM057342.1:668781140-669981140 GCA_030015575.1 Agapanthus africanus | reverse complement strand
TCCCACTGTTTTTATCAAATCTTCCTTCAAACCTTAAAAGAAAAGACTAGCCGGGATTAATTACACTCTACAAGTTCGCCAATCTTTCAGCCAGGCCAGTGTCGGTACTTTGAGGGAGGTTCCCCGTGCTTTCGCACGGACCTAATTAAAGTAAACCTCATTTTCCCAGAGGCGTAATTCCGTTGACACCTTTCTAGACACCTACTTGATCGGCTAATTGCAAAGTGCAAAACTCTCCCAGGAGTAACAATTACTCGCAGTGGGTATCAGGATCCAACTATCATATAGAAGGTATGCAATCTCATTGCAAATTTCGACACTTGAAACTCCCGATAAAGGTTTTTACCCCTAGCACCTATGACCTTAACTATGGTGAACAAATCATAAGCACTAGTCAAGTTCTACCCGTCATTTCGTGATTAATTAGACTCACCCACATGACCCTTAACTAAGGTCAACAAAGTCACGCGACTGTCCTAACTAATCGCATCATATGCGGTGTAGGAAGACATCACTTAGCTACCGTACACTGTGCCTTGACTATGGTCAACAAACACAGCACGAATACTAAGTACTCTACTTCCTAAAATGACGGAGGGTTGCGAATGGTTTTTATGAAAACCTTTTAACGCTTTGAACTTGATCTCGTTGCGGAATCAAATGGTTTTTAAATGGAGTGTTTTTGAGGCTTTTCTAGTTTTGCTAAAGGGGTCACTCCCGGTGAAGGGATCGTCGGCCCTTTCCTCATCGAATAAGGTGCAGGATATATCATATATACCTCTGTGCAAAACAGAAACTATAGAAGAAATCAAAAGACAAACCGAGAGTTGTAGCATCTGCCAGTTATTGCTAAAGGAGTCACTCCCGGTGAAGGGATCTCGGTCCTTTCCTTATCGAATAAGGTGCAGGATGTTCTACAAGGAACACCGCGATGCAAAGCAAGAACTGTAGCTACTTGTTTTATTTTAAAATTCGATTCCACAACATCTTTTAGGTTTATTTTCTTTCATTAATCTCATTAATGAATATCCCATCATTTAAGTCCACCTAAACATCACAGATAAATATAACGTACGCTTATGCCATCCGCATTCGCCTCGATGTCCCGTCTGCACCGTTAGGTTAGGTAACTAACGGCAGACCGGGACAGGGCTAGCGCGGGTGTAAAACATAAACAACGTCTATATAATATATCATATATACTATATGCAATATCTATCTGAACATATCACATGATCACATCACAGATAACGCAGCAGAAAATATCATATGAAATATTGGATATACTAGGACGTCCGTGTTTTTAATACGAGCCAGTATAAAACACGGATTCCACGGTCGTGATGAATAGCAAATCCCACACCCCTAGACCCCTACGAGAGCGGCAAGCAACCCTACCAATTCTAGGGTTAGGAGACCCGAACTCGACTCCTCGAGATAGTCTCCCACTGGACCCTAGAACCTGGTTACTTGTGCTCCCCTCCTTGGGTCTATCCTAATACGGAAAAGTAAATAATATACATCAACTGTGACATCTTCCGCAACCTGGAAGTGCCCCAATAAAAGAATATTACATACAAGTTTTTACATGAACGAAAATGAAAAACACTCATCTCACATAAAAAAACCCGGCTATTCAAACACGACGATCCAATATAACATATCTAGCAACACATAACATCACATGTCATCAACGTAAGTAAACATGCGTATCCCAATTGTCGTTGACATACAGCAACGAAACCGGCGATATCACATATTACATTTACGGTCACAGAAAAGAAAGTGTAAAACTACAACAGTTGGAATCCGCAAACTCTTTAGACATCGCATGCCTAACCAAATGAATTCCTTAGACATCGCATGCCTAACAATTATAAACCCCGCATTTTAGTCTCAATATCGAAAACACTTTTCAATATAAAGTCGGGCAATTCAACAAGATTCCCGGCATCCAGAACGAATGTTCGTCGCAAACTTTAGTAGACGGCCACACCCCCGATACCGTCGACGAAGTGCACTAAGGCGGAACACCGCTGCCGCGAGCACCCGAACGGATGCTTTTTGGCGACGGGGTTCTCCTACAGTCACTTGGTCGGGGCTATAGGGTGTAGCTGTCTATTAAGTTTACCGGCGAGTATCCATATACGCTACGTGATTGCGACGGACTTTTGATCGTATCAAAATTCCGTGGCAACCGATCAAGTGAGACTAAAGTGCTATGTTTATAACATTCATATTAGTTATCTCATAACTACTTGTGAATTCCAAATATTGTATCACATTTCAGATAAATAGAAAATGTTAAACTTTCCGATCGAACAATCAAACACCCAAGTTTTCCCAAAACAGCTCAACACATGATATAAGTTTAAAAACATTCACTTCATGCCTCAGTACCAAAGGTCCAGCCGTAGAAGGGTCAAGCCAACGCCTCACATGTAGCACGCCGTACTGCCCCAAACCCTAAGGTTCAAAGGGCAGTTCAAGACGGTCACATAATCGAGTTAAGGTTTGTTGTCTTCTAGAGGGTCCATCGCGTTACTTGCACTACTTAGAACGTCTTTAAACCACGGAAAAATCCAACACTTGGAAATTTTCCAGCAGGAGAAAAATTGGGTATTTATATCCGGTCGAATTTTATAACATATTCTAAAATACCCGGAAAAACACATAGACGAAGTTAAACTTTCGATCGAAACAACGAACTCCCAATACAACCCAGAAAACTCAACTCTTGAGTATAATTTAAAAATTCCCAGAAAATACAGCACTAACAGATAGGAATTACTGTGCAAGGAAAATTCCAAGATGCTCCTATATGGCCGCGGAACCGCCGCACATGCCACGCTCGTGCAGCGGTTCCGCGGCCACGTGGTCGAGTTACCCTCACGCGCTTCACAGTAATTCATAAAAAAGCCTGCTGAATTTTCTGGATATTTTTAATCCACAAAAATCCCCGATTTCAAAAAATGTACAGAGAATGGTTTTGGATTAGGGTTTCGGGTTCGATCGGGTTTCTAACTTCGTCTACTCATCGCCTAAGGCTCTAGCTAGCCTCTGATACCACTGTAGGGTTCCTAGGCACACACATGAGGTTCCACAACAGATCAAATATGCCAAAATCATAATTTTTCTATGTTCCAAAGAACCCTAAACTAGATCGTTACTAGAGGTAAAGGCGAAACTATGCAAGTTAACAACTTTAACTAAAAGGAAAGTGACTACAACCTTTGTAGATCCGGTCCTCCACTTCCTTAGCTCCGTGATGACGTCCCTCCACTGCGATCATCGGATCCCAGACTCTAGCGATGGTTTCGTCGAAGAAAAGATCGGGCTAGGTCGTCGACTTCGATGCCGAAGATGATCTACGTCGAGGCAACTCAAGATCAAGCTCCACCTTCACCAAGTCATGAAACTTGTGAAGAAAACACCTTATACTACATGGCAAGTGGTAAAGGATGAAGAAATAGGAAATGGGTTCACTTTGGATTTGGATTTCTCACTTGGAATGATCACTTGGAAATTTTCTAGAAGGCTTTCTTCTTCACTTGAAGAAGATGAAGATGAAATTGGAAAAAAGAATTATCACAAAAAGAAAATTCAAGTGATATCTATCATATTGCAACCATGGGTGAGATAAACTCATGTAGAGAATAAACTAAGGTTTAGGCAAATGGTTAGGTTAAGCAAAAGAAACAAAATGGTTGAACTTTTCAAAGCTTCATGAAGCTTCAAAGAAAATCCAAAGTTAGACACCATTTTATTTCTTGCTAAAATGAATAAATAAATAAATGAATAAATAAATTAAAACCCTAACCATTTACCTAAACATGGTTCAAAGCATACACACACCCAAGTTTGCATGTATCATCAAACATGATACAATCTAGTGCACAAAAATATATCACATATACTACTTGTGCACATTAAGTGAGAAAATCCATATTAAGTGAACAAATACTAGTTAATGTAAAGTAATATATCAAATATATAATTATACATTAAATCATTAAATCAACACTTGATTTAATGATCCGGTCATATAGCATATAACCGACTAATATCAAGTGTATCAATGTATCGAATCAACACTTGATTCGGTAACCCGGCTATATCACATATAACCGACCTGATGATACAAATCGCGAGAATGGAATACAGTATAACATACTGGTATTATTCTCGGTCCCGCACATATCTCATATGTGCTCCTATTTCATTTCGCTTGAGCCAAGAAACCTCTGTGTAGGACTCTAAAGACTCGTCAATACGCCGGCAGCAGGTGATGATCATATCAAACACCCACAAGCCACAAGCGGTCTGCTAAACATAACGGCCACCCGGGTATTGAGCGATCAGAAGATCAATGAGCAAGCCCGCTCACACTCCTGTGAATCCAACCAGCAACACTTACCGTACAGTCCGGTCTGTTCGTCTGATATGTCGCATATCTCGCCTAGGGGTGGTAAATGTCAGACCCCAGTAGCTCGATAAGTCATGCCGATGTAAGGTCCATAACAAGCACGAAACTACTGATAACACTTACCAGTAAATCAGTGCAACCCTAGCCAGGGATTTCCAGTTATGGCCAGTCGAGCATAGCACAACATCAACCCCCAATACCGGGAGAGACGAATCCCCTCCTATCGCTCATTGCCTCCATATGAATCGGGACTGTACCCAAAAAACTACCTGTTTGCACGACTCAGTAGAGCCGTGGTAGGGTGGAAATCAAAGCACAGTGGGAGACACACAAGACTCTATGACGATCTCGGGTCAACAGTCTAAGCTGTACCAGTGTCACCAGAGAACTGCCATCTAACGTGAGGTATAATACCATCTGGGAGTTCTCGGCGAGTCCGTTCAGTGTACTCAGTCACCACTGAGCACTCGCATACCATCTCTGATGTCAAACACCAATGGATATGGGATCATCCATCGCCCATCACATGGGTCGAGAAGATATACGCTAGTCTACTCTGGAACATCGATGCCCCGTCTCGATATTCCCACGACTAGGAACAATGAAGGATGTACTCATCGACTACCTAGGCCCCATTAGTATGATCTACATCATATTCCTGGAAGTCGAGTACACATCCTAAGGGCTTTATCAACATGTAACAGAGAGACAGAAAGTATACACGTTAAGATAAAGAGCAACCAGATAGAGTACTATCATGTCGAGCAAGAAAATCCTACCTATATATGTCCCAGCATCCACTACAATATACATCCTATGTACAGTAATGGCCTCTAGGGTATACATATAACTAACATAGCTCAAAGGAGTCATGCAAACGGTTGGATTTTGGGTACAGTCCCGAGTCACATGGAGGCAATAAGCGATAGGAGGGGTTTCGTCTCTCCCGGTATAGTGAGTTAATGTTGCGCTATGCTCGATTGGCTATAACAGGAAGTCCCTGGCCGAGAGGTTTTCCTTTGACCGGAGTGGTCAGTACCGGCGGGTTCTGCAGGTATTGCTTGATTTCGTCCAGTGCACTTTGGCATTTATGATCCCAAACGAACGGTGTCCCCTTCTTCATTAGATGGCTATAGGTGCGGCATTTGCCGGAGAAGTTGGCTATGAACCGCCGGATACACGCGAGCTTTCCTTTGAGATACTGTAATTGTTTGAGAGTTCTTGGCGTGGGCATTTCCATAATCTCCTTGATCTTTGATGGGTCTATTTCGATGCCTACGTGTCGTATGATGAATCCTAGGAATTTTCCTGAGGAGACTCCAGACGCTCATTTCAGAGGATTCATCTTTAGATTGTATTTCCGAAGGCACTGAAACACTATGTTCAGATGTTCCCAGTGCTCCTCGTATAATTTGCTTTTTACCACAAGGTCGTCAATATACCATTCGACAATCTCATGTATAAGGTCATCGAAGATCTTCGCCGTGGTCCTCTGGTAGGTAGCGCTTGCGTTCTTCAAACCGAAGGGCATTACCTTATAGCAGAATATGCCTAGCGGAGTTCGGAAGGCGTTGTGCTTTTGGTCTTCAGAATGCATTTTTGTTTGATTGTAGCCTGAAGATCTATCCATGAAGAAGAAGACCTCATGAGTGGACGTGTTATCGATCATCAGCTCGGTAACAGGTATTGGGAAGTCATCCTTCGGACAAGCTTTGCGAATGTCTCGAAAGTCCACACAGATGAGCACTGTTCCATTTTTCTTCATCACTGGAATAATGTTGGCAATCTAGTCAGGATACTGAACTTCTTGGATGAAGCCAGAGTCAATTAGTTTCTTGACTTCGGCATTGATATTCATCTCGAGTTCGAGCCGCATTCTTCTTGGCACCTGTTTGACTGGCTTGACGTCCGGCGATATAGCTTGTTTATGTACTGCTATTTCTGGATCTAGTCCCGGCATCTCGGAATAATTCCATGTGAAGCAGTCTTTATATTGCATAAGCACGTCATTTTGTCTGGCCACCTGTTTTTTAGACAACAACTCACTGACGAACGTGGGTTTCGATTCGTTTTCCGTCCCCAAGTCAACTTTTTTCAGGTTGTCCGCCGTAGTGTGTATCGCATCTTCCAGCTCTTTTGGTGCTGGTGGAAACTCTGAGATCACCTCATCCCCGTCTTCATTTGCAAAACACCTGAAGGAGTCATCTATATTCTCATTCTCTCCCCCCTTTGAGAGTGTTATCATATAGAAAGTACGAGTTCGCTTCCATTCTTGGTGTTGAGCTGGTCCCGCCTTCGCGATATAGGTTCTCTTTGGCTCATGCTCTTGTGGTGGTGTCACCTTCCAGCTGTCGAATAAAGCGAACCTGCCCTGTTGATATTGGTCTTCGACCCGGTCTTTAAAGGTCAATCAGTCTTCAAGAGGATGTCCTATTGCTCGATGATAGGAGCAATAATCCGGAAGACGGATCTCGTTTATTTGTTTGGGATTCCAAGACTCTGGGAGCGTCATCATCTGATGCTTGATGATAAGGTTGAATATTTCCTTGTATTGTCTTAAGGGAAAGAGTATTCCCGACCCATCTTCTTGATGAAAGATGGATTCCAACTGACTTTTTCTTGATTGCGTGGCTTCTTAAATCCGCTTTGCTGTTTTAGAACGTGATTCTCGTTCTCCACCATGTTTTTTCCTTTGTGTCGGGCTTTTTCCTTGTCGCGAGAACGTACAGCGGGCTGAGGGTGAAGGGCATCGTAATTTTCCTTTTCCGTAGACTACTGAATGAGACGCTGAGTCCTGGCCTTTTCGTAAATAGCCATTTCGCGGTTGTGATCATCCCGAACCTTTTGACTGGCCTCCTGTATTAGCTTGTCAACTTGCTCTTCGAACGACAGACTTGACGTTCTTATAGCGGGATTTTGCTTCGTTTCAACATCACAGCTATCTGGAAAAGCATTCCCTTCTTCACCGGAGTTATTTATAACGCAGCAGCCATGGAATCGCTCATGTTTCTTGGACCAAACATATCCAAGCCCAGCCGTCTCCATCCTCCCGTTGGGCATCTTTCGCTGAGTCCCAGAAATTTCCCAAATCTTGTTGTGGAACTGGGCTTGTCAAGCGGTTTGTTTGAAGGGTACGCCTTGGTATCTTAATAGCCTTTTCAATACCTCTGCGTAATATCTGGGTAGACGGATTGGTTGAAGTATGTCAAGTGCAAACTTGGTACCATGCTTGACTTCTTTCTCCACTCTGGTCTCTGTAGATTGATAGATGATGATCGCCTTTTCACCTCATCGCCTGGGAGGGACGTAGAAAGTCCACAGCTTTTGCACGCTATATGTATCAAGCACATCAAATTCTTTGTAATGCCGCGGTGGAACTATAGTGATTTGCAAGCTCTGATCGGCCCCAGTAATGGTTTGTGCTGACGAGCAAGTGGAGAATACGGCGTTAGTCTCGTCCTCAGAGTCACTACCGAAGACCAAAATAGGAGTAGATGATCTGGGCCTGTTGCATTAGGGTTGTCCCGAGTAGACTATATCTTCATCTTCCTCGGTATCGCTCCCAAAGATTGGGATAGTGGCGACGGCTTTTTGTTTATTCCTCTGCTTATGATATCTTTCTGTGTCTTTGAAGTCTGGTAGGAAGTACTTTGCGTCTTCATATTTTTGGACTTCGTTTATAGAAAATGGATTTAGCTCCCCTGTAACTTTGTACTCGAGGCCGTCTATGAAATACTTCATACACTGGTATTGTGTAGAAGGGATGATATTGTACCCGTGTAACCAAGGCCGGCCGAGCAAAGTGTTATAGAAAGTCTTGGCGTCAATGCCATGAAATTTGATGTCAGTGACGAGAAGCCCAAAGCGTAATGTCAATATTATGGACCCAAGCGTCCGTGATGACTGTGAGTCCAATCCGGAGAAGGTAATTTTGTCCCGAGCCAGGTGATGAACATTCATGCAAATCTCCTTCAGCACCTTTACGTTGAGAAGGTTGACGGGGGACCCGTTGTCGATCAGGATCTTCCCTATCTTGATCTCGTGGCAGCACCCGGTGACATATAGAGGACGGTTGTGCTCGCACGTTCCGAGGAGGAGATCTTCATCGCCGAATGTGATGTCAGTTGTATGAACCTCTACCAACTCATCCTTCATCTTTTCTTCCGCAAGGAAAGCTTGGAATTGATCGTGCTCCTGTAATGCCCTGATCAGAGAATCTCTTGCTTCTTTGGATAGGAGGAGAGCATCCAGTATGCTCAGTTGTGAGGGTATCTTCCTAAAATGTGCCAGGACATTGTAATCCACCTTGTTTTTCATAGGCGGGTCCTTAGCTGTGAGCTCTTTGACGACTCTATCACCGAGGGCAATTTCCTAAGGGACTTTTTCCTTCCCCTTGTCTCTTTTTCTCGAACATTTATTTTTAGGCCTGAGATTCTTTTCAAGCAACGTACGGTTACGCAGCTGAATGTTCTCGCAGTTCTTCTCCTTTTCTTCTTTTCCAGAGGTGGATTCTTTCAAGAGAGGGCCAAGGGTCATTTCTTCCTTAGAGTCGCTCCCGAATGTAAGAACTCGAGATTTTGCTCTTGTCAAACTGGTATAAACCATATGGAAGTTGCCATCCGTTCTTTCACGCTCGTCTGTCGCGCTTCTTTGCTGTCAACGAGCCTTATGCTTCATCCGCTTGAAGTGTTGTCGGTGGGCAACGTATCTTTCCACCACTTTTTGAAGGCATTGCACTCTTTGGTGGGGGGTGTGACCCTTCGATGGTATAAGCAGTAGTATGGATGTATATCCATTTTGTCAAGGCATATGATCCCGGGAGTGCTTTCCACAAGAGGGGGCAGCTTCATTCCCACTGACAGGGCTTTGGCGAGCCGCTTCTATGTTTTGATCCTGCTCTTGTTTGTAGCAGGTGTGCTTTGGCTTGGTTTGAGTGCTTTACGGCTCTTCCCCGCTGCGTCTTCTTCATCCTGACGCTGATACTTGGACTTTTCGTATATGGCCGTTTCACGTTCTCGGTCAGCTCTGCTCTTTTGAAAAGCTTCGTTTAGCAGCCTGTCAATTGGGTCTTCTGGCAGCTCCGGGGATTTTGGCACCGATCATGCCCCCAGTTCCTCTGCGTTGCTTTCCAACGCCGAGGGATTTTCTTCATTACATAACGATGAACGAGAAACCATGTGGTAACTTGCCACATAGCCTTGGGTTCCCCCTGATGAGCGATGTTCCTCATCATCGTCACTATCTCCGTTCTCAAGAATATGGTTGAGAAACTCTTCGAGGGTGACTGGGGTCCGTGATCAGTCGAAAATATTGCATTCTTAACACATCAATTTTCCTACTCTTATTAATCATCTAAGGGTGTTTATTTTAAATATAACACGGATTACAAATTCATCTATAAAATACCAAATACCACGTGTTATAGTTATAATTGACATTCCAGAGGGAAATTGTGTGTTTATTACTACACGCATAATTTTTGTATATCTCAACACTTTCATCAAGTTTGTGTGCAGGAAATTCTTCAGGTCATAGAACTGGAATTGCAAAATTGCCAATAAAATGCAGCAAGACAAAGACTTAAAATCTGGCACAGATTCAAAAGACATAAAATGATTCCAGATATCAAAAGAACACCCAAAGACTAACATCAAATCACCCCAGAAAGTTGAAGAAGAGATCTCCTTATATGGCTGTGGATCCATGGCCGATCCAGGCCAATCCGCCGCGGTTCTGCGGCCGTATTGACTCATCGGCGTTTGAAAATTCTCCAGAGCCTTCCTTGTAACGGCCTAGCTTCCTCAAGACGCTCCATTTCTACGTAGCATCTTCTGGAAGGCTCTGCATAACTACCAAGCTTATGAAGGAAGCTTAATTGGAAATCTATAAAAGGGGATCTAGATCTAAATTTTAGGGGTTGTTCATTGGTTGTTCAATTAGTTGTTAATTAGTGATACAATTGGAGACACAATTCAAAATTCAAATTCGAGTTGAGTGACACAACTTGAGATCAAAATCCAAAGCAAAATCAAGATCCATTAAGAAGCAAATCAAGCGAGAAATCAACAATCCCTCATCGCAACACCGGTCGTCATCAAGAGCAAAAGATCCGCGACAATCCACTTCTCACGACGATCGAGCCACGCAAAGATCGACGACAAATCCACCTCTTCAAGGGAGCGATCGAAAGCTAAATCTTGTACCTCGAATTGACGAGTTGTGTAAATTTGAAGAAGATTTAATGAAGGTGATAAATTGTTAATTCTCATTTTCATTACATTCCTGCATTATAAAATATCTCATTTGTGATTCTTTAATTTTCATCATGTGTGAGTGAAATCTCCGCTTGTGGAGGAATCGAGAGAATCGGTAGATCTAATGATGATGGAATTCTTTTACTAATCTTAAGTCTTATGAGAATTATAAACTCTAGGAAAAAGAAACGTTAATAATCTAATTTAGAGCGAGATCAATGTTCTTGATTATTTTGTTGCAAATTAGGGATCAAATGATTGATAATCATCTTTGCTAGAGGCTAGAATTGAATGAGGATCAATGAAAAGACAAGGGATAGTGAAGGAGAAACCCTAGTCTCTTCAATAGATCCCTAATCTTCATTCATTCATCATCTATCTAGCTACAATCCATCAATAGATAAGTTAGTCATAATTAGTATTCATCATGGCTATTAGTTCGATCGATTCCTACAAGCTATTCTTCAAATCTTGATAACTAAGAAATTTGGACATCTTCTTAATTCTTGATCTATTTTCTTTATGTTTCTTAAAATCAATTCTCATAAATCTTGAATCAATTCTCTTGAATTTTCTTTTATATTTTTTAATTCGACTCAAATCTAGCAAAATCAAACAAGTACACGCATCTCAGTGGACGATCCGTATTCATTGACGAAACTACAATAGACACCGTCAATTGATTGCGGTATAAATTTCTTTGGTTGTGATAAAACTTTTCCATACACACAAAAAGAACGATCAATCAAATGGCGTCGTTGCCGGGGATGTGTGCTATTTTGTTCGTTTTTGTTATTTGAGTTGAAAATTTATTATTCCATCAGAATTTTTAGATCAAAATCGCATCAAGCGCTTAACGATTAGTTACGAATTTTTGCGAGGGAATCTGGAATCATTGTAGCAGTGCAATCAAGATTCAGAGAAGTTCTGCAAATTCCAGAGGAGTACAAGAAACTACAGGAAAGTGTGTCTAAAGCCTAACTCCTCCTTCCCACTGCGGATCCGTGGCCAATAGCAGGTTTTTGCGACGGTTCCTCCGCCTTTTACGTGGTTCACTGTTCCAAACTTCTGTGGTATATTCTCTGTTCTCCTCTTTCCTCTCTAATCTTGTCCAATAACACTTTTCTGCAGGATTCTTTGCAAAATTCGCAGCGCCGCTAAAAGAAAAATTGTTGCGTATTTTGATATTGGTTGTTTGCATATTTTAATACGGAAATTAAGGGGCAAAGACCAAATTCAGATTAGGTAGGGATTTCATTACGCTTCCTAAGCCCCAAAAATCACAAAACTTGCATTCGTATCACCCTCATTAACTAAAAAATATCTAGACAAGACTCTAAGGACCGTCGCGCTCAATTAGGACAGAAGGATGTCGTTGGTAATCTATTGCTTATCCACGTTTCTTTTGTGGTGTCTAAGGCAAGTGTGTCTAAAGCAAGTAGTTACTTAATTAGGCCCACTACTTACGTAGTGGAAAACCTTCCACTTACCTGGCACTTACCTGGCTACAGAAGGGATAAAAAGGCAGTAGAGGATCTATCTTGCGATTTGTCTTCTGGAAGTCTAGGAGCGGTTTAGAGACTTGACCTAGGTGACCATTAGATCTAGGGTTGCTTGTGCATTGTTGTGTGATTTTTCAAAAAAATCCGTCTTTTTTTTCAAAAACAAACACCAAACCAACATTTTTTTATAATTATCACAACGCTGCCACTTGTGCTAAACCATTAGTGCAAGCTAGGCTGGACACGAGATTCTAGTGCCCGTCTTGTCCGCGTTTTCCTTATCGACTCCAAAGTCGGTATTTCTACATTTTCTTTTTCCCCACCACCCACCACGACCGCGATGGATGGATATCCATCAAATTTTAATAACACCATGCTGCCACCGCCCACAGGTGTGCAAAATCCTCCACGCATTTCTGTCCAGGAGAGATGCTACCTTACACATGGTCCTCTCTCTACTTGTCTTTCTATACTACTAGACAATGGGGATAATTTTGAAATTAAACCTCATTTCATCAAACTTTTACCTAAATTTCACGGGCTCGAGTCTGAAGACGCATACGTTTTTATCAATAATTCGAAAACGTATGTGCTATGATGGGTACTTCACAGCTTTCCATGGATGCTATGTGTTTATGTCTTCTCCCATTCACTTTGTGCGATTTAGCCGAGAAGTGGCTTTATAACACACCCGCATATTGTATTTCAACATGGGATGAATTCGTTACAGCATTCCTTAAGAAATTCTATCCCAATCATAAGACCGCCCGTGTTCGGAGAGAAATCTTCCAATTTACCCAACTTCCCAATGAACCATTTTGGAAATGTTTTGAACGGTTCAAGGATCTTCTTATTCAATATCCTCATCATGAAATCCCTAGATGGGATCTGTGTCGCATTATCTATGAGAGTATTGATCTCATGACAAAACAGATGCTTGAAACCATGTGTCAATGTCAATTCCTGTCTAAAGATGATGGTGAAGCTTGGAAATACCTGGAAAATCTTGCCCAAAACACTTTACAATGGGAAAGTGTTATTCACTCATCGTCTAGGGAAGGTATCAATCAGCTCGATGTTTCCATCTTAATGAAAGCCGAAATGGCCGCAACACAAAGGAAATTTGACGCTATTGAAAACAGGATCTCTTCAACCTCCCTAAATCAGTACACACTCCCCAAAATTGTTTGTGGATGCTGTTCAAACCCATCACATTTGACGGAAGAATGTCCTTTGAATGTATCGTTTCAAGGTCAAGAACACACTAATGCTGCATTTCAACAGCAAAGACCTGGAAACAATCCTTCTTCTTCCAATTATAATCAAGGTTGGAGGAATCACCCTGATTTTGCTTGGAACCAATACCAAACTCAAAATACGGTTCTAAATCAAAATAACTTTCAATACGTCCTTCCACAGCAATAGCAACCACCACAAATGAGTCAGCATCCCTTTCAACCGCAACCTTTACAAAACCCGGCCAACAACTTTTATCCTTCTTCTGCCGGTACCAATAAACCCTCTGCACTCGACTTGTTCATTGCACAGTCCATGCAAACGACTGACATTTTAACATCTTCTATCCAGACGTTAGTGCAAAACACTGTCTCCCACGATGAGAGTATCAAATTGATAGAAGCACAAATTGCACAACTGACTGCAGCAATGAGTGCTAGAGAGAAAGGGAATCTTCCATCTCAACCCTTACCTGATCCTGGGTGTTCATAGTATAATGTGAATGCACTTACCACGTTGAGATCTAGAAGAGTGCTGGATAACCATGCGGGTGAACAAATTGAAACTGATAATGAGGAACCAATTGAAACCCTGACTTCCACTCCCACTTCTACTCCTTACCCTATTTCTTCTAGTTTACCTTCTTCTTCCGAGCCTATTCTCCGTTTTCCCCAAGACTCGAACCCTCCACCCACCTGATCCTTTCCATCTCCACAAACTTCTCCACAAGTGTTGGACCCAACACTTATTGATAAAGCTCCATTTCCAGATAGGTTGAGCTCCAACAAACCGAATGCATAAATGGAGAAGGTTGTGGAAATGTTTAAGCAAGTTAACATAAATATTCCTCTCCTAGATGCTATCCAACAAGTTCCAGCTTATGCAAAAATCTTTAAGAACTTGTGCACTAGGAAGAGAAAAACTCAAGTGCCGAAAAAAGTTTTCATGTCGAGTAATGTAAGCACAGCTTTTACACAGCAATTACCCAAGAAACGTAAGGACCCTAGCTGTCCTACAATCTCTATTTCTATTGGGGGTAAAAATATCAACCGTGCTTTACTCAATTTAGGCGCTAGTGTTAACTTGCTTCCATATTCTGTATATGAGAAATTGGGTATCGGAGAATTAAAACCATCGCAATGCACTTTACAGATGGCAGATCGATCTGTCACCAAGCAAAGGGGTATGCTTGAGAATGTGTTGATAAAAGTCGGGGAATTTATATTCCCTGTGGACTTTATTATTTTAGATACACAACCTGTATCAAACCCACGGAACCAAATTCCAGTGATTCTGGGTCGACCTTTTCTTGCGACTTCCAACGCTGTAATCAATTGTCGAAACGGTTCTATGACCCTATCCTTCGGGAATAGATCAATTGAACTTAACATTTACATGTTGGGAAGTCAAGCCTCCAAACCCTATGCTCATGTATCTTCTGTCGAATTAATGGATGTCGACAGCAGCGAACTTGAACAGCTTCACAATACTGATCTAGACTCTTTTCATACGTTGTTGTTTGACCCAGCGATGTATTATACACATACAGACCCTTCTTTTGAGTTGTCCGGATCAACATCTAACGCTTATTCTGAACTTTTCATGGAGTCTGAGTATCATCCCGTTCATTCCAATGACATTATTCTTCGGGATATCGATGAAAGCTTCGCTGATGAACTAGCATTCTTAGAAAACACAGGTGTTGAAATGAATCATCTCCAAAACAAAGAAATTGAACCTCCACCCTGCCTTCTTGACAATTACGAGAATGCAAGTAATCCATCATCATCATCACTGTGTCATCTCTCCAATTTGAGATGCAAATCCATTCTATTACACCCCTTATCTCTTCCCCATTTCTTCTTGGCTCTATATAACATATTCTTCCACCAACCGGTGTGTTTCACTGATAAAATTTTTGAATGGCTGGTGCTGACTTTCGGTCTTTGTAAGGTTTTGCATTGACCAGTAACTTTGACCCCCCTCTTGTGATTTTAAAAGCGTAACATTGTTTAACTCAAGTTTTGGGGGTGTATTTTTGGCTCTTGAAAACAAATGTTGTCCTCAAAATTGTGAGCCAAAAATAAGTTTGGGGGAGATTTTCACGTTCACTTATTCTTGTCCCCGTTAATAAATTTTTCCTCCGAAGCTTACAAGTTTTTGAGATTTAACAGATGGCAATAGTGAGGACACTGTTGAAAACAAGTTTGGGGGAGGTTTGTGCTTATTTACGCATCACTTTGCATCATACTTTGCATAAGCACAAAACATATAATAAAAAAATAATATAATAAAAAAATTTGTACATAAATAAGATAAAAAAAGATTAGAAAGTGAAAAATTACATTTAAAAGATTGGAAAAACTTAAGAAAACCAAGAAAGTTGGATGTTTTGTTAAATGAACTAGTAATAAGTAGTTATGAGCCGTTGTTCCAAAGGTTAGTAAGATGAAGGATTTCACTAATCTGAGGATAAAAATAAGTCTGAAAAACAGTTCATATTCTAGAAGCCAAATATTTGAATGTTGATATCCTACTATACGCACTTACACACGTCTTGAAACTCGGGATAGTAGAGGATACTTTGAAATGCTCTTGTCTAAAAGCCAAAAGTATGAAGGAAATAATGAATGAAAAATAAAATATAAAATGGTGTAGAAAAATGAACACTGGTTTTGTAAACACCAAGGCAACAATAAAAAAATATAGCGAGGGTGCTTCATCACCTAGTGCCTTAGACCAACTGGTTTGGGAGTCACTACTAAGCCTTAGGTGTTGCAAGACGAGGAAAATATTAAATACGCCAACTCTGCAAGCACATGAGTAATCGGTCGGTTAGTACCTCAAGAAGTATTAACGGACACATGAAAAATGTGTGAGCAATCCCATCTAAATGTTCATCAATTAAAAAGTACTGAGGTAGATGGACAATAGTATGATATCTTGAATTGAATTCTCCGAGTGTAGGGATGTCCAGTACACACACGTAGGGGTATATGATCGATGTTTGGAAGAAAGATAGGAATGAAGAATAAAGACGATATTTTATTGAGGGATGATGTGATTTCCAACATTTTTCATGACTATTGAGATAGGGCTCATAGCAACCGAAAAGCTAGTGTAGTTGGAAACTCTAATATTCAAAGTTTTTCTTTTATAGTTCTTATCTTTATATTTAACTTTCACAGTCTTCCTTTTATTATAGGATTTTGTGGGTGCAGTCTGCTGAAAACTCTCAGGAGACAACACTCCTACTAGAGACACCTAGAGGTTTAAAGGCTTGTTGCACGTGCTGAGTGCAATCGTGTTGCCTACGAAAGTGTGCTAGTTAGTTTTTCTTAATAAAATTTTTTCCTTCTCTTGAATAAAAGATGTTTGCTCGAGACGACCAAAATTAAGTTTGGGGGAATTTGATCAGTCGAAAATATTGCATTCTTAACACATCAATTTCTCTACTCTTATTAATCATCTAAGGATGTTTATTGTAAATATAATACGGATTACAAATTCATCTGTAAAATACCAAATTCCACATGTTATAGTTATAATTGACATTCTAGAGGGAAATTGTGTGTTTATTACTACACGCATGATTTTTGTATATCTCAACACTTTCATCAAGATTGTGTGCAGGAAATTCTTCAGGTCAAAGAACTGGAATTGCAAAATTGCCGATAAAATGCAACAAGACAATGACTTAAAATCTGGCACAGATTCAGAAGACATAAAATGATTCCAGACATCAAAAGAACACCCGAAGACTAACATCAAATCACCCCGGAATGTTGAAGAAGAGATCTCCTTATATGGCCGCGGATCCACAACCGATCCAGGCCGATCCGCCGCGGTTCCGCGGCCGTATTGACTCATCGGCGTTTGAAAATTCTCCAGATCCTTCCTTGTAACGGCCTAGCTTCCTCAAGATGCTCTATTTCTATGTGGCATCTTCTAGAAGGCTCTGCATAACTACCAAGCTTATGAAGGAAGCTTAATTGGAAATCTATAAAAGGGGATCTAGATCTAAATTTTGGGGGCTGTTCATTGGTTGTTCAATTAGTGGTTAATTAGTTACACAATTGGAGCCACAATTCAAAATTCAAATTCAAGTTATGCGACACAACTTAAGATCAAAATCCAAAGCAAAATCAAGATCCATTGAGAAGCAAATCAAGCGAGAAATCAACGATCCCTCATCGCAACGCCGGTCGTCATCAAGAGCAAGAGATCCACGACGATCCACGTCTCTTGGTGATCGAGCCACGCAAAGATCGACGACAAATTCACCTCTTCAAGGGAGCGATCGAGAGCTTAATCTTGTACCTCGAACTGAGGAGTTATGTAAATTTGAAGAAAATTTAATGAAGGTGATAAATTGTTAATTCTCGTTTTCATTACATTCTTGCATTATGAAATATCTCACTTGTGATTCTTTAATTTTCATGATGTGTGAGTGAAATCTTCGCTTGTGGAGGAATTGAGAGAATCGGTAGATGTAATGATGATGGAATTCTTTTACTAATCTTAAGTCTTATGAGAATTTTGAACTCTAGGAAAAAGAATCGTCAACAACCTAATTTGGAGCAAGATCAATGTTCTTGATTATTTCGTTGCAAATTAGGGATCAAATGATTGATGATCCCCTTTGCCAGAGGCTAGAATTGAATGAAGATCAATGAAAAGACAGAGAAACCCTAGTATCTTCAATAGATCCCTAATCTTCATTCATTCATCATCGAACTAGCTACAATCCATCAATAGATAAGATTAGTCATAATTAGTATTCATCATGGCTACTAGTTCGATCGATTCCTACAAGCTATTCTTCAAATCTTGATAACTAAGAAATTTGGACATCTTCTTGATTCTTGATATATTTTCTTTATGTTTCTTAAAATCAAATCTCTTAAATATTGAATCAATTCACTTGAATTTTCTTTTATATTTTTTAATTCGACTCAAATCTAGCAAAATCAAACAAGTACACGCATCTCAGTGGACGATCCGTATTCATTGACGAAACTACAATAGACACCGTTAATTCATTGCGGTATAAATTCTTTGGTTGTGATAAAACTTTTCTATACACACAAAAGACGATCAATCAGTCCGCGCCTTCTGGTTGTATTCTTCCAGCGCGTTGCTATACATTTACAGGTCCGTGTGCTGGTCGTCAGGCTGTACGATCTTCGTGGTCTTCATCCTTCCTTTCAAAGACTTTGAAGGATTGACCTGGGTGTTTTGCCCATTGTTTGCAGTTTTCAGTGTGGGACGCGGTTTCAGCATCCCTTCAATGATCTCGGGCTCCAGCGGGATTTTCCATCAGATCGTCGGACATGCTTGAAGATCCTTCAGTATTCTTTTGGTTTTAGCTGAAAGGACGACTTCCCATGGTGCTTCCCCTGTTGATACCAGTCCTCGATCCAATTTTTATGACGTAGCAATCTTCAATCGAGTGGCTCACCATTATATGATAGGAGCAATAGTTGGGGTAGTTGACGTCACCAGGCTGCTGTGGACGTTTTGGTTGTGGCAAATGATGAGTTTGTTGCGCACTGCCAGTTCGAACAGTCTCCTCGTTTTATCACGGGGAAACGAGTAAGCACGTCCTAGCTTCTCTTCTAGGGATTGGCACGGGCGTGCGTTGTTTTGGCGAGCAACCGGGTTCGGGTCACTCGGTTGCTGTTGAGTGTTGGCAACGAAGGCCTCTTTCCCTTTAGCGTTTGCATTCCGAGGGTCCATTTTTGAAGAGGAAGGCCCATGGCCCATCTGGTCCATTTGGGCCAACTTGTCGATCAAAGACTGGAAGGTGTTAGGCTTAAAGAACGTCATGAACTGGGACACAGTCGCCTGAGGATCGAGAGTCCCTATGAAAATGCCTTCGGCAGGAGCTTCTTCGATGCGTTGTTTGCATTTTGACCAGAGGTTCCGCCACCGGACCGCGTATTGAACCCAAGTCACTCCTGGCTTCACCCTGGCATTGATTAATGCCGTGATCGAGGTGCGCTCGCTTGTGCTGGCGAACCGCTGCATGAATAGCCGTTCCATCTCTGTGAATGTTTTGATGGAGTCATTTGGGATCTCCGAGCACCATTCAAACGCTGTCTCTGACAGGCTGCCAACGAACTGGCGAAGCAGAAATTTTTCGTCGCCTCCAGTATTTCCGCATAAAGCTCTGAACTGAGCGACGTGCTGATGCGGGTTTCCTGTCCCTTTATACACATGGAATTTGGGGATCGTATATCCCGGCGGGTATTTGATTTGATCGTACCATCCTGGGTACGGTCGCTCGGTTCTGACGACTTGGCCAGCCGCTTCGCTTACCTGATAAGCTCGTATTTGTTGAGCTATGTAATCATCAAAGGCAGCTTTGGAGACCTTTTCCTCCCTGGCTGTCGATAAAGCTGGAAGGGGGTTTGATGTTTCCTCTCTGTCGTCCTCGATAATTATCGGCGGGTCTTCAACAAGAGGTTCTGGCTGGATCATCATTCCAGCCATGTCTTGGAACAAAAGTGCCAGCTGCTTTATATTGGCAGCCCGTTATGCGGCCTCCTTATCATTTCTTTCAAGAACCCTTCGCAGGAACTCTGTATCGGTCTCCTGCTCCTGGCACTGTTCCGATGCTCACTCCGGACTTTCTTTCTGTCCGATGAGTGCTGCCATTTTCGTCAGCATCTCCTGTAGCTTTTTTTGTTGCTCCTAAGCCTTTGTTAACGACAGAGTTTGCGGTCGATGACCTACGGAAGCATGACTTTCCTCATTCCCGGAAGCCATGTAATCCGTGAGCACGATCATGCCCCCAGACTTGGGGCGTTTGGATCCATCACTTTTGGGATTTGCCGCCGGTGGTGGGAGATTCTCCAGCTTTCTCTTTTTTTGGGAGGTCGAAGTTGAAGGAGCCATTGTAGCAGGCACTGTGTGAAAGAATTCCATCGCTGTATGCTGGAGGGATGATTGTCCTCTTGTCGAACCTTCATTTTCTCCGGTTAACGAGAGTAGTTCTTGTTTATAACAGAATCTTGGACTTTCCGCTAGACTCTGTAGATTTGGGAGGATAGCCGCTGAGGGGGCTGCTCCGGCATTGCCTACGTCATATTTTCAGCAGGAAGTGGAGATTTCTTCAACACCGCGGTTGGGGAGTTCTTCCGCATCCTCATTAGTGGCTCAAAGCTATTCCCGGTTAGAACAGCAGCATCAACTTCCACCATTGGAGCTGGTGGAGTAAGTCCAGAGGGGGAGTTGCCCAAGCTCTTCTCACCCGGCGCCAGTGGCGACGTCGAGCATGTCTTGTAGATGGGACCACCTCAGTTGTGGAAGCGGCTCTGTCATGACCCCGGCTTCGATAAGGGGCTACTGTTGGTGTCAGCATGTCAAAGACTGTTGGTGTCAGCATGTCAAAGACTGACGTTCGTTGAGAGCGAACAACCAATCTTTCGAAGGCCGATTTTCTGATAGGGGAAGTGATCAGTCGAAAATACTGCATTTCTAACACGGCAATTTTCCTACCTTTTTCATTCATGTATAGGTATCCGGTATTCATATCGCACATATTAGAAAAACATATGTAAAATACCGGATTACTTGTACTGTATACTAAAACTGGCAACTTTAGGGAAATTGTGTGTTTTTCATGGCATCGCATCACCCTTGTATTGCGCAACTCTTGTCTTGGGGTCTAATGCAGGAAATTCCAGAAGCAAAGCCCAAAATTGGGGAAAGACTGATAAAAGATACGCCAACTAAAAGTTGTATGATCTGGTAGTGATACAGAAGGCCAAATAAAATTCCACATATCAGAAAGAGGCCCATATGTCATCCCAAGCCCACAGAATAAAACTCAAGCCCTAAGGCCACTAAAGGACCGCGGATCCGCGGCCCAAACCCCCTTTGAGCCGCGGATCCGCGGTGGTATGACGTCATCAAGCCTCTAAATTTCCTCACGTGCTTACCTATAACGGCCATAGCTTCCAGAAGACCCCAGAAGCTCCACGTGGCACATCTAGAAGGCTCGGCTTAACAAACTCTTGGAGGGAAATTCAAATTTTGGGTCTAACTAACTTGTGGAGGGAAATTCAAATCTTTTGGTTAACTAACTTGTGGAGGGAATTCAAATTTCAATTCTAGATCTAGAATTTGGAGGTCTATAAAAAGGAGCCTAGATCTAGGGTGCAAATTGTTCAAGAATCACCACCATCTTCAACCCACAAGTTGAGTGACACGACTTGTGCCTCAAAAATCCAATTCAAAATCAAGATCAAGATCCCGAGAGCAATTCAACCAAGAGTACCTTCAACCTTTAGCAAGCGACGCCGGATTTCAACGGAGCAAGAGATCCTCGCCGATCCGCGACTAAAGGAGCCGAGCGAAGCCGAAATCGACGATCTAGTTCCTTCCTTTTGTAAATTCAAGAGAGTTGTAACGAAAATTATCGATAAATAAAAGTGAATTTTCTATATTCTTGCTTATCTTTTAATTCAAGCATAATGATTAGATCTCAATTTGTGATTGTGTTTGTGATCATGATGTTTGAGTAATCTCCACTCGTGTAGGAGTTGTGACGATCTTTAGATGATGATGATTTAGATATTTTTACAATTCTTAAATCCTATAATGTTTGGAAATTCTAGTGAATTAAATGATTAATAACCTAGTTTCGAGATGATACTTTCTTGATCGTGTTCACTCGAAACTAGGGAACAACTATTGACCATTTGATTAACTAGAAGCTAGAATTTGAATGCGATCCATTGAAAGGACAAAGGATGAGTTGCGAAATCCCTAATTTCCTCGCAAGATCCTTAAACCTCGATGAATTTGCATCGATCTAGTATCAATTCATTAATTTAAGAATTAGTAATCTTTAGATCTCATCACATCTATAGATCCGATCTACTCCTACGAGCCATACTTCTAATCTTGATTGTTGGTTGGAAATTATCACATATCTCAATTCTTGTTTTTAAATGTCTTTTCTAGATCTAGATTTTTCTTATTTCTTGATCTTCAAATGCAAATCATGAATTGTTTTCTTTTTTTTTCCTTAAATTTTTAACTCATCTAATTCGGAAATTGAACGGATTACACTTTCCCTGTGGACGATCCGCACTTGCTAACGATCTACATCCGACACCGTTATTGATTGCGGTCAAAATAATTTTTGGTTGTGATTTCTAAATACAATTTTCTCAAAAACCAACTACACAATCGGAAATCAAATTCTTATCAATCAAAATGGCGCCGTTGCCGGGGATCGTGTGCTATTTGTTCATTTTTGAAATTTGAGTTGAAAAGTTTATTCCGTCTCTATTTTTAGATCAAAACTTGCGCAAACCCTAATACGTGTTGTTGTGATTTGATTGCGAGGAAATCTGGAATTATTGGAGCTGGAGAAAAAAATTTCAGAGCATTCCAGAGAGCTTTTCAGGTGAACATAAGCCTGTACACAAATTTTTGTGCAGCGATCCCAAGATCCAACCGCGGAACCGCGGCATTAGCTTGCAATTGCGGCGGAACCGCAGCGTGCTGACGTCATCCCTGCACCAAAATTCTTCTGTGAGTTTCTAACTTTCTTATCTCTCTCCTCATCGGCTCCAAATAACATTTTGTGCAGACTTCTTTGCAAATAATCGCAGCGCCGCGCAAAAAAAAAAAGCAAAATTAAATTGTGCGTGTTTTGATTTTGTGGTTGTTTGCATAATTAATACGGACATTGAGGGGCACGACCAAATCCAGATTAGGTGGGAGTTCATTACCCTTCCTAAGCCCCAAAAATCACAAACTTGCATCCGCATTACCCTCATTAATTAAAAAATATCTAGAGATGACTCTAAGGACCGTCGTGCTCACTTAGGACAGAAGAAGGCCGTGGGTAATTCATTGCTTACCCGCGTTTTCTTGTGGTGTCTAAGGCAAGTGTGTCGAAGGCTAGTGGCTATTAATTAGGCCCACTACTTACGTAGTGGAGTACCTTCCCACTTACCTGGCACTTACCTGGCCATATGGGGACAAAGAGGCAGTGGAGGATTTTATCTTGCGACTTGTCTTTTGGAAGTTAGGAGCGGTCTAGAGCTTTGACCTAGGTGACCATAAATTGTAGGGTTGCTTGTTGCATTTGTTGTGATCGCATCATCTTTTCAAAATCCGTATCATTTTTCAAAACAAACACCGCATTCACTTCATTTCCCCTAATTATAAATCACGCTGCCATTTGTACTAACCCCTTTTAGTGCAAGATAGGCTGGACACGGGATTCTAGTGCCCGACTTGTCCGTGTCCCCTCAATCGACTCCGAAGTCGGTATTTCTCCATTTACCTTTCTTTTACCCCCCACCACACCCACACCGATGGATCAGTCTCCATCAAACCTGTTTACCGCTACTCTGCCGCTGTCTGTTGGTGCGCAGAATCCTTCCCGCATCTCTCTCCAAGAGAGGTGCTACCCTTTGCGAAGTCCTCTCTCGACCTGCTTATCCATTCCACCAGCCAACGGGGATAACTTTGAGATTAAGCCCCAGTACATCAACCTTCTACCCAAATTCCACGGTCTCGAGACTGAAGACGCGTACGTTTTTATTACCAAATTTGAAAACGTATGCGCAATGATGGGTACATCATAACTTTCTGTGGATGCCATGCGTCTACGACTTCTTCCATTTACTTTGTGCGATACAGCCGAGAAGTGGCTGTATAACACCACCGCACACTCCATCACGAATTGGGAAGAATTCGTTGCGGCATTCCTTAAGAAATTCTACCCTATGCAAAAGACAGCTCGAATCCGTAGCGAACTATATCAATTCTCCCAGCTCCCAGCCGAACCATTCTTAAAATGCTTTGAACGATTCAAGGATATTTTGGTTCAATGCCCACATCACGGCATCCCGAGATGGGATCTTTGCCGAATCATATATGAGGGCAGTAAACCTACCACTAAACAAAACCTTGAAAACATGTGTCAAGGCACCTTTATGACCAAGGATGATGGGGAAGCATGGAAATTTTTAGAAGAGTTCGCTGAAAAGTCACTACAGTGGGAGACTGGAACCCAGCCATCGAGTAGGGGTGGTGTACACCAAATAGACGTGTCCATAGGTGTTCGAGCTGATGGAAGCAATGCAAAAGAAGCTCGACGCTATGGAACACAAATTCTTAGCAGCCTCCCTAAACCCAATGTCGCTCCCCAAAACTGTTTGTGGGTGATGTTCTAATCCTTCTCACTTGACGGAAGAATGTCCATTAAACTCTCGGTTTCGAGGTCTCGAGCATACCAATGCCGCATTTCAAAGACCTAGAAACGACCCTTTTTCTTCCACATATAATCAGGGTTGGAGGAATCACCAGAATTTTGCTTGGAACCAATCCCAAAACACGGTTCCAAACCCTTATCAATTCCAAAGGGTCCCTCCACCACAACAGCAACCACTTCAACTCACCCAGCACCCCTACCAGTCACAAAATTTCCAAAACCAGGTCAACACTCCTACACCTTCTAATCCTATGCAGTCGACCTGTTCTGACGAATTCTCTCAATTCGCTCAAACAATGAAATCACTCCTGTCAAATTTCATGGATGTGTCGGCCGAGGTTAAGTTTTCCGTTGGTGAGATAAAGAAAAACTCAGCGTCCCAAGCTGAGAGTATCAAAACGATGGAAGCTGAGATTGCACGACTTAAGGCCGAAATGAGTGCAAGAGAAAAAGGGAAACTCCCAGCTCAACCTTTACCCAATCCTGGCTATTCACATCATGTGAATGCAATCACCACGTTGAGATCTGGGAGAGTGCTGGATAACCATGTTGGGGAAGAAGTTGATGATATTGAAAATCCTATCAACGCCCCGACTGAGACCTTTCCTCACACACACACTTCTGCGTCTGATTCTTGTTCTTCTACCCCACCGCCTTCTCAAGAGCCTATTCTCCATTTCCCACTAGGCTCGACACCTCAGCCCACCTCTTCTATCCCTCCACAGACGATCCCCACTCCTCTTTTGGGATCACGTCTACCCCCACTTCCTTCTCCTATGATGGACCCAGCGCTCATTGCTAAAGCACCTTACCCGAACCGGTTAAGGGCTAACAAATCGAGTCCACATATGAAGAAGATTATGGACATGTTTAAGCAGGTTAACATCAACATCCCTCTCCTAGATGCGATTCAACAAGTCCCCGCTTATGCGAAAATTCTTAAGGACTTGTGCACTAGGAAGAGGAAGACTCAAGTGCCAAAGAAGGTCTTCATGTCCAATAACATTAGCACTGCTTTTATCCCTCCGCTACAAAAGAAACGTAAGGACCCAGGATGTCCTACGATATCGATTTCTATTGGGGATAAATACATCAACCGTGCTCTTTTAGACCTTGGCGCAAGTGTTAACCTGCTTCCTTTCTCAGTCTATGAGCAACTAGGGATCGGAGAGTTGAAACCAGTCCATTGCACTCTCCAGATGGCTGACCGATCAATCACCAAACCTAGGGGTGAACTGGAGGATGTGTTAATAAAAATCGGGGAATTCGTATTCCCTGTGGATTTTATTGTACTTGATACACAGCCTGTAGCGAACCCACAGAATCAAATTCCGGTGATTTTAGGTCGCCCCTTTTTGGCCACTTCCAACGCTATCATCAACTGTCGAAATGGTTCTATGACCCTATCCTTCGGGAATAGGTCAATTGAACTGAACATTTACAAGTTGGGAAGTGTACCCTCCGAACCTACTGCTCAGGTCTGTTCTGTCGACTTAATGGATGTCGACAGCAGCGAATTTGATGATCCTCCTGATACCGATCTTGACTCTTTTCATACGTTGTTGTTTGACCCAACTATGTATCATACACATACGGACTCTTCCACCGAGATGTCCGGGTCAACAACTAACACCGATTATGAACTGCTTTTAGAGTCTGAAGATCACCCCGCACTTTGTGATGACATTATTCTTCGGGGTATTGATGAAACTTTTGAGGAGATCTTCGCTGATGAACTC
This sequence comes from Agapanthus africanus, assembly GCA_030015575.1. Classification (NCBI taxonomy): domain Eukaryota; kingdom Viridiplantae; phylum Streptophyta; class Magnoliopsida; order Asparagales; family Amaryllidaceae; genus Agapanthus; species Agapanthus africanus. Next base: position 669,954,741 of record CM057342.1, on the reverse strand, counting down.
GCATTTCTGAATAACATGGGTGTTGAGATGAATCATGTCCCAATCATTGAAATTGAACCTCCACCCCTTCTTTTGACTTGTAAAAAGAATGCGAGTAATCCATCACATTCACTGCATCGTCTCTCCAAAATGAGACGCACACACATTCTATTCCACCACTTACCTTTTCCCCACTGCTTCCACCAACCAGAGCACTGCATTGATAAAATTTTCGAATGGTTGGTGTTAACTTTCGGTCTTTGCAAAGCTTGGCATCGACCATTGATTTTTGACCCCCTCATGTGATTTTCAAAGCTTAACATTGCATAACTCAAGTTTGGGGGGGGTATAATCGGGCTCGTGAAAAGAAAATTTGTCCAAAATGATAAGCCAAGAATAAGTTTGGGGGAGGGTCTTCACTTATATATTTTGCCCCCACTAATAAATTCCTCCCAGGCTTACAGGTTTTGTAGATATAGCAGATGGCAACAGTGAGGACACTGTTGAAAACAAGTTTGGGGGAGGTTTGTGCTTAGTTTTGCATCATGTGCATTTCATTTGCATAAGCACAAAACATTTCTTTAAAAACCATAAAAATTTAAAAATTTTCAAAACCCATAAAAATTTTGTGTAAATATTTTTCTTTTGGCTCATCATTTTTTGTAAATAATTTTTCAAAACCCTTAAAAACCTATAAAAAGTTAAAAAATTTCAAAATCCATAAAAATTCAGAAATTTTCAAAACTCATAAAAATTTAAAAAAAATTCAAAAAAATATAAAAATATTTAATATTTATGATAATAAAAGATTAGATAGTGAACAATTACATTCATAAGATTAGAAAAATTTAAGAAAACTAAGAAAATTAGAAGTTTCCTTATACGAACTAGTAATAAGTAGTTATGAGCCGTTGTCCCAAGGGTTAGTAAGATGGAGGAAGTCACTAATCTGAGAATAAAAATAAGTCTGAAAAATAGTTTCTATTCTGGAAGCCAAACATTTTGAACGTTGATACCCTGCTATTCGCACTTACACACGTCTTAAAGCCCTGGATAGTAGAGGATACCTTGAAATGCTCTTGTCTTAAAGCTGATGTATGAAGGAAAAAATGATGAAGAAAATATAAAGTGGTGAGAAAAATGGACACTGGTTTTGTTATCACCGAAGACAATAAAAAATATATAGCGATGGTGCCTCTTCACCCAGTGCCCTAAGACCAACTGGTCTGGGAGTCACTGCTATGCCTAAGGTGGTGCAAGACGAGGAAAATACACCAAATAAGCAAGCACATGAGTAATCGGTCGGTTAGTACCTCAAGAAGTATTAACGGTCGCATGAAAGTGTGTGAGCAAATTCGTCTAAATATTCATTAATTAAAAAGTACTGAGGCTGATGGACAAGAGTATGATAGCTTGAATTGAATTCTCCGGGTGTAGGGATGTCCTTTACAAACACGTAGGGTTATATGATCGATGTTTGGAATAAAGATAGGAATGAAGAATAAGACGATGTTTTATTGAGGGAGGACGTGATTTCTGACATCTTTTCATGACCATTAAGATAGGGCTCATGACAACCGAAAAGCCAGCTTGGTTGGAAACCCTAATTTTCAAGGCTTTTCTTTTACAATTCTTGTCTTTAAATGTAATATTTATGATCTTTCTTTTATTATTGGATTTTATGGGTGCAATCCGCTGAAAACCCTCAGGAGACAACACTCCTCCTACTAGGGACACCTAGAGGTTTAAAGGCTTGTTGCACGTGCTCAGTGCAATCGTGTTGCCTACGAAAGTGTGCTTTTCACTTTCTTTATTTTCTCCTTCTCTTTTTAATAAAACAGTTCGATCGAGACGATCGAAAATAAGTTTGGGGGAATTTGATCAGTCGAAAATACTGCATTTCTAACACGGCAATTTCCCTACCTTTTGCATTCATGTATAAGTATCCGGTATTCATATCGCACATATTAGAAAAACACATGTAAAATACCGGATTACTTGTACTGTATACTAAAACTGGCACTTTTAGGGAAATTGTGTGTTTTACATGGCATCGCATCACCCTTGTATTGTGCAACTCTTGTCTTGGGGTCTAATGCAGGAAATTCCAGAAGCAAAGCCCAAAATTGGGGAAAGACTGATAAAAGATACGCCAACTAAAAGATGTATGATCTGGTAGTGATACAGAAGGCCAAATAAAATTCCACACATCAGAAAGAGGCCCATATGTCATCCCAAGCCCACAGAATAAAACTCAAGCCCTAAGGCCACTAAAGGACCGCGGATCCGCGGCCCAAACCCCCTTTGAGCCGCGGATCCGCGGTGGTATGACGTCATCAAGCCTCCAAATTTCCTCACGTGCTTACCTGTAACGGCCATAGCTTCCAGAAGACCCCAGAAGATCCACGTGGCACATCTAGAAGGCTCGGCTTAACAAACTCTTGGAGGGAAATTCAAATTTTGGGCTTAACTAACTTGTGGAGGGAAATTTAAATCTTTTGGTTAACTAACTTGTGGAGGGAATTCAAATTTCAATTCTAGATCTAGAATTTGGAGGTCTATAAAAAGGAGCCTAGATCTAGGGTGCAAATTGTTCAAGAATCATCACCATCTTCAACCCACAAGTTGAGTGACACGACTTGTGCCTCAAAAATCAAATTCAAAATCAAGATCAAGATCCCGAGAGCAATTCAAGCAAGAGTACCTTTAACCTTTAGCAAGCGACGCCGGATTTCAACGGAGCAAGAGATCCTCGCCGATCCGCGACTCAAGGAGCCGAGCGAAGCCGAAATCGATGATCTAGTTCCTTCCTTTTGTAAATTCAAGAGAGTTGTAACGAAAATTGTCGATAAATAAAGGTGAATTTTCTATATTCTTTCTTATCTTTTAATTGAAGCATAATGATTAGATATCAATTTGTGATTGTGTTTGTGATCATGATGTTTGAGTAATCTCCGCTCGTGTAGGAGTTGTGACGATCTTTAGATGATGATGATTTAGATATTTTTATAATTCTTAAATCCTATAATGTTTGGAAATTCTAGTGAATCAAATGATTAATAACCTAGTTTCGAGATGATACTTTCTTGATCGTGTTCACTTGAAACTAGGGCACAACTATTGACCATTTGATTAACTAGAAGCTAGAATTTGAATGCGATCCATTGAAAGGAAAAAGGATGAGTTGCGAAATCCCTAATTTCCTCGCAAGATCCTTAAACCTCGATGAATTTGTATCGATCTAGTATCAATTCATTAATGGATAAGAATTAGTAATCTTTAGATCTCATCACATCTATATATCCGATCTACTCCTACGAGCCATACTTCTAATCTTGATTGTTGGTTGGAAATTATCACACATCTCAATTCTTGTTTTTAAATGTCTTTTCTAGATCTAGATTTTTCTTATTTCTTGATCTTCAAATGCAAATCATGAATTGTTTTCTTTTTTTTTTCCTTAAATTTTCAACTCATCTAATTCGGAAATTGAACGGATTACACATTCCCTGTGGACGATCCGCACTCGCTAACGATCTACATCCGACACCGTTATTGATTGCGGTCAAAATATTTTTTTTTGGTTGTGATTTCTAAATACAATTTTCTCAAAAACCAACTACACAATCGGAAATCAAATTCTTATCAATCAGGAAGTACCTTTGACGACTTTACCTACAACAGGAGTTGGAAGGACTATTCGTTTTGGGATAGCCCCTTCGGGTATCGCGAGCCTCTTTGCCGGCCCATTTGAGCTTCGACTCAGCCTGTTGAAGACTGAGGTGGAAAACTTGGACGACCCGTTGAGAGGGGCCGTGGTGGTTGTAAGTCGATCGAAGACTGACTTCTTAGGAGCTTCTTATTGTGGCACTGGGGCGCTGAAACTCGCTGGCGGGAGCATGGTCCTAAAGAACAATCAAGTGGTGGCTTGAGTTACCTACCCCACCGGCATTGAAAAGATGGAGGCCGCATTGGGCCCATATGTCACTCCTTCAGTTGGGGTGGAGCGGGAGTTGCTGTTGCAGTTTGTGCAGCTGGAAGCCATTGATGTTCACTTCTTCTTTCTGCATAGGAACAAGACACCAAATCTTAGTACCTCGATCCAAGGGCAACCATAGCGAACAACGATTTTGTTCACGAAACACGACACATGAAGTGTGGAGTGGAAAGAAGAAAAGGTCCCACCGGGTATGCCAGAATCTGTTCACCGCCGAAAGACGTGACCGGGACGTTGGGACGTCTAGCCTGAATTTTGGGGCAGATGCTATTTGGATTTATCCGTCCACCTCTCCAAAGATGCCAAGTTGATTTACGGCACCGTATATCGGAGATTTAGACGGATGCGGCCGTTGTAGCAGACTTCATCAGATTCCTCATCGTTTTACAAGGCATTTTTTTTATTGTGGAGATGCTCTTCCCTGCAAGCGCAAGCCCCTGCAGTTAATTACGTTACCGCATCGCGATAACCACTTTCTCCTACTCCAGAAGTTTACTTCGTGTCGTGTGTATTTTTATTTGTTTTAGTTGTGATTGCGCGTGGATTGTATATGGAGACTAATTTATGTCGTCGCCCGTAAGGCGCGCATTAGTCTAAATCCGTATATTTTAGAATTGGGCTTGGGTTGATTTAATGATCGTTAATCTGGTTTGAGATTAAGATCAACTTAAACATATGGGTATTTAGAGCTCGATTTGTTTTTATTAAGAATACATTAATCCAATTTGAGACTAAGATCCACTTAACGGGGTTTCAAGATCATTTTTATTTCAAATCCAACAAGAGAGCATTTGGGCTCCATTGTCTTAGTTTAGAGACATTTCGGTCCATTATCGCCATTTTGGGGGCGTAGTTCTAGTTTGAAGATATCTCGGTCTGTTGATCACCATTTTGGAGGTGAGATTTTAGTTTAAGGAGGTCACGGTCCGTTGGTCACCATTTGGGGGTGAGATTTTAGTTTAAGGACGTTACGGTCCGTTGTTGCCATTTTGGAGGCAACAGTTAGTTTGAGGAAGTTTCAATCCATTGTTAGTTTAGGGACGTCTCGGTCCATTGTCCATCTTGCGTGCACGTGTATTTGTTACGTGACGGTGTGAGCAACGTTGATATGCGATGCATCCAGTCTGGGATTTGATTTGATTTGGGATATGCACGTCAGTTTGGAAAGTGCACCAAAAAGCAGTTGGTTGTCGGGAACCACCACCTCTCTGAAAACGTTGAAGAATTACAACGACATGTATCAGAAGTGTAGAGAGATGAACCCTTGAACCAATTCCCGTAATTAAGATAAAGGGATTAATGTTAAACCCAGGAATCATTAGTCGTATTTTGAGACTAAGATTTTTTCAAAGGAATGTGGAACGGATATCGTTTTGGGATATCATCAGTTGGAAGATCGATAGTCGTATTTGGGATTAAGATCAGTTTGAGCATATGGGCTCGGTTGATCTGAATTAGGGAGTTTCTACTCTCAAGGGACCTAACCAACTTAGGCTTGGTCCATACAGTTTTCTTTTTATTTGAAAAAAAAAGTGCTAAGCACTTGTTTAGGCTCAGTCCCCTCTTTCATTTGCAAAAAGTGCTGAGCACTTATGTAAATTCCGACGCTCGAATATAATCACGTGGACTTTTAGTCATGGGGATTGCCCAATAAGTGTTAAACACTTTACCCCTTTTGTCTTTATATGGATTGCTAAGCACTCTTAATGGCGCCCTCGTGTGAAGCACGTGAGGAGCTAGGCGCTGCCTAGTTGGTGCCAAACAATTTTATTCTGTGGTGCCCACGTGAGGGTCATGTAAGGCACTGGTCGCTGAGCGCTACTCAATGAGTGTTACGCCCTCCTATAGCGCCCACGTGAGGGGCACGTGGGGCGCTGAGCACCGCCCACTAAGTTCTAAGCACTCCTGAGTTCTTTTGTAGCGCCCACATGAAAAGCACATGGGGCGCTGGACGCTGAGCGCCACCTACTGAGTTCTAAGCACTCCTGAGTTCTTTTGTAGCGCCCACGTAAGAGGCACGTGGGGCACTAGGTGCTGAGGGCCGTCCACTGAGTGCTAAGCACTCCTGAGTTCTTTTGTAGCGTCCACGTGAGAGGCACATGGGGTGTTGGGTGCTGGGCGTTGGGTGCTGCCCACTGAGTGCTAAGCACTCCCGAGCTCTTTTTTTTTGAATGATCCACAGGATCTTTATCTACTTTTTTTTACCTAAAATTTCCAAGAAGAGAGTTCTTCTTCCTCGAGAATTAATTCTCTGTTCTTTTGAAGCTTTCTCTTTTTTTAAGCTTATGGCGGGGGGGGGGGTTTCCTCCTCATTAGACTTGAAGTCTTAGGTTCTTTATATAGTAAGGGCAATTTGTTGGTTAGCTCCGAAGAAATCTCTCATTAAGAGATCCTAAATGATTTAAGGATTTTACCCACCGTTGGATCTTTGATCCAAAGACTTCTGTTTTACAGAAAATATTTTTTTGTTTTTAACAAGATTAGGGAAATATTTACAGAATTTATTCTGTAGATCGGTGATTCTTTAATCACGATTGGATTTTTAATCCAACAGTACTCTATTTTAAGAGGGCAATCTTTCTTATTTAGAAAGATTTAAGGAATTTTTCCTCTGAACAGAATTTAATTCTGCATCGTAATGATTTATCTTCTCCGTTGGATGTTTGATCCAACGGCTCTGCTTAACAGAGAGTAGAATTTAATTCTACTGAGAGACGGCGCTCACATGTTGTACACGTGGGCGCTGCTTAAGATTTTTGTGTGCTTTGCACACGGGCGCTGCTTAAGATTTTTGTGTGCTTTGCATACGGTCGCTACTCATATAAGAGTTTTTAACTCTGGCGCTGGCGCCCTCGTGGAAGACACATGAGGTGCTGCCTCTTGAGTTTTGAACAGAGCTTTGCTCTTTTATTGGAGGAAACAACACGTGGTTCATCACAAAAAAATTGATTTGAAAATCGCTCATTCATTATCGTTTTTGTGTTATATCAGTATTATTCATCTGTGTTTGCTCAATAAGTACAGATTACAGGTATTCATGACAAAATGCTGGAAATACACTTAAATGCACGGATACGATATTTGTGAGCCGTCACTACAACCGAAACGGAAAACCGATCGATATTCAAGAACTTTTGCAATAAATACATGTGTGCACAATTTTTGTCCATTTTGGTTCAACATGTCACAATTGAAATTTCAAGTGAGATCATAAGTATATTTAGATGCATGAACCTTGGTGGGCAACTATAATGATGAGGGTTTGAGCAAGTGGGCAAGTAGTCATGAGTGAGTGATAAGGTTATGATGTGCTGGTTTAAAACTAAACAATTTCTCTCCAAATCTACAGATTAAAACTCAAGTGTTTATAAAAGAATCAAACAATACCAGAGAGATCATGGAGAGGACATGGGATCATCATACAAAGACGGGCCCTACCAACCACCAAAAAACTGACCAAATCCCTCTATTTCACGCTACCGGCGGTTTTGTGGTCTCCAAAGTGTATCATTTTTTTCCTGGTCATTTCTCATTGTCACATCACTTCTTTTTTTATTGTTTGTTTATTTTTTTGAAGTGTCTATAAATACCACATCAGAGGAAAGGAAAAGGGTCCAAGTTTTATGTTAAGACCAAATTCTTCACTTTTGTAATTCTTATTTTGTAATTTTCAGTTGTATCTTGAGTTCTTGCCACTTTCTCTTGACCTTGTAATTTCTTAGTTGAAATTACAACCTTAAATTTTAAATTCTTGAACTCGATTAGTTTGTATCTTTTTTGCAATTTTAATAAAATATGCTTTTAGTTATTCATATCATGTCATGCTCATTTCAACTTGTGAGATCTTTTGCTTTTGTTTGATCTTGCAAGCTCTTAAGTGAGCTAGAAAATTTAAAATTTAGTATTTGATTTCATAGTAATATTTGGACTCAAAGGACACTTGAAGACTTCATATTGGACATATCGGTTCTTAGTATTTCTTAACTTTTGCTTTACTTAACTTGCATTTCTATGTGCTCTTCTCTTTTTGTGTTTTCATTAATTCTTGTGAATATGTGTGAGTAGCTTAATAACTTGTTAAGTGTAGAATAGGGTTAGTTTAAATAGGAGAAGTGTTTACTAATTTTCTTTTAAAATCCATTAACTCGTAATTGAAATTCCGACCAAATGATTCGCAATCCACTTTGTTAGGTACCTTATCCTACCACGATAGCGGTGATTCCTAATTGTGACCGGTTGCGATTGGTTTGCCGGAGGCGTAGGTTATGAGATAAGAACGGAAGGAAAAGGGACAAGAAATACGGATTAAGCGCACAATCGTAAATACCGTATTTCAAACTTCCTAATCCGTGTTGTTACCGATTACCTTAGCATCAATATCAAGTTAGGTTTATAAGGAAATGACAAGTATTATCCTAGCTCATGCTAACCTAAAACTACCCCTGACAAGTCCTTTCTTTAGAACATATCGTATTTTACAAAATTTAGTACACAAACAACTCCAAGTTACGGACTTAATTCGTTAAAACAAGTTTAAAAACCTACCATCTCCCTACAAACGACCCGTATTCATCTCGGCTCGCTACACGCGACACTGTTTTGATTGTGGTACTTTAAAACTTAAAACGACACGTAAAATCCTTACCAATCAAATGGCGCCTTTGCCGGAGAGTTGGTAACGCTTTTATACTTGTAGTCTCGGGTTAATTTGTGAATATTTTGTGTATAAAACAAACTAACTTTCTAAAAAATCAACAAAAATATAAAAATTTCAAAAACCGACACGAGAACTAATTTGTGACATTTGTTCTATGGAAATTTGATCTGCTAACACTATGTGTTTAATTAGGAAAATCAAAGTATAACAGTGGCATATTAGGATAACATAGAGCACCCACACAAAAATTGAACACCCAACTATTAATTTCGACCTCCGGTTTTAGCTATTTTCCCGCTAACGGCAGTTTTATTGGAAGGGTTTGCAAAAATTATTTTTGGGTTTGCTCCATTGTTCTGTTAGTACTCCATTTTTAACTCAAATATCCGTATTTTTCGACATTTGCAGATTTAGACGAATTGACAAACAGCGATTGTGCAGAGTAAAGTGTGCTTTCAAGTTCAAGGCGATAGAAAACTACAGTGCCAAAGATATGGATAGTTTGACCCGCGCAAGCAAACCATTCAAGCATTCGATCGGAGACAATTTCAACAAGAGTTTCTTAACTCGACAAATTTTGGTGTGTATTTTTCTAAACACCTTCTTTCTCAAATCCGATGCTCTAATATTCATATATTTTGCAGGATTCTTTGCAAATTTGCCACAAATAGCAAAAGAAAAACTAACCGTATTTGTTCCAGCACCGCGCTTAAACTAAAAAACGATTGTGAAAATCCTATTTTAAATTGCACATTGCATTGTAAACACGGACTTTAAGGGGCTATAACACCAATTTAGATTCGGTAGGGATTTCATCACCCTTCTTAAGACCCCGGAAATCACTAATTGCATAAGCATCATCATGAGCTTAAAAAAATATCTAGACTCAGCCAATTAAGGACTTGTCGCGCTCAATAGGACAAAGGAAAGTTGTGGGCATTCGGTTGTTTATCTAAACTTGACTTTTGTGGTGCCTAGGCTAGATAAGTGAATAGGCAATTTTAAAAGTCCCGTCACACGGTGATTCTTGAGCGGAACCCTCCTTACCTCACTTATGCTTACATGGCCACAATTGGCTGTGAAGAGACGATTTGAGAGTTATCTCATAATTTGTCACTTTGGAATAGTCAGGAGCAAGTCTAGTTGGACATCAGAGGACCCTAGTTCTAGGTATTGATTGTGCATTTGTGACTGTGCAGTTGTGATTGTGTTTGATTGTTTTGCATACGTCATTTTTACATTCTGTCAAAATAGAACATAAATTCGTCTTTTCTCCGCACTTCACTTTCACCAAACACTTTTCTCCATTGATATTTTCTTACCCTCACCTTCTACGCTTTGACTACACTAAACTCAAGGAGTCCCACGGAGCGGTTAATAAATATCCCCGTTCACCGCAAGCGCCTTAATGGAAGCAGCTAAGCCAAGGCTCTTCGAGCTTTAACAGTAAAAGCGAGAGTGCGATTGGCCTTCATTTGTTTGCCAGAATCCATCAATAGGGCTTTCAGAGTTAGACTCGGGACCCTAGTTCTCATTTAGTTCGCGTTTCGTTAGTCGCTACCGACTACGCGATCGACTCAGAAGTCGAAACTCCTTCCACACCCCTTTCACATTTATCTTTGCTGGTCAACTCCGACGTTGACCGTGATTCTGTCCATACTTCTTCACCTTCACTTTCACCAAGCACTTCTTCCGAGATGTCAGGATTTCCTCCTAACATCACTTACCTACTACGGTAATCATTCCACCGCCACTTGGTGCGAATAACCCACCATCTCTTGTTGCAGCGTCACAACGGATTGCGCTTTAAGATCGTTTCTACCCAACACACGCTACGCTTCCCACTTATCTTTCTCTTCCACCAGCCAATGGGACAACTTCGAGATTAATCTCCACTTCATCAACATGCTGCCCATGTTTCACAGGCTTGAATCTGAAGATGCCTATATCTTTATAAACAAATTCCAAAATGTGTGTGCGATGATGAAGACAACCCAATTGTCTAACGATGCTATACGGCTACGTGTTATACCTTTCACTCTGTATGATCTTGCAGAACAGTGGCTGTATAGCACCGCATCACATTCGATAACCAGTTGGGATGAATTTGTGAAAGCATTTCTGAAGAAATTCTATCCAAATCACAAAATCGCTAGGATCCGAAACGAGATAAACCAATTCACCCAGCTACCAACCGAACCTTTTTGGAACTGTTTTGATCGGTATAAGGACTTCCTTGTTCAGTGTCCTCATCACGGTATTGAGAAATGGTAACTTTGCCATACTTTGTACGAGGGCCTAAATCCAGCAACTAGGCTGTTGATAGAAACCATTTGTCAATGCCTTTTCCTATCTAAATCCGACGATGAGGCTTGGCAATTCTTCGATGATCTTACAGAGCAGACGCTATAATGAGAGAGCACCATACTGAATGCTTCATCTTCTTCTACTTATTCTTCCGGTCAGTCTAGGGCAGGCGTTCACTGGCTCGATATCTCTATTGCAACGAAAGCCGAAATGGCTGCAATCATGAGAAAACTTGAGGCGATTGAAAGCAAATTTTCATCTCCATCTCCTAGCCCTGTGGCTCCCCTGCACAACATTTATGCTTGTTGTTCAGATTCATCTCATTTGACCGAAGAGTCTCCTTACAATCCACTATCTCAATGACAGGATCAGGTTAATGCTGCATTTCAGTAAAAACCAAGAAACGATCCATACTCTTCCACGTATAATCCTGGTTGGAGAAACCACCCTAATTTTGTCTGGAACCAGAACCAGAGCCAGTTCTAAGGCCAGAACAACTTTCAGAGGGCCCCTCCACAACAGCAACAAGCTCAACAACAATTTCAGCAACCTTTTCAACCCCAAGCTTTTCAGAATCCGACGAACAACTTTGCACCATACAACAATTCTTTTTCTCAAAACAACAACTTTGTTCCGTCCAATAACGATAAGGTTTCCTCACTAGAATGGAGTCTTGATGCTTTTGTGAAGCAATCAACTCGATCCACCGCGAATATTCAATCTTCCATTCAATCACTTGTGCAACACACAGCTTCTCATGGGCAGAGCATAAAAACCATTGAGACCCAGATTGCACAGATGAACACGGCATTGAGTGAGCGAGAGAAAGGAAAAATTCTGTCTCAACCATTACCCAATCATGGTCACCCACAAAATGCGCATATTGCTCTCGAACAACAGAACCATAACGTGGGTGTCATGACTCCGTTGAGATCAGGAAGAATGCTGAACAACATCGGCACATGGAATGATGATGATGATGACACTCCAGCTGCTTCCTCTTTTTCTTCATCTTCTAAGCCCATTTTCCATTCTTCACAGGGCTCTTCTTAAAAAATTGCTGCTTCGAACATACCCACCTCTCACTCTACTTAAACTCCAGTTTTGGGTTCTGTTCCAACCCCACAATCTCCGCCACAAATATTGGACTCAACCAATTTAAACAAATCTCCATTTCCAAAACAGTTGAGATCCAATAAACAAAGTCTATAAATGGAGAAGGTTGTGGAGTTGTTCAAACAAGTTAACATAAACATTCTCCTCTTAGATGCAATCCAACAAGTCCCTTCTTATGCGAAAATCTTGAAAGACTTGTGCACTAAGAAGAGGAAATCCCGCATACCGAAGAAAGTTTTCTTGGCAATTAACGTGAGTGATGCTCTTACCCAAGATTTACTGCAAAAATGGAAGAACCCTAATTGTCCTACGATTTCAATTACCATTGGAGATAAGAACATCAATCGCGCTCTTTTGGATCTCGGTGTCACTATTAACTTTCTTTCTTATTCAGTTTATGAGCAACTCGATGTAGGAGAACTGAAACCTACACATTGTAATTTTCAAATGGCTGGCCGATCTATTACCCATCCTAAGGGTGAGCTAGAGGATGTGTTGATTAAGGTTGGGGACACCATATTCCCCGTTGACTTCATTATTTTAGATATACAACCTATAGCCAGCCCACAGAATCAAATTCCAGTGATTCTCGGTCGCCCATTCCTTGCAACCTCAAATGCGGTGATCAATTGTCGAAATAGTTCCATGAACCTATATTTTGGTAGCATGACAATTGAAATCAACATTTTCAAGTTAGGGAATTAGCCAACCGAACCGAACGCTCATATACTGGATATCTGTTCTATTCAGAAGATCGCCCCCGAGGATTGTAAATTTGAAGAATTTCTGTTTGATCATGATGATCTTGAAGCCACTAATGTGCTCTTTTTTGAACCTGCTACTTTCGACCACGACAAAGAATACGAGTGCTTCACGTTTTTGAACGATCTTGACATATTATTGTTTTCCCCAATCAGAGAGCAAAGCTTTATTCAAAATCTCAAAATTTGAAATTTGAACTGAGGAAGAGCCTCACGTGCAAGGCACGAGAGCGCTCGTGCCCAGAGCGCCAGCGCTAAGAGTTAAAGATTCTGAGGCAGTGCCTCAAGTGCAAAGCACGAGAGCGCTCGCGCCTAGAGCGCCAGCGCTAAGAGTCAAAGACTCTGAGGCAGCGCCTCACGTGCAAAGCACGGGAGCGCCAGCGCTTGAACTAAATGTTCTCTACCATTGGATCAAAGATCAAACGAAGATGATAAATCATCAAATTACCAGAATAAAATTCTTTTGAGAAAATATTCCTCAAATCTTTCCAAACAAGAAATATTGTGCTCTGTAAATCAGAGCACCGTTGGATCAAAGATCCAATGGTGATTAAAAATCACCAAGATACAGAATAATCTCTGTATGGGAAAACATTTTCCCAATCTTGTCAACAACAAGAAAGATGTCTTTTATAAAATAGAAGCCCTTAGATCAAAGATCCAATGGTGGAAAACACCCCCAAATCAATCAGAGATCTCTCAATGAGAGATTTCCTTAACTGATTCAACAAATCAGCCTCCCCTATATAAAGGACCCAGGAATTCAAGTCTTGCATAGAGAAACCCCCTATAAACTTCAGAAAAACAGAGAGAAACCTCCCTATAAGTTTCAATCTTTCAGAAAAGAAAAAGAGAAGAGCATGCTCGAAGAAGAAGAACCTTCTTCAAGGTAAATAAAAAGAGAGAGAACATAGCATCTCTTGATAAAAATAAGAATTTAGTTCTTAGATCTAGGAGACAAAGTCTCCCTCTATAAAAAGAAGAACTTAGTTCTTAGATCCACGAGACAAAATCTCTCATAAAGAAAAACAAAAGAGATCATAGTATCTCCTCATAAAGAAGAACTTAGATCTGTGAAACAACGTTTCTTATAAACGAGAATTTAATTCTCAGAGCACAGAACTGACCAGAGCTTCCAAAGAAGCTCTTCAGCGCTCCAAGTCTGGCACTCAACGCCAAGCGCACCACGTGCTCCTCACGTGTGCGCTATTTCATAAGAAGCGCCTTAGCGCTTCAGGTCTGGCGCTCAGCGCCAAGCGCAGCACGTGCTCCTCACGTGTGCTCTTTTTCATAAGAAGCGCCTCAGCGCTCCAAGTCCGACGCTAAGCGCCAAGTGCGCCACGTGCTCCTCACGTGTCTGCTATTTCATAAGAAGCGCCTCAGCGCTCCAAGTCTGGCGTTCATCGCCAAGCGCTTCACGTGCTCCTCACGTGTGCGCTATTTCATAAGAGGCGCCTTAGCGCTCCAAGTCTGGCGCTCAGCACCAAGAGCTCCACGTGCTCCTCATGTGGGCGTTGAGGGAACACATAGTGTTCTTTAAATAAATCCTCAGCGCCATAAAGAGTGTTCAACACTCAGAAAAAGACAAAAAGAAAAATGGGTGTCAGAACCCAAATCAATGCTCAGCATTGTTGGATAAAAAGGGACTAAGCCCAAACATATATTCAACATTTTATGCAAAACTGAGTGGGCTGAGCCCAAGTTGGCCATAAGTCCCCAATTCAGATTAAACAAGCCCATATGCTCACAATCTTTTAATTGGTCATAGTCCCAAACCTGACTATAGATCTCCCAACCAACATTGGTTCAAAGGTACATCTCTTCATACCTCTGATACATGTCGTTGTAATTCTTCAACGTCTTCAGAGAGATGGAGGGTCCCAATAACCAATACTTTTGGTGCATCCCTAAACGGTTGAACCAAAACCTTACAAACTACGATGTCTTTAAACCAGACTATGATGTCTTTAAACTGGACTATGAGGTCTTTAAACTCATAGACATGATGTCCTTAAACTTTACGGACTATGAGGTCCTTAAGCTCATGGACTATGCGGTCCTTAAACTTTACGGACTATGAGGTCCTTAATCTCATAGACCATGATGTCCTTAAACCCAATGGACCGTAACGTCCCTAAACTAAAACAATACAGCCCAAACGCTATTTTGTTGGATTTAAATGATCCCCAAACCCCGTTAAGTAGATCTTAGTCTAGAACTTAGACTAGCATATCCTTAACAAACGTTTAAGTTGATCTTAATCTCAAATGAGATTAACAAGCCTTAAACCAACCCAAACACAAATCTAAGAAAATACGGATTTGGACTAATGTACGCCCTACGGACGACAACATAAATTAGTCTCCGTATACAATCCACGGGAAACAACAAAATAAAACAAACAAACACGACACGCGGTGACCTTCTGGAGCAGGAGAAAGTGGTTACCGCGATGCGGTAACGTAATTAACTGCAAGGGCTTGCGCCTGCAGGGAAGAGCGTCCCCATAATCAAAAACCCCTCATAATGAGGGGGGATCTGACGAAGTCTGCTACAACGGCCGCATCTGTCCAATCCTCCGATGCACGGTGCCATAAATCAACTTGGCATCTTAGGAGAGGTGGATGGATAAAACCAAATAGCATCTGCCCCCAAAATTCAGGCCAAACGTCCCAACGTCTCGGTCGCGTCTTTCGGCGGTGAACATATTCTGGCATGCCCGGTGGGACATTTTCCTCTCTCCACTCCACACTTCGTGTGTCGTATTCGTGAATGAATTGCAGTTTAATGTGGTTGCCCCAGGATTCGAGGTACTAAGATTTGGTGTCTTGCTCCTGTGCAGAGAAAATGGCTTCCAACTGCACCAGCTGCAGCAACAACTCCCACTCTGTCCTCGCTGGAAGAGTGACCTATGGGCATCAAGCGGCCTCCATCTTCGCCATGCCAGTGGAACAGGTGACTCAGGTCACCACTGGACTGTTCTTTAGGACCATGATCCCACCAGCAAGCTTCAGCGCTCCAGTACCGTCGCATGAAGCTCCAAAGAAGTCGGTCTTTGATTGGCTTACTACTACCACGGCCCCTTTCAACGGGTCGTCTAGTTCCAGCGCCTCGGTCTTTAACAGACTGGGCTAAAGCTCCAATGGGCCCATGAAGAAGCCTGCAATACCTGAAGGGTTTATCCCAAAATGGATAGCCATCCCTGCTCCAGTAAATGAAATCATCAGAGAGACTTCTCCTGCTAAGGGGTCGGTCTTCACAAGACTGGCCGTTCCAACTCCCGCTCCAGGCGAAGTCACCAAAGACTGCTTCCCCTGCTCGAAAGTTTGCCTTCAACAGGTTGGCTATCCCCTCTCAATGGACGTCAGTCTTTGACAGGATAACACCAACAATTGTTTCTCATCAAAGCATGAAGCACGATGCAGCTAACCCGATAACGGAAGTGATCCCGGCCGCACGACATGCTCGACGTCGCCACTGGCGCCGAGTGAGAAAAGCTGGGGGCAATTTCCTTTCTGGACTGACTCCGCCAGCTCCAACGGTGGAAGTAGATGCTGCTGTTCCAACTGGGAACAATTTTGAACCGCTCAGGAGAGCGTTTAAGAACTCTCCAACTGCCATTTGAAAAGATCTCCTCCACCTGTGGAGGACGTTATAAAGGCAATGCCGGAGAAGCCCCCTCAGCGGCTGTCCTCCAAAATTCACAGGGTTTGGCAAAGGGTCTAAGACTCTGTGATTGACAAGACTACTCCCGCTGACCGAAGAAGATGAAGGTTCGGAATGAGAAGGACCACCCTGTCGTACCACAGAAGGTGTCGTCTACTTGGGTGCTAGTGGCAAAGGCCCCCTCAACTTCGACCGCCCACAAAAGGAGAAGGCCGGAGAAAATCCCCGTGTTTGCGACGAAGCTCAAAGGCACTGAACTTAAACGCCCCAAGTCTGGGGGCATGGTGGTGCACACCATTTACATGGCTTTCGGAAAAGAGGACAGCCGTATCTCCATGGGTCATCGACCACTTACACGGTCTGTGACAAAGGCTCAGCAGCAGAAGCTCCAGGAGATGTTGACAACTATGGCCACACTTACTGGGCCAAAAGCAAACCCGGAGAAATCGTCAGTGCAGCGCCAAAAGCAGGAAACTGATGCCGAATTCCTCTGAAGAATGCTCAAGAGGAAAGACAAAGAGGCCGTTGAACAAGCGGCTAACATAAAGCAAGTGGCGCTTCTATTCCAAGATATGGTAGGCATGATGATCTATCCAAACCCTCCAGCTGAAGATCCTCCAGTAATAATTGAAGACGATAGAGGGGAGACATCAAACCCTCTTCCGGCCTTTTCAGCTGCAAAGGAGGAAACAATCTCGAAAGCTGCGCTCGATGATTATATAGCTTAACAGATACGAGCTCAATAAGCGAACGAAGCCGCCGGCCAAGTCGTCAGAACTAGGCGACCATATCCAAGCTAGTACGATCAGATTAAGTACCCGCCAGTATACACGATTCCTAAGTTCCACGTATACAAGGGGACATGCAATCCCCATCAACATGTCGCTCAGTTCAAGGCTCTGTACGACAACATTGGGGGTGACGATAAGCTACTGCTTCGCCAATTCGTCGGCAGCTTGGCGGAGACGGCATTCGAATGGTATTCAGAACTTCCCAATGACTCCATCAAAACTTTTACAGAGATGGAATTGCTATTCACCCAGCGTTTCGCAAGCGCTAGCGAACGCACCCTAATCACGGCATTGATCAATGCCAGGGTGAAGCCGGGAGAAACATGAGTTTTGTATGCAATCCGGTGGCGAAACCTATAGTCGAAATACGAACAACGCATCGAAGAAGCTCCTGTAGTAGGCATGTTCGTGGGAACCCTCGATCCGCAGGCGACCATATCCCAATTCATGATGTTTTTCAAGCCGACTACCTTCCAGGCCTTGATTGACAAGCTGGTCCAAATGGATCAGATGGGCCATAAACCGTCTTAATCGAAAATGGAGCCTCGAAACGAAAAAGGGAAAAGGAAAGCGACCTTCATCACCAATGCTCAGCAGCAGCCCAGTGGTCCAAAACCAGCTGATCGCCAAAACGATAGACAACGATTCTTCAACGAGAAGCTAAAACGCCCTTATTCGTTTCCCCGGGATAAAACGAGGAGACTATTCGAGCTGGCGGTGCGCAACAGGCTCATCAATCTGCCAGATCCAAGACGTCTACTGCAGCCGGGCGATACCAACAATCCTAATTACTGCCCCTACCACCGAGCAGTAGGCCATCCAATCAAAGATTGCTTTGTCTTCAAAAACTGGATTGAGGACAAGTACCAGCAAGGCAAATTCCCATTGTCTGAAAACTGGAGGGTAAACCCGCTACAACCACACGCTCTGAAAAAGATGGACACGCCGGGGGAATCATGCTCATTTATAGAGGAAACTCCATGGGAAGTTGTTCTTTTAACAAAAACTAAAAGAATACTGAAAGATCTCCAAGCATGTCCGGCAATTAGGTGGAAGAGCCCGCTGGAGCCCAAGATTATTGAGGGGATGCTGAAGCCGCGCCCAACGCTGAAAGTTGGTGAAGGTGGACAAAACATTCAGGCCAAGCCTCCAAAGTCTTTAAAGAAAAAGAAGAAGGCCAAGAAGCCCGTCCAACCCGAAGACAGCCGTACAGGCCTGCAGAAATACATCAATGCACTGGAAAAATATAACCAGAAGGCACGGACCCCAATCACGTTGGATGAATTCTTTAAGCATGTTCTTGAGAATGAAGCCGATGACGCTGATGAAGGAGATAATTCTTCAGAAGAGCCCGAGAATTATGTGGCAAGCTGCCACATGATCTCTCACTCATCAATAAATGGCAAAGAAGCTCCTGATGCAGAGAAACTGGGGGTAGATCCAGAACCGGAATCAAAATCTCTGGAGCCATCGGACGAATTGATTGAAAGACTACTGAGCGAAGCTCTTCAGAAAAGAAAATCTGACCGAGAGCGTGAAACGGCCATATATGAAAGGGCCAAGCATCGGCGTCACGTTGAAGAAGCTCCGATATTGAGAAGCCATAGAGTACCCCAACCGGATAGAAACACTTCTGCCGCCAGCAAAAGCAGGTTTAAGATAAGGAAGCAGTTCGCTAAAGCCTTGTCGATGGTAATGAAGTTGCCACCTTTCAAAGAAGGCACTTCAGAAAATACGTTCCCAGACGAACTAGATGCACATCCAAACTACTGGTTATACCATTGGAGGATCACACACCGTACAGAGGAATGCATGGCCTTTAAAAATTGGCGGCAGGGATACATTGCTCATCGACAGCATTTCAAGCGGATGAAGCGCAAAACTTGTCGAGAGCAGAGAAGCACGACAGAAGAGCGCAAAAGAACTTCCGGCGACTGTCACATGGTTGATTCCAGGGGATCGCAAGTTCTCACCTTCGGGAGCGATTCTGATGAAGAAATAGCCCTCAGCCCTCTCTTCAAAGAATACACCTAAAGAAAATAGGAAGAGACGAAGAACTGTGAAAATATTCAGCTGCGCAACCGTACGTTGCCAGAAAAGAATCTCGGATCTGCAAACAGGGGATCGGATAGAAAAGATAAGGGGAAGGAAAAAGTCCCTGAGTATATCGCCCTTGATGATCGAGTCGTCGAAGAGCTGGCAGCCAAGGACCCACCAAAGAAAAACAACGTGGATTACAATGTTCTGGCACACCTGAGGAAGATACCCTCACAGCTAAGCATTCTCGATGCCCTTCTGCTATTTAAAGAGGCGAGAGATTCTTTGATCAAGGCACTACAAGAGCCCAAGCAGTTCCAAGCTTTCCTTGCCGAAGAAAAGATGAAGAACTAGCTGGAAGAAGTGCACACGACTGACATCACTTTCGGTGATAAAGATCTCCTCCTCGGAACATGCGAGCACAACCGTCCCTTGTATGTCACCGTATACTGCCATGACATCAAGATAGGGAAGATCCTAGTTGACAATGGGTCCTCTGTCAATCTCATAAATGTGAGGGTGCTAAAAGAAATCTGCATGAGCGTCCAGCACCTCGCTCGGGATAAAATCACCATTTCCGGGTTCGAATCCCAGTCATCACGGACACTCGGGTCTGTGATACTGACGTTACGCTTTGGGCTGCTCGTCACTGACATCAAATTTCATGTCATTGACGCCAAGACTTGCTACAACGCTTTGCTCGGCAGGCCTTGGTTACACGAGTACAACATCACCCCTTCTACACAACATCAGTGTATGAAGTACTTCAAAGATGGTCTCGAGTATACCGTGACAGGGGAGCTGAGCCCATTCTCCGTGAATAAAGTCCGAAAGTACGAATATGCAAAGTATTTCTTACCAGACTTTGAAGACACGGAAAGATGCCATAAACCAGAGAATAAGCAGAAAGATATCACCACTATTCCGGTCTTTGGGAGCAATACCGAGGAGGAGGAAGAGATAGTCTATTCAGCACCGCCCTAATGCAACAAACCGGGATCGTCTACCCTTATCTGGTCTTTGGCAGTGACTCTGAAGACGAGATCAACGCAGTATTCTCGGTTTGTCCATCAATGCAGGCCTTCACTCGAGATGATCAGAGTTTGCAAATCGTCATGGTTCCGCGGCAGCACTACAGAGAGATTGATGCGCTAGAGACATATAATGTGTAAGAGCTGTAGACATTCTACGTCCCTCCCAGGCAAAGAGGTGAATAGGCGATCCTATTCTATCGATCCATGGAGACTAAAGTCGAAAGAGAAGTCTGGCACGGTGCCAATCCTGCTCTCGACAGAATCCAACCTATCCGTCTTCTTAGATACTACACAGAGGGATTGAAAAGGTTATTAAGACGCTAAGGCATACCTTTCAAACAAACTTCTCGACAAGCTCAATTCTACAACAGGATTTGGAACATCCCCGGAACTCAGCGAAAATTGCCCAACGGAAAAATGGAAACGATCGGGATTGGATATGTCCAGTCCAAGAAACGGGAGCAGTCCTATGGTTTCCACGTCATAAATGACCTTGATGAAGGAGGGGATGCTCTTTTAAATAAAGGCGCCGATGCTGAACCAGAACGCGGTCCTGCCATAAAAATACCGAGTCCGTTGTTTGAAGAACAGATGGACAAGCTAGTACAGGAAGCGAGTCAAGAAGTTCGGAACGACCACAGCAGCGAAATGGCCATTTACGAGAAAGCCAAGACGCAACGCCTCCATCAGCAGTCTGCAGAGGATGACAATGCCCTCCACCGTCAGCTTGCCATGCATTCCCAAGACAAGAAAAAGGCCGATGCAGAGGCAAAAGCAAGTTGAGGAACGTAAAGAACGTTCGACAGCGGAAAAACGTATCCAAGAGGCCACACGATCAAGAAAAGGTCAGCCGGAATCCATCTCTAATGAAAAAGATGGGTCGAGCATATTCTTTCCCTCAAGACAAGACAAGGAAGATATTCGACCTCGTCATAAAACGTCAAATGATTACGCTCTCGGAGTCCAAGCACCCCAAACAAGCAAACGAAGTCTATCACCCAGATTATTGCTCCTATCACCGAGCAATAGGTCATCCTCTTGATGACTGTTTTACTTTCAAAAACTGGGTTGAAGACCAATATCAACTCGGCAGGTTCACTCTATCCGACAATTGGAAGGTGGCCCCACCGCAAAAGCATATGCCAAAGGCAACGTATGTAGCGAGGGTAAAACCAGACCAACATCGGTCGTGGAAACGATCCCATACTTGCTACGCGATAACGCTGTCAGAAGAAGGAGTGCCCGAGAACATGGATGACCTGTCCTGGTGCTTCGAAAACGAGGATGATGAAGAATTGATCTCGGAATTTCCACCGGCACCAAAAGAATTGGAAGATGGAATACACACTACTGCGGACAACCTGAGGAAAATCAACTTGGGGATGGAAAACGACCTGCGGCCTACATTCGTCAGTAAGCTGCTTTCTAAAGAGCAGGTGGCTATGCTCAAAGACGTGCTCATGCAGTATAAAGACTGCTTCGCATGGAACTACTCTGAGATGCCGGGACTAGATCCAGAAATAGATGTGCACAAATTGGCGATATCTCCGGACATCAAGCCAGTTAAACAAGCACTGAGAAGAATGCGGCTCGAACTTGAAATGAGAATCAACGCCGAGGTCAAGAATCTAATCGACTCCGGCTATGTCCAAGAAATTCAATACCCTGACTGGATCGCCAACATAGTCCCAGTGATGAAGAAGAATGGGACGGTGCGCATCTGCGTAGACTTTCGGGACCTCAACAAAGCTTGCCCGAAGGATGATTTTCCCGTGCCTGTTACCGAACTGATGATAGACAACACGTCCACTTACAAAGTCTTCTCCTTTATGGACGGATCATCAGGGTACAATCAAATAAAGATGCATCCCGAAGACCAGAAGCATACCGCTTTCCGGACCCGCTGGGCATATTCTGCTACAAAGTGATGCCTTTCGGTCTGAAGAAAGCCAGCGCCACCTATCAGAGGGCCATGACAAAGATTTTGGACGAACTCATACATGAAATCATCGAATGCTGTATCGATGACCTCATAGTAAAAAGAAAATCGTACGAGGAGCATTGGGAGCATCTGAAAATCGTGTTTCAACGCCTTCGGAAATACAACCTGAAGATGAACCCTCTCTAATGCGCGTTCAGAGTTTCCTCGGGCAAATTCCTAGGATTCATCGTACGGCACCGGGGCATCGAAATAGACCCATCAAAGATCAAGGCGATCATGGAAATGCCTTCGCCAAGAACTCTCAAGCAACTGCGGTCTCTCCAAAGAAAGCTCGCATATATCCGACGGTTCATAACTAACCTATCCGGCAAATGTCGCCCCTACAGTCATCTGTTGAAGAAGGGGACTCCGTTCGTCTGGGATTGCAAATGCCAAAGCGCACTGGACGAAATCAAGCAATACCTGCAGAATCCGCCGGTACTGACCGCTCCAGTCAAGGGAAAGCCTCTCATCCTGTACACAACCACCCTTGAAGGTTCCTTAGGCACACTATGGGTACAGAAAAATGACCAAGGGAAAGAGAGAGCCCTCTACTATTTGAGTTGAGTTCTCCTGGGGGCAAAAAAAACTACCAACCCTATCGAAAAACACTGCATGGCGTTAATTTTCGCGATAACGAAGCTCAGACACTATGCGTTGGCGCATGAGGTCCACCTCATATCAAAAGTGGATCCTCTCAAATATTTGA
The DNA here is from genome assembly GCA_030015575.1 of Agapanthus africanus. Classification (NCBI taxonomy): domain Eukaryota; kingdom Viridiplantae; phylum Streptophyta; class Magnoliopsida; order Asparagales; family Amaryllidaceae; genus Agapanthus; species Agapanthus africanus. The sequence continues at coordinate 669,931,706 of CM057342.1, read as the reverse complement.
TGTCAAGAGCCATACTAATGAGACGGCTCGCTAAATGGGCCCTCCTCTTGATGGATTTCTCGATAACATACTGACCTCTCAAGGCAGTGAAAGGCCAGGTCATCGCTGACTTCCTCGCTGAGCATCCGATACCTGCCAATTCACCCCTAAATTGCGAATTGCCAGATGAGCACACGTTTGACACGATCGGCAGGGAAAGAGGAGAGATTGATATCCGATGGAACCTCTACTTCGATGGGGCATCATCCATGAAGAAGCGAAAGCATAGCTCCCCTATAATCAAATCTGGGGTAGGCCTTATCTTCGTGACTCTATAAGGAGGGATAATGAGCTTTGCCTTTTTCCTTAACAGAGCCGAGGACAAACAATGAAGCAGAATATGAAGCTTTGATAGCAGGTCTTGGGATCGCCGTCGATATGGGAATCGAAAACCTCCTCATATACGGAGACTCCCAGCTGGTCGTTAGTCAAGTAAATGGCGACTATCAAACATGAAAACCAAAGTTGGTGAAGTACGGAGAGAGAGTACAACAATTGCTGACTCAAATTCCTTCCTACATTCTGGAAAGCATACCGCGTACGGAAAATAGCAAAGCGGATGCGTTAGCCAAACTCGCTAAAGAACTAGCTGACGAAAACCTAGACGACGTAAGGATCGTTGTATAAAGCCGTCGGGTTCTTGCACCGGCAGAAATATCTCCGGAGTCGTCCGAAGAAAAGGAAGTGACCAAGAAAACGGCCCTACAAATAAAAGACCAGGAAAAGGCTAAGGATTGGAGAGAAGACTTTATATACTACTTCAAATCCCGTCGAACACCTGAAGATGCGTCCTCAAGACATCAGCCCATTAAACGAGCTCTGTCTTTCGCCTTCGTCAATGACACGCTGTATAAGAGATCGTTCGACTCTCTATGGATAAGATGCCTGGGATTGGAAGAAGCAAGGAGAGTCATCCAAGAAACTCACGATGGACTCTGTGGTTCTCATCAAGCCGGGCCAAAGATGAAGCTGAAGATCAAAAGGATGGGCTACTATTGGCCCACGATGATTCAAGATTGTCTCAAATACGCGAAACAATGCCATTCGTGCCAAATTCACAGGGACTTCATCCAACAGCATCCAAACCCGCTACACCCAACAGTGGCTAGTTGGCCGTTCGAAATGTAGGGAACCGACATAATTGGGCCCATAGAACCAGCATTGTCCAAAGGACATCGGTTCATATTGGCGACAACTGATTACTTCTCCAAGTGGGCAGGAGCTGTACCGCTAAGAGAAGTGAAGATGGAGAATATTCTTTATTTCTTCAAGACACACGTCATATATCGGTTCGACACTCCATGACGGATTATCTCTGATAACGAGCCAGCCTACAGAAGTCACAGAATCAGCCACTTCGCACAGCAGCATAATATAGACTGGAGATACTCTTCGGTCTACAATCCCCGAGCTAACGGTCTAGCTTAGGCTTTTAACAAGATCTTGACAAAGATCATGAAGAAGACGGTGTCCAAAAATAAGAAGGACTGGCATAAGAGACTGCATGAAGCTCTCTGGACGTATCGGACCACGTTCAAAACGGCCACAAACACAACGCCGTATGCATTGGTATTCGGCACTGAAGCAGTACTCCCCTAGGAGATAAAGCTACCCTCCCTACGAGTGGCGGTTCATTACGAGCTAACAGATGAAGAGAATGCTCATCTTCGGCTTGAGGAGCTCGACGCCCTTGATGAAACCGGCTCATGATGCAGCAAACCTTGGATACTTACAAAGCAAAGATGGCACGCTCATACGAGAGATTGACTAGGCCGAGAACATTCCGCCAAGGCGAACTTGTGCTAGTGGCCAAGAGACCTATGATCCCAATTGTGCCAAACGAGGGAAATTCGAGCCGAACTATGAAGGCCCATACATTATAGACAAAGTCTATCAAGGTGTGGCTTACTTGCTCATGGATATGCATGGTGAAAGGCCCTTCTGATCAATAAACGGCCGATTCCTTAAGAAGTACTACGCGTGACGAGTCACGAACCAGGTTAATGATAGATGACGACGCCTATGTCCGCTCGCTATCTTCTTGAGTCCAGGCTCTAAAAATAGTATCCAACGATACCCCATCCCAAACACGGAAACCTACGGACTAAAGCGTCTACAAACCGCAGCATCCTAAGGCTGACGCAAAAAAAAATATAATAAAAAAAGAAAAGAAATAAAAAAAAACGGTGCGTCCATAAGCGAAATGGGCATGGATGAAACCCCGAAAGGGCTCCGTGAGTAAAAACAGCAGGGCTACCGGCGAGTTTGTGAAAACCCGAAAGGGAGCAATCTCGTTAAAAGACACTTGCAAGGTCCTCTCAACCTTGTAAGGAAAAAATATCTGCGTGAGATCCTTACGACCCACAAGGGAGAAACACACTTAGGGATCCCTACAATTCCTAAGGAGAAGTTACACTTACGAGATCCTCATGACTCATAAGGAGAATTCCCTTATGAGACCCTCACGGCTCATAGGATTCAAAAGCCTTAAGCTACAGGGATCTAAACCTGTTCTTAAGCCGTCATACACCCTACTATGCCCTACAAGCGGTTCAATACTGACTCTTGTATACAATCCATGGGCACAAATAAACGTTTCCCCCCACCAAGTTCCACCAATGGCGCGAAATTTCCTCGTATGGTGAACGACACTTGTAACCCCTCTCGACTTATAAGGAGAAAACACTCTTGTAAGATCCTTACGACTTATAAGAGAACATACACTTAAGAACCCTCACGATTCTTAAGGAGAAAACGCACTTACGAGATCCTCACGACTCGTAAGGAGAAACATCTTTATGAGACCCTTACAGCTCATAAAGTCAAATGCCTTAGTCGACAGGATCTTAACCCGGTTTGCTAAGCCACTTTTGTTCGAACCGACAAAGGCAAATGATGATTCGCTCCGGGCCATATCCCAGTTGTAGCGATGCTGATGCCTAAATCGATATCAAATTCCAAGTCTAAACTCGCGATAAAAATCAGCGAGCCAAATATGCATATGAAATAGCCGAAATGAAGAGGAAACTTGCAAGAAAATTTGCAAGTAAAATATATGCATACAAAAATAGCCGAAATGATTGGGCAACTCGCAATAAAAAGCAGCGAGTAAAAAGAAAAAATAGCCGAAATGATTGGGCACTGCGAAAAATAGCCGAAATGATTGGGCAATCGCGAATTTCGCGATACAAAAAGCTGAAATGATAGAGCATCACGGAAAGAAAACAAAATACATATAAAATGAAACTTTTGCCCTGTAGGTAAGTCCATACTGACCCCTGTATACAATCCATGGGCATAAACGAAAAGAGAACCACATGTCCCAACAAACTCTATCAAAGGGAGAGTCAGGTCTCAGCGGCAATATCTACATTCCAGAAGACCGGCAACAGCGTTCCTCCTCATGCCAGCCGGACACGGACGTGACACTACAAATCGGAGCCATGAAGAAGTCCCCAGTTCCAAGACTCTACGGTTTACAGACAACCTAAAGTCAATCCCGACACCGTAGAAAACGGAGAAAGTCGACCCTGACACGGTAGAAAACGGAGAAAGTCGATCCCGACACCGCGAAAAGCAGAACAAGTCAACCAACCCCCAGGAAAATCAGTGTCCATGGCAAAATATCTCGATTCAGGGAAATCAGTGTCCTAGACGAGAACCTCGATTCGCGTCGACCTGCAAGGAAATCAGTGTATTTGCAAGAATCTCTCGATTCGTCTCAACCCTAGGGAAATCAGTGTCTTTGGCTAAACATCTCGATTCAGGAAAATCAGCATCCTTGAAGAGACCCTCGATTCGTTTTGACCCGCAGGAAAATCAGTATCTTTGCAGGAATCTCTCGATTCGTCTCAACCCCAGGGAAATCAGTGTCCTTGGCAAAATATCTCGATTCAGGGAAATCAGCGTCCTTGACGAGACCCTCGATTCGCATTGACCCGTAACTAAATCAGTGTCTTTGTAGGAATCTCTCGATTCCTCTCAACCCCAGGGAAATCAGAGTCCTTAGCTAAACATCTCGATTCAGGGAAATCATCGTCCTTGACGAGACCCTCGATTCAGATCGACCCGTAAGGAAATCGGTGTCTTTACAGGAATCTCTCGATTCGTCTCAACTCCAGGGAAATCAGTGTCCTTAGCAAAATATCTCCATTCAGGGAAATCAGCGTCCTTGACGATTCATTTCGACCCGCAGGGAAATCGGTACCTTTGCAGGAATCTCTCAATTCGTTTCAACCCCAGGGAAATCAGTGTCCTTGGCAAAATATCTCGATTCAGGGAAATCAGCTTCCTTGACGAGACCCTCGATTCACGTCGACCCGCAAGGAAATTAGTGTCTTTGCAGGAATCTCTTAATTCGTCTCAGCCCCAGGGATTTCAGTGTCCTTGACTAAACATCTTGATTCAGGGAAATCAGCGTCCTTGACGAGACCCTTGATTCGCGTCGACCCGCAAGGAAATCAGTGTCTTTGCAGGAATCTCTCGATTCGTCTCAACCCCAAGGAAATCAATGTCCTTGGCTAGACATCTCGATTCAGGGAAATCGGCATCCTTGACGAGACCCTCGATTCACGTCGACCTGCAAGGAAATCAGTGTCTTTGCAGGAATCTCTCGATTCGTCTCAACCCCAGGGAAATCAGTGTCCTTGGCAAAATATCTCGATTCAGGGAAATCAGCATCCTTGACGAGACCCTCGATTCACGTCGACCCGCAAGGAAATCAGTGTCTTTGTAGGAATCTCTCGATTCGTCTCAACCCCAGGGAAATTAGTGTCTTTAGCAAAATATCTCGATTCAGGGAAATCAGCGTCCTTGACGAGACCCTCGATTCATTTCGACACGCAGGGAAATCGGTATCTTTTCAGGAATCTCTCGATTTGTCTCAACCCCAGGAAAATCAGTGTCCTTGGCAAAATATCTCGATTCATGGAAATCAGCATCCTTGACGAGACCCTCGATTCATTTTGACCCACAGGGAAATCAGTATCTTTGCAGGAATCTCTCGATTCGTCTCAACCCCAGGGAAATCAGTATCCTTGGCTAAACATCTCGATTCAGGGAAATCAACATCCTTGACAAGACCTTAGATTCGCGTCGACCCTCAAGGAAAACGGTGTCTTTGCAGTAATCTCTCAATTCGTCTTAACCCAGGGAAATCAGTGTCCTTGACTAGACATCTCGATTCTGGGAAATCAGCGTCCTTGACGAGACCCTCGATTCACGTCGACCCATAAGGAAATCAGTGTATTTGCAGGAATCTCTCGATTCGTCTCAACCCCAGGGAAATCAGTGTCCTTAGCAAATTATCTCGATTCAGGGAAATCAGCGTCCTTGACGAGAATCTATCGATTCGTTTCGACCTGTAGGGAAATCAATGTCTTTGCAGGAATCTCTCGATTCGTCTCGACCTCAGGAAAATTAGTGTCCACACACATGAAAAGAAAATTCTCTTATGAGATCCTTATGACTCTCAAAAGAAAACACACTTAGGAGTCCTCACATCTCCTAAGGAGAAAATACACCTACGAGATTCTCACGACTCGTAAGGAGAAAAGTCTTTATGAGACCCTCATGGCTCGTAAAGTTGAAAAGTCTTAGGAGGCAGATCCTAACCCTGTCTCCTAAGCCATCATTGCCCTGTAGGGAGGTCAAGATAGACTATCTACGGGCCACACTCTCCGAAGTCGAACATCGACAAGGAGGGAAACAATCACTTACGAGTCCTCTCGACCTGTAAGGGGGGAAATTCTCTTGTGAGATCCTTACGACTCTCAAGAGAAAACACACTTAGGAATCCTCACGACTCCTAAGGAGAAAATACACCTACGAGATCCTCACGACTTGTAGGGAGAAAAGTCTTTATGAGACCCTCACGGCTCATGAAGTTGAAAATTCTTAGGCAGCAGACCAAAACCTGCTTCCTTAGCCGTCGCTACCTTACAAGGAGGTTAAGATGGACCGCTATCTGCTATCTACAGGCCATACTTGCCAAAATTACATGTCACTAAAATGGAAGTGATATTCAAGAGTACGTAAGCTACTTTGCGCCAAGTCAAAACAAAAAGGCATAACTCATGGACGTCAACCACATATTATGCAAGGCGGTAAGAAGAACATTTGATTCGCATCCAATTAAGCGTTCGAAACGTATCCACTCATGTATGTGTAAAAAGGCTTAACGCATAAAATAAATGCATAGAAAGGGAAAATCTTCCATTCATACCTCAGAAAATTCTTACATTGATGAAAACGGTAAGACAAAAACATCATTGAAAATGTTTACAATGGTAAAACATTAAATCCGGGACATTGGTTGAGAAATTCAGAAGTAAGGCCATCTAAAATGCTTCTGGCCTCTCTTACCATTTTCGTATGCATCCTCTCACGAATGCAAGCATCAAGATCCTCGCTAATGTGGTCCGTCCTCCGATAGGCAGCAATTATCGTCGTCTGTTGGAAAATTTGGTGCAAGATATCGACAAGATTATCTTGCCGCCTCTTCGAGATAAGGCCCATCAGATATACCGAGTGTACCTTGTCTTCGGCATCATCCAGTGCCTTAAGCGGCATGGCTTCATAAAATCCAGAAAGTGCGTTCTAAATCGCTCTCACGACGATCTTCAAAAGAGCGGAGCGACGAGAAAGTAGTCGACCGTTGTATTCATCAAAGCGACTCATAATATCAGCGCATTGAGCATTTGTAAACTCCTAGTTTTGACAACAGCCTTGTGCGCGAATGTCTCCATGAGAAATAATTTCGTTAAGATCATACAGATGAGCGGCTATAGTGTCTGAAAAGGAAAATCAGTGAGAGTTTAGTGGTCATACTAAAAAAGAAAATGCTTATTGAAACAGTGGAATTTAAATAGATCTTGATATCCTCACATCCAACAAATTCAAATTTGTGCAATTAAGGAGGGAATCCTAAAAGGATTCTCATTTAATGAGAGACCCCTCAGGCCAAGGAGTTAAACTCCCTCGAGCGAAACGCTCTGCAAAACAGGAGTGACATCTGCCAACTCTAATCATGAGAGGAATAAAATTCCCTAAAAATTTTAAGAGCTATGCTCTGTGAAGATGATGGAATAATCCATCAAAACCCTAAAAAGAAAAGCTTTTAATGAGTTAAAAACTCTGAGATCTTTAAGATATGCAAAATGAACTCTAATAGTTCTTCATTAATGGGTTAAGAAACCCTAAAAAAAACCTCTTTAGATCTGTGATCTAAGAAGAGCAAAGCTCTGTTGAGAAACCCTAAAAATCTCTATGATTTGAGAAGAGCAAAGCTCTGTTAATGGGTGAAACCCTAGATTATAAAGTAATCCCTTCAAAGATTTGATCTTTACCTAAATTTTTGACAGGGTTCGGACTCTAAGAGAGTTGTTAAGGCAGAGAGCGTATCTCTGAAGAGAGAATAAAATTCACAAGAATAAGAAAACAAGAAGATGAACAGAGGTCATCTCAAAAGGCTAAAGGCCCTATTTATAGGCAGGGGAAGTCGATCCAACATCCAAAACAATCCAACGGTGGAAGGGTTGTCACCGCTGCACTCACGTGTGAGCCACGTGAGCGCAGCGGTGGGGGGCATTTGTTTCCCCCAATCAGAGAGCAAAGCTCTATTCAAAATCTCAAAATTTGAAATTTGAACTGAGGCAGCACCTCACGTGCAAGGCATGAGAGCGCTCGCGCCCAGAGCGCCAGCGCTAAGAGTCAAAGACTCTGAGGCAGCGCCTCACGTGCAAAGTACGAGAGCGCTCGTGCCTAGAGCGCCCACGCTAAGAGTCAAAGACTCTGAGGCAGCGCCTCACGTGAAAAGCACGGGAGCGTCAGCGCTTGAACTAAATGTTCTCCACCATTGGATCAAAGGTCTAACGAAGATGATAAATTATCAAATTAGCAGAATAAAATTCTGTTGAGGAAATACTCCTCAAATCTTTCCAAACAAGAAAAATTGTGCTCTGTAAATCAGAGCACCGTTGGATCAAAAATCCAATGGTGATTAAAAATCACCAAGATACAGAATAATCTCTGTATGGGAAAACATTTTCCCAATCTTGTCAATAACAAGAAAGATGTCTTCTGTAAAACAGAAGCCCTTGGATCAAAGGTCCAATGGTAGGAAACACCCCCAAATCAATCAGAGATCTCTCAATGAGAGATTTCCTTAACTGATTCAACAAATCAGCCTCCCCTATATAAAGGACCAAAGACTTCAAGTCTTGCATAGAGGAACCCTCCTATAAACTTCAGAAAAACAGAGAGAAACCTCCCTATAAGTTTCAAGCTTTCAGAAAAGAAAAAGAGAAGAGCAAGCTCTAAGAAGAAGAACCTTCTTCAAGGTAAATAAAAAGAGAGAGATCATAGCATCTCTTGATCAAAATAAGAACTTAGTTCTTAGATTTAGGAGACAAAGTCTCCCTCCATAAAAAGAAGAACTTAGTTCTTAGATCCACGAGACAAAATCTCTCATAAAGGAAAACAAAAGAGATCATAGTATCTTCTCATAAAGAAGAACTTAGATATGTGAGACAAAATCTCTTATAAACGAGAATTTAATTCTTAGAGCACAGAACTGACCAGAGCTTCCAAAGAAGCACTTCAGCGCCAAGCGCACCATGTGCTCCTCACGTGTGCACTATTTCATAAGAAGCGCCTTAGCGCTTCAGGTCTGACGCTCAGCGCCAAGCGCACCACGTGCTCCTCATGTGTGCTCTATTTCATAAGAAGCGCCTCAATGCTCCAAGTCTGGCGCTAAGTGCCAAGCTCGCCACTTGCTCCTCATGTGTGAGCTATTTCATAAGAAGCGCCTCAACACTCCAAGTCTGGAATTCAGCGCCAAGCGCTTCACGTGCTCCTCACGTGTGCGCTATTTCATATAAGGCGCCTTAGTGCTCCAAGTCTGGCGCTCAGCGCCAAGCGCTCCACGTGCTCCTCACGTGGGCGTTGAGGGAACACAAAGTGTTATTTAAATAATGCCTCAGCGCCATAAAGAGTGTTCAACACTCAGTAAAAGACAAAAAGAAAAAAGGGAGTCAGAACCCAAATCAATGCTCAGCATTGTTGGATAAAAAGGGACTGAGCCCAAACAAATGTTCAACATTTTATGCAAAACTGAGTAGGCTGAGCCTAAGTTGGCCATAAGTCCCCAATTCAGATTAAACAAGCTTATATGCTCACAATCTTTTAATTGGTCTTAGTCCCAAACCTGACTATAGATCTCCCAACCAACATTGGTTCAAGGGTACATCTCTTCATACCTCCGACACATGTCGTTGTAATTCTTTAACGTCTTCAGAAAGATGGAGGGTCCTAATAACCAATAACTTTTGGTGCATCCCTAAACGGTTGAAACAAAACCTTACAGACTACGATGTCTTTAAACTAGACTATGATGTCTTTAAACTGGACTATGAGGTCCTTAAACTCATGGACTATGATGTCCTTAAACTTTACGGACTATGAGGTCCTTAAGCTCATGGACTATGATGCCCTTAAACTTTACAGACTATGAGGTCATTAAGCTCATGGAGTATGAGGTCCTTAAACCTAATGGACCGTAATGTCCCTAAACTAAAACAATAGAGCCCAAACTCTCTTTTGTTGGATCGAAATGATCCCAAAACCCCGTTAAGTAGATCTTAGTCTAGAACTTAGACTAACGTATTCTTAACAAACGTTTAAGTTAATCTTAATCTTAAATGAGATTAACGAACCTTAAACCAACCCAAACCCAAATCTAAGAAAATACGGATTTGGACTAATCCATGCCCTACGGGCGACAACATAAATTAGTCTCCATATACAATCCACGGGCAACCACAAAATAAAGCAAACAAACACGACACGAAGTGACCTTCTGGAGCAAGAGAAAGTGGTTACCGCGATGCGGTAACGTAATTAACTGCAGGGGATTGCTCCTGCAGGGAAGAACATCCCCATAATCAAAAACCCCTCACAATGAGGGGGAATCTGACGAAGTCTGCTACAACGGCCGCATCTATCCAATCCTCTGATGCACGGTGCCATAAATTAACTTGGCATCTTCGGAGAGGTAGACGGATAAAACAAAATAGCATCTGCCCCCAAAATTCAGGACAGACGTCCTAACGTCCCAGTCGCGTCTTTCGGCGGTGAACAATCACCACCCGAGTTGGAATCTTTTGAATTTTTGGATGTGCCAGTTGAACCATTTGACTCTGTTGCATACACTCACTTTGAATTCATCTTGGAATCCTTTGAGTTCGAGACACGTTCTTCGATCTTACCTTCAGTTGTTTCTCCTCCGATGCTCGAACTCAAGCCACTGCCTCCTCAATTTAAGTATGCTTACTTGGGTGAAAACGAGACTCTCCCGGTGATCATTTCGGTTTCTCTAGCTCTAGAGCAACAGAAAACCCTACTTTCGGTCTTGCAATCAAATCATCAAGCATTTAGCTGGACGATGGAGGATATCAAGGTGATTAGTCCCCTGATCGTTTAACATCATATTCACATGATGAATGATGCCAAACCAGCTAGGGATCCACAGAGACGATTGAATCCAGTCATGAAGGAGGCTATGAAGAAAGAGATTGTCAAATGTCTGGATAGGGTATCATTTACCCTATATCCCATAGTCAATTGGTCAGTCCGATACACGTTGTTCCTAAAAAGTTAGGCATTACGGTCATCACAAACGACGCAAACGAGGCAAATGAGTTAATCCCCACTCACACCCAAACCAGGTGGCGAGTATGCATTGATTATCAATAACTCAACGCCGCAACGTAGAAATATCACTTTCCGCTACCTTTCATTGACCAAATGCACAAAAGATTAGCTGGACATGAGTTTTACTGTTTTCTGGACGGTTACTTAGGTTACAACCAGATTCACATTGCCGAAGAAGACCATGACAAAACCACTTTCACTTGTCCTTTCGTCATGTTCGCATATCGTCGCATGCCCTTTGAATTATGCAATGCTCCCTCTACATTTCAATGGTGTATGATGGGTATATTCTCTGACATGGTTGAGAAGTTTCTGGAGATATTCATGGATGACTTCTCCATATTTGGAGACTCTTTTAACGAGTGTTTACAACATATTGACACTATCCTTACCCGATGTAAGGATAAGAATCTCACTTTGAACTGGGAGAAATGCCATTCATGAAGATATTGTTTTAGGACATATCATTTCGCGAAACGGCATAAAGGTTGAAAAAGCAAAAATTGATGTCATTTCCAACCTCCCTCTTCCAAAATGCGTCAGAGATATCAGATATTTCCTTGGCCTTGCCGGTTTTATAGACAGTTCATCAAAGACTTTAGCAAGATTGCTAGACCCTTGACTCTTCTACTGGCCAAGGACACAACATTCAATTTCAACTCGGACTCTCTGACCGCTTTTGAATCATTAAGAAGCTCACTCACTACAGCTCCCGTGCTATCTTCTCCCGACCGATGCAACCTTTTAAGATCATATGCGATGCATCAGACTTTGCCATTGGTGCAGTCTTAGGACAGCACATTGAAAAGTTGCCGCATGTTATCTACTACACGAGCCGGACCTTCAATGACGAGCAACTGAACTATACAACAACCGAGAAAGAGTTCTTGATGGTTGTATTCGCTTTGAAGAAATTCAGGCCATATCTCATCGGCTCCCAAGTCGTCGTCTACACTGATCATTCTTCTTTGAGGCATCTTTTCATGAAAAAGGATGTCAAATCTCGGCTGATATGTTGGATCCTCTTATTTCAAGCGTTTGACCTTATCATTAAGGACAAAAACGGATGTGAAAACGTTGTCGCTGATCATTTTTCACGACTCCCTTCTTCGCCAACGATACTTCTCCCGATAAACGATGCTTTTTCTGATGAACAACTCTTGACCGTATCTTGCAAACCTGTAACATTTCAGAAATATAAAATATTATTTTTGGAGTTTAAATAATAAAATAATATATTTCACGAAAACTATTCGATTGCGAATTGGGGTTTTCATAAAATGGTATAATTATATACCAATATTTGGAAAATAATTGGAGATTAATATGTATTATTTATTAAAAAGGTATTTATTGGATTTGGGCATTTTATAATTTATTATATGTAAGTTTAAATTAAACTTGATTAGTGCACTACTAATCACGATTAGGCCAAATCCAACTTCTTAATAACCATAGCTAGTGCACCATGACATGTTGCATTTTTTTTGCATATTGTTTCATTTGTATTTGAGTTATATGTTTCTTTTTAGAGAGAGAGAGAGAGAGAAAAGATAAAGGAAAGATATTTGATGAGAGAGGGGGGGACACAATGATGACATGAGGCATAGGCTATGAGAGAGAAAGAGTGAGAAAGAGATAGAGAGGGATATGCACAACGATGGCTCCCATTCCATCATTTTCTTCTTCACTTCATTATTTCCTTCTTCCTTCATTTCTTCACCTCAACTCTCCTTCTCCTCCTTCCTCCACCTCCTCCACCTCCTCCATAAACACCCCAAAACCTTACCAAAACCTCATCTCACTTTCATTAAAAATGCACACAATCTCATCCTACACCCCCTAGTGAGCTCAAGTTTGGATTTTGAGCACTTTTGAGTATCTATGGTTTTTCTTGAGTTGCTTCCAAGAGCTATAACTTTCACTTCTCATCTTCTAATTAGTTTCTTAACCTTCTAGTTAAGTTTAGAGTTCGATTTAGTGAGATTAGTGATCTTGGAAATTTCTAGGTTGATGTTTAGTAGATGAATGGACTTGTAGAGATGCAATTGAGATTTAGTGAGTATTTACAAACCCTTAGTGATGATTTTCCGGATAAACTAGAAGACTAGAAACCCAATACACGAACTTAGAATTTTCCCGACATCGAGTTTTTGACAGTTTTGATGGTTATATGGAATCTTCTATGACCAGAGAGCCCCATAAAATAAATTCCCATCACAGTGGGAAGTGTAGGAAACTAGGAGTTTACCCTGAAACCCGAGCCCCCAACTCCTTTTACTGGCTGCAGATTTATTGCTTGTGGCCGCAGTTTGCGGCCACATTATAGTGGATCTCATTGATTTTTAGATAATGGGTCCCTTACCTGATATCTAGACCAACCTTATATGCAAAATCTCTTAATTTGACCTAGGGTAGAATCTGGGAGTGTTTTCCTAGGTTGTTGATTTCGGGTTTCCGATTTCTATAAACTTAGTTTTGGTATTTGAGTTTGGGATTTAGTCGTCGAACGTTTGTACGTCAACGATGAGGGTTATTTGGTTGTTCTTGGATACGTAGGCTATAGGTTCTAACCTATGAGCACTTCGTATGCCGTATCAGTTTTCGGACTTGGTTTTAATAACGTTAAATAGGTACCTTTGCATGGACTTCCGAGACGACGAAGGAGATCAAGAAGCTCATCGACTTCGACTAAGAAAGGAGATTAGCAGGTGAGTAGATCTATATCTATGGGGAAGTCGGGTAGATGGCATATAGCACCCCCGCAACCATTTTAATGGAAATATTGATTTAAGATGAAATGAGCGGATATGCTTGATATGAGGATGTGAGGAGATATGAATACACAAATACATGTGCCAAGATATATTATGAGATTAATATAACGACGATGTGAGATTGAGATAGATATGATATGAGGGTGATAAGGATATGACAGATCAAGAAGCTCATCGACTTCGACTAAGAAAGGAGATTAGCAGGTGAGTAGATCTATATCTATGGGGAAGTCGGGTAGATGGCATATAGCACCCCCGCAACCATTTTAATGGAAATATTGATTTAAGATGAAATGAGCGGATATGCTTGATATGAGGATGTGAGGAGATATGAATACACAAATACATGTGCCAAGATATATTATGAGATTAATATAACGACGATGTGAGATTGAGATAGATATGATATGAGGGTGATAAGGATATGACATGAGATTGATGTTATATATATGGATGAGAATGAAAGGTGAAATGAAGTACGAGACCTTAGATCTGTATAGTATCCTAATTCTGTTTGATGACACTGTACGATGGATAACTGTACGCGATAAGATATACCGGATGATTGATCTGCGCTCGTGATTTGAGGATGATGTTGGATATTGTCATATCTGATACTATGAGGCTGGATCGCCGACGTAAAGATTTCACCTGAACCATACTTATTTCCAAAACTGACAAATCGTATGCACTTTTAAATGGAAAGCTCAAGGGACGCTACGGATTTTCAAGTGGTGTCTTTTCCTCAAAAACACCGTAGCCCCCACTTGCATGGTTCATATGTAGTTACATACCTTATTATTGTTCAGGTTTATGTTGGATTATCCCTCGTGACATACGTACTATATTCCCTGTATTTACCGTTATATGATATCGTCTGCTAGTACACCTGTACAATTATCGATGATGCGCATGTTACACTTACACAGATTCGTCGGCTCACACATTCATCATCGGTACTTGCTATGCCACTTACACAGTAGAATTTCTATATCATGGTATCATTCTTAATCGTAAAGTACATTCATTGTTCAGTACTATCATATGACATGCTTGCATGATATACTTGATATGCTCACATTACTGTTCTATGTTGAACATGTTGTACTTTATGGTTACATGCATTGAGATGTTGTTTTCATGAGATCTCTGATTTTGAGAACCACGGTTATATTTCAAAGGAAATTATGTATTGTTTTAAAAACGCGGTTTCTCGTGATATGATATTTCGTGTCCACCATGAGTTTTCTCGGTTCTGAGCTATGTGATACCCGATTCGAGGAGTGAGGAGGAACCGTCTGCGGGTACATGGTGGACCCGGTAAGGTACCTCAGGGCAAGAAGATCGTAGAGCTAGGAGATGAGCCCGGTAGGGGATAAACTACCTACCGGTGATAGTTTGGACCCGGCGGTTATCCGGAGGATACCGGCCGAAGTCGTAAGATGGATATGAAGGCCGATCTGAGGATGCGGCGCCTGAGATATGAGAATTTACGTGTCGATACTGGACACGGGTTTCATGATTTCGAGTGTCGATGTTGGACACTCAGGTTTTATGATGTTGATGTGTCATTGATGGACACACGTTGGTTGATATACATATACATACAGGCATATGACTCAGATGATTGGATTTTTACATGTTGTTATTGGCACGACTCTATTGTTGATACATATGCATACATGGTCACTCTAGATACCATAGTATTACCTTCATGATACAGTATGACCTAGGGATCTCTGTTTATTCAATTTCTACCTGCTGATATTTTCTACTCACGAGTTGGCAACTCACCCCCGTTATGCCACAGTTTTCTCGCATGTTCGACCGCTTGGATCAGTAGCGGTATCGCTGGCACACAGCTTCCTTCAGGATGTTTTGCTTTGGTAGGTGGGACACACATTGGATCGTGACCACTCTTATACCTTTTATTTCTAATGTATCTAGATAAACTCCATCAATCAGAAACTAGACTTTGTATATTGGTAGACCTAGATAGACTTGTGTATTTATGAGACTTAGAGCGAGATGGGTATATGTTCGCTATTTTGAGCTGATGATGTCTTGCTTTGCTTTCTTTCTGTGTTTGATCTTTGTCGTAGGGCATCATATACATGTTTATTGGGTGGTTATGATTCCGCCAATTGGAGAAGAGCTAGCTCCTGCTTAGGGATTCATATATATTGCATGTATGTGGTTTTGGATCAAAATAGACAAGGGAGGTGTTTCCCAAATTTTAAAGGACGAAAATTGTTTTCAACTATAGTAAAATAATCCAATTGTATATTCATATATCATTATTTATGCATTTAAAGAAGAACTTAATTTCATTATACCTTTATTTCAAAACTGCACCGCCACTATTTTCCGCAAAAAGGTTTAGATTTCTGGGCTTCGGCTTACTTGAATTACATTACGCCTTTAGACGTTGCGTGATTTAAGTGCCGGTCACGTGCCAAATTCCGGATCGTGACAAAGTTAGTGATTTGTCTAAAATATTACACATTTGAATGAATATTTTCTCTATTATTGTTAAGTATTAAAAGGTGTTTATTATAAATATAGAACATTTGAGGGTTTATTTGTAAAAAGTTTATTACCATATGTTTCTACATTATATTTAACATAATGAGGGAAAATATATGCATATAATATTTATATGGAATATTAGTAATTAAAATATGCATATCATATCAAATATTTCTAATCAATATTCTTAACATACAATATCATATAAAATGGTTAGGATAATATTTTTAAAATACCAAATACTACTAACACTTTGATCTGAGATATTGTGCAGATATTATCTCAGGTCTGGAATCCAAGAGATCTGGGATAAATCAAGATGTCGAAATCAAATCTGCCAAAATATTGAAGCAAATCGTAAGATTTAGCAACGGCAGAGACTCGGAGTATTATTTTCAGAATCGAAACATCAAGAGGATCTCCAAATATCAATACAAAATACTATAAAAAATCCCAAAATCTCACTCCACTAAAACGCGGCGGAACCATGGCCAAACAAGCCAATATGCGGCGGTTCCGCGGCGGATATAGATCCACAGGATCTGAGATTTTAGTGGTTTGATGATATCTGCATATATTATTATGTGGAATCTAGGATTTCTAGTTTCTGTGACAATATATAGGACCGAGAGCTTCACATTCAAAATCATCACCGAAGAGATTAAGAGGTCCAAAGCGATCCACGCATCCGAGTGATCATCAGCTAGTCATCTACTTCCAATAAGATAGAGATCTAGAGTGATTAGGGTTCTTGTACTATACTTTCAAAGGATTTGTAAATGCAAATAGTTGATTAATAAAGGTGGTTGTTATTTAATTCTTTTGGCATTTAATTTCTGCATCTTAATCATGTTTTCGTTCTTCAACCTTTCTTCTAAACCTCCAACCATGAGTGAGTAATTCCTAGCTTGTTAGAGTTCGTAGGACAGGGTAGAACAATGGATGAGAAAATCATTTAACTTTTTTTTATACATTTTAAAGTCTATAAAGTTTACCAAAATAAATGTTAATATTCTTATCGGGCGCGCTACCAATTTATTGATAGTGACGACCATGATTTAAGATCTGTTTAACACTTGTTTTGATAAGGGCTAGACATGAATAGAGATCAATGTAAGGACAAGGGTTAATAGTGGAGAAACCCTAGTTTCTTCCAAAAACGCCAATCTACATTCATCACTATCGATCTAGTTTTAAACTATTAAAAGATAAAAAAAAGTCATTTTTAATTATTCATCCATTACTACCAAGCCCTATGAACCCTACAAGCCTATTTCTTATAAATTTTACATCCGTTTCAAATAGATCTACAACCAATCACCATATCTTCTATCAACTCGTCTAAAGCAAGAAAAGAGTTCACGTTTCCCTGCGGACGACCCGTACTCATCGTGGCTAGATACTAGCGACACCGTCTTGATTGCGGTTATTTATGAACACACTTTTTTTAGCAGACCAATCAAATGGCGTTGCTGCCGGGAAAACGGCTGTAATTTTTTTCTTAATATTCGGGTTGAATTCTTATTAAATCCATAACATAAAATAAACAAAACCGCATCTTCTGTATCTAACGATTATTGTGCGAGTTTTGCAAGGGAATCTGGAGTAACTGGTGTAAGGAAACAGAGATTCAGAGACTTTCAACATAGTCTAGAGGAGCAGAGGGGAGCACTGAATAAAATTTTGCAACCAATCCCACCTCTTTGAGGCGAAACCACGGCGGAAGTGAGGGTTTTGCGGTGCAACCGCGGCGTCTCGATAGAGTTGGGCCCCTAAAATCTTCAGGTAATTTCCTAATATCTTTCTCTCTCCTCTAAGATCCAATACTCTGATTTTCCAGCAGAATTCTTTGCAAAAAGCGGCGCTCAAAAATCTTTTTGCGTGTTTTGATATCGGTTTGTTCGTGCATATCTAAACCGGACATTAAAGGGCAATAACCAAAATTCAGATTAGGTGGGGATTTCATCACCTTTCCTAGGCCCCACAAATCACAAAACGAACATACTCTTACCCTACATTAATTAAAAAAATATCTAGACCAAGCCTCTAAGGACCGTCGCGCTCAATTAGGACAGAGAAGGGTCGTTGGTAATCCATCGCTTATCCGTATTTCTCTTATGGTGTCTAGGCAAGTGTGACTAAGAAAAGTGGTTAATTAATTAGGCTCGCTATTTCGATGATTCATATAGCAGATACCTTCCAATTACCTGGCACTTACCTAGCCACAAGAGTGATAAAGATGTGGTAAAGGATTGATCCTACGACTTGTCCTTTGGAAGTCTACGAGCGGTCTAGTGTCTTGACTTAGGTGACCCTAGTTCTAGGGATTGATTGTGCATTTTGTGATTTATTGAGTCAAGCCTCACGTCCGACACTTTTTCAAAACAAACCTTCTTAAAAGAGTTCTCACATAACACACGCTGCCACGTGCACTAAACCCGCTTAGTGCATGATCTGCTGGACACGGGATACTAGTGCCCATCTTGTCCGCGTTTTTTCAATCGACTCTGAAGTCAGTATTTCATCATCTTCTATTTTCCCTCCACCCACCACATCTCTCGAAATGGACGGATCTCCATCGAGATTTCACGAACCACCCTGCTGCCACCCGTAGATGCGCAGAATCCACCGCGCATCTCTCTTCAAGAAAGATGCTACCCGTACACGGGCCCCTTCCTACTTGTCTGTCTCTTCCACCGGCCAATGGGGATAATTTCGAAATTAAACCCCACTTCATCAACTTGTTACCCAAATTTCACGGGATTGAATCCGAAAACGCATACGTTTTCATAACCAAATTCGAGAACGTATGTGCAATGATGAGCACAACCCAACTTTCATGGGATGCTATGCGATTACGTCTTCTTCCTTTTACCTTATGTGATCTAGCAAAAAATATCTTTATAGCACTGCCGCACATTCTATAGCCAAATGGGATGAATTCGTTATAACATTCTTTAAGAAATTCTATTCTCATCACAAAACCGCCCGTGTTCGAAGCGAAATTAACCAGTTTACCCAACTTCCCAACGAAACATTTTAGAAATGCTTTGAACGGTTTAAACATCTTCTTTTCCAATACCCTCATCACGGAATTGATAGATGGCAACTTTGTTAAATTATATATGAGGGTATTAATCCAGCGACAAAAAAATGCTAGAAATCATTTGTCAATGTCATTTCATGTATAAAGACGATTGCGAAACTTGGCAATTCCTGGAAGATCTCACCGAACAAACATTACAGTGGAAAAGCATTAGAACAACTTCATCTTCATCTAGGTCAGGTATTCATCATCTCGATATTTCCATCGTAGTAAAATCCGAAATGGCTGCGATACAAAAGAAACTCGAAGCTATAGAAAACAAATTTTCGTCAGCCTCCCTAAACTAAGTTATGCTCCCCAAAACCGTGTGTGGTTGATGTGCTGGCCTATCATATTTAATGGAAGAATGTCCTTTAATTCCTCCATTTCAAGGTCAATAACAAACTATTGCTACTTTTCAGCAACGATCCTTATTCTTCCACATACAATCAGGGATGGAGGAATCATCCTAATTTTGCTTAGAGCCAAAACCAAACTCAAAATCAAAACCAATTCCCAAGCAGCAATCAAAGGTTTCCCCAACAACAACAACAGCCACCACAACAAAGTCAGCACCCTTTCAACCGCAATCTTTTCAAAATCCGGTCAATAACTTTGCACCTTATAATAATTCTTTCCCAACAGCCAGTACCGATAAAACCTCTGCTCTCGAACGAAACTTAGAGACGTTTATTAAACAATCCATACAAACGACAACTAATTTAACGTCTTCTATTCAAACGTTAGTGCAACACACTTCTTCCCACGGAGAAATCATTAAATCGATAGAAGGACAACTTGCACAGTTAATTGCCGCGATGAGTGAGAGAGAGAAAGGGAGGCTTCCATATCAACCTCTACCAAATCACGGCCACTCACAAAGCACAAATATCGCATTTAACCAACAAAATCATAACGTGAGTGCCGTAACTACGTTGAGATCAGGAAGAGTGCTAAACAATCATGTTGGTGAACATGTTGATGACGATGAAACCCCCGCTACTACCTCTAACCCTAATTCGTCTAGTCCACCATCTTCTTCTGAGCCTATTCTTCGTTCTTCACTAGGCTCAAACCCTCAGCCCACTTCCTTGAATAAACCTCAAACGATCCCAAATCCAATTTTGGGATCCATTCCATCCCCACAAACCTCTCCACAAATGTTGGACCCAACCCTTATTGATAAAGCTCCCTTCCCAAACAGGTTGAAGGCCAACAAACCAAATGCACAAATGGAGAAAATTGTGAAAATGTTTAAGCAAGTTAAAATAAATATTCCTCTCCTAGATGCTATTCAACAAGTTTCGTCGTATGCAAAAATTCTTAAGGACTTGTGCACTAGGAAGAGGAAAACTCAAGTACCTAAAAAGGTTTTCTTAACGTGTAATTGAGCAATTCTCTTAACCAATTTGTGCCCACGAAACGTAAGGACCCCGGTTGTCCTACAATATCTATAACTATTAGGGGTAAAAGTATCAATCGTGCTCTACTCGATTTAGGTGCTATTGTTAACTTGCTTCCATATTCGGTTTATGAGCAATTAGGCATAGGAGAGTTGAAACCTACGCATTGTACTCTCCAGATGGCTGATTGATCAATCATACAACCTAAAGGTGAGCCAGAGGACATGTTAATCAAAGTCGGGGAATTTATATTCCCTGTAGACTTTCTTGTTGTAGATACATAGCCTGTGGCGAACCCACGACACCAAATTCTGGTGATTCTTGGTCGGCCTTTTCTAGCAACTTCCAACGCCATAATCAATTGTTGTAACGATTCAATGAATCTGTCCTTTGGGAAGATGACAATTGAGCTTACCATCTACAAGTTAGGAATTCAACCCTCCGATCCTTATGCTCATGTATGTTCTGTCGAAAAGATAGCTTCCGACAGTTGCGATGTTAAGGAACTTTGCGTTAATGATCTCGACGACACTAGTGCATTATTGTTTGATCCAGCAAATTACTATACTAGTAAAGACCCTTATGTCGACAAGTCCACACCTAAGTCCGAACCCTTTGACTTGTCGAATGATTTAGTCGAGCTATCCGAGTATCATAACTTCCTTTTCGATGATATTATCATTCGGAATATCGATGGAAGTTTTGAAGACATGTTTGCCGATGAACTCGCATTCCTAGAAGACATGGGAGTTGTGATGAATCAACCACCACCCAAAGAAGTTAAACCGCCACCCCTTCTTCTTATCAAAAACGAGAATGCGAGCAGTGCACCATCACTGTTTCGTCTCTACCAACCGAGACGTAAACCCAATCGATTAGGCCTCTTATCTTCCCACTTCTTCACATCTATGATCTTCTACCAGCTATGTTATTACATCGATAAAATCTTTGATTGGTTTGTGTTGACTTTTGGACTTTGTAAAGCTTTGTATAGAACAATAACTTTACCCTTTTTTTATATAATTTTAAATGCTTAATACTGTTTTACTCAAGTTTGGGAGGAGAAAATATTTTGGCTCTTAAAAGAAAAACATTTTTTTTTACAAAATTGTGAGCCATAAATAAGTTTGCGGGGGGATTTCACAGTCATTAATTCTTGTCCCCTTTACTAACTTTTCCTCCCAAGTCTACAGGTTTTTAAGTTTAAAGATGACATCTGTGAGGACATTGTCGTAAATAGGTTTGGTGGAGGTTTGTGCTTATTCATGCATCATTTTGCATTATACTAAACAAAAGCACAAAAATTTTTTGATAATAAAATTTAGGAAGTGAAAAATACATATGAAAGATAGGAAGAGATTTAAGAAAAGCAAGAAAATTAGATGTTTTAAAATGAAGCTAGTAATAGATAGTCATGAGCTGTTGTCTCAAGGGTTAGTAAGATTAAAGGAATCACTAATCTGAGGATAGAAATAAGTCTGAAAAATAGTCTCTATTCTTGAGTCCAAACATCTAAACATTGATACCCTACTATACGCACTTGCACACATCTTGAAACTTGGGATAGTAGAGGATACCTTGAAATGCTATTGTCTAAAAGCCTTAGTATGAAGAAAAAATATATATATATATATATATATATATATATATATAAACAAAAATATTAATGACATAAAAAAATGGTGAAGAAAAATGAACACTGGTTTTGTAATTACTTAAGGCAGCATAAAAATAATATAGCAAGGGTGCCTTTTCACCTAGTATCTTAGACCAACTGGTTTGGGAGCCACTGCTAAGTCTTAGTTGTTGCAAGACTAGGATATTGCTAATTACACCTAAAAGAGTGAGCGCATTTGGTAATCGGTTGGTTAGTACCTTAAGAAGTATTAATAGTCGCATGAAGAATGTGTGAGCATTTCCATCTGAAACATTCACCGACTAAAAAGTACTAAGGAAGATGGACAAGGTATGATAGCTTGAATTGAATTCTCTAAGTGTAAGGATGTCTTTTACACACACGTAGGGGTATATGATCGATGTTTTGAAGAAAGGTAGGGAGGAAGACTAAATGCGATGTTTTATTGAGGGATGACGTGATTTCTAACATCTTTTCATGACTATTAAGATAGGGCTCATGGCTACTAAAAAGCTAGTGTAGTTTGAAACTATTATTTTCAAGTTCTTTCTTCTATATGGTCTTTATTTTTGTATGTAACTTTCATCATCTTTCTTTAATTAGGGGATTTTGTGGGTGTAATCTGCTGAAAACCCTCAGAAGACAACACTCCTCTTACTAGGGACACCTAGAGATTTAACGGCTTGTTGCACGTGCTCAGTGCAATCGTGTTGCCTACGAAAGTGTGCTAGTTTTTCTTTTTCTTTTTCTCTTTTATAACTAGTTTTCTTGGGAAGATCAAATTTAAGTTTGGGAGTATTTGATTAGTTTAAAATATTGCACATTTGAATGAACATTTCCCTATTATTGTTAAGTACTAAAAGATGTTTATTATAAATATAGAACATATGAGGGTTTATTTGTAAAAAGTTTAATATCATATGTTTCTATATTATATTTAACATAATGAGGGAAAATATATACATATAATATTTATATGAAATATTGGTAATTGAAATATGCATATCATATCAAATATTTCTAATCAATATTCTTAACATACAATATCATATAAAATAGTTAGGATAATATCTCAAAAATACCAAATAATACTAATACTTTGATTTGAGATATTGTGCAGATATTAGCTCAGGTCTGGAATCCAAGAGATCCGAGATAAATCAAGATGTCGGAATCAAATCTGCCAAAATATTGAAGCAAATCGTAAGATTTAGCAACGGCAGAGACTCAGAGCATTATTTTTAGAATCTAGACATCAAGAGGATCTTCAAATATCAATACAAAACAACACAAAAATTCCCAAAATCCCATACGACTAAAACGCGGCGGAACCGCGGCCAAACAAGCTAATATGCGGCGGTTCCGCGACGGATCTAAGACCGTAGGATCTGAGATTTTGGTGGTTTGGTGATATATGCATATATTATTATGTGGAATCTAGGGTTTCTAGTTTCTGTGACTATATATAGGACCGAGATCTTCACATTTAAAATCATCACTGAAGAGATCAAGAGGTCCAGAGCGATCCATGCATCCGAGTGATCATCAGCTAGTCATCTACTTCCAATAAGATAGAGATCTAGAGCAACTAGGGTTCTTGTACTCTACTTTCAAAGGATTTGTAAATGCAAATAGTTGATTAATAAAGGTGATTGTTATTTAATTCTTTTTGCATTTAATTTCTGCATCTTAATCATTTTTTCAGTCTTCAACCTTTCTTCTAAATCTCCAACCATAAGTGAGTAATTCCTAACTTGTTAGGGTTCGTAGGATAGGATAGAACAATGGATGAGAAAATCATTTAACTTCTTCTATACATTTTAAAGTTTATAAACTTTACCAAAAATAAATGTTAACATCCTTATTGGGCGCACTACCAATTTATTGATCGTCACGACCACGATTTGAGATCTGTTTAACACTTGTTTTGATAAGGGCTAGACATGAATAGAGATCAATGCAAGGATAAGGGTTAATAGTAGGGAAACCATAGTTTCTTCCAAAAACCCTAATCTACATGCATCACTATCGATCTAGTTTTAAACTATTAAAAGATAAAAGAAGCTATTTTTTAATTATCCATCCATTACTACCAAGTCCTATGAACTCTACAAGCCTTATTTTTATAAATTTTACATCTGTTTCAAATACATCTACAACCAATCACCCTATCTTCTATCAACTTGTCTAAAAAAAGAAAAGAGTTCACGTTTCCCTGTGGAATACGTGTCACTTGTCAGGCGTATACAGATTCCCCCTACCTAAGGTAAACCGGGGTTTATTAATTGTGGGGAACTGAATCTCCGGCAGTCGCGAACTAAGCTGCCGTTAATTACCCCTCGTCTTTTGAGCGGAGGAACCTCCGATTGACGGGTCAACTAGTCATGCGAACTCAGTGTGCAGTGTGCGTGTGTTGTTTTTGAAAGGGGTTTTGGATATATCGGGGGCCTCGCAGAGTTTACGGGGGTCCCGCTACACGAATAGCGGGCTAGGAGTCAAGGGGGCTACAGCCTCCTTGCGGAGTGCAGGGCAGCGCCGCGTTAGAAAAAATTTCCTAACGGAGGACGTGTTTCTGGTGTGGAGTGCATGAAAAATGAAGGGTAAGGAGCGTCTTAAAGATTCGTGCATGGAACGTGGGCGCTGGGCCCCCATAGGTCGTGTGCCTGGCGCGTGGGCGCTTGGCACCCGTGGGTCATGTGCCTGGCCCGTGGGCGCTAGGCGCCCGCGGGTCACGTGCCAGGCGCGTGGGTGCTGGGCACCCGCGGGTCACGTGCGCAGCACGCGACCGCTGGGCGCCAGTAGGTCACGTGCGCAGAACGCGACCGCTGGGCCCCAGCGGATCACGTGCGCAGAACGCGACCGCTGGGAGCCAGCGGATCACGTGCGCAGAACGCGACCGCTGGGCGCCAGCGGATCACCTGCGCAGCATGCGACCGCTGGGCGCCAACGGGTCACGTGAGCTGCACGCGGCTACTGGGAGCTGAGCGCCCACGGGTCGCGTGAAGCGCATGTGGGCGCTTAGCGTCCGTGGGTCACATGCCCTGCACGCGACTGCTGGGCGTCCGTGGGTCAAGTGCGCGGCACGCGACTGCTGGAAACACCAGCGGGAAAAGGGGCTTAGCCCCTGGGTTAGGAGTTGAACTCCTAAGGGGGCTTTGGACTTGAACTCCTAACAGGGATTATATATATATTTGGAGTTAAACTCCTAAAAAGGGAGTTGATTTATGGAGTTAAACTCCAACAGATCTTGAATGTAGTTTAACTCCTAGAAATCTTTGGATCTTCTTTTGAGCCTCGGATCCTCCTGGAATGGGATTTTTTGGAGATGGGTATCTTTCTTCTTCCTCTCTGTTGGCCGGATCTTGGGGGGAAAAGGGGAGGTGAGACATAAAATCTCCCATTTTAGGGATTTGATGGCAGATCCGAGCTCCCCTTCAAAGGGTTTATGGTGAAAAACTATTTATTTTTGAAAAAGGAAGAGTTAAACTCTTGATTTAATTCAAAAGAAAAAAAGAAGGTTTAGAACCTTGAGGTAGGAGGAGGAGGTACAAACCTTAGTCTTTTTTTAGAGAGAAAAAGTTATATTGATTTTTTTATCATGTTGACTTTATAGGCTACACACTTTACATATAGCCCTTTGGGTTTTGCCAAATGGCACCTATGCCACCCCATGCCTTATGTGCTTATCTCTTTTTGCACATAAGCCATGGGGTTTAAAATTTTTTGGCTTTTTGCTTATTTTACATACATTTATTTCTATGCATATATATAAAAAAAAGAATTACATTAAACCAAATTATGGCTTTATTCCTTTTGTCATGCGGCCGGTCCCTTGATCTAGACTTGGGCCCACTTGGCTTTGGGGTTGACCCTAACAAAGTGCCCCCATCAATAAATACACACCACATATGTGTAATTTGGTCAAGTAGGGTGTAATTTTGACCCCAACAAAGTGCCCCCATCAATAAATACACACCACATATGTGGGTTGTGTGGATGAAATTGATGGATCTTCTTTCGCATGGAGGTCGACTCCGTTTTGGCGACATAGAGGTCGATGTTGCCTTTTTTGCGACGTGGACGGTCGGTGCTGCCCTTTTAGCGACTTGGATGGTCGGTTATGCCATTTTAGCGATGTGGACGGTCGGTGATGCCCTTTTTGTGACTTAGACGGTCGGTGCTGCCATTTTTACTACTTGGACGGTCGGTGCTGCCCTTTTTGCGACTTAGACGGTCGGTGCTGCCCTTTTATCGACGTGGACGGTCGGTGCTGCCCTTTTAGCGGCTTGGATGGTCGGTGCTGCCATTTTAGCGACGTAGACGATCGGTGCTACCCTTTTTGCGACTTGGACGGTCGATGTCTTGCTCCGCTTCTTACGATGTCGGGGTTTGATTTGACTTGCTCCATTTTCTGCAGTGTCGGGATTTGATTTTTTGATTTGATTTGTTTTGGAAGTTCCCTATCCGTCCAGCAAGACTTTTGAGCTTAGAAATGCTGCCGGGTGGGACGTTGATTTGATCCGTTTGATTTTTGCCTTGTTCGGCGGGATTTTTGAATTTGAGAAGAACTTGCAATTTGGATTTTGTTTGGCATCAGCATTGCTGTACTGGGATAATGCCAGGAGCAACTCATCATTTGCCCTGGGAGGACTTGGAATTTGGTTTTTGGGTCAGCATCAGCATTGCTGCATGTTCATATCATAATTTTGCATTATTATATTCCCCATTCTTAGTCATTTTACAGATAAACAAGTGCTTTTGACCCATGTCTGCTACATAGTTGCAGGTTACAGGTTCTCGGAACAAAAACGGTGAAATTGATGAAAAGATGATGCAAAAGTGAGACTACTACCGATAAATGGTGGAATCTTGATCATGCCTACATTTTGAGGGACAATGAAGATCAATGAACAAGTTCACAAAGCACAAAGGCAGAGCAAGGTTCAAGACCTCGACACGAAGCGAACAGTAAAAGTCCACTACATTATTCACTGTGGAGATCTGGAAGAGAGCTAAAAGACATTCTGAAGAACCAACTGAAGAAACAAGAAGACAAATACAACCAGAAGCAGCACAGCAAAAATCAGACAACAAGCCTTCTTTTTGGCCGCGGATCCGCGGCCAAACATGGCACTAGGCCGGAGTTCCGCGGCCGTGTTGAGCCCGGGTCCGTGGAAACTTCTGTAGCGGCTGGCGGCGCGTTGACTAGTCTTCCGAGGGGTATATTTGTAAAAGCAGATGTGTGTCGATTGTAACCCTAGGGTTTCTATGCTCTATAAATAGAAACCCTAAAACTTGTTTTAGGTCATGCCTCTTTTCATAGATCTAAAAATTCAGAAATCCTTTGTATGGTTTGAGAGCATCAATAAAGTAAGTAGTTTTTTTAATTGCTCTAGTTCTTAGTTTTTATTTCTGCCCTAGTTTAAATTTGTTATTTGCCTTAGTTTAATTTAGATTAGAACTTTTTATTAATCTGTAGTAGTTAGATAATTAATCTTTTTAAATCGAAAACTCAAATAAAAATCATGTCTTTTATCGATCCCCTAATGAGCGAGTAGTTCCTCGCTTGTTACGATTAGGAATAGGGAAGGTTTGAGAGATGCAAATCTTTTACCCCTTTCTTGCCCATCACATATTAATTATTAGGACTCCATGCATACATACACATACCGCTCCCTACGGCACCCTACCCACGAGGTAACGGTGATACTGTAGTATAAAAGACCGGTTGTACATGTTTTCCATGGAGGTTAGGGTAAGGATTAAGAAAGGATGGACAAGGACCTAGAGGAAGAAATATCGTTTCATCCCAATCGTCCTAATCCCCTTTATTAATAATTACCATAACACCTAAGAGATCTAAATTAGGGCATTGAAAGCGGTGGGAAATCTTTAATTTCCAAACTTAACCTAAACCTAACCCTAGCAAAATTTCTAATACTAGTCTTAATCAACTTAGTTTTTAGTGATAAAGATCCAAACACCATTTGGAATTAACTCGTTAGAACAATTAGGAAATACACAATATCCCTGTGGACCGACCCGTATTCACCGGCTAGGTACCAAGCGACGCCGTTCTTGATTGCGGTAAAATATTTTTGATCACAAAACATAGCACAAATCAAATGGCGCCGTTGTCGGGGATAGCGTAGTATTTTCTTTTTGCAATTTCGGGTTAATATAAAATTATAAAACTCATAAAAAACTGAAAAATTAAAAAATATAAAAATTTTATCATCTTTTTATTGTTTGAAAGGTGTTTCTTGTGAATTTTGCAGGATCGACGAACGCGTTCAGATCTGGAAAAATCCAGAGAGAGAAACAGAAAACTGAAGATCTGAACAACAGAGGATTACAACAACAGAGGAGCAGAAAAAATCTGGAGAACTGAACCGTACAAACGACCGCGTTTCCGCCGCGCCAACCCGCTTTCGGCCGCAGATCCACCGCGCCGTAGTGACGTCAGCTGGTGGAATCTCCTCTGTAAGCTTCCTTTCTCGTCCTATGCAACCCCAATATCTCCTCTGTAAAATTTTCCTGCAGGATTCTTGGCGCTAAAAATCTCTCCCCCTTCCAATATTTGATCTTGTGCAGGATTCTTTGCGCCGCGCTAAAAAATTGTTTGCAAGTGATTGTTTACTGTTTTGAATATTTAATTAGACTTTAAGGGGCTTAAAACCAATCCAGATTGGGTAGGGATTTCATCACCCTTCCCAGGAACCCAGAAATCACATAAGGCATATTGCATTGACCATCATTTAATTAAAAAAGATTAGACTCAGCCCTAAGGACTTCGTGCTTAATAGGACAGAGGAATAGTTGTAGGCATCGACCGTTGATCCTAAGCTAACTTTGTGGTGTCTAGGCAAGTGTGTCTAAGGAAAGTGGTTACTTAATTAGGCTAACTACTTACGCAGTAGAGAACCTCCCACTTACCTGGCCACAATTGGCGATGAAGAGGCGGTTTGAGGTCCTACTTCTTGCCCTTTGGAACAGTTAGGAGCAGTCTAGCACACCTAGGTGACCCTAGATCTAGGCCTGATTGTGCATTTGTAGTTGATTGAACGTGTGTCTAAGCCTTTTATCAAATTTTTTTTTTTGCAAAAAGCACCACATAAAAAAACACAAAAAGAAAAAAAAAGAGGAAATTTTTTTACAAAAACTTGCAACTTGTCGCTAAGAAATCCGTGCACACCACTTACACCCACTTTCTTCTCATTGACATTTTCTTACCCCCACATTATGTTTTTCACCTTTTTGACTACACTACCTCTTTAGTGTATGTCCGGTTGGACTAGGGACACTAGTGCCCGATTAGTCCGTGTCTCGTTGGTATCGACCGACGACGCTTTCGACTCCGAAGTCGAAATTCCTTCCACTTCCTTGCCTTCACATTCTTCCTCCGAAAGGATGTCGGGGTATAATCCTAATAACACCTTACCCACGGGACTGATTCCACCTCCGTTAGGTGTGAATAACCCGCAACCCCCGCCTGTTGAAGCGACCCAAAGAATCGCGCTCCAGGATCTTTTCTACCCGATCCGCACCGCCTTACCTACTTGTCTTTCACTCCCACCGGCAAATGGGGACAATTTTGAGATCAAACCCCACTTCATCAATATGTTGCCAAAATTTCACGGACTGAAATCCGAAGATGCCTATATCTTCATAAAAAAATTCCAAAACGTTTGCGCAATGATGAAAACAACCCAACTTTTAGATGATGCTTTAAGGCTAAGGGTCATTCCTTTCACCTTATGTGACTTAGCGGAGAAATGGTTATACAGCACAGCATCACACTCAATTAAAAATTGGGAAGAGTTTGTTAAAGCTTTTCTTAAAAAGTTTTATCTTCATCACATGACCGCGAGAATTCACAATGAGATTATACAATTTTCCCAGCTTCCTTCCGAACCCTTTTGGAAGTGTTTTGAAAGATTCAAAGACCTACTTGTTCAATGCTCTCACCATGGTATCGAAAATTGGCAACTTTGCCAAACTTTATACGAGGGATTGAACCCAACAACGAAGCAGTTGCTGGAAACCATTTGTCTAGGTCATTTTCTAACCAAATCTAGTGAGGAAGCGTGGCAGTTTCTCGACAATCTTGCTGAACAAACACTTCAGTGGGAAAGCACCAAGACCATATCATCTTCTGTTGGTCAGTCTAGGGCAGGCATACATCAATTAGATATGTCGATAGCAATGAAGGCCGAGATGGCCACACTTACGAAAAAGCTAGAAGCAATTGAGACCAAAATCTCATCGCCTTCTCCTGCCCCTGCTTTACCCCCAAGAACTGTTTGCGCTTGTTGTTCGGATCCATCACATTTTACCGAAGAGTGTCCTTACAATCCACCTGTTCAAGGACAAGATCAAGTCAATGCTACCTTTCAGCAACGACAAAGAAATGATCCATACTCTTCGACTTATAATCCTGGTTGGAGGAGTCACCCAAATTTTGCTTGGAATTAAAATCAGCAATTCCAAGGAAATAACAACTTTCAAAGGCCTCCTCCTCTACAACAATAAGCACCTCCACAAACTCAATACCGGCAACCTTTCCACCCACAACCTTACCAAAACCAAATGAACAATTTTGTGCCTAACAACTCTTACCCTCAAAACAATTTTGTTCAACCAAATAATGATAAGGTTACCTCGCTAGAAAAAAGTCTAGATGCATTTCTAAAGTAATCTACACAATCCGTAGCAAGGTTGGAGACTTCCATTCAATCTTTGGTGTAAAACAGTGCCTCACACGATCAAAGCATCAAATCTATTGAGGCACAAATTGCATAACTCAATACTGCGTTGAGCGAGCGAGAAAAGGGAAAGCTTCCATCTCAACCACTGCCAAATCCCGGTCACGCACATGTTGCATATGAACAGCAAAATCATAACATAAATGCTGTGACCACGTTGAGATCCGGAAAAGTGTTGCACAATAACGTGGGTATTAATAATGACACCCCTGCAGGTGGTTCTTCTTCACCTTCTTCTTCTTCATCTTCATCTTCTTCGTTAGAGCATATTCTTCATTCTTCACAAGGCTCTACTTCTTCTACTTGGAACGGACCCACTTCTCACATCATGAACACATCTACACGGGGATCTATTCCAACTCCACAATCTGATCCACAAAAATTGGACTTGACAAATCTTCAAAATGTTCCTTTTCCAAACAGGTTGAGATCCAATAAACCGACTCCACAAATGGAGAAGATTGTAGAGTTGTTCAAACAGGTTAGCATAAATATACCTCTCTTGGATGCAATCCAACAAGTTCCTTCTTACGCGAAAATCTTAAAGGACTTATGCACCAAGAAGAGAAAGTCACAAGTACCAAAGAAAGATTTCGTCGCTAGTGCCGTTAGTGATGCTCATGTCCAATCTTTACCCCAAAAGCACAAGGACCCCGGCTGTCCTACTATTTCGATAACAATTGGGGACAAGAACATCAATAAAGCACTATTAGATCTTGGTGCTAGTGTCAATTTGCTACCCTATTCAGTGTACGAGCAATTAGGCGTTGGAGAGCTTAAACCCACTCATTGTACTCTCCAAATGGCCGACCGATTCATCACCTATCCTAGGGGTGAGTTGGAGGATGTGTTAATTAAAGTAGGGGATTTCATTTTTCCCGTTGACTTTATTGTTATGGATACACAACCTGTAGCTAACCTCCGGAGTCAAATTTCGGTGATACTTGGTCGACCATTCCTTGCGACTTCCAATGCGGTGATCAATTGTCGTAATAGTTCAATGAACCTATCTTTTGGAAATATGACAATTGCACTCAACATTTTTAAGTTGGGGAATCAGCCTTCCGAGCCAAATGCTAGTATACTTGATGTTTGCTCGATCCACGAGATCACGGAGGAGGACTGTGAGCTCGAAAAATTTCTGTTCGATCACAGCAGTGTTGACGCCTCTAGTGCGTTCCTCCTAGAATCCGACACAGCTTTCATGCTGGACAACGATTATGAGTGTTTCACCTTTTTAGACGATTTTGAAGACTCACCACCCGAGTTTGAGTTTTTTGATTTTTTGGATGAGTTAGTTGAACCATCCAACTCGGTTGCGTACACTCGATTTGAACCGTTGATGGAATCCTTCGAATTTGAAACAGTTTCACCTAGGTTAGCTTCAATTGTTTCACCTCCTAAACTCGAACTAAAGTTTTTGCCGTCTCACCTTAAATATGCTTACCTAGGTGAGAATCAGACCATTCCCGTTATCATATCGGCCTTTCTAGCTCTCGAACAAGATAAGGCCCTTTAATGGTCTTACAAAATAACCGGCAAGCTTTTGGCTGGTCTATGGCGGACATCAAGGGGATTAGTCCCCTCATAGTTGAACATCATATACACTTGATGGATGATGCCAAGCCAGTGATGGATCCACAAAGACGCCTCAACCCCATAATGAAAGAGGCTGTCAAGAAGGAGATTGTTAAATGTCTTGATAGTGGTATCATTTACCCTATCTTGGATAGCCAGTGGGTTAGCCCCATACATGTTGTCCCAAAGAAATCGGGCATTCGGTCATAACCAATGAGGCAAATGAGTTAATACCTACTCGCACCCAAACTGGGTGGCGAGTTTGCATCGACTATAGAAAACTCAATGCCGTGACAAGGAAAGACCACTTTCCTTTACCTTTCATTGACTAAATGCTAGAATGATTGGCTGGGCACGAGTTTTACTGCTTTTTGGATGGCTATTCCGGCTATAACCAAGTCCCCATCGCCGAAAAGGATCAAGGCAAGACCACATTTACTTGTCCTTTCGGTACTTTCGCTTACCGTCTCATGCCCTTTGGGTTATGCAATGCACTCGCTACATTTCAGCGGTGTATGATGGGGATCTTTTCAGACATGGTTGAAAAGTTTTTGGAGATTTTTATGGATGATTTCTCCATTTTTGGTAACTCCTTCGACGAGTGTTGCAGTTCTTACCCGCTGTAGGGATAAGAACCTCACTTTAAATTGGGAGAAGTGCCATTTTATGGTACGAGAAGGCATTGTCTTAGGACATGTCATCTCGCAAAACGGCATAGAGGTTGGTAAAGCCAAGATTGAGGTCATTTCTAATCTCTCTCCTCCTAAATGCGTCAAAGATATCCGAGCCTTCCTTGGCCATGCCGGTTTTTATAGACGGTTCATCAAGGATTTTAGCAAGATTGCTAGACCCTTAACTCTCTTATTGGCCAAGGACACAACATTTGATTTTGACTCAACTTGCATAGAAGCGTTTGAGTCATTGAAACACTCACTCATTTCTGCGTCCATTCTTTCATCTCCAGACTGGATGCACCCTTTTGAAATTATGTGCGATGCATCAGATTTCGCTATTGGTGCTGTTCTTGGACAGCACATTAATAAGATGCCGCACGTGATTTATTACGCTAGCCAAACATTAAATGAGGCCCAACTGAACTACACAACAACAGAAAAGGAATTTTTAGCCGTTGTGTCTGCACTTGAAAAATTCCGGCCTTATTTAATCGGCTCTTCAGTGATTGTGTATACGGACCATTCAGCTCTTCGCCACCTTTTTGCGAAGAAGGATGCCAAATCGAGGCTAATAAGTTGGATCCTCTTACTACAAGAGTTTGACCTTGTTATAAGGGACAAAAGAGGATGTGAAAATGTAGTGGCCGATCACCTTTCACGACTTCCTTCTTCGCCTACACTTGAAATTCCAATTAAAGATGTTTTTCCCGATGAGCAACTCTTAGCCGTGTCATGCGAAGCTTGGTTCGCTGATATAGTAAAATACTTGGCCACCGGCTTAATACCTAAAGATTGCTCGAAACAGGATAAACTCCGATTCTTGTCCCAAGTAAAGCATTTTTACTAGGATGAACCGTATCTTTTTAAATACTGTTCCAACCAAATCATTCGTCGGTGTGTACCTGAAAATGAGTTTAAGAGTGTGCTGTCTTTTTGCCACGATCAAGCGTGTGGTGGGCACTTTAGCTCTAAGAAGACAGCCAAGAAAATCTTGCAGTGTGGTTTCTACTGGCCACGACTCTTTAAAGATGCATATGAATACTGCAAGACATGCTCCCGGTGCCAACACTTAGGCCGGATATCGCGGAGAAACGAAATGCTGCTCCAACCAATTTTGGTTGTGGATATTTTTGATGTTTGGGGAATAGACTTCATGGGACCATTTCCCAATTCCTTTGGGAATGTGTATATTCTTTTGGCTGTTGACTATGTGTCAAAATGGGTCGAGGCTGTGCCTAGCCGAACGAATGATAACAAGGTTGTCGTTCGATTTCTTAAAGAACATATCTTTTCTCGGTTTGGGCACCCTCGAGCAATTATAAGTGATAATGGATCTCACTTCTGCAATAGGACTTTTGAGTCCTTAATGCACAAATATTCCATTACTCACAAACTGTCAACGCCATACCATCCCCAAACATGCGGGCAAGCCAAGGTTTCGAATCGGCAAATTAAGCAAATCTTGGAGAAAACGGTTTCTAAAAACCGTATAGATTGGTCACACAAACTGATCGATGCACTATGGGCTTTCCGTACTGCATACAAGACCGATCTTGGTATGTCTCCATACCGGCTTGTTTATGGGAAGGCTTGCCACCTCCCAGTTGAGATTGAGCACAAGGCATTTTGGGTGATCAAGGAGTTGAATTTATCGATGGGAGATGCGGGCAGCAATCGAAAGCTGCAATTAAACGAACTAGAAGAGCTGCGTGATGAGGCTTATGATAATGCTGTTGATCAGTCGAAAATAATGTATTTTTAACACGGCAATTTCCCTATCATTTGCACTCATTTAGAAGTGTTCGGTATTCATATTTCACATATTAGCAAATCAGTCGTTAAATATCAGATTTCATGTGTTAGACTTTTAAACCGGCACTTTAAGGGAAATTGACCGCATTTTATGGCATCGCATCATCTCTGTATTTGCGCAACACTTGTGTCGAGATTTGTGCAGGAAATTGCAGGAGCAAAGTCAAAAGAAACTGATCAAAAATACACCAACTCCATGTTTTTAGATCTGGTAGCAATTCAAAGGGGAAAATACAATTCAACATATCAAAGAAAGGCCCATACATCAGCCCAAGACCACTCCAGAAAGCACAAGCCATGAAGCCACCAAAGCGCCGCGGAACCGCGGCGGGAGCCGACTTGCGCCGCGGTTCCGCGACGGTTTGGCCACGTCAGCGCATAATTTTCAGTGCAGAATCTCAATCTCACGGCCCACATTCATTTCTGATATGTCAAATTCCAGAATTCCCTTGAAGCTACTACCAGATCAGCAAAGATCATTAAGCAAGACTAATCCTAATTAAGCTCCTAACTAACCTCTTCTAGAAGCTCCCTCCTAACTAATCACATCTAGAAGCTTCTCATCAACAAACTTTTGGAGGGAAATTCAAATTTCCTCAACAAAATTTTGGAGGGAAACTTAAAATTCAAATCCTAGATCTAGGGTTTAGAGGTCTATAAATAGGAACCTAGATCTAAGGGTAGAGGTTGTTCATTCTACACCATTTTCTTCCACAAGTCTAGTGACAAGACTTGTGCGAAACCCTAACCCTAATTCCACTCCAAAATCAAGATCCCGAGTACCAATCAAGCAAGAAGCCTTCAACCTTTTATGAGCCGAGCCGATCTTCAATTGGGCAAGTGATCCAAGCCGATCCGCGACTCACGGAGACGAGCGAAACCAAATCGATGATCGAGTTCTTCCTCTTGTAGTTCTTGAGCGATTGTAACGAAATTGTTGATATAAATAAAAGGTGAAATTCTTTAATCTTGCTTTCTTTTAATTCTTGCATCATGATTAGATCTCAATTTGTAATTGTTGTTCTTGTTGTGACGTTTGAGTAAAACTCCGCTCGTAAAGGAGCCGAGACGATCAATAGAATGATGATGTAACAAATCTTAAAACGATTTTTAAGTCCTACGAGTTTTGTAAACCCTAGCAAGTTCAAGAATCGATGACCTAGTTTCGTTGCGATGCTTTCTTGATTGTGATCGCTCGAAACTAGGGATCTACGATCGTTTCTTGAATTTACTAGAGGCTAGAATGTGAATGATATCGACGAAAGAACAAGGGATAATATGAAACCCTAGTTTAACAAGAAATCCCTAATTCTCGATCGATCATCATCGATCTAGTATCAATTCATCGAAGGAAAAGAATACGACATCGTGAGATTACATCACATCTATAGATCCGATCGATTCCTACGAGCCTCATTTAGATTCTTGATATTTGGTTTGGAAAAATCATCAAACTCTCAATTCTTAATTCTATCTTTATCGTGTTATTAGATCTAGATTTTTTAATTCTTGAACTTCAATTTTAAATCATGAATTGTTTGTTTTCTTTTCTTTAAAGTTTCGACTCATCTAATTCAAAAGACGAACTATTACACTGTCCCTGTGAACGATCCGCACTCACTTACAATCTACATCCGACACCGTAGTTGATTGCGGTCAAATAATTTTTTGTTGTGATTTCTTTACAATTTTCCTACTACACACAAACAAGAATTCTCAACAATCAAATGGCGCCGTTGTCGGGGATAGTGCGCTAATTGTTCGTACTTTTAAATTTGAGTTGAAAATTTTATTCCATCTAAATTTTTAGATCTCAACTCGCACGAACCCTAATACGTGTGTTGTGATTTGATTGCGAGGAAATCTGGAATCATTGGAGCTTGGATAAAAATTTTATGAATATTCCAGAGAGCTAAGGGGATCAACAGAAGCAATTACCTAAATTTTCGTGCAGAGATCTCTTCTACCTACCGCGATTCCGCGGCAAAGAACCCTCTCCTGCGGCGGTTCCGCGGCAATCTTGTTTCTTCACTGTACCAATTTTGCTCTGTAAGTCTCTATCTTTCTTATCTCCTCCTCTGTCTGCTCCAATTGACAATTTTCTGCAGGTTTCTTTGCAAATAATCGATGTGCCGCAAAAAGCAAATTAAAATTGTGCGTATTTTTGATTTTTGGTTATTTGCATATTAATACGGAAATTAAGGGGCACGACCAAATCCAAATTAGGTGGGGAGTTCATTATCCTTCCTAGGCCCCAAAAATCACAAACCTGCATCCGCATTACCCTCATTAATTAAAAAATATCTAGAGATGGCTCTAAGGACCGTCGCGCTCACTTAGGACAGAAGAAGGCCGTGGGTAATTCATTGCTTATCGGCGTTTTCTTGTGGTGTCTAAGGCAAGTGTGTCGAAGGCTAGTGGTTATTAATTAGGCCCACTACTTACGTAGTAGAGTACCTTCCCACTTACCTGGCACTTACCTGGCCACAGGGGGACAAAGAGGCAGTGGAGGATTGATCCGGCAACTTGTCTTTTGGCAGTTAGGAGCGGTCTAGAGCCGGACCTAGGTGACCACTAGAATTAGGGTTTTGTGTGTTGCATTTTTGGGATTCGCATCATTTTTTCAAAAATCCGTATCATTTTTCAAAACAAACATCAACACTTCATTTTCCCTAATTATAAATCACGCTGCCACTTGTACAAACCCCTTTTAGTGCAAGATAGGCTGGACACGGGATTCTAGTGCCCGTTTAGTCCGCGTACCCTTTATCGACTCCAAAGTCGGTATTTCTACATTTATCATTTCTTTACCCAGCACCACACCCACATCGATGGATCCGTCTCCATCGAACTTCTTTTCCACTACCCTGCCGCCGTCCGTTGGTGCGCAGAATCCACCTCGCATCTCTCTCCAAGAGAGATGCTATCCAACACGAGGCCCACTTTCCACCTGTCTTTCCATTCCACCAGCCAATGGGGAAAATTTTCAAATAAAACCCCCATACATCAACCTTCTACCAAAATTTCACGGTCTCGAGTCTGAAGACGCATACGTGTTAATCACGAAATTTGAAAATGTATGCGCAATGATGGGTACTTCACAGCTTTCTGTGGATGCTTTACGTCTTCGTCTTCTCCCATTCACTTTGTGCGATTTAGCCGAGAAGTGGCTATATAACACTACCGCACATTCCATTTCAAATTGGGACGAATTCGTCAAAGCATTCCTTAAGAAATTCTACCCACATCAAAAGACAGCTCGAGTCCGTAGCGAAATCTATCAATTCACCCAGCTTCCAAATGAAACATTTTCAAAATGTCTTGAACGTTTCAAGGATCTGTTAGACCAATGTCCACATCACGGCATCCCGAGATGGGAACTGTGCCGAATCATTTATGAGGGCATTACTCCTTACACAAGACAGACCCTTGAATCCATGTGTCAAGGCAACTTTATGACTAAGAATGATGGGGAAGCCTGGGAATTCCTAGAAGATTTCGCTGAAAAATCTTTACAGTGGGAGGGTGTGAGTCAATCATCTAGGGATGGCAATGATATTTCCATAGGAGTTAGAGCTGACATTTCGGCTATGCAAAAGAAACTTGAGACTATGGAAAACAAATTTTTAGCCGCCCTAAGTCAAATATCACTCTCCAAAACTCTATGTGGCTGCTGTTCTGATCCGTCTCACTTGACGGAAGAATGTCCGTTTCAAGGTCATGAGCATACCAATACCGCATTTAGAAACGATCCATCTTCCTCCACATATGATCAGGGTTGGAGGAATCACCCGAACTTTGCTTGGAACCAATCCCAATCTCAAAACACGGTTCCAACCCAACACAATTTCCAAAGGGCTCCTCCACCACAACAGCAACCACAATTGAGTCAGCACCCCTTTCAAGCACAAAATTTTCAAAATCCGGTCAACACACCTGCACTGTCTAGTCCTTTACAGTTGACCGGGACTGATGAAACCTATTCATTTACACAATGCATGAATTTGGTCTTAACAAATATCATGCAAGTTTCGGATGAAATGAAGTCTTCTGTCGATAAAATTGAGAAAAACTCAGCCTCCCAAGCTGAGAGTATCAAATCGATGGAAGCAGAAATTTCACGATTAAGAGCCGAAATGAGTGCAAGAGAGAAAGGGAAACTTCCAGCTCAACCTTTACCCAATCCTGGATATTCACATCATGTGGATGCAATCACGTTGAGATCTGGAAGAGTGCTTGACAATAACCTTGGGGAAGAGTTTGATGATACAGAAAAATCAATCAATAACACCCCGGCTGAGACCTTTTCTCACACACACACTTCTAATTCTAACCCCAGTTCTTCTACCCCACCACCTTCTTCCGAGCCTATTCTTCGTTTCCCAAAAGGCTCGCCACTTCAGCCCACCTCTTCTACTCCTCCACCGACGATCCCCACTTCTGTTTTGGGATCGGGGCCACACACACTTCCTTCTCCTATGATGGACCCAGCGCTTATTGCTAAAACACCTTATCCTAATCGGTTAAGGGCTAACACATCGAGTCCACATATAGAGAAGATTATGGACATGTTCAAGAAAGTTAACATTAGCATCCCTCTCCTAGATGCCATCCAACAAGTTCCGTCTTATGCGAAAATTCTTAAGAACTTGTGCACTAGGAAGAGGAAGACTCAAGTGCCCAAGAAGATATTCATGGCAAAAACAGTAGACACGGCCTTTCCCCAGCAATTACCGAGAAAACGTAAGGATCCTAGATATCCTACTATTTCCATTTCTATCGGGGGAAAACACATCAACCGTGCTCTACTAAATCTTGGCGCTAGTGTTAACTTGCTTCCATACTCATTCTATGAGCAACTAGGTATCGAAGAGTTGAAGCCAACCCATTGCACTCTCCAGATGGCTGACCGATCTATCACCAAACCTAGGGGTGAACTGGAGGATGTGTTAATAAAAATCGGGGAATTCGTATTCCCTGTGGATTTTATTGTACTTGATACACAGCCTGTAGCGAACCCACGGAATCAAATTCCGGTGATTTTAGGTCGTCCCTTTTTGGCCACTTCCAATGCAATCATCAATTGTCGTAACAGCTCTATGACCCTATCCTTCGGGAATAGGTCAATAGAGCTGAACATTTACAAGTTGGGAAGTGTACCCTCCGAACCTACTGCTCAGGTATGTTCTGTCGACTTAATGAAGGTCGACAGCAGCGAATTTGATGATCCTCCTGATACCGATCTTGACTCTTTTCATACGTTATTTTTTGACCTAACTATGTATCATACACATACGGACTCTTCCACCGAGATGTCCGGGTCAACAACGACCACCGATTATGAACTGTTCTTAGAGTCTAAAGATCACCCCGCACTTTGTGATAACATTATTCATCGGGGTATTGATGAGACATTTGAGGAGATCTTCGCTGAAAAACTCGCATTTTTGAATTACATGGGTGTTAAGATGAATCATCTTCCAACCACTGAAATTGAATCTCCACCCCTTCTTCTGAACTGTAAAAAGAATGCGAGTAATCCATCACATTCACCACATCGTCTCTCCAAAATGAGACGCACACACATTCTATTCCACCACTTAACCTTTCCCCACTTCTTCTTCCACCAACCAGAGCACTGCATTGATAAAATTTTTGAATGGTTGGTGTTAACTTTCGGTCTTTGCAAACCTTGGCATCGACCATTGATTTTTGACCCCCTCATGTGATTATCAAAGATTAACATTGCATAACTCAAGTTTGGGGGGGTATGATCGGGCTCCTGAAAAGAAAATTTTTTACAAAATTTTGAGCCAAAAATAAGTTTGGGGGAGGTTCTTCACTTAAATATTTTGCCCCCACTAATAAATTCCTCCCAAGCTTACCGGTTTTTCGAGATTTAGCAGAAGGCAACAGTGAGGACACTGTTGAAAACAAGTTTGGGGGAGGTTTGTGCTTATTTTCGCATCATTTGCATCATCAGTTGCATAAGCACAAAACATTTTATTTTTGAAAACCTATAAAAATTTAAAAAATTTCAAAAATATAAAAATATTTTTGTACATAAATAAGATAATAAAAGATTAGATAGTGAAAAATTACATCCAAAAGATTAGAAAAATTTAAGAAAACCAAGAAAATTAGAAGTTTTCTTATACGAACTAGTAATAAGTAGTTTTGAGCCGTTATTTCAAGGGTTAGTAAGATGGAGGAAGTCACTAATCTGAGGATAAAAATAAGTCTGAAAAATAGTTTCTATTCTGGAAAGCCAAGCATTTTGAACGTTGATACCCTGCTATTCGCATTTACACACGTCTTAAAGCCCGGGATAGTAGAGGATACCTTGAAATGCTCTTGTCTTAAAGCCGATGTATGAAGGAAATAAAAAAAAGTGAATGAAGAAAATATAAATTGGTGAGAAAAATGGACACTGGTTTTGTTATCACCAAGGGCAATAAAAAATATTAGCGAGGGTGCCTCTTCACCTAGTGCCCTAAGGCCAACTGGTCTGGGAGTCACTGCTATACCTTAGGTGGTGCAAGACGAGGAAAATACACCAAATAAGCAAGCACATGAGTAATCGGTCGGTTAGTACCTCAAGAAGTATTAACGATCGCATGAAAGTGTGTAAGCACATCTAATTAAAAAGTACTGAGGCTGATGGGCAAGAGTATGATAGCTTGAATTGAATTCTCCGGGTGTAGGGATGTCTTTACACACACGTAGGGTGATATGATCGATGTTTGGAAGAAAGATAGGAATGAAGAATAAGACGATATTTTATTGAGGGAGGACGTGATTTCTGACATCTTTTCATGACCATTAAGATAGGGCTCATGACAACCGAAAAGCTAGCATAGTTGGAAACCCTAATTTTCAAGCCTTTTCTTTTACAATTCTTTTCTTTAAATGTAATATTCATGAACTTTCTTTTATTATTGGATTTTGTGGGTGCAATCCGCTGAAAACCCTCAGGAGACAACACACCTCCTACTAGGGACACCTAGAGGTTTAAAGGCTTGTTGCACGTGCTCAGTGCAATCGTGTTGCCTACGAAAGTGTGCTAGTTAGTTTTTCTTTTTCTTTATTTTCTCCTTCTCTTTTTAATAAAACATTCGCTCGAGACGATCGAAATTAAGTTTGGGGGAATTTGATCAGTCGAAAATAATGTATTTTTAACACGGCAATTTCCCTATCATTTGCACTCATTTAGAAGTGTTCGGTATTCATATTTCACATATTAGCAAATCAGTCGTTAAATATCAGATTTCATGTGTTAGACTTTTAAACCGGCACTTTAAGGGAAATTGACCGCATTTCATGGCATCGCATCATCTCTGTATTTGCGCAACACTTGTATCGAGATTTGTGCAGGAAATTGCAGGAGCAAAGTCAAAAAAAGCTGATCAAAAATACACCAACTCCATGTTTTTAGATCTGGTAGCAATTCAAAAGGGAAAATACAATTCAACATATCAAAGAAAGGACCATACATCAGCCCAAGACCACTCCAGAAAGCACAAGCCATGAAGCCACCAAAGCGCCGCGGAACCGCGGCGGGAGCCGGCTTGCGCCGCGGTTCCGCGGCGGTTTGGCCACGTCAGCGCATAATTTTCAGTGCAGAATCTCAATCTCAGGGCCCACATTCATTTCTGATATGTCAAATTCCAGAATTCCCTTGAAGCTACTACCAGATCAGCAAAGATCATTAAGCAAGGCTAATCCTAATTAAGCTCCTAATTAACCTCTTCTAGAAGCTCCCTCCTAACTAATCACATCTAGAAGCTTCTCCTCAACAAACTTTTGGAAGGAAATTCAAATTTCCTCAACAAACTTTTGGAGGGAAATTCAAATTTCCTCAACAAACTTTTGGAGGAAACTTAAAATTCAAATCCTAGATCTAGGGTTTAGAGGTCTATAAATAGGAACCTAGATCTAAAGGTAGAGGTTGTTCATTCTACACCATTTTCTTCCACAAGTCTAGTGACAAGACTTGTGTGAAACCCTAACCCTAATTCCACTCTAAATTCAAGATCCGGAGTACCAATCAAGCAAGAAGCCTTCAACCTTTTATGAGCCGAGCCGATCTTCAATCGGGCAAGTGATCCAAGCCGATCCGCGACTCACGGAGACGAGCGAAGCCAAATCGACGATCGAGTTCTTCCTCTTGTAGTTCTTGAGCGATTGTAACGAAATTGTTGATATAAATAAAAGGTGAAATTCTTTAATCTTGCTTTCTTTTAATTCTTGCATCATGATTAGATCTCAATTTGTAATTGTTGTTCTTGTTGTGACGTTTGAGTAAAACTCCGCTCGTAAAGGAGCCGAGACGATCAATAGAATGATGATGTAACAAATGTTAAAACGATTTTTAAGTCCTACGAGTTTTGTAAACCCTAACAAGTTCAAGAATCGATGACCTAGTTTCGTTGCGATGCTTTCTTGATTGTGATCGCTCGAAACTAGGGATCTACGATCGTTTCTTGAATTTACTAGAGCCTAGAATGTGAATGATATCGACGAAAGAACAAGGGATAAGATGAAACCCTAGTTTCACAAGAAATCTCTTATTCTCGATCGATCATCATCGATCTAGTATCAATTCATCGAAGGATAAGAATACGACATCGTGAGATTACATCACATCTATAGATCCGATCGATTCCTACGAGCCTCATTTAGATTCTTGATATTTGGTTTGGAAAAATCATCAAACTCTCAATTCTTGATTCTAGATTTTTCGTGTTATTAGATCTAGATTTTCTAATTCTTGAACTTCAATTTTAAATCATGAATTGTTTGTTTTCTTTTCTTTAAAGTTTCGACTCATCTAATTCAAAAGATGAACTATTACACTGTCCCTGTGGACGATCCGCACTCACTTACAATCTACATCCGACACCGTAGTTGATTGCGGTCAAATAATTTTTGGTTGTGATTTCTTTACAATTTTCCTACTACACACAAACAAGAATTCTTAACAATCAGCTGTCATTGTTAAAAACCGAACTAAGGTGTTCCATGATAAACACCTTATGCACAAAACGTTTAAACCTGGTCAACAGGTTTTACTTTATGACACTCGGTTACACTTTCACCCCGGCAAGCTGAAATCTAGGTGGAAAGGGCCATTTTTAGTACGCACCGTATATCCGCACGGTGCGGTAGATCTTGAAAATCCGGAGGATAGTACTTTATTTAAAGTAAACGGATATCGACTGAAACCGTTCCTCACTGCGGACCCATTGGAGGAGCTCCTGTTTTTGAAGGAGCCGATTTATACTGATTGATTTTTCTCTATTTTACCCCCAAATTTTTTATCTTCTTGCAAAAACTTTATTTCAAATAAGTTTGGGTGTAACACCTTAGGATGTGTTTAGTGGCTAATTATATTTTAATATATGGATTTTAATAAAAGGTTTACCAAATTAAATTTCAAATATTTTACCAAATTTAATGAATATTTTATTAGAATTTTCCTAGGCTTGCACACACTTGTGCATGTAAACTTGGGTTAATTTAGGGTTAAACCATGTTTAGCAACCATGGTAGACTAACCCTTCCTTGTTAAGTTTATTTGGTTATAATTAAGGGTTGTTTTTTTAATAGAAAAACCATTTGAATTTTAGTTGACTTGGGGAGTGAGAGAGAGAGTGGGCATCATGGCAAGTGCCATGCTTGCATTAAATGAAGAGAGAGAGGGGGGTTGACTAGCTTAACTCCCACTTCTTTTGTTGCTACACTCATTTCTTCTCACATCTCTCTCACTCTCACTCACACACACACACACACTCATTCCTCAAAGCAGCA
Organism: Agapanthus africanus; assembly: GCA_030015575.1. NCBI lineage: Eukaryota > Viridiplantae > Streptophyta > Magnoliopsida > Asparagales > Amaryllidaceae > Agapanthus > Agapanthus africanus. The sequence continues at coordinate 669,886,888 of CM057342.1, read as the reverse complement.
ACAACAGAAGCAGCAGCAGAAGAATTAGCAGCAGCACCAGAAGCAACAACATCAGCACAAGCAGCAACAGCAGCAGCCTCAGGCAGCAGCAGCAGCACCCCAGCAACAGCAGCAGTAGCAGCAGCATCACTTCTTCTTCTTCTTCCCTTCCTTCTCCTACTTCCTAGGGTTGAGAGTGAGGTATAATCTCTGAACTCATTCCTTTTGCTAAGCTTATGTGTAGACTTATCTTCGATTAGTATTAAAAGTGAGATTTAGTGCTAGAAATGGTGTTTTGTGTGAATTGTGGCCAACTGATGATTTTATTAGTTAGCCTAGCCTACTTAAGTGTTATTAAGGCCACTTAAACCTAGATAAACCCCAGATTTCACCAAAATACCCTAGGTTGCCATTTTGTGTAAAATATAACGTTTTAAAGTGAATTTTTAGCTTTCTGTGATCTGCTTTTGACCCGGCTCCTTCAGAAGAAAACTGAAAAAACTGGAGCATGTATACTAGGTCTAGACCACACACACAAAGCACGAGACCCCATTTCCACTGTTTGGTCGCCAATAAATTCGTTCTGGCCACAATTTGCGGCCAGATAGGGGTTCTGGGTGCTGGGGTTTTGGCTAGGCTTGTCTGCTGTGTTTTCCAGTGTTTTGGCATGTGCAATTTTGTACGATTTCACCTGAGTTAGAATATGGGACGATATATTGTTTTTCTAGCAGGTTTTGTTTACGCGATACGCACGATACGTGAGTGGGTTCTGTGATCCAGCGTATCGCGACGTGTCGGGGTAGTTTTAGACGCGTATACACACGTTTCAGCGTATCGTACACACGCGCGTTTAGTTCGCGACGCGAGTTTCTCGTTTGATTTCGATATCGCGTTTTGCGAAATATTTTGCTTATATATGGATTCCTTGTGTAAATTCCAGGTTCACAGGCGGGTACGTCAGACGCCGCAAAGAAGGGAAAGCAAGCGGTTGGCTACACTTAGCACGCGACCAGGTGAGTAGATTTAACATCTACGGGGAAATCGCCCGTATGGCGTTAAGCGTCAGGGCGTTATAGGATATTTTAGTTTTATGTGTTCATATATATATACTATAGTAGCATACCATCTCCTGTTGCATATAGAATGGTAATTATAGAACACTGCACTGTCACTAACGGTTTAAGCTGCATGAGCACTAAATGTATGTTACACTCACGCCATTAGTGATTCTCATGACACTCGTACTATAGGATCACCGCATCATTGATGATTGTCATGACTTGTTGCATACTCACATTAGTGCATACCCTTATTGATATATCACTACCTGCGCACATGCACCCTTTATATTCACATTAGTGCATACCTTTATTGATATATCACTACCTGCGCATATGCACCCTTTATATTTACATTAGTGCATACCTCCATTGATATATCACTACCTGCGCACATGCACCCTTTATATTCACATTAGTGCATACCTTTATTGATATATCACTACCTGCGCACATGCACCCTTTATATTCACATTAGTGCATACGTACCTTGATATATCTCTACTTGTGCACATATACATCGTATATTCATATTAGTGCACATATATGTTGTTACACTCACATTGCGTATATATCCATTTGCACATCCATACCTATATACATACATATGTTACATATATGGGTGATATTGACATGATTTAAAAACTAAGGGACTGCACGAGACATTTTCAAAACTGGATCCTTTTTAAAAGAGCGGTTTTCCCTTTCTTTTACTCTTAGTGTCATACGACACATTGCATGGATTTACGCATTGAGTTTGGATTTATGTGATTTCTGGGTTTGGGAACCGGAGTATTATTTTAAGAAAATACGCACTGTTTTAAAAACCCGGTTTCCCTTGATATGATATTTCAGTGCGTCCACCATGCGTTTTCTCGGTTTTGAGACGTGTGACATGTGAACCCGAATCGAGGAGCTGGACGAGGCCGATTGCGGGTACATGGTGGACCCGGTATGGTACCCCGGGGCGAGAACGGATCGCTGTGCAGTAGATGGTGAGCCTGGCAGAGGGACCACTACCTACCGGTGATTGGTTGGACCTGACGGTTATCCGGAGGATACCGACCAGAGTCGATAGATGGATACGGGACGATATGTACTGCCGGGGCCGAGGGCCGATTCCGCAGACGGAGCCCGTGGGCCGATCCGGACTTACGGAGCCCGATACTTGAGGATTTGCGTGTCGATGCTTGACACGATGATTTTATGATATTTTCGAGTGCCGATACTAGGCATTCACGATTCTATGAACTGTACAGGATTTGAGGGCCGATCAGAGTGACGGTGCCTGAGTTTTACTGGGATTTGGGTGCATTGATAGACACCGGTTATTTTTCCACGTTGACATTCCGTGTATATGATATTTATTTCCATGCTCAGCATTCATTATTTTGCATCTCATCCTGTAGCTATAGTACCTGATAGAGTACTTTTGCATGATTATTGCATACCCTGCTCATCATATATATATTGATGTTATTAAATTGCACCTGTTAGGCATGATTATTGCGTATCCAGTTCATTCATATAAATATTATCTATTGGCATATGTTAGAGTATCGCAGTACGTGCATACTCGCGATTACCTTTATATGTTATCTACTATTCACGAGTTGGAAACTCACCCCCGTTGTGCCACGGTGTTTGCAGGTTGCCCCTCGGAGTAGTCGCGGTAGGCTGCTTTCTTGCATCTTTTAATACAGATACCACTGCAGTTGGCGTGCTAGCCCTTCTGCTGATAGGTGGGTTTTGTGCGGTATCTGTTTATTTTCCAGTTGTGTACAACGTTGTATCTAGTAGTCTCCATCTACTACTTATGTATTGACTTAGAGACAAGTTGTGAGGATGATATATTTTATTTTGTACTCTGGTGTCAAGCTCGTTGTGAGCCGACTTTATTTATGCAGCTTTATTTTTCATGATATTTGTTTTCACTTATACTGCTCATTTCTTCGCTACGGCGTCGTATATTATATTTATGGTGATTGTTCCATCGTTGGGCGTGATTGCTCCCATTTGGGGATGCCTTATTCTTATTGTATATCATTTTACTCGTATATTGCTTTGTACCCGATTTCGGGGCTAGTTTTTACAAAGGAAATGCTGCCAAAATTTTTAAGAAAATAACTTAAATTTTAAAGAATTTTACTAAGTTAGTTAAGGTTTTCTAAACGTTTTAACAAATGTTTCTATTAAATGTTTTAACACTCAATACTTTTAATGGTTTTGATTTATGGGTTTCGGCTTACTTAGTCGCGTTACGCCTGTAGACGTTACGTGGTTAAGTGCCGGTCACGGGCCGAACTTTGGGTCGTGACATTGGGGGTGTGTATCATTTGTAAATATATAAAAATACAAAATAACATAAAAAATAAAAAAATTTGAAAATAAATAAAAATTGGGCATTTTTGTAAAATTACAGAATAAATAAATAAAATAAAATTTTATTTGCAGATAAATTCCTCTATTTGGAGGGGTTTATCTACAAATATCCATCATATGTCCCTATTTAAAGAGCCCGAGCAGTGAGGGCACTGCTTTAGTTAAGTTTGGGGGAGATGGTGGTTGTATATAGTTATCTTTTGCATTGCATATTTTTAATTTTTTGTATATATTTTTCTTTTTCTTTTGCATATTTAAATTCTGCATTGCATCCTTACATAAAAATCATAAAAATTGAAAAAAATTAAAAAAAAATAGAAAAAGAAAAATCAAATAAATACTGAAAAATTATAAAAATTAAAACATTCAATTTGGCCACAATTGACTTGAGTTTGATAAATAAGTTAACTAGCTGGGAACAACTAGATTTTAGACTTAGTAAATTAAAAATCCTAAAAATAAGCTTTCTTAAAATTTAACGGTAGAAAGTATATGTCTTTGTAGTTTATTTAGAAATAGGCAAATTTCGAGTTGACTTCTTGGGCTAAAGTTAAAACAAAGGAAAAGTATTGATATTTTTATTAAAGTATAAATCTGAAAAATAATTTCTAAGCTTAAGTCTAAATTCTGAAAATATATACCCTACAAATTGCACAAACACGAACCTTGAAACTTGGAATAGTAGAAGAGACCTTGAAATGCTCTTGTCTAAAGTCCTTAGTATGAAGGAAAATAAAATAAAAATACAATTGTGAATAAAGAGATAAAAAAAAAATGAACACTGGTTTTTGTAATTACTTAAGGCTGCATTAATAGAAAAAAAATATTTAGCAAGGGTGCTTTATCACCTAGTTCCTTAGACCAACTGGTTTGGGAGTCACTGCTAAAGCCTTAGGTGTTACAAGACTAGGAATTACGCCTTAATATGCAAACACATTTTGTAATCGGTCGTTGGTACTTCAAGAAGTATTAACGGTCGCATGAAGAATGTGTGAGCAATTTCATCTAAAAACTCACCAATTGAAAAGTACTTTGGACGATGGACAAGAGTATAATAGCTTGAGTTGAATTTCCAAGTGTAGGGCTGATATATACACATACGTAGGGGTATGTGATTGGGGTTTAGATGAGAGATAGGAATGAAAAATAGGACTTATATCTTTAGTAGAGATGATAAAAATTCTTAAGTTGAGATGGAACCTTAGAAGAAAAATTCAAAAGATGCTAAAAACTAGGTAAAATTACAAAACATATATAATCTTAAGTTAAATGATAAGGAAGCGTGAAAAATACGGGTGGATAATTTCTAAGTCGAAGATAATAGAGTTCTTGTTAGAAGACCTAATTGGAGAATAAAAGTCGATAAGCCAAATTGAGAGGATTTTGTGGGTAGTATCCGCTGAAAACCCTCAGGAGACAACACTCCTCCTACTAGGGTACCTAGAGGTTTAACGGCTTGTTGCACGAGCTCAGTACAATCGCGTTTCCTTGCGAAAGTGAGGCTAGGTCTTTTTCAAGAATAAAACTAGGCATGCTCGAGAACGAGCAAAAGATAAGTTTGGGGGTATTTGTTCATATCATAATTTTGCATTATTATATTCCCCATTCTTAGTCATTTTACAGATAAACAGGTGCTTTTGACCCATGTCTGCTACATAGTTGCAGGTTACAGGTTCTCGGGAAAAAAAACGGTGAAATTGATGAAAAGATGATACAAAAGTGAGACTACGACCGATAAATGCTGGAATCTTGATCATGTCTACATTTTGAGGGACAATGAAGATCAATGAACAAGTTCATAAAGCACAAAGCCAGAGCAAGGTTCAAGACCTCGACACAAAGCGAACGGTAAAAGTCCACTACATTATTCACTGTGGAGATCTGGAAGAGAACTAGAAGATATTCTGAAGAACCAACTGAAGAAACAGGAAGACAAATACAACCAGAAGCAGCACAGCAAAAATTAGACAACAAGCCTCCTTTTTGGCCGCAGATCCGCGGCCAAACATGGCACTTGGCCGGGGTTCCGCGGCCTTGTTGAGCCTGGGTCGGTGGAAACTTCTGTAGCGGCTGGCGGCGCGTTGACTAGTCTTCCTAGAGGTATATTTGTAAAAGCAGATGTGTGTCGATTGTAACCCTAGGGTTTCTATGCTCTATAAATAGAAACTCTAAAACTTGTTTTAGGTCATGCCTCTTTTCATAGATCTAAAAATTCAGAAATCCTTTGTATGGTTTGAGAGCATCAATAAAGTAAGTAGTTTTTTTAATTGCCCTAGTTCTTAGTTTTTATTTCTGCCCTAGTTTAAATTTTTTATTTGCCTTAGTTTAATTTAGATTAGAACTTTTTATTAATCTACAGTAGTTAGATAATTAATCTTTTTAAATCGAAAACTCAAATAAAAATCATGTCTTTTATCGATCCCCTAATGAGCGAGTAGTTCCTCGCTTGTTAGGGTTAGGAATAGGGAAGGTTTGAGAGATGCAAATCTCTCACACCTTTCTTGCCCATCACATATTAATTATTAGGACTCCATGCATACATACACATACCGCTCCCTATGGCACCCTACCCACGAGGTAACGGTGATACCGTAGTATAAAAGACCGGTTGTGCATGTTTTCCATGGAGGTTAGGGTAAGGATTAAGAAAGGATGGATAAGGACCTAGAGGAAGAAATATCGTTTCTTCCCAATCGTCCTAATCCCCTTTATTAATAATTACCATAACACCTAAGAGATCTAAATTAGGGCATTGAAATCGGTGGGAAATCTTTAATTTCCAAACTTAACCTAAACCTAACCCTAGCAAGATTTCTAATACTAGTCTTAATCAACTTAGTTTTTAGTGATAAAAATCCAAACACCATTTGGAATTAACTCGTTAGAACAATTTGGAAATACACAACATCCCTGTGGACCGACCCGTATTCACCGGCTAGCTACCAAGCGACGCCGTTCTTGATTGCGGTAAAATATTTTTGATCACAAATCACTGCACTAGAATAATGCCAGGAGAAACTCATCATTTATCCCGGGAGGACTTAGGATTTGGTTTTTGGGTCGGCATCAGCACCGCTAACACTGAAGCAATGCCAGGAGCGACTCGTCATTTTCCATTGCCCGTTGGGGAGCGATGGCCCAGGAGACAGGTTTAGATCCCTATCACCTAAGGCTTTTCAATTTTATGAGCTGTAAGGGTCTCATAAAAGCATTTTCTCCCTACGAGTCGAGAGGATCTCGCAGGTGTATTTCTTCCTAAGAATCGTGGGGATTCCTAAGTGTGTTGCTCCTTTGTAAGTCGTAAGGATGTCACGTGGAGATTTTCTCCTCCCAAGGTCGAGAGGACTTTGCGAGTGTATTTCATCTCTTTTCACGAGTTTGCGCCCTTTCGGGTTTTCACAAACTCGCCGGCAGTCCTGCTATTTTTACTCACGGAGCTCTTTCGGGTTTTCATCCGTGCCCATTTTGCTTGTGGACATACCCCTTTTTTTAAGGCCGGTGGGACTTTAACTGTAGTCTCGCCGGTAAGACTTTGGGAGAGATAGGGGTCATTTACGCCCGTGGATTGTATACGTTTTTACAGGATGTATGATCCAGACTGTAGGGCCGATGTGCTCAATTCGCCTGCGACTTGGAGCATTTACGCATAGTATTTCTTGAGATATCGGCCATTGATGGGTGGCATGGGCCTTTCTCCCTCGGCATTTATCAGCTGATCGGACCCTCCATCAAACACCTTCTCGATGACGTATGGTCCTTCCCAGTTTGGCTCAAATTTTCCCTTGGCATGTCGATTGGGGATGATCGGTCTTTTGAGGATCAACACCAATTCGCATTTCTTAAAAGCATGAAGACGGGTCATCTTGTCATAGGCCCATGACATTTAGGCTCGGTATAGCTCCAGATTTTGCTGTACTACGAGCCTCTTTTCTTCGAGGGTGTTGAGCTCTTCGATCCGGAGGAGCACATTTTCCTCCGCCGTCAACTCGTGCTGAACGGCCATTCTTAAGCTTGGAATTTCGACTTCGACATGGAGGATCGCCTCCACTCTGAAGAGTAATGAGTATGGAATGGACTGAGTTGGAGTACGGTCCGTGGTACGATATGCCCACAACGCTTCGTGAAGTTTGAGATTCCAGTCTCTCTTATTGGCTGAAGCATTTTTCCTCAGGAGCTTGCACAGAGTATTATTGAAGGCTTCGGCTAGCCCATTAGCCCTTGGATTATAGATGGATGAATATCTCCAGTCTATCTTGTGTTGGGTAGCGAACCTTGAGACTTTGAAGCTCTTGAAAGAAGGCCCGTTCTCAGAAATGATTCTTCTTGGTGTACCGAAACGGTATAGAATATTATGCCGGAAGAATGTCAGAATATCTTCTGTCTTGACTTCTTTTAGCGGGACAACTTCAACCCATCTGGAGAAATAGTCATTTGCGACCAATATGAACCGGTGGCCTTTGGATGACGGAGGATCAATTGGGCCAACTATGTCGGTGCCCCAAACTTCGAAAGGCCACGATGCCACCGTAGGATGCAACGGATTGGGATGCCTGTTAATGAAATCACCATGAATTTTGTAGAGATGGCATTTCTTTGCATGCTCTTCACAATCCCTTATCATGGTGGGCCAGTAATATCCAAGCCGTTTGATCTGAAGCCGCATTTTGGGGCCGGACTGGTGAGCCCCGCAGACGCCCAAGTGAACTTCTTTCATGACTTTTTGGGCTTCGGTCGATGACAAGCACCTGAGCCAAAGTTGATCATATGATCTGCGGTATAGCTTATTATTTACAAACATGTATCGGAGAGCTCTCTTCTTCAGCTGAATCCTCGTAGATTTATCTTCAAGCAGCTTGTCGTATCAAAGGTACTCTATGTAGGGTTCTCTCCAATCGGGCTCGTCTTGAATAATCGAAGCCTCTTCGGCAGGATTGTTCTCTTGTTCTATGCTTTCTTCTTCACGCAAAGAGACTGTAGGCAGAATTTGCCGGCTTCTGACTATGATTAGTAGTTCGTCTATGTCAGGATCAGCAAGCTCTTTAGCTAGGAGAGTGAGTATATCGACTTTTCCGTTCAACGCCCTAGGGAATCTTATTAGTTCAATGTGAGTGAATTGATTCATGAGTTCCACCACTCGGCTTCTATATCGAGCAAACTCGAGTTTGTATATCTTATCATCGTCGCTTACCTGGTTGACGACTGTTGGGGTCAAAAATTGCACCCCAGTTGACCGGGTCAAAGTAAAGGTCAACCCAAGTAAGCGGGCCCAAGCCCAAGCAAGTGGGCCCATGCCCAAGTCGAGCCCTGCGGCCGGCCTCCCCCATGCCGAAATAAAAAATCATGTAATAAATACTTTTGAAGTAATTTTTTATGCATGGATTTAAGAAAATGGGCATAAAGCCAAATTACTGTAAAGCCTATGGCTTATGTGCAAAAGAAATGAGCATATGAGACATGGGATGGGCAAAATGCCATTTTGTAAAGCCCAAGGGGCTATGTGTAATTTTGTAAGCCTATAAAAGGCAACATGATAATAAAATAAAGGAGAACTTTTCCATTCTAAGAAAACTAGGGTTTGTGCCTCCTTCTCTTTCCTCAAGGTTCTAAAACATTCCCCCATTTTTAAATTAAATCAAGAGTTTAACTCTTCCCTTTTCCAAAAAAAATAGTTTTTTCACCACAAAACCCTTGAAAGGGAGATCGGATCTTCAATCAGATTTCGAAAAGGAGAGACTTTTAACTCTCACCCCCTTTTCTCCAAGATCCAGCCGATCAAGAGGAGGAAGAAGGAGACCCATCTCCAAAAATCCAACTTTGGACAGATCCAAGGCTCAAAAGAAGCTCCAGGGCTAAAGAGAGAAGAGAGGGGTCCCCTTTGATCACCTCTGAAGATCTTTGGGGAGTTCAACTCCAAGACCCAAATCCTCAAAGGAGTTTAACTCCTATTCCAGATCATTTAGGAGTTTAACTCCAAATCTAAATCTATTGGAGTTTAACTCCACTCAAAATCCTGAGATGGGCAAAATGCCATTTTGTAAAGCCCAAGGGGCTATGTGTAATTTTGTAAGCCTATAAAAGGCAACATGATAATAAAATAAAGGAGAACTTTTTCATTCTAAGAAAACTAGGGTTTGTGCCTCCTTCTTTTTCCTCAAGGTTCTAAAACATTCCCCCATTTTAAAATTAAATCAAGAGTTTAACTCTTCCCTTTTCCAAAAAAAATAGTTTTTCACCACAAAACCCTTGAAAGGGAGATCGGATCTTCAATCAGATTTCGAAAAGGGGAGACTTTTAAGTCTCACCCCCTTTTCTCCAAGATCCAGCCGATCAAGAGGAGGAAGAAGGAGACCCATCTCCAAAAATCCAACTTTGGATAGATCCAAGGCTCAAAAGAAGCTCCAGGGCTAAAGAGAGAAGAGAGGGGTCCCCTTTGATCACCTCTGAAGATCTTTGGGGAGTTCAACTCCAAGACCCAAATCCTCAAAGGAGTTTAACTCCTATTCCAGATCATTTAGGAGTTTAACTCCAAATCTAAATCTTTTAGAGTTTAACTCCACTCAAAATCCTGGGATGGGCAAAATGCCATTTTGTAAAGCCCAAGGGGCTATGTGTAATTTTGTAAGCTTATAAAAGACAACATGATAATAAAATAAAGGAGAACTTTTCCATTATAAGAAAACTAGGGTTTGTGCCTCTTTCTTTTTCCTCAAGGTTCTAAAACATTCCCCCATTTTTAAATTAAATCAAGAGTTTAACTCTTCCCTTTTCCAAAAAAAATAGTTTTTTCACCACAAAACCCTTGAATGGGAGATCTGATCTTCAATCAGATTTCGAAAAGGGGAGACTTTTAAGTCTCATCCCCTTTTCTCCAAGATCCAGCCGATCAAGAGGAGGAAGAAGGAGACCCATCTCCAAAAATCCAACTTTGGACAGATCCAAGGCTCAAAAGAAGCTTCACGAATAAAGAGAGAAGAGAGGGGTCCCCTTTGATCACCTCTGAAGATCTTTGGGGAGTTCAACTCCAAGACCCAAATCCTCAAAGGAGTTTAACTCCTATTCCAGATCATTTAGGAGTTTAACTCCAAATCTAAATCTTTTGGAGTTTAACTCCACTCAAAATCCCTTGGGAGTTTAACTCCTAACCCAGAGGCTAAGCCCCTTTTCCACTGGTGTTCCCAGCAGTCGCATGCCATACACGTTACAAACGGGCGCCCAGCGGTCGCGTGCCACGCACGTGACCCGCGGGCGCCCAGCCGTCACCTGCATGGCACGTGACCCGTGGGCGATAAAGTGCCCACGTGCGCCTTACGTGACCCGCGGGCGATAAAGAGCCAATGTGCAACTCATGCGACTCGAGGGCGCCCAGCGCCCAGCGGTCGCGTGCAGCGCATGTGGCCCGCAGGTGCCCCGCGGTCGCGTGCAGCGCACGCGGCCCGTAGGTACAAAGCGCCCACGTGCGCCTCACGTGACTCATAGGTGCTCGTGCAGCGCACGTGACCCACTGGCGCCCAGCGGTCGCGTGCTATACACGTGACCCGCTGGCGCCTAGCGCCTACGTGCCAGGCATGTGACCCGTAGGCATCAAGCGCTCACGTGCCAGGCACATGACCCGCGGGCACCAGTGCCTACACGCCAGGCACGTGACCCATGGGCGTTCAGTGCCCACATGCCATGCATGCATCTTTAAGATGCTTCCCCTATTTTTATATGCACTCCACACTAAATATACTTCCCCCGTTTGAAAAAATTTCTAACGGGGCGCTGCCCTGCACTCCGCAAGGGGGCTGCTAGTCCCCTTAACCCCCAGCCCGCTATCCAAGTAGCGGGACCCCCGTAAAAACTCTGTGGGGCCCCCGATATATTCAAAACCCCTTCAAAACATAACACTGTATATTGAGTTCGCATGACCAGTTTAACCCGTCAATCGGAGGTTCCTTCGCTCCAAAGGCGAGGGGTAATTAACGGCAGCTTAGTCTGTGGCTGCCGGATATTTGGATCCCCACAATCAATAAACCCCCGCCTACCCTAGACAGGGGGAATCTTTAGTACGCCTGACAAGTGCGCGTGTATTCCCATCTTAATAGGGTGACGAAAAACACCCTATAGATTCTGGCACGCCCGGTGGGACCTTTACTCTCCTCCCATATTTCGAGTTAAGCGTGAACTCAATCAATATACATATCGATTACTTGTACTGAAATCATGATTCTTTGTGCAGGTTAAAAAATTTCAAATTGCAATCTTCGTACACAGAAAAAATTTCTACAAGGATAAGCTCAGCTCTCGACACAGCTCCCATCTCGTACACAATGAAGATGGACGCCCGGACGGTCTTCCCGGCCAGTCTCGGGCGACAATGGGAGGAGCCGCCACTACCATTTGGATATATTCTGTTCATGTCAGCTAACGCTGTCCCTGCTCTTCATGCCCCGGTGTTGGATAAACCAGCCTCAAAAGGGAAAAGACCGAATGTCATAGTCGCAAGGGCACCTCAACCCAAGCACAAATCCGTTTCCGAACGACTCTCCATTGCTCCAGCTGGGGGCAAGGCCATCAACACCAACAAAGCAACGAGGCATCTCGGGCAAGCTCCAGCGGTGCCCTCGACAACTGCTCGATCGGGTATCTTCTCTAAGCTCCTCATCAATCGACTCACGATGGCTTCCTGGATAACTGATGCCCGCCAAGCCCTCAAAATAGAGAAGCTAAGACAGAAAAGGCTCAGATACAGAGCCAACAAAAGGGCTAGGGCTCATGCTAGGCTGAACTTCAGGGGGTTCCAAGAACAGGGTTACCCCGCCAAAGATAAAGAGTGTTAGTTATATGTATGCCCTAGAGGCCATTACTGTACATACGATGTATATTGTAGTGGATGCTTGGACATATATAGGGAGTACTTTCTTGCTCGACATGATAGTATGCTATCTGGTTGCTCTTTATCTTAACATGTACACTAATTGTCTCTATGTTACATGTTGATAAGAGTACTTGACTACCAAGATTATGATGCAGATCATACTAGTGGGGACAGAGTAGTCGATAAGTACATCCTTCAAATGTTCCTAGTCATAGGTGTATCGAGACAGGGCATCAATATACCAGAGTAGACTAGCGTGTAGCTTCTCGACCAATATAGATGGGTGATGGATGATCTCATATCCATTGGTGTTTGACAGCAGAGATGGTATACGAGTGCTCAGTGGAGACTGGGTACACTGAACGGACTCACCGAGAACTCCTAGACGGTATTATACCTATCGTCAGATAGCAGTTCTCTGGTGACACTGGTATAGGTTAGTCTATAGACATGAGATCGTCATAGAGTCTTGTGTGATTCCCACTGTGCTTTGATTTCCACCTTACCACGTTCAAGAGAACGTGCAAAACGGTGGCTTTTGGGTACAGTCCCGAATCACATGGAGGCAATGAGCGATAGGAGGGGTTTCGTCTCTCCCGGTATTGGGGGTTGATGTTGCGCTGTGCTCGATTGGCTATAACAGGAAGTCCCTAGCCAGGGCTGCATCAGAGATATACTGGTAAGTGTTATCAGTAGTTTCTCGACCCGTTATGACCCCCATATCGGCACGACTTATTGAGTTACTGGGGTCTGACGTTTACCACCCCTAGACGAGATATGCGACATATCAGACGAAAAGACCGGACTGTACGGTAGTGTTACTGATTGGATTCGCAGGAGTACGAGCAGGCTTTCTTATTGATATTCTTATCGCTCAATACCCGGGAGGCCATTTCGTTTAGCAGACCGCTTGCGGCTTATGGGTTTTTGATATGATCATCACCTACTGACGGCGTATGGACGAGTCATTAGAGTCCTACACAGAGCTTTCCTGGCTCAAGCGAAATGGAGTAAGAGCACATATGGGATATGTGCGGGACCGAGATTAATGCATGTATGTGATACCGCATTCTATTCTCGCGACATGTGACATCGGTCGGTTATATGAGATATAGTCGGGTTATCGGATCAAGTGTTGATTCGATAATTTGTTACATATGATATTAGTCTGTTATATATGATATAGCCAGATTATTAAATCAAGAGTTGATTTGATAATCTAATGTATAATTATATATTTGATATATTAATTTACATTAACTAGCATTAGCTCACTTAAGATTTCTTTTCTCACTTTGTTTGTGCACATTGTATATATGTGATATATGCAAGTGTACATAATATTGTGTCATTTTTGATGATACATGCAACTTGGGTGTGTGTATGACTTACACCATACTTGGTTTAATCCTAGGGTTTTTAATTATTTATGTAATTCAAAATTGTTGGAAATTGTCATGGCATGAAGCTTGTAGAAGCTTGTTGTTTGCATTGACCAAGTCCACTCTTTTGTTTTGCCTAAGATATTTATTAACCCAACCAATTAAACCTAGCCATGGTTAACTCTCTACAAAGGTTAGTATATGATACTAACTCACCTAGGGTTGCCATTATCCTTTGGATAATTATCATGAGAGTTTTCTTCTTCTTCCTCAAAAGCTTTCTAGCTTCAATGGAGATGAGAGAAAAAATATGAGAAAATCAAATCTAAAGTGAGCCCACTTCCTACTTCATTATCTTCTACTACTTGGCATTTAGTATAAGGTGTTTGCTTCACTAATTCCACAATTAGTGAAGAGGTAGCTTGGGTTAGTGTCTCATCGACGTAGATCATCTTTGGCCTCGAAGACTTCAAAGCAAGCTTGTTCATTTCTTCATGGGAGCCTCTCAAGAGTCGGGAGTTCATGATCGCAGCGAAGGGACTACTACATGAAGCTATTGAAGTGAAGGACCGGCCTACAAAGATTATATTCCTTGTTCACTTTAGTTGCAAAGTTGTTTGCATATTGATTTCGTCACATTTTCTAATATACGATTCTATGTTAGGGTTAGCCAGGACGGCTAAAATTTTAATATGGCATGAAAGATGCCTCTCAAAACCTTGCTGCCATGCTAGACAACCCTGCAGTGGTATCAGAGCCATGCTAGAAAATTAGACGGATTTTTGTTAGGATTACGAAACCGAAATACTCCGAAACTTGAAACACGAAAATGTAGTTTCTGTCAAATTTAAAATGTGTTCTAAAAATTTTTTAAACAAGTGCAGAATGATGTATGAGATACATCATGAACACTACCCAAATTTGGACCCATCTGCTCGGCTTTAGGCCGGCCAGAAGAGCAAAATTTCCGAGCTCCTCGGTTGTTTTGTTGAGTTTTGACTCCAAATTTTGGTGGTGTTCCAGGTACTGGGTTTTGGTGTTTCAGGTGTTGTTTATTTTTTCTAAGTTTGCTTGTGATTTGATCTTACACAATAAGCAATTCGGAGTGTTTCGTATTCATAGTTTTAACATTGTTTCGGGTATTCACATGTTGTCTAGGCGAAATTAAAAAGTTCGATCGAATGTCAAAAACCTATTTTTCCAAGTTTAACGTATCCAGAAAATCATGCAAGTAATTCTGCGAACCCTCTAGAAGAATGAAACCCTAACTCGACTTTTTTGATCGCAGAACCGCGGTCATACCCTAGGGTTTGCCGCAATTCTGTGGCGACATGAGTGAGGCTTGGGTCTGCCCGTCTACGGCTAGTGCACAGTGTTAGTGTATATGCCCTTGAGGCCATTACTGTATCATACTAGTATGTATATTACTTGATGGAAGCTTGGGATATTCACAGTTGTATAGACAATCTTGCTCGAAATGGTAGTATGCTACTTGGTTTGTCTCTGCTTTAATATGTACATGTGTTTCTTTTATTATATCACCTATACGCATTAGTGGAGCCCTTAGGATCTTTGCTTGATTACCAGCATTGTGATGGCAGTCACACTTGTGGGGGCTGGGTAATCTACAAGCACATCCTTATTTACACGTCCCTGGTCGTGGGATTATCGAGATAGGGCATCGATACTCCGGAGTAGACTAGCGTATGCGCTTCTCATCCCAGTACGGGAGATGGCCTGTCCCACAGCCGTCAGTACGTCGTACTTGAGATAGTATGCTGGTGCTCGTTGGGTTACGAGTACACTGGACAGGACTCGTCGGGAACTGTTGGTTGGTATTATACCTATCGTCAGTTATCAGTTCCCAGGTGACATGAGTACAGCTTAGTCAGCTGACTTGAAACTGTCACTTTGCCTTAAGTGTGTTCCCACTATACTTTGATTACTACCCTACCACGGCTCAAAGGAGTCATGCAAACAGGTAGTAGTTGGGTGCAGTCCTGAAGCACTTGGAGGCAGTGACGGTTAGACAGAATTCGTCTCTCCCGGTATTGGGGGTTGGCATCGCGCTGTGTCTAGGAGAGCCATTACACAAGTAGTCCCTGGCCAGGGCAAGCGAAATATACAGGTAGGTTTCCAGTGTTATCTCAGGGTGTTCTGGGCTACACTCCGACACGACTTGTACCGCTATTAGGGGACTGACGTTTTACCGCTCCCCTAGGCCCGCCATGCGATGTTATCAGACGAACAGACCAGACTGTACGGAGACTGTCACATTCAGGCTCAGTAGGAGTTCAGATGGGTTTACCTCGTCAGTCTTCTTATCGGTATCTACCTGGGGACCGTTACGTACAGCTAGTGCCGCTTGCGGTCTGTGATTAAACCCACTGCCAGCGTAGTGCCGAGTCTTTAGAGTCCCACATAGAGGGTTATTTGCCTTTAGGCAAAATGAGTAGAGGTCGCATGGTTTTGCGACGGGGTTCGTTCACATTCGCGCACTTGTGCACGTTTTGTGTCCGGACAGCTTATACTAGCGGGCTTTGGTTTAAGCCAGATCCTAGTATATGTTTTGGGATTGGTTTTATCTCATTGTATTCGTGTTCCTCGGAACACGGATACGGGTGTGTATGCATAGTTGACTGAGGGGGAGGCAGAGGACTTTCATTAGGGTTGATTACCATTGTCATTTTCTTAACCCTAATGGTTATGTGTGAAATATGATTTATTGATATTAGTTAATTATAATTGTGCATGGTTAGGATTGTTGACCATTTGACTTTATTTGACTTGTTGACCTAGGTTGACAACTTGACCATAATCATTCTATAAGAAAGATGCTCTTTGATTCTAGCAAAAAGCATTTAATATGAAATGATAATGGTCATTTCTTGATTAAACCATGACAATTATATTTAGCTAATTATCTATTTTCATAATTCATACATATATGTGAGAAGAATGGTTTATTTCTTCTCATTCTATCATTTTGATTCTCTCTCCTCCTCTTCCTCTCTCTAGCTCTCCCCTCTCATGAGTTGAGAATCCCTTGAGCTTGAGATAAATCCTTCTAAAATACTCTCTACTCTTTCTAAGGTTCTAGGATTAGCACTCCAAGCATCTTAGTTACTTCTAGTTTGAAGTTGAAGCCAAAGGTTGAGGCCCTCGGGTGGATCTTTCTTCGACAAGAGAAGGCGACAAGGAGATCCCTTTCTTTCACTCCAAGGAGCAAGAAGAGAAGGACTTGAAGACCTAGGTATAACCCCTTAACCGAGTAGCTAACTCCTTTAGCTTTGTTAGTTAGTTTTGTTTAGGAAAGATCCCTCCTTTAGCAAGTCCATGTTGTCTAGTGTTGTAAAAATCAAAATTTTCATAACGTTTCCGCCTCTCCGCAAGCACCGGGGTAGGCAACGTGGACTTACAGTGGTATCAGAGCCTAACTAAACATAAACTAGCTTGTTAGTAAAGTATATAGAACTTCGATCGGTAAAAATCACAAAACATTTTTCAAAATCCCCAAGTTTCTGCCGATTTTTAAACCTGCTTTAAAAAAATAAATCACACGTTAAAAATCGGCTCAGGGTTTTTACAGTACACCCAAGAAAAACGAACCAGCTAGCCGACCTACTCACCACGGTTCCGCGGCAGAAGCTTGCTTCTGCCGCGGATCCGCGGCCGAGTTGACTCGGCCGCGGCTCGTTTCTTTTGCAGTGTTCTTATTTTATGGTTTTGGGATTTTTAGGATGGTTTTTTCTGCCCAGATTTTCCAGAGAGCAAATTTGTTTTCTGGGTAGTTACAAATCCATATTTTGATCGATCTTCCCTATACTTTGACTAATGGGTTATATCTGTGATGTATTATATGTATTGAACGTCTGCTAATCGCTATACGTCGATTAGTGGGGGTTATACATATCTGTGATCTGTAATGCTTGTTGGTTTGTGTATATGAATTCGTTGGATTGTCGCGGATGAATAGCCGGGAGGGTTTATGAGATGAGAGTTTTCTTATTCTTTCAATTCTTGTAATATGTAAATTGATGTAATATTATTTGTTTGGCCGCACATCCGGGTTGAGGTTGTAGCCGCCATTGTATAATTTCTTTTTACTGTTTTTGCTCCTAGTATAGACCCAAGAAGGGGTGCACAAACTACCGGGTATCTCGAAGTGCCGAGTGGCCTACTTACGGTGTTGAGGGAGGTTGCTTCGCTTCGGGTACTTGGCGGGTAGTTTGCCGCACCTGTAGGGGTCTAGGGTGGGGTATTGGCTATTCATCGCAACCGTGTAATCCGCTTTTCGTTACAGGCTCGAACGGAATGCGGATTCCTAGTATATCCAATGTATTCATCTGTGATCTGGATTGGCTATCATTGCTACATATATATACGATATCTATTTAGGCGTTGCTTATATTTTGCATCCACGCTAGCCCAGCCCCCGCTCTGTCGTTAGTTAAGTAACCTAACGGGTGATGACGGGGCCACGTGGCGAATGCGAATGGCATAAGCATACGTCATATTTTGGTTGTTTTCTGCAATGGTAGGATTAAATGATGGGACGCATTGGAATTAATGCAAGAAAATAAACCAAGTAAAAGTCGTTGGAACACTTTCAAAACTACTCGGTTCTTTTCAAAAACCAACTTTTAAATGCGGAGCTTGAACCACTCCTTTTAAAAGCTATCTCGTTCCATCGATTATATCAAGTTCACTACGTTCACGGTTTTGCCAAAACCATTCGTAGCCCTCCATCATTTCAGTTAAATATTCGGTAGTATTCAAGCTATGTATTTTGACCTCACGCCAAGGCATAGTGATTGGTAGCTGCCGGATATTTATCTGTTGCATAGATAGAATGCGTTGATTTGAGACAGTCGTACTGCCATTTTGGCCTACGTCAAGGGTAGGTACGGGTGGGTTCAAATTAACCTGGATAATGATGGGTAGAACTTGACATGTGACTTATGACATTTTGACCTCACGCCAAGGTCATAAGAGCATGGGGAAAAAATCCACATCGGGAGTTTCATAAGTACTGAAACTTGCTAGCGCTGCATACCATTTGGAGTGTGATAATTCTGGTAGGATTCCTTCAGTTTTGTCACGCGATGATATTTGGATCCCGATCCTACTGTGAGTATATGCTACTCATCGGGAAATTTCTCACTTAACGATCAATGCTATAAACCTAGTAGGTGTCTAGAAAGGTGTTAGCGGGGCTACACCCCCAGGGAAAAGAGGTTCTTAAATTAAGGAACTTTGCGAAAGCGTTGGAAAACCTCCCTCGAAGTACCGACACTGGCCTGGCTGAACGGTTAAGCAAGTATTGTACGGTGAGATTGATCCCGACTAATTCTTCCTTTATGGTTTGAGGAGGGATTCGAGAGACAGTGGGAGCCATCCTGTTTAGACAAACTAAAAACCACTCTACACTTGCAAGAGCATCATGTTAAAGTGTTTCTTTTCTCTCTCCTAATTGCAGCGACCAATCAAGATGACCGGACTTAAGTTATTACTAGATAAAAACATACTGACAGGGCCAAACTACAAAGATTGGCTCAGGAATGTCAAAATGGCAATCACTTATGACAAGTTGGGGTATCTTCTTACCACCAAAGCTCCCCCTGTCCCAGGTCCCAAAACCAGTGTCGTAGATAGGGAAATCTATAAGATCTGGGAAATCGACTGCGCGAAGGCCAAGTGCCTCGTGCTTGCCTCTATGGACAATGAACATCAGAGAAGGCACGAGAATATGGACCTCGAATCCATATTTCTCCATACAAAAGAACTGTATGGAGAGCAATCTCGTATCGCCAGATACGAAGTGTCGAAGAAGCAATTTTCGGCAAGATTGGCCGTCGGATCATCGGTAGCGGAACACGTGCTTAAGATGATTAGCTACATTGAGGAGCTCACGGACCTTGGGACCACGTTGGAGAATGAACTCTATACGGACTTGATTCTCCAGTCCCTTCCTTCCACTTACGCCCAGTTTATCCTAAACTTCAACATGCAAGGAAAGGAGGTTGAACTTTCCGAGCTTCTGAACATGTTGAGGAGTGCTGAGGGCACCCTACAAAAGGGTAGGGAAACATCCACTTTATTTGTAAGAAGATCTTCCTCTTCTAAGTCCAGGGCGAAAGCCAAGGGAAAGAAGAAGAAAGCCCCCGCCAAACCAAGGGGCGGTGTTAGTAAAGTGGATACGAAGGAAAGGCAAAAGCAACAAAGGTAGCGGGAAAGCTTGTGGGGAAAGAAGAGTGCTTTTACTGTCACAAGAGTGGACACTGGAAGAAAGATTACAGGGCTTGGAAGGCCAGAACACAGGATCTGAAGCAAGTTGCGGCTTCAGCTTCAGGTGTGTATGTTATTGAAAACTGTCTATCAATAAACTCTACTTCCTGGGTATTGGATACCGGATCAGGATCTCATATCTGTAATTCTTTGCAGGGGTTGAGAAAGCGTAGGTTTTTGAAGGCAGGTGACATGACCCTCAAAGTTGCAAACGGAGCTAGCATGGATGCTGAGACCGTGGGGGACTATCACCTGGGGATGTCAGATGGACATGTTTTGGTTTTACGTAATTGCTTTTTTGTACCCAATGCAACTTGTAATATCATTTCTGTATCTTTAATATCTAAAGAAGGTTGTGAATTTGCGTTTGTAAGTAATGCTGTGAACATTCACCTTAATCAAGTTCTGATTGGGTCAGGTACATTAAGCAATGGTATATACGTATTGAACCAACCACAGATTTTCAATGTCCAGAATACACACAAAAGAAAGTCTCCAGATATCAATCAGGCTTTCTTATGGCATTGTAGACTAGGTCATATCAATGAGAGAAGATTGACGAAGTTACATACTGAAGGATATTTGGATCCGTTCGAATATCAATCATATGCAACTTGTCAATCCTGTCTCAAAGGAAAGATGACAAAAACTCCGTTCACTGGACACAGAGTAAGAGCGAGCGAGCTCTTGGGACTCGTACACAGCGACGTGTGCGGTCCAATGTCTACACATGCGCGAAGCGGTCATTCTTACTTCATTACTTTTACGGATGATTTTTCAAGGTTAGGACATGTCTTCTTAATGAAGCATAAATTTGAAGCCTTTGAAAAGTTCTAGGAATACAAGAATGAAGTAGAAAAACAAACAGGCAAAAGTATCAAGACACTAAGATCTGATCGAGGTGGTGAATACTTGAGTGCCGAGTTCCTGGATTACCTAAAAGAGAATGGAATTCTCTCTCAGCTTACCCCTCCATACACTCCGCAACATAATGGTGTATCGGAGAGACGGAACCGAACCCTATTGGATATGGTACGGTCCATGATGAGTAACGCTGAGTTACCTCGATCATTCTGGGGATATACGCTAGAATCAGCCGCATACCTTTTGAACCGAGTTCCAACTAAGACTGTGCCTACCACACCATATGAGTTATGGAGTGGGAAGAAACCCTATCTTCAATATCTGAAGATCTGGGGATGTCCAGCTTTTGTCAAAAAGCAGCATGCGGACAAACTCGAGGCACGCTCAGTACTTTGCAAGTTTGTGGGATACCCAAAGAACACCAGGGGGTATCTTTTCTACCACGCAGAGGAACAAAAGGTCTTTGTTTCTCGTAATGCCCACTTTCTAGAATACCAGTTCTTGGAAAAGGAAATTAATGGGAGCGCAGTAGAACTGGAAGAAATTCCAGAACCACAAGCTATTACTGAAAGCTTAGTAGAACCAGAGGGTTCGAAAGATCAGGACATTCCTACGCCGCTCCGCAGGAGTAGTAGGCAGTCTCATCCGCCCGAGAGATACTACGGTTTTCTCATAGACGAGGATAGAGAGGATTGCATCATTGATTGTGATGAGCCTACTAGCTTCCAGCAAGCCATTCAGAGCGTTGACTCGGTAAAATGGCTGGATGCAATGCGGACCAAAATGGAGTCCATGTACACCAACAAAGTATGGACGTTGGACATTGCTCCAGATGGGGTAAAACCCTTAGGATGCAAGTGGATCTTCAAAAGGAAGATTGGTGTAGATGGACAGGTTGAGACCTATAAAGCTGGACTTGTTGCGAAGGGTTTTCGTCAAAGACCTGGTTTGGACTATGACAAAACCTTTTCTCCAATGGCTATGCTGAAATCCATTCAGATCCTTCTTGCCATTACTTCCTTCCACGATTATGAAATTTGGCAGATGGACGTAAAGACCACTTTTCTAAATGGAAATTTAGAGGAGTGTGTCTATATGGACCAGCCAGGGGTTTCATTCAAAGTGGGAGCAGCGGAAAAGTGTGCAAGTTGCTTAAGTCCATTTATGGACTAAAGCATGCATCGCGGAGTTGGAACATCTGTTTTGATGAGACGGTCAAAGAATTTGGCTTTATCAAAAATCCAGATGAACCATGCATCTATAGTAGATTTGTATCAAGAACTATCGTATTCCTCGTTTTGTACGTGGATGACATTCTGTTGATAGGAAATGACATTCCTATGCTATAATCTGTCAAGGGGTTCTTGTCACACAGGTTCTCCATGAAAGACCTGGGTGATGCCTCCTACATTCTGGGGATCCGGATCTATCGTGATAGATCCAAGAGGATATTAGGACTTTCGCAGTCCAGGTACATCGACACCATACTGAAAAGATTCAGTATGGAAGATTCCAAGCGCGGTAATCTACCGGCTTATCACGGGATCACCCTCTCCAAAGAGATGTCTCCCAAGACTGATTTGGAAAGGGATCGCATGTCTATTATACCATACGCTTCTGCGGTAGGCTCTATAATGTATGTGATGTTGTGTACCAGACCAGATGTTGCTTACGCACTGAGTGTGGTAAGCCGGTATCAGTCAAACCCTGGGGAGAAACACTGGATAGCGGTAAAGAACATTCTCAAGTACCTGAGAAGGACTAAGAAGATGTTCTTTATGTATGGAGGAAAAGACCTCCAGATCGAGGCCTTTGCTGACTCCAGCTTCCAGAGTGACAAGGATGATTCCAAGTCCATGTCGGGCTTTGTCTTTACCCTCAATGGAGGGGCGGTGTGTTGGAAGAGTTCCAAACAGGAAACCATTGCTGACTCGACTATGGAAGTGGAATATATCGCTGCATCTGATGCCGCAAAAGAAGCCGTCTGGATGAGGATGTTCTTGAAAGAACTTCAGGTGGTTCCGTCCATTGTTGATCCGATACCTCTGTATTGCGACAACAACGGGGCTATAGCTTTAGCGAAGGAACCCAGGTCCCATCAGAAATCCAGACACATCTTGAGGCGGTATCACCTGATCAGGGAGATCATGGATCGCCAGGAGATCGAGGTTCGGAGGGTTGCTTCAGAAGATAACACTGCAGATCAATTCACGAAGGCCTTACCCCAGACTCAGTTCGAGCGGCTGATCGAGATGATAGGTCTTTGATACGCCAGTACATGGCCTTAATGCAAGTGGGAGATTGTCAGTGTATATGTCCTAGAGGCCATTACTGTATCATACTAGTATGTATATTACTTGATGGAAACTTGGGATATTCACAGTTGTATAGACAATCTTGCTCGAAATGGTAGTATACTACTTGGTTTGTCTCTGCTTTAATGTGTACATGTGTTTCTTTTACTATATCACCTATACGCATTAGTGGAGCCCTTAGGATCTTTGCTTGATTACCAGCGTTGTGATGGCAGTCACACTCCTGGGGGCTGGGTAATCTATAAGTACATCCTTATTTACACGTCCCAGGTCGTGGGATTATCAAGACAGGGCATCGATACTCCGAAGTAGACTAGCGTATGCACTTCTCATCCCAGCACGGGAGACGGCCTGTCCCACAGCCGTCCGTACGTCGTACTTGAGATAGTATGCAGGTGCTCGTTGGGTTACGAGTACACTGGAAAGGACTCGTCGGGAATTGTTGGTTGGTATTATACCTATCATCAGTTATCAGTTCCCAGGTGACATGAGTACAGCTTAATCAGCTGACTTGACACTGTCACTTCGCCTCAAGTGTGTTCCCACTGTACTTTGATTACTACCCTACCACGGCTCAAAGGAGTCGTGCAAACAGGTAGTAGTTGGGTGCAATCCCGAAGCACTTGGAGGCAGTGACGGTTAGACAGGATTCGTCTCTCCCGGTATCGGGGGTTGGCATCGCGCTGTGTCTAGGAGAGCCATTACACAAGTAGTCCCTGGCCAGGGCAAGCGAGATATACTGGTAGGTTTCCAGTGTTATCTCAGGATGTTCTGGGCTACACCCCGACACGGCTTGTACCGCTATTAGGGGACTGATGTCTTACCGCCCCCTAGGCCCGCCATGCGATGTTATCAGTCGAACAGACCGGACTGTACGGAGACTGTCACATTCAGGCTCAGTAGGAGTTCAGATGGGTTTACCTCGTCAGTCTTCTTATCGGCATCTACCTGGGGACCGTTATGTACAGCTAGTGCCGCTTGCGGTCTGTGGTTAAACCCAATGCCAGCGTATTTTCGAGTCTTTAGAGTCCCACAAAGAGGGTTATTCGCCTTTAGGCAAAATGAGTAGAGGTCGCATGGTTTTGCGATGGGGTTCGTTCACATTCGCGCACTTGTGCACGTTTTGTGTCCGGACAGCTTATACTAGCGGGCTTTAGTTTAAGCCAGATCCTAGTATATGTTTTGGGATTGGTTTTATCTCATTGTATTCGTGTTCCTCGGAACACGGGTATGGGTGTGTATGCACAGTTTACTGAGGGAGAGGCAGAGGACTTTCATTAGGGTTGATTACCATTGTCATTTTCTTAACCCTAATGGTTATGTGTGAAATATGATTTATTGATATTAGTTAATTATAATTGTGCATGGTTAGGATTGTTGACCATTTGACTTTATTTGACTTGTTGACCTAGGTTGACAACTTGACCATAATCATTCCATAAGAAAGATGCTCTTTGATTCTAGCAAAAAGCATTTAATATGAAATGATAATGGTCATTTCTTGATTAAACCATGACAATTATATTTAGCTAATTATCTATTTTCATAATTCACACATATATGTGAGAAGAATGGTTTATTTCTTCTCATTCTATCATTTTGATTCTCTCTCCTCCTCTTCCTCTCTCTCTAGCTCTCCCCTCTCATGAGTTGAGAATCCCTTGAGCTTGAGTTAAATCCTTCTAAAATACTCTCTACTCTTTCTAAGGTTCTAGGATTAGCACTCCAAGCATCTTAGTTACTTCTAGTTTGAAGTTGAAGCCAAAGGTTGAGGCCCTCGGGTGGATCTTTCTTCAACAAGAGAAGGCGACAAGGAGATCCCTTTCTTTCACTCCAAGGAGCAAGAAGAGAAGGACTTGAAGACCTAGGTATAACCCCTTAACCGAGTAGCTAACTCCTTTAGCTTTGTTAGTTAGTTTTGTTTAGCAAAGATCCCTCCTTTAGCAAGTCTATGTTGTCTAGTGTTGTAAAAATCAAATTTTTCATAATGTTTCCGCCTCCCCGCAAGCACCGGGGTAGGCAACGTGGACTTACACATAGGTACTGTGGCATGTTCTGGGTATTATTAAAACTGTGCTTAAGTGTTGAGCTGTCGAGGAATTGTGGGATTTTGATGAATCAATCGAAAAGTTTAACGTCGTCCGGGTATCATGTGATGGGATATAATATTTGGAATCCACAAAAGTAGTTTTGAGATAACTAATTTGAATTTTATAAATCTAGCAGTTTAGTCTCATTTGATCGGTTGCCATAGGATTTTGATGCGATCAAAAGTCCGTCGCAATCACGTTGTGTACGCGGATACTCGCCGGGTAACCTTACTAGATAGCCACGCCCCATAGCCCCGACCAAGTGACTGTAGGAGAACCCCGTCGCCAAAAACATCCGTTCGGACGCTCGCGGCAGCGGTGTTCCGCCTTAGTACACTTCGTCGACGGCACCGGGGGTGCGGCCATCTAATAAAGTTTCCGATGAGCATTCGATCAGGATGTCGGGAATCTTGTTGAATTGCCCGACTTGTTATTGTAAAGTGTTTTCAATATCGATACTAAAATGCGGGGTTTATAATTGTTAGGCATGTGATGTCTAAGGAATTCATTTGGTTAGGCATGAAATCCAAAGTATGAGATACGTTGGGTTTATGATGTCTAAGGTGGTTGCGGATTCCAACTGTTGTGGTTTTTCACTTTCTTTTCTGCGACCGTAAGTGTAATATGTTGTGTATCGCCAGTTTCGTTGCTATATGTCAACGACAATTGGGATACGCATATTTACTTACGTTGATGACATGTGATGTTATGTGTTGTTGTGATATGTTATATTGGATCGTCGTGTTTTAATAGCCGGGGGTTTTATGTGAGATGAGATTTTTCATTTTCATTCATGTAAAATTCATTGTATGTAATATTGTTTTATTGGGGCACTTTCGGGTTGAGGATGATGTCACCATTGTATATTATTTACTTTTCCGCATTAGGATAGACCCAAGGCGGGGAGCACAAGTAACCGGGTTCTAGGGTCCAGTGGGAGACCATCTCGAGGAGTCGAGACCGGGTCTCCTAACTCTAGAATTGGTAAGGTTGCTTGCCACTCTTGTAGGGGTCTAGGGATGTGGGATTGGCTATTCATCACGACCATGGAATCCGAGTTTTATACAGCCTTAATTTAAAACCCGGAAATCCTAGTATATCCAATATTTCATATGTTATGTTTTGCTGCGATATTCTGTGATGTGATCACTTTGTATGATGAGATAGATACTGTATATAGTATATGTGATATATTATATAGACGTTGCTTATGTCTTAGACCCGCACTAGCCCTGCCCCGCTCTGCCGTTAGTTACCTAACCTAACAATCCATGACGGGATATCGAGGCGAATGCGGATGGCATATGCGTATGTTGTATTTATCTGTGATGTTTAGGTAACTTAAATGATGGGACATTCATTAATGAGATTAATGAAATAAAAGAAACCTAACGATGTCGTAGAAACTTGTCTCGAAAACTGGTAGCTCTAGTTCTTGCTTTGCATAGCGGTATTCCTTATAAAATATCTAGCACCTTATTCGATAAGGAAAGAGCCGAGATCCCTTCACCGGGAATGACCTCTTTAGCGAAACTAGTAGATGCTACAAACTCGGTTTGTATTTTGATTGCTTTTATAGTTTTTGCTTTGCACAGAGGTATTTGTGAAATATCCTACACCTTATTCGATAAGGAAAGAGCCGAGATCTCTTCACCGGGAGTGACCTCTTTAGCGAAACTAGCAAAAGCCTCAAAAACACTCCTTTTCAAAATCACTCGATTCTACGACGATATCAAATTCATTACGCAAAAGGTTTTCTTACAAACCTGTTGTAGCCCTCCGTCATTTCAGATAACTACTACTTAGTATTCGTGCTACGTTTGTTGACCATGTTAAGGCGTAGTGTGTGGTAGCTGATTAGTGCTTATCTGCATAAGCATATGATGCGATTGGATTAGAGTAGTCGTGTGACTTTGTTGACCTTGTTAAGGGTCGTGCGGGTGGGTTTAATTCAATCAGGAAATGACGGGTTAAACTTGGCTAGCGCTTATGATTTGTTGACCTTGTTAAGGTCATAAGTTGCTAGGGGCAAAATATTTTCGGAAATTTCAAGTGTTGAAATTTGCAATGAGATTGCATACTTTCTATGAGATAGTTGGATCCCGATACCCACTGCGAGTAAGAGTTACTCCTGGGAGAGTTTTACACATCACAATTAGCCGATCAAGTAGGTGTCTAGAAATATGTCAACAGGGTGATGCCCATAGGAAAACGAGGTTTATTATAATTAGGTCCGTACGAAAGCACGGGGAACCTCCCTCAAAATACCGACACTGGCCTGGCTGAAAGATTGGCGAACTTGTAGGGTGTAATTAATCCCGGCTGGTCTTACCTTTTATGGTTTGAAGGTAGATTTGACTAAAACAGTGGGAGCCATCCTGATTAGATAAATTAATAACCAATCTAATCTTGCAAGAGCATACGCTGAGTGTTTTCTTCTCTCTCTCTCCAAGTAGCGACCATGTCACGCCTTAATCAAGATAATAATATAGATGTATTGACCAAATCAGCTTGTTATACTGAGCTGGAGAATGGTAGTCCCGCTCCAACTTATAATTGTTATAAGACCGAGCAGGAAATAGGGG
Organism: Agapanthus africanus; assembly: GCA_030015575.1. Classification (NCBI taxonomy): domain Eukaryota; kingdom Viridiplantae; phylum Streptophyta; class Magnoliopsida; order Asparagales; family Amaryllidaceae; genus Agapanthus; species Agapanthus africanus. The sequence continues at coordinate 669,859,088 of CM057342.1, read as the reverse complement.
ATTCCCAGAATTCCCGTGCCGCCCAAACGAAGAAACCACATGATGGTGCATCTTCTTCGGGTGTGTTCATTATAGAGAACTGTTTCTCAGTATCCTTTACATCCTGGGTATGTGATACTAGATCAGGATCCCGTAAATATAATCTATTACATGGGCTACAGATAGGTAGAGAACTGAGAATGGGTGGTAAGTTTCAAGAGTTGGAAACGATGCAATTGTTGCAGCCAAGGTGTTGGTAGTTATCACCCTGTATTACCAAATATATTGATTCTGAACGAATGTTAATAGATACCGAACCTGATATACAATATCATATCAGTCTCTTTATTTAGTAAAGAAGGATATAATTTTGTATTGTTGGATAATGTTTTGAACATTTCCTATATCAAGAGTTGATCGGTTCAGGAACGTTATCTAAAAGCATATAAGTTCTAAATCAAACCACGGTTCTTCACATACAAAACACACACTAGAGGAAGAGTTCAGAAATGAACGAATCCTTCTTAAGGCATTGTAGACTAAGTCATACCAATGCGACCCAACTAGCTAAGTTACATTAGGATGCATATTTAAATTAGTTTGAATTTACATCTTGTGAAACTTGCCAATCATGTCTCAAAGATACGATGACCATAGCTCCATTTATTGGAAACAGAGAAAGAGTTAATGAACTCTTAGGATTGATACATGATGATGTATGTACGTCCCCTGTCTACACATGCCAAGACTGGTTCTTTGTACTTCATTACATTCACTGATGATCTCTCAAGATTCGTATATATGTTCCTGTTGAAACACAAGTCTAAACCTTTTGAGAAATTCAAAGAATATAAGTCAGAAGTAGATAACCAAAACGGGTATAAGTATTATGTCCTTTGATGTGATCAGGGAGGAGAATACTTGAGTACGGAATTCCTGGACTATTCTAAAGGAGAATGAGATTCTCTCTCAGCATTACTCCTCCATATACACCACAGCACGTCGGTGCGTCAGGGCGGAGCAATCATACCTTATGAGATATGGTGCGCTCTATGATGAGTACTACTGAGTTGCCTATTTCCTTTTGGGGGTTATGCACTTGAGAAGTTGCAAACTTATTGAATAGGGTTCCAACCAAATCATGTGTCTACCGCTCTATATGTGATATGGTATGGGAAGAGCCCATCTCTTAAGTAAGTTAAAGATTTGGGGTTGTTCGGCTTATGTCTAAAAGCAAAATCCGGACAAGCTCGATACAAGGTCAGTTCTGTGGAAGTTTGTTGGATATCCTAAGCACTCACAAGGGAATATCTTCTACCACACTGAGAAGCAAAAGGTATTTTGTTTCTCAGCATGCCACCTTTTGAAAAAGGATTTTCTAGTGAAGAAATTAGTGGTCGTGAGGTAGAACTGGAAGGAGTTCCAGCTATACAAACTGCAGCTGATGATTTGGTAGAACCAAAGGATTCAATAGTTCCCGACGAACCTCAGCCTCTCCGCCGATCTGGTAGGGTTCCTCATCCACCTGAGAGATACTTCGGTTTTTCTCTATGACAGTGGGAGCGAGGATGGCATCATGAGATGATGACCCAACTAGTTTCGAGTAGGCCATCAGGAGTGGGACTCTTTAAGAATGGCTGGATGCTAAGAGATCTGAGATGGAATCTATATTCACCAACAAAGTATGGACTTTGGTTGCTTTATCTGAAGGGTTAAATCCCCATCAGGAGAAAGTATATCTTAAGAAAATTACTTGGTGTACATGGAAAAGTTGAGACTTTCAAAGCTAGACTTATTGAAAAAGGTTCTCATTATCGACCAGATGTGGATAATGATGAAACCTTTTCTAGTGCATATGCTTAAGTCCATCCAGATCCTACTTGTCATTGCTACATACCATGACTATGATATCTGGCGGTTGGGAGTCAAGACTTCTTTTCTAAATAGTGATTTAGAAGAGAGCGTCTATAAGTACACAGCCAGAGGGCTCCATAAACAGTGGAAGCAGCGGAAACGTGTGCAAGTTGCTTTATGGGTTAAAGCAGGCATCGCGAAGTTGGAACGTCTGTTTTGATACGGTAGCCAAAGAGTTGGACTTCATCAAAATGGTAGATGAACCTTGTATATACAAAAAGGTAGTAGGGAGTATGGTGGTGATCCTCGTATTGTACGTGGATGACATACTCTTGATAGGAAAAGAGTTTCCTATGCTACACTCGGTCAATCTCCTCTTATCACAAGGATTCTCCATATAGGATCAAGGTGATACCTCCTAAATCCTGGGTTTTGGATCTATGAGATAGATCTAAGTAGATGTTAGGATTCTCACTAGGTATAGTGAGATGGTATCAATTGATCCCGGGGAGAATCACTGGATAGCTTCCAGGGTGGTAAGGTCGACTGAATGTCAGTCACATGCATTGTCCTTACTCTCAGTAGAGGGACGGTTTGTTGGAAGAGTTCCAAGCTAGATACCGTGGCAAACTAGACGATAAAGGCTAGATACATCGCTACCAAGGATACTACCAAAGAGGTAGTCTGGATGTATATAAGTTCATGAGATGAACTTCGTTCCTACCATTGTGTGACAATGGAGTTGTGGCTTATGCCTAGGAACCCGTCCCATCAGTTATCCAGACATATTCTAAGGCGGTATCACCTAATCATAGAGATGGTTGATCTCCAGAGAGATCAAGAATAGGAGAGTAGACACAGAGGTTAACACGGCGGATCCACTTACAAAGGCCTTTTCCCAGGAGAGGCTTTTATGGGAAGGTTGAGTATGAGATACTTCAACCACGGCTGATTGTTGGGTATTAGATACTACAACAGATGGCCCTAGTGCAAGTGGGAGATTGTTAGTTATATGTATGCCCTAGAGGCCATTACTGTACATACGATGTATATTGTAGTGGATGCTTAGACATATATAGGGAGGACTTTCTTGCTCGATATAACAATATGCTATCTGGTTGCTCTTTATCTTAACATGTATAATGATTGTCTCTATGTTATATGTTGATAAAGCCCTTAGGATGAGTACTTGACTACCAGGATTATGATGCAGATCATACTAGTGGGGACAGAGTAGTCGATAAGTACATCCTTCAAATGTTCTTAGTCGTAGGTGTATCGAGATAGGGCATCGATATACCAGAGTAGACTAGAGTGTAGCTTCTCAACCCATGTAGATGTGATCCTATATCCATTGGCGTTTGACAGCAGAGATGGTATACGGGTGCTCAGTGGAGACTGGGTACACTGAATGGACTCGCCGAGAACTCCTAGATGGTAGTATACCTATCGTCAGATAGTAGTTCTCTGGTGACACTGGTACAGGTTAGTCTGTAGATCCGAGATCATCATAGAGTCTTGTGTGATTCCCACCATGCTTTGATTTCCACCTTACCACGTTCAAGAGAACGTGCAAAATGGTGGCTTTTGGGTACAGTCCCGAATCACATAGAGGTAATGAGCTACAGGAGGGGCTTCGTCTCTCCCGGTATTAGGGGTTGATGTTGCGCTGTGCTCGATTGGCTATAACAGGAAGTCCCTTGCCAGGGCTGCTTCAGAGATATACTGGTAAGTGTTATCAGTAGTTTCTCGACCTGTTATGAGCCTCATATCGGCATGACTTATCGAGTTACTGGGGTCTGACATTTACCACCCCTAGACGAGATATGCGACATATCAGACGAAGAGACCGGACTGTACGGTAGTGTTACTGATTGGATTCGCAGGAGTATGAGCAGGCTTGCTTGTTGATCTTCTGATCACTCAATACCCGGGAGGCCATTACGTTTAGCAGACCACTTGCGGCTTGTGGATGTTTGATATGATCATCATCTACTGCCGACGTATTGACGAGTCTTTAGAGTCCTACACAGAGGTTTCCTGGCTCAGCAAAACGGAGTAGGAGCACATATGAGATATGTGCGGGACCGAGATTAATACTTGTATGTGATACCGCATTCTATTCTCGCGACATATGAGATCGGTCGGTTATATGAGATATAGACGGGTTATCGGATCAAGTGTTGATTCGATAAGTTGTTACATATGATATTAGTCGGTTATATGTGATATAGCCGGATTATTAAATCAAGAGTTGATTTGATAATCTAATGTATAATTATACATTTGATATATTAATTTACATTAACTAGCATTAGCTCACTTAAGATTTCTTTTCTCACTTTGTTTGTGCACATTGTATATATGTGATATATGCAAGTGTACATAATATTGTGTCATGTTTTATAATATATGCAACTTGGGTGTGTGTATGACTTACACCATTCTTGGTTTAATCCTAGGGTTTTTAATTATTTAAGTAATTCAAAATTGTTGGAAATTGTCATGGCATGAAGCTTGTAGAAGCTTGTTGTTTGCATTGACCAAGTCCACTCTTTTGTTTTGCCTAAGATATTTATTAACCCAACCAATTAAACCTAACCATGGTTAACTCTCTACAAAGATTAGTATATGATACTAACTCACCTAGGGTTGCCATTATCCTTTGGATAATTATCATGAGAGTTTTCTTCTTCTTCTTCCTCAAAAACTTTCCAGCTTCAATGGAGATGAGAGAAAAAATATGAGAAAATCAAATCTAAAGTGAGCACACTTCCTACTTCATCATCCTCTAATACTTGCCATTTAGTATAGGGTGTTTGCTTCACTAATTCTATAATTAGTGAAGAGGTAGCTTGGGTTAGTGTCTCCTCGACGTAGATTATCTTCGGCCTCGAAGAATTCAATGCAAACTTGTTCATTTCTTCATGGGAGCATCTCAAGAGTCGGGAGTTCATGATCGCAGCGAAGGGACTACTACACGGAGCTATTGAAGTGAAGGACCGGTCTACAAAGGTTGTATTCCTTGTTCACTTTAGTTGCAAAGTTGTTTGCATATCGATTTCGTCACATTTTCTAGTATACGATTCTATGTTAGGGTTAGCTAGAACGGCTAAAATTTTAATATGGCATGAAAGATGCCTCCCGAAATCTTGCTGCCATGCTATACAACCCTGCGAAGAGATGGCTGGATATGTGGTCCACACTGTCTACATGGTGGGCACGCGCAGCAAGAGCAAGGACGGGATCACCACATCTCAAATCCGGTCTTAGGCGAATGTGGTTTCCACTTCCCAAGACCAACATCCTCTGGGAGATAATGAAAACCCTTCCAGTGAGGCTGATAAGCAGAGAGATCCCTCGGTTCATGAGGAGTCGGGCTTGGAAAGCGAAGATGAGCCAATCTTCCGTCCCAAGAACGCAGAGCAGCAACTTCTCCAAGAGCTCCGAAAACAGCTTAGAAGCAAAGACAAAGAGATAGCCAAGCTCTACTAAAAAATTGACGACTTGACAAACGTCGTCTTACGGCTCACGGCCCAAGTTGCTTCTCAACCATCCAATCAAGCACAGGGTTCTGCTCATGAACCGGGAAACTATGTCCCGAGACAGCCGACGCCTATTCCCTCAAATCCAAAGGTGGGCGGACCGCATGAAAGTCATTCGCATCCTATCTCAGGAAATGTCTTGCCTACCGATAACAGTAGCCCGCTAACTCAAGATCCAATCATGGATTTGGTTTCCAACAAAGTCAAAACCTTGGTAGCCGAAGCCGAAGCGCAAAAAGATATCAGCAGTAGTGGAAGACCATATCCCGCTCAGTATGATCTGGTAGATTTTCCTAGCGGCTATGTCATCCCTAAATTCGGAAGATTCGATAGGACGGGAAATCCGAATCAGTATATCGCCCACTTTAAAGCCTCATGCGAGAATACTGGGGGCAATGATGCGCTTCTCCTCCGCTAGTTCGTTAATAGCTTGACCGATGTTTCTTTCGACTGGTATGCGAGCATACCAGATAGCTCCGTCACAACTTTCGTCCAAATGGAGTCTCTGTTTTGGCAGAGGTTCGTGAGCGTCAGCGATAAGATCACCATTGCCGACCTCGTAAAGACCAAGACAAAGAACAATGAAAGAAGCACGGATTTTATAACCTGATGGCGCAATCTCTCCCTCAAATGTGAACCGCCGATAGAGCAGGACCAATCTGTCAGTCTCCTTGTCAGAAATCTCAACAATTGGATGGCCCCGTTTCTATGCACCGCGGGTCTCAAAACATTCCAAGAGCTGATCAGGAAAGTTCAGATGTTGGAACGCTCAAAGCAGGAGTCGTCCTCTAACTCCCAAAATAACAATAGGTCCTGGAGAAACCGAAAGGACGTAAATCGTAAAGGCGGAAATTCTGACAATACTGAATCTTTTAACACTTCGGCTAACTGAAATAAGTAAGGGATGAGCGGGCCTAATGCCAACCAGCCTCAGAAGCCAGTGTTCGAAGAGGGAGAAGAATCTCCACTGAAAGAGAAGTTGGATAAGGTTTATTCCTTCAGAAGGGACAAAGTCCGTAAAATATTCAAGGATGCCCTAAGAAACGGTCTACAATTTCCGGAATCAAAAAGACCACAGGAAGCGAATATGACCGACGACCCTAAATATTGCCCCTATCACAGAGTGATAAGTCAGGCTATTGAGGACTATTTCGTCTTCAAAGATTGGGTCGAAAAACAATATAAGACAGGAGAGACAGAACTGTTTAAAGGCGTGTTGGCAAGCTGGCAAGCTGCGACCGCCAACTTCATACAAAACAGCTGACCACCATGTCATTAAACTGGGAATAATTGACCTCTAAGTCGTTAAACTGAGGATGTAAAAATGTGTAAATAAAACAAAAAATTATAATAATAATATATATATATATATATATATATATATATATATAAAGCCAAAATAATGGGGCAACTCGCAATAAAAATCAGCAAGTAAAAATAAAGATGAAAATAAAGCCGAAATGATAGGGCAATCGCGACCTTCGCGATAAGAAAAACTGAAATGATAGAGAAATCGCGGTTAAAAAAAATGGCGAATGATGAGTCGCTCCTGGTACCATATTCCACTGCAGCGATGCAGACGCCATCCAAAATTCAAATCCCCAACGGCGAATGATGAGTCGCTCCTGATACCATGTTCCGGTGCAGCGATGTAGACACCGTCCAAAACTCAAATCCCCAACGGCGAATGATGAGTCGCCCCTGGTACCATATTCCAGTGCAGCGATGCAGACGCCAACCAAATTCCAAATCCTCAAACGGCGAATGATGAGTCGCTCCTGGTACCATATTCCAGCACAGCGATGCAGACGTCGACAATTTCCCAAATTTCTTCCAGCCCTGCGGTTGGTCCCCAAGTTGACTACCGTATACAATCCACGGGCTAAAATAATTCTCATCATACCCATACCCCACTGCAATCACCAGAAACGCGGATGGTCTCCGCCCTCGGAATTATGCTCCATTTGGGAAGACCCACTCATGCGTCCTCACGATACATGAGGAGAACAAACTTACGAGATCCTCTAGACTCATAAGAAAACACCTTCATGGGATCCTTATGACTCACAAAGGAAAAACACACTTGGGAGTCCTCACGACTTCTAAGAAGAAAATACACCTACGGGATCCTTACGACTCGTAGGGAGAAAATGCTTTTATGGGACCCTTACGGCTCATAAAATTGAAAAGGCCTTAAGTGATAGGGACCTAAACCTGTCTCCTAAGCCATCGCTCCCCAATAGGCACGGGCAAATGATGAGTTGCTCCTGGCATTATTCCAGTGCAGCAATGCAGATGCTGACCAAAACCAAAATCCCCTAATCCTCTCATGGCAAATGATGATTCGCTTTTGGTACCATATTCCAGTGTAACGATACTGATGTCAACCCAAATCAAATCAAACCAACAACCTCTGAGGCGGAATCATGCTTTATCTCAGAACGTACCCCGTGTCGAAATCATGATTCGCCTCGGAATACCTGCTTTCTCCGTCGGAATTATGCTTCGACTGGGAATTGACCTCTGCGTCGGAAACATGCTTCACCTCAGAATGTACCCCATGTCGAAATCACGCTTCACCTCGGAGTATCTACCTTCCTTATCGGAATTATGCTTCGCCTCAGAATGTACCAGTGACACTCCATGCCGGCGAAACGTCGACCATAGACACTCCATGCCGGGGACAAGTCAACCAACGACCTCCCTGTCAGAATTAAGCTCCGTCTCGGAATCAAGTCCCCCAACAAGCTCTGCATCGGAATCATGCTTCGACTCAGAGTGCACCCCGTGTCGAAATCATGCTTCTCCCCGGTGTATCTGCCTTCCCTGTCAGAATTATGCTTCGGCTCAAAATCAACCAACGACCTTCCTGTCGGAATTATGCTCCGCCTCGGAATCAAGTCGACCAGTGGCCTCCCATTGGAATTATGCTCCGTCTCGGAATCAAGTCACCAAACAAGCTCTGCGTTGGAATCATGCTTCGTCTAAGAGTGCACCCCGTGTCGAAATCATGCTTCCCCTCAGTGTATCTGCCTTCCCTATCGGAATTATACTTCGACTCAGAATCAAGTCGACCGTCCATGTCGTAAAAAGGGCAGTTCCAGCTTCCCATAAAGCGGGAACCAAATCACTCCGTGCTGGGAAAACGTCTATCATGGACACTCCGTCTCGGAGACGCGTTAAGCGTTGACTGTCCATGTCATAAAAAGGACAGTGCCAGCTTCCCACAAAGCGGGAACCAAATCACTCCGTGCCGGGTAAACGTCTACCATGGACACTCCGTCTCGGCGACGCGTCAAGCATCGACCGTCCATGCCATAAAAAGGGCAGTGCCAGCTTCCCACAAAGTCGGAACCAAATCACTCCATGCCAGGAAAACGTCTACCGCGGACACTTCATCTCGGAGACGCGTCAAGCGTCGACCGTCCATGTCGTAAAAAGGGCAGTGCAAGCTTCCCACAAAGCAAGAACCAAATCACTCCATGCCGGGGAAACGTCTACCACGGACACTCCGTCTCGGAAACGCGTCAAGCGTCGACCGTCCATGTCGTAAAAAAGGCAGTGTCAGCTTCCCAAAAAGCGGGAACCAAAGCAACTCGCCTCCATGCGAAAGAAGATCCATCAATTTCATGCACATGACTCATATATGTAGTGTGCATTTATTGATGAAGGGGCACTTTGTAGGGATCAAAAATTGCACCCCAGTTAACCGGGTCAAAGTCAAGGTCAACCCCAAGTAAGCGGGCCTAAGCCCAAGCAAGTAGGCCCATGCCCAAGTCGAGCCCCGAGGCCGGCCTCCCCCATGCCGAAATAAAAACTCATGTAATAAATAATTTTGATGTAATTTTTTATGCATGAATGTAAGAAAATGGGCATAAAGCCAAATTTCTGTAAAGCCCATGGCTTATGTGCAAAAGAAATGAGCACATGAAACATGAGATGGGCAAAATGCCATTTTGTAAAGCCCAAGGGGCTATGTGTAATTTTGTAAGCCTATAAAAGGAAACATGATAATAAAATAAAGGAGAACTTTTCCATTCTAAGAAAACTAGGGTTTGTGCCTTCTTCTCCTTCCTCAAGGTTTTAAAACCTTCCCTCCTTTTTAAATTAAATCAAGAGTTTAACTATTCCCTTTTTCAAAAGGAAATAGTTTTTCACCATAAAACCCTTGAAGGGGAGCTCGGATCTTCAATCAGATTTCGAAAGGGAAGACTTTTAAGTCTCACCCCCTTTTCTCCAAGATCCAGCCGATCAAGAGGAGGAAGAAAGAGTCCCATCTCCAAAAATCCAACTTTGGACAGATCCAAGGCTCAAAAGAAGCTCCAGGGCTAAAGAGAGAAGAGAGGGGTCCCCTTTGATCACCTCTGAAGATCTTTGGGGAATTCAACTCCAAGACCCAAATCCTCAAAGAAGTTTAACTCCTATTCTAGATCATTTAGGAGTTTAACTCCAAATCTAAATCTTTTGGAGTTTAACTCCACTCAAAATCCCTTGGGAGTTTAACTCCTAACCCAGGGGCTAACCCCCTTTTCCGCTGGTGTTCCCAGCGGTCACGTACCGTGCACGTGACCCACGGGCGACCAGCGGTCACGTGCCACGCACGTGACCTATGGGCGCCCAACAGTCACGTGTAGGGCACGTGACCCGCGGGCGATAAAGCGCCCACGTGCGCCTAACATGACCTGTGGACGATAAAGCACCCACGTGCGCCTCACGCGACTCGAGGACGCCCAGCGCCCAGCAATCGCGTGCAGCGCACGTAACCCGCGGGTGCCCCGCGGTCGCGTGTAAGGCACATGGCCCCCGGACGCGAAGCGCCCACATGCGCCTCACGCGACCCATGGGCACTCAAGGCCCAGCGGTCGCGTGCAGCGCACGAGACCCGCTGGCGCCCAGCGTTCATGTGCTGCATACGTGACCCGCAGGGGCCTAGTGCCCACATGCCAGGCACGGCGCCAAGCGCTCACGCGCCAAGCGCTCACGCGCCAAGCACGTGACCCACGGGCGCCAGTGCCACGCACCAGGCATGTGACCCGTGGGCACCCAGTGCCCACGTGCCATGCACGTGTCTTTAAGACGCTACCCCCTATTTTTATATGCACTCCACACTAAATATACTTCCCCCGTTAGAAAAAATTTCTAACGGGGCACTGCCCCACCCTGCAAGGGGGTTGCTAGCCCTTTTGACCCCCAACCCGCTATCCGGGTAGCGGGACCCCCGTAAAAACTCTGCGGGGCCATCGATATATCCAAAACCTCTTCAAAACACAACACTGCATATTGAGTTCGCATGACCATTTTAACCCGTCAATCGGAGGTTCCTTCGCTCCAAAGGCGAGGGGTAATTAACGGCAGCTTAATCCGCTGCTGCCGGAGATTCGGATCCCCACAATCAATAAACCCCCGCCTATCCTAGGCAAGGGGAATATGTAGTACGCCTGACAAGCGCGCGCGTATTCCCATCTCAATGAGGTGACGAAAAATACCCTACAATGACAAGATTGGAGTCACCGTAAACCCGTAGCCGAAGGATTTCCATTTCTATGGTGAGCTCCAGACCAGCTATCAGAGCTTCGTACTCAGCCTTGTTGTTTGTGCGAGGCTCGGTGAGAGCAAAAGAACGTCGTAGGGTTCCCATCGATGGCATGATGAACACCAATCCTATCCCTTCTTTTATCCGCGGGATTCTTGATTTGCCGGAGCTCGTCATTGATGAGGCTCCATCGAAGTAGAGCTCCCAACATGGCTCATTATCCTCGAGATGCAGCACTTGTTCGTCGGGTAACTCGCAATTGAGCGGTGACCCTTCTGATATGGGATGAGCAGCAAGGAAGTCAACAAGAGCTTGCCCTTTTACTGCTTTTTGGGGAGTATAGATTATGTCAAATTCAAACAGCATGCAAGCCAATCTCGCCATTCTATCGGCTACACTTGCTTTGGTCATAAAGTGTTTGAGCGGGTCGACCTTGGAGATCAGCATAACCCGATGAGCGAGCAGATAGTGCATCAGCTTCTTCACAGCGAATATCAGAGCCAGGCATTGATTTTCAATTGGGGAATAGTTGTTTTCCCTCCTAAAGTTCGACTAAGGTAGTAGAGGGCATTTTCTTTTCCCTCCTCATTGTTCTGGGCGAGGAGTGCACCGAGTGACTAATCTAGCGCGGCAGTATAGAGAATCAATGGTTTATTTAGAAATGGGGCAGCAAGCACTGGAGGGTGAAACAGGTACTGTTTGATGCTTTCGAACGTTTCTTGACATTCGGCATCCTAGACAAAAGGAGCTCCTTTCTTCATGAGCTTTGAGAAGGGCCTACATCTTCCCGATAAATTTGAGATAAACCTTCGTATATAAGCAAGCTTGCCCTGAAAAGTTCTTAGCTACGTCAGATTCTTCGGAGGGGCATCTCCATGATGGCCTTTATCTTGGATGGGTCAACTTCGATCCCTCGATGTCGGACTATGAAGCCCAGGAATTTTCCTTATGACACGGCAAAAGCGCACTTCAGAGGATTCATCTTCAGACCGTATTCCCTCAGTCTAGTGAGAACGGTCCTAAGATCTTGAATGTGATCGGCCTTGGCTTTAGTCTTGATGACCAGATCATCAACATAACATTCTACGACTTTATGAATTAGGTCATCAAAAATATTGGTCATTGCCCTTTGATATGTAGCACCTGCGTTCTTCAATCCGAATGGCATCACTTTGTAACAGTATATGCCGATCGGGGTTCGAAATGTTGTATGCCTCTCATCCTCAGGCGACATTTTTATCTGATTATACCAAGACGAACCGTCCATGAAGGTGAACAGCTCGTAATTTGAGGTGTCATCGACCACCATTTCCATGAACGGAAGCGGGAAATCATCTTTAAAGCAGGCCTTGTTAAGGTCCCTGAAATCGACACAAACCCGGATCTGCCCATTTTTTCTTCTTTACTGGGACAATACATGCGATCCAGTCTGCGTATTTCTCTTCCCTGATGAAGACAGCATAGATAAGTTTCTTAGTTTCCTCGATGACCTTTTCTTCCAGCTCCCTTCTCATTCTTCGAGGAGATAGTTTGACAGGATTGGCATCAAGAGATATAGACAGCTTATGCATGGCCACTTCAGAGGAGAGGCCACGTATTTCTTTGTACGTCCACGCGAAGAAGTCGGCGAACTCATGCAGTAGGGCAATTATCTGCTCTTTCATTTTCTCTGACAATAGTGAGCTGATATAGGTCGGCCTTGGATTATCAGGCATTTCCAAATCGATCGCGATTAGCTCATCGAAGGTTGCTTATCTGCCATCTTCGAGCTATTGAAGGGCTTCTTCTAGCTCGGCTAGCTCGTCTACATCATTTAACTCTTCGCTGGTTTCCCCAATATGAATCATGTAACATGCCTTGATGTCAGGTTGAATGAAACCTATGCCCCGTCTATCTGGGATTCGTCCATCAATGAGTGCTCGGACCTGAGGCGGGTGCCACAGCCCCTCATAAAACTTCGCTTCGGAGTCCGTTTGATATAACCGATATCCACACTTTTTAAAATATTCCCGCATCTCGGGCGTATAATATCTGGGGTTTAGGATGGCACTTATGCCTCTTTCATAGGGAAGGCACGTGACAGACAAATCGTCCGAGTGCACGACAGGATTTGACCCATAAAACAGGATGCCCTTCTGCCCACTCATTCTCCCTGGAACATAGAAGGTATTCAGCTGGTCCACGGTGGAGACTGACAATGCATCGAGCTCTTTGCATATCTGCTCCGGCACCCTTGTGACGGCAAAGGACCCTTCTATAATTTCGAAGGTCTCTCGTAGTTTTGCTCGCTGCGTGGGGGCTCAGTCTGCACAGCTGTTGCAAGGCGTGTCCCCTTCCTCTGACTCTTCAGTGTCGCTGCCTAAACGAGGACGGATTTTGCTGCCGGATGGGCCTTCAATATCAGACTCGTCCGTATCGCTACCGAAGTGAAGGTGGGTTTTACGGAAGGACGGACTTCCAGCATCGGACTCATCAGTGTCACTGCCGAAATGCGGACGCACTTGGTGGTTTTGGTTTTGAAAGTGACAGCCGGCTCAGATCTTCTTTTGAGCTTCGGAGCCGTTCTGTCCTTGGTCAGCCGTGGCTCAGTATTTTAGGAATCCACAAAGTACCGAGAATCTTCATATCAGACTTCGTGCACAACGAACGGCTGGATGTCTCCGTCAATGCGTCTTTCTTCGCCATTTTTAGTATACTTCATGCATTGATGGAGAGTTGACGGAACAATGCCATAATCGTGGAGCCACGGCCACCCCAAGAGAATTTTATAAGATGTGTCGGCGTCAATAACGTATATTTTGGCTTCGGTTTGTAGGTCCCCGAACCTGATTGGCAGAGCTATGGATCCCAGAACTTGCTGGAAATTTTGATTGAATCCTTGGATGACAATCCTTTCCCTTGATAGGTGTCGGACGTCCATTGACAAACTCTTTAGAGTCCGAAAGTTCATGATGTTCACTGAGGATCCCGGATCAATCAATATGCGATTAATCCGATCTCCGTCGCTGTACCTGGTCACGTAAAGCGGCCGATTATGCTCAGCCGTTCCTAGTTGCAAGTCTTCATCCTTAAAAGTGACTGCGGCGGCATGCAGAGCGTACTGGGATTCTTTCATATTAATTTCAACAAAACGAGACTGGTACCGCTCGGGGTTTTCTAGAGCGTGGATGAAAACATCTCTAAGCTTCTCAGATAGGACCAAGGCATCGTAAATGCTCAGGAGAGACGGAAGCTTTCGGAGATGAGCCAAGACATTGTATTCCACTGAGGAAGGACTTGAGTTTTCATTAGCCAGTTCTCTGCCATCTTCCTCATTAGCGACTTGTTTTTCCTTTCCTTTTGGGGCGTTGCTCTGATTTGGCAGTAGAGCCCTGCCGCTTCTGAGCTGGATTTGGTTGGCCTTTGTGGCGAGCTCCTCGTCTTCTACGGAAAAATAGAGCTCCTCCTTAGAGTCACTGCCTAGATGGATGGCGTAGCAGGTCACTATATGGATCTCTTCATTGGAGTCTTCTTCTAGCTCCTCCAGAATCTCAGCCGCTTCTACAGGGAAGAACTCCTTCAATTGAATTAGAGTCATTTCCTATTGTTCATAGTCTTCGAGGGAATCGATATATTTTTGAATGGTCGATCTCCCTGCAGACTCGTTTTCACGTCGAGCTGCACTTTTCTTCTTCTTGAGATTTTTGGATTTTGAGCCTGATTGAGCCGAATTGGCAGCTGGAATGGTGGGCTTCTTCTGGCCTTCCCATTCTGTTCTGGGCTCTTTCCGAAGTTGCTTTATCATCTTCTTCGTCTTATTAGATATGTGTGTACTCCACGGAGGCTGCGGTGAGTCATTTTCATTTCTCAGGGCAGTGGGTTCAGCTGTCTGCTCCCAGAAGGCTTCAGTTTCTGTCTGTATAAAGTTGGTGGTTGCAACTTGATTGTTCACCAACACACCCTGAGTCAGCTCGATCTCTCCAGTCTGTACTGTTTCTCGACTCAGTCTTTGAAGATATAGCAATCCTCGATCTCATGGCTCACTACTCGGTGGTACGAGCAATATAGTGGACTGTCGGTCATTTTTGCTTCATGGGGTCTTTTCGACTTCGGAAATTGTAGACCGTTGTTCAACGAATCTTTGAATATCTTTCGGACCTTGTCCCTCCTGAAAGAGTAAATCTTGTTCTTTTTCTCCTCTAAGGAAGGCCCTTCTCCTCCCGACACTAGCTTTCGAGACCGATTGGTTTTAGATTCGCCTGCCTTTCGCTTGTCTTCATTGTCGGACGCATTGAAGACATTGGTACTGCTGGAATTCCAGCTTCTATGGTTATCTTCCCTCTTGCTCTTCCAAGTCTTGTCTCTCTGAGAGTCCGGGATAGACTCTTGCTTCGAGCGTTCCAGCATTTGGACTTTCTTGGTCAACTCCTGAAATGTCTTGAGGCCTGCTGTACACAAGAATGGGACCATCCAATTGCTGAGTTTCCCAATGAGAAGGCTGACGGACTGGTCCAGCTCCAGCGGCGGTTCGCACTTGACCGTGAGATTACACCATCGGGCGATAAAGTCGGTGTTGCTTTCATTCTTCTCTGGCTTGGTCCTCACATGGTCAGCAATGGAGATTTTATCACTGACGCTCATGAACCTTTGCCGAAACAGAGACTCCATTTGGGCAAAGGTAATGACGGACCGGTCTGGTATACTCGCATACTAGTCGAAAGCGACACTGGTCAGACTGTTGACAAACTGACGAAGAAGAAGCGCATCATTGCCCTGTGTATTTCCGCACGATGCTTTAAAGTGTGTTTCCCGTCCCGTCAAATCTTCCGAACGTAGGAATGACGTAGCCACTCGGGAACTCGATCAGATCGTACTGTGCAGGATATGGCCGCCCACTACTGCCCGATTTCTTTCTGAGCTTCGGCTTCGGCTACCAATGTTCTAACATTGCTAGAGATCAAATCCATTATCCGATGTTGTGTTAGCGGGATAGTGCTATCTGGGGCCAAGATGTCCCTAGTAGCGGAATGTGGCCGGCTTTCGTATGGCTTACCCAATCTCGAACCCAAGGGGACATGCATCGGTTGCTTCGGGTTGTCATCACCCGGTTCATGAGTAGAAATTGTGCTTGATTGGGAGGCGCCCGAGCAATTCAGCCATGAGCTGCATCATAATGTTCGTTAGGTCGTCAATTTTCGAATAGAGCTTGGCCATCTCTTTATCTTTGCTCCTGAGTTGTTTTCGAAGCTCTTGAAGCAGCTCTTGCTCCGCGGTCCTGGGAAGGAAAGTCGGCTCTTCTTCGCTGTCCGAGCTTGACTCCAAATGGACTGAGGGGTCCTTCTGCCTATCGGCCTCATCAAGAGGGTTTTCATCATCCAGCGGAGGCGACTGTTCTTGGGAAGCGGCAACCACATTCAAGCCAGATTGGGCTTGGGATGTGGTAGCCCCATTCTTGCTTTTGCTGCGAAGGTTGTCGCTAGGACGTGTGCCTGCCATATAGACCGTGTGGACAACATATCCGGCCATAATTTCATTATTGGTGGCTGACTTTATGGACCACCGTCTTGGCCCTTCTGTTTTGATAGCGGACAATCGATTGAAGATGGCTGGCCTGACTAGATTCATGAGTGGTGCTGGCACCACTTTTCTGGATCTACCTCGCTGCTTTCACGCAGCACAGAGCGCCTGATAGACTCTCGAAGATACAGTGTTATGCTTTCTCTGTTGGGGCTGGGACATGTCCCTTTGCAGCATTGTTCGGACCAATGTCTTCTTGATTCTGGCGGTCATGGCATTGTTCTTAACCCACTTCAGAGATTCGAAAGAATTGCTGACTTTTACGGCCGACTCAGCCGTCGTCGCGGGGTGACCCTGCTCTTAGAACCTCATAAGATTCCGCTTGGCCAAAGCCCTGGCCCTTTTGTTGGCTCGATACCTGAGCCGCTTCTGTCTCAACCTTTCTATTTTAAGCACTTGGTAGGCTTCGGCCCTTCGTGACGACGTCGTAGACCGACTGACAGAGAGTCCAGAGAATATGCCTGCTCGCTCGATCGTCAAGGGCAACGTCTGAGCTTGCTGGAGACGCTTTGTGTCCCCATTAGTGTTGACGGCCTTGCCCCCAGTTGGAACAGTAGAGAGCCACTTGAATACGGATTTGCATTTGGGGTGGGATGCCCTGGCGACCACGACGTTGGGCCTCCTGCCCCTTAAGGTCGGTTTGGCCGTTTGGTTTGTCGGGACCTCTGCCAGATAAGCGCTTCCAGCAGGGTGGATGACGACCGAACAAAATTGACGGGGTGGCTCCTCCCATAGCCGGCTAAGAATGACAGGGAGAACCACACGAGCATTGAGCTTGACCACGTATGAGATTGGGGTCGCGTCAGCAGCTGAATTCATCTTGGGAGACATCGTCGTTGAAATTTTGATTGCTGCATGAAAGGAACATTACTTCAGTACAAACGTCGGTATATATGTTAATTGAGTTCGCATGAACGCTTGACCCAAGATATGAGAGGAGAGAATGGTCCCATCGGGCATGCTAGAATCTGTAGGGTGTTTTTCGTCACCCTATTGAGATGCGAATACGCGTCGCTTGTCAGGCGTATACAGATTCCCCCTGCATAAGGTAGACCGGAGTTTATTAATTGTGGGGATCTGAATCTCCGGCAGCCACGGACTAAGCTGCCGTTAATTACCCCTCGCCTTTGGAGCGAAGGAACCTCCGATTGAAGGATCAATCAATCATGCGAACCCAGTGTGCAGTGTGCGTGTGTTGTGTTTTGAAAGGGGGTTTTAGATATATCGGGGGCCTCGCAGAGTTTACGGGGTCCTGCTACCCGGATAGAAGGATGGGGGTTAACGGGGCTACAGCCCCCTTACGAAGTGCGGAGCAGCACCCCGTTAGAATAAATTTCCTAACGGGGGACGTGTTTCTAGTATGGAGTGCACGAAAAATGAGAGGTGAGGAGCGTCTTAAAGACGCATGCATGGCACGTGGGCGCTGGGCGCCGACAGGTCACGTGCCTGGCGCGTAGGCGCTTGACGCCCGCAGGTCACGTGTCAGGCGCGTGGATGCTAGGCGCCCGTGGTTCACGTGCATAGCACACGACCGCTGGGCTCCAGCGGGTCACGTGCGCAGCACGCGACCGCTGGGCGCCAGCGGGTCACGTGAGCTGTATGCGACCACTAGGCGCTGAGCGCCCGCGGGTCACGTGAAGCGCACGTGGGTCACATTCCCTGCACGCGACCGTTGGGCATCCGCGGGTCACGTGCGCGGCACACGACCGCTAGAAACACCATCGGGAAAAGGGGCTTAGCCTCTAGGTTAGGAGTTGAACTCCCAAGTGGGCTTTGGAGTTGAACTCCTAACAGGGATTATGTATAGATTTGGAGTTAAACTCCTAAAGCGGGGGTTGATTTATGGAGTTAAACTCCAACAGATCTTGAATGGAGTTAAACTCCTAGAAATCTTTGGATCTTCTTTTGAGCCTCGGATCCTCCTGGAATGGGATTTTTGGAGATGGGTATCCTTCTTCTTCTTCTCTGTTGGCTGGATCTTGGGGGAAAAAAGGGAGGTGAGACTTAAAACCTCCCCTTTTAGGGATTTGATGGCAGATCCGAGCTCCCCTTCAAGGGTTTTATGGTGAAAACCTATTTAATTTTGAAAAAGGAAGAGTTAAACTCTTGATTTAATTCAAAATAAAAGAAGAAGGTTTAGAACCTTGAGGAAGGAAGTGGAGGTACAAACCCTAGTTTTTTTAGAGAGAGAAAAGGTTATATTGATTTTTTCATCATGTTGCCTTTATAGGCTACACACTTTACATATAGCCCCTTGGGCTTTGCCAAATGGCACTTATGCCACCCCATGCCTTATGTGCTCATCTCTTTTTGCACATAAGGCATGGGGTTTACGAAATTTTGGCTTTTTGCTTATTTTACATACATTTATTTCTATGCATATATATAAAAAAAAGAATTACATAAACCAATTTATGGCTTCATTCCTTTTGTCATGGGGCCAGTCCCTTTGACCTGGGCTTAGGCCCACTTGGCTTGGGGTTGACCCTGGGTTTTGACTTGGTCAACTGAGGTGTAATTTTGATCCCAACAAGCTTGAATAGAGTGGCATACCATGTGCATGTTCTGCGGCATACTTACGACACGCTACTCCGCTTAAGTGACCTTAGGATGTACATTCCTTGAGATCCGTGCTTCTATTCGTTCCTATGATCATACTCCTATTGATTCCATTCTTTCCTATGATCATATTTCCATTTCAGACCTATCGATTTCATTCGTTTCCTTGACTGTCTTAATCGATACCTGCTTGAGGTTCCTGTCACCATGGCTATGAGAGCAGATAGAGCTGCTGCTATAGATGCGGTCAGAGCGAGCTCATCACGGACGAGGGCTGACCATAACGTTTTCTGGTGACATAGGAACGTATCGGTATATTGTTTGTGTTGAGATCTCTCATTTGAGTTCAGTGTTCGGATCTGTACTGAATGATCGGGCCATTGATAGCGGCTGCCAGATTGAGAGGACTGTTGATGTACAGCCTACCCTAGAGATCGCAATATTGTCTACCGTGTAGATAGGTGACCCGGCTGTTGCTGTGATTGATGGGCTGTCGCCTCCAGAGTTGATCAGCTGAAACCACTGGAGCTTTCAGACAGAGATGTGACAGAAGATCGCTAGTCCATCTTGAATAGAGTGACGGAGATGATTCGTCTAATTGGATGCCCGACGCAGGCTCAGTTAGATTGGAGAATTCCAGTTTAAAGGATCTTACCCAGATCTAGAGTAAATCAATCAAGAAAGGACATTGTTCGTTGGATGCTCCGATGCGAGATCGGTAAGTTGACCAGCTACTGATAGAAGGACCTCACCTAGATGCGTTGTGAGTTGATCGAGAACGGATGAATGAAGCATATTCCTCCGATAATTTGGACGAGTTCCCAAAGATGTAATCGGCTAGATATCTTCCACAGAATGGTGAAGATACCCGAGTGCATAATTTCAAGTCCGTGTGAGAGACTCCGGATTGACTGTAGTCGAGAAAGAATTGCAGTACTTAGCCAGCAAGTTATGACATTGAAGTGGATGATAATGAAGATGGGTGGAACAATAGGTTCGTGCGAGATATTAACGAGCTGTTGTTACTCCCTGTTGATACCAGAGGATTGATATGTGTGTAAAAGCATTGGATACGGCCAAATTCCAGAGGAAAGCCATGCTGAGAACGCAGCTGTCCGGAAATGAGAATAGGGTTAAGCAAAAAGTACCGACCTCCGTATAGTTCGGCATAAGTGATATCGGAAGAGACCTTGAGCAGGTTCTTTCTAGGATGCTATAGCGATAAGGAATTGCACCCAGGATCAGTTGTATCGTGCGTATTCAGGGAGCCAGATGCCGCCATCAGTAACGTGCCGTTTTGCGAGTGGTCATGTTAATTGGCCAAGAGAGGATCAGCGGAGTGCCAGAGCGGAATTTTTTCCTTCATTATACCCAACCGGGCCGACGAGCAAAAAGATTTTGGGATTGGTGATCCACAGAGAAAACAGGGACCCAGAGACAGAGGATACCAGACCATGAGCAGGAGGCAAGCGGATGTTCTTGTTCTGCCAGCCCTGGACGCATCGATATTTTTCGACATTGAAGGAGATGTACCTCAATGTCATTTATTGCGATTTGCGTTTTGTGATCCGAGTATCACACTTTTATCGTTTGGACTTTGAGTTTCGATGATTGGGTTTCGTGATATTTGTTTTCGTGCACCATGGCTGCACCTACTAGATATTTTCATTTGTGCATAGTTATTGCACTTGATTTACGTTTTATACACCGTTACATCGGTTTACGATTTGTGCATATCTGTTGCACTTGATATCGATTTTATGCCTTGGCTGCACATATTTATGATTCAATGGATTTCGATACTATCGATTTGATTTCGTGCATGTTGTATGCACCCGACTTCACTTATGCACTCGGTATAGCTCACATATGCTTGCAGTGCGTTTTTACGGATTTTGTGTACGCAATTGCACACGTTTATTATTCTATACACCTTGGTATGCTCGGTGTTGTTTTGTGCGCATTTGAGACATTGAAGAGTTTTCGGGCACCTAGTGCACTAGATATTTGTTTTTGTGCATTTGTTGCACTAAAATTATGTTTTAGTGCACCGTTTGCACTTGACGCTCGTTATCGTGCACTCTACTGTACTAGATGTTTTGTGCAGACTGACGTACTTGATTTAGATTTTCTCGCACACTGGACGCATGTGATATGATTTCGTTCACACCAGCTGCACTTGATTGAGATTTTTATTCGTGCATGTTAGTTGCACTTGGTTGAGATTTTCATGCACTCTAGATGCACTTAATGTTGATTTCTTGCACACTTGTTGCACTTGACAGATGCTCTCGTGCACACCTTTTGCACTTAGTTTTTGCTTCTGTGCACATTCATGGCACTTGTTTTGAACTTGGATTTTCGTTCGCACCAGACGCACGTGATGTTGGATACGCCTTTTGAGGCTGATTTTTACTCATGAGCATCATATTTTCATGTTGGATATGTTAGTTGTATGTATGCCCTAGAGGCCAGTATTGTACACATGATGTATATTATATTGGATGCTTGGACATATATAGAGATGACTTTCTTGCTCGATATGATAGTATGCTATCTGGTTACTCTTTATCTTAACATGTACACTAGTCTCTTTAAACTGTCTTATGGTTACATGTTGGTAAAGCCCTTAGGATGTGTACTTGACTACCTGGACTATGATGCAGATCATACTAGTGGGGACATGGTAGTCCATAAGTACATCCTTCAAGGTCCCTAGTCGTGGGTGTATCGAGACGGGGCATCGATATACCAGACTAGACTAGCGTATACGCTTCTCGACCCATGAGATGGGCGATGGATGATCCCATATCCATTGGTGTTTGACATCAGAGATGGTGTATGGGTGCTCAGTGGAGACTGGGTACACTGGACGGACACGCCGAGAACTCCCAGATGGTATTATACCTCACGTCAGATGGAAGTTCTTAGGTGACACTTGTGCAGGTTAGTCTGTAGACCCGAGATCGTCATAGAGTCTTGTGTGATTCCCACTATGCTTTGATCTCCACCTTACCACGTCCATGAGGGCATGCAAAACGGTGGTCTTTGGGTACAGTCCCGAGTCACATGGAGGCAATGAGCGATAGGAGGGGTTTCGTCTCTCCCGGTATTGGGGGTTGATGTTGCGCTGTGCTCGATTGGCCGTAACAGGGAAGTCCCTGGCCAGGGCTGATCAGAGATTTGCTGGTAAGTGTTACCAGTAGTTTCTCGACCCGTTATGAGCCTCACATCGGCACGACTTATCGGTTATTGGGGTCTGACGTTTACCACCCCTAGACTTGATATGCGACGTATCAGACGAACAGACCGGACTGTACGGTAAGAGTTACTGGTTGGATTCACAGGAGTGTGAGCGGGCTAGCTCGTCGATCTTCTGATCGCTCAATACCCGGATGGCCGTTACGTTTAGCAGACCGCTTGCGGCTTGTGGGTGCTTGATATGATCATCATCTGCTACCGGCGTATTGACGAGTCTTTAGAGTCCTACACAGAGGTTTCCTGGCTCAAGCGAAACGAAATAGGAGCGCATATGAGATATGTGCGGGAGTGAGAATAATGCATGTATGTGATACCGCATTTCATTCTCGCGATAAATGTTTCGATTGGTTATATTCGATATGACCTAGTTATCGAATCATTGATTCGATAAATCGATACATTGAATACTAGTCGGTTATGTGCGACATGACCGGATCATTGAATCAAATGTTGATTTAATGATTTAATGTATAATTATATATTTGATATATTACTTTGCATTAACTAGTATTGGATCACTTTATATGGATTTTCTCACTTGATGTGCAAGTTGTATATGTGATATACTTTTGTGCACATATTTGTATCATGTTTGATGATACTTGATCATTTGGTTAAGTGTGAAGAATTAAACCATGGTTAAATGATAATTAGGGTTTTGCCTTATCATTTATTTATTCATTTCTTTATTTATTTCATTGGATAAATGAAAATAAAATGGTTTTGTTTTTGTCATGAAGCTTGTTGAAGCTTCATGAAGCTTTGACCAAGGAGACCATTTTGTCTTCATGCTTAACCCTAACCCATCCACTTACCATGGTTTATTCTCTACACTTAACCCTAGTTAGATTATGATAAGTATGAATTTTCTTTTCATTTTAAATAACTTATCATAAAACTAGCTTCATCTTCTCCTTCTTCATCAAGATAGAAACCTTGATGCCATCAATGGCAACTTGAGTTATAGTGAGAGAAATCTAATTCTAAAGTGAACCCACCTTCTATTTCTTCACCCTCTACCTCTTGCCAAGTTGTTTTGGGTGTTTTCTTCACAAGTTTCACAACTTTGTGAAGTCGGAGCTTGAACTTGTAATGCCTCGACGTAGATCGTCTTTGACACGAAGCCGACGACCTAGCTCGCCCGTTTCTCCGATGAAGCCGACGATTGAGTTCGGGATTCATGATGGACAGCGAGAGGACACCCACGTGGAGCTAAGGAAGTGGAGAAACGGATCTACAAAGGTTGTAGTCTCTCTCCTTTAGTTAAAGTGTTAACTAGTTTAATGTATCGCCTAGAAATCTAGCCGACGATCCGTATTAGGGTTTCTCGGCACCCATAAAATTTTAAATTGGCATGATCGATGCTTTGTGAGACCTCTATAGTGTGACTAGGAACCCTACAGTGGTATCAGAGCCTAGCTAGAGCCTTAGGCGAAGTCTAGACGACGTTTGAATCCCGAATACGCATCGAAACCCTAACACATCATGCTCTCTGGACTTTTTCTAAAAACTGGGATTTTTCCAGATTAAAAATACTTAAAAAATTCAGCAGGGAAATCTAAGAATTACAATGCAAAAATTATTCCATGAACAGTAAATAGTGCGGCGGAACCGCGGCAGAAGCCTGGCTTCTGCGGCGGTTCCGCGGCAGTGTGATGACGTCACCCCTCATGCTTTGCACAGTAATTCATCATTTCAGCAGCTGAGTTTTATGGGTATTTTTAATATTTTTTCAAGAGTTGAATTTTCTGGGGTGTTTTAGAGCTTCGATGTTTCAATCGGATTATCAAATTTCGTCTTTGTGTATTTCCGGATATTTTTTAGAATATGTTAAAAAGTTCGACCGGATATAAATACCCAATTTTTCCCCTGTCGGGAAATTTCCAAGTGTTGGATTTTTCCGTAGTTTAACGACGTTCTAAGTAGTGCAAGTAACGCGATGGACCCTCTAGAAGACAACAAACCTTAACTCGATTATGTGACCGTCTTGAACTGCCCTTTGAACCTTCGGGTTTGGGGCAGTACGGCGTGCCACATGTGAGGCGTTGGCTTGACCCTTCTACGGCTGGACCATTGGTACTGAGGCACGAACTGAATGTTGCTAGACTTATTTCATGTGTTGAGCTGTATCGGGAAAACTTGGGTATTCGACTGTTCGATCGGAAAGTTTAACATTTTCTGTTTATCTGGAATGTGATACAATAATTGGAATTCACAAACAGTTATGAGATAACTGAATGAATGTTATAAATCTAGCAGTTTAGTCCCACATGATATTGAAAAGAGTTTTCGATAATGAGACTAAAATGCGGGATTTATATCTGTTAGGCATGTGATGTCTAAGTATTTCATTTGATTAGGCATGCGATGTCTAAAGAGGTTGCGGATTCCAACTGTTGTAGTTTTACACTTTCTTTTCTGTGACCGTAAGTGTAGTATGTTCATATCGCCGGTTTCGTTGCTATATGTCAACGACAATTGGGGTATGCATACTTACTTACGTTGATGACATGTGATGTTATGTGTTGCTGGATATGTTATATTGGATCGTCGTGTTTGAATAGCCGGGGGTTTTTATATGAGATGAGTGTTTTTCATTTTCATTCATGTAAAAACTTGTATGTAATATTCTTTTATTTGGGGCACTTCCAGGTTGCGGAAGTTGTCACCTTTTGTATATTATTTACTTTTCCGCATTAGGATAGACCCAAGGAGGGGAGCACAAGTAACCGGGTTCTGGGGTCCAGTGGGAGACCAACTCGAGGAGTCGAGTCCGGGTCTCCTAACCCTAGAATTGGTAGGGTTGCTTGCCGCTCTCGTAGGGGTCTAGGGGTGTGGGATTGGCTATTCATCACGACCATGGAATCCGTGTTTTATACTGGCTCGTATTGAAAACACGGACGTCCTAGTATATCCAATGTTTCATATGTTTCTTCTGCTGCGATATCTGTGATGCGATCATTGATGTTCTGTGATAGATACAGAATATATTATATATGATATATTATATAGACGTTACTTATGTTTTGCACCCGCACTAGCCCTGCCCTGCTCTGTCGTTAGTTACCTAACCTAACGGTGCACGAGGGGACATCGAGGCGAATGCGGATGGCATAAGTGTACGTCGTATTTATCTATGATGTTTAGGTATTTAAATGATGGGACTTCATTAATGTGATTAATGAATGGAAAGAAACCTAAGATGTTGTAGAATCAAATTTTAAAACAAAACAGGTAGCTACAGTTCTTGCTTTGCACAGCGATATATATGATATATCCCGCACCTCATTCGACGAGGAAAGGACCGAGATCCCTTCACCGGGAGTGACTCCTTTAGCAATAACTGGCAGATGCTACACACTCGGTTTGGTTATTGATTGCTTTTAAGAGTTTTTGCTTTGCACAGTGATATATATGATATATCCCGCACCTCATTCGACGAGGAAAGGACCGAGATCCCTTCACCGGGAGTGACTCCTTTAGCAAAACTAGAAAAGCCTCAAAATCACTCCATTTTAAAACTTCATTTTGATTCTACAACGATATCAAGTTCATTACGCAATAGGTTTTCAGAAAAACCTGTCGTAGCCCTCCGTCATTTCAGATGAGTAGTAGTTAGTATTCGTGCTA
The DNA here is from genome assembly GCA_030015575.1 of Agapanthus africanus. NCBI lineage: Eukaryota > Viridiplantae > Streptophyta > Magnoliopsida > Asparagales > Amaryllidaceae > Agapanthus > Agapanthus africanus. Next base: position 669,833,171 of record CM057342.1, on the reverse strand, counting down.
CGTTTGTTGGCCTGCGTCAAGGCGTAGTGTGCGGTAGCTAACTAGTATTTATGTGTTTATGCATATGATGCAGATTGGATTAGGGTAGTCGTGCGACTTTGTTGGCCTGCGTCAAGGGTCGTACGGGTGGGTTTAATTCAATCAGGAAATGACGAGTTGAACTTGACTAGCGCACTATGGTTTGTTGGCCTGCGTCAAGGTCATAGGACGCTAGGGGCAAAATATTATCGGGAATTTCAAGTGTTGAAATTTGCAATGAGATTGCATACCTTCTATGAGATAGTTGGATCCCGATACCCACTGCGAGTAAGAGTTACTCCTGGGAAAGTTTTACACATTACAATTAGCCGATCAAGTAGGTGTCTAGAAAGGTGTTAACGAGGTTACGCCTCTGGGAAAACGAGGTTTACAGTAATTAAGTTCGTGCGAAAGCACGGGGGACCTCCCTCAAAGTACCGACACTGGCCTGGCTGAAAGATTGGCGAACTTGTAGTGTGTAATTAATCCCGGCTAGTCTTTCCTTTTAGGGTTTGAAGGAAGATTTGATAAAAACAGTGGGAGCCATCCTGATTAGATAAGATAATAACCAATCTGATCTTGCACGAGCTTACGCTAAAGTGTTTTCTTCTCTCTCTCTCTAGGTAGCGACCATTTCATGCCTTAATAAAGATAATAATATGGATGTATTGACCGAACCCGCATGTTATACTGTGCTGGGGAACGTTGGTTCCGTTCTTACCTATAAGAGTTATAGGACTGAACAGGATATAGGGGAATACCAGGATTCCCATGTCACCCGAATGAAGAAAGTACATGTTGATGCATTTTCTTCGGGTGTGTTCGTTACAGAGAACTGTTTCTCCATTTGCTCCACGTCCTGGGTATTAGATACCGGGTCAGGATCCCATATATGTAATCAGTTACATGGGCTTAGGAAAGGTAGAGAACTTGGAGAAGGTGATAAAGACATTAGAGTTGGAAATGGTGCAATTGTTGCAGCTAAGACTGTCGGGGAATATCACCTTATACTACCAACTGGTAATACATTGGTTCTGAACGAATGCTATTACATGCCGAACCTGATATGCAACATTATATCGGTTTCTTTGTTGAGTGAAGAGGGATATAATTTTGTATTACAGGACAGTGTTATGAACATTTTCCGTAACCAAAATTTGGTTGGATCAGGCACGTTGTGCAATGGCATTTATGTTCTAAATCAATCAACAGTTCTGAGCATAACAAACACACACAAGAGGAAGAGTTCAGAACTGAACGAATCCTTCTTGTGGCATTGTAGACTGGGTCACATCAATGCGACACGACTGGCTAAGTTGCATAAGGATGGATATTTAAATCCGTTTGAATTTTCATCTTATGACACTTGCCAGTCATGTCTCAAAGGCAAGATGACCAAAACTCCGTTTACGGGACACGGAGAAAGAGTTACCGAACTCTTAGGACTTATACATAGTGATGTATGCGGTCCCATGTCTACACATGCCAGGGATGGTTCTTCATACTTCATTACATTCACTGACGATCTCTCTAGGTTCGGGTATGTGTTCCTGATGAAACACAAATCAGAAGCTTTTGAGAAATTTAGGGAATATAAACAAGAAGTTGAGAACCAAACCGGAAAAAGTATTAAAATCCTACGATCTGATCAAGGAGGAGAATACTTAAGCAATGAATTCCTGGACTTCCTAAAAGAGAATGGGATTCTCTCTCAGCTGACTCCTCCATATACACCACAGCACAACGGTGTATCAGAACGGAGGAACCGCACCCTATTAGATATGGTGCGCTCTATGATGAGCACAGCTGAGTTACCTATTTCCTTCTGGGGATATGCACTGGAAACAGCTGCAGACCTATTGAATATGGTTCCCACCAAAACCGTGCCGACCACTCCATATGAGATATGGAAAGGAAAGAGACCATATCTTAATTATGTTAAGATATGGGGTTGTCCGGCCTATGTAAAAACGCAAAATCCGGACAAACTCGCGGCAATGTCTATTCTGTGTAAGTTTATTGGATATCCCAAACATTCACGAGGGTATATCTTCTACCACACAGAGGAACAAAAAGTGTTTGTTTCTCGACATGCCGCCTTTTTAGAAAAGGAATTTCTTGAAAAAGAGATTAGTGGCATGGAGGTAGAACTGGAAGAGGTTCCAGCAATAAAGAGTACAACAGAAGATTTGGTTGAACCAGAGGATTCAGTAGCTCCCGATGAACCTCAGCCTCTCCGCCGATCTAGTAGGGTTCCTCGCCAACCTGAGAGATACTACGGTTTTCTCATGGATGGTGGGAGCGAGGATTGCATCATGGAGGATGATGACCCAACTAGTTTCGAGCAGGCCATCACGAGTAGGGACTCAGTGAAATGGCTGGATGCTATGCGGTCCGAGATGGAATCCATATACACCAACAAAGTATGGACTTTGTACGTTGCTCCTGAAGGGGTAAAACCCATTGGGAGCAAGTGGATCTTCAAGAAGAAACTTGGTGTAGATGGGAAAGTGGAGACTTTCAAAGCTAGACTTGTAGCGAAGGGTTTTTGTCAAAGACCAGGTGTGGACTATGACGAGACCTTTTCTCCAGTGGCTATGCTTAAATCCATCCGGATCATGCTTGCCATCGCTGCATATCATGATTACGAAATCTGGCAAATGGATGTTAAGACCGCCTTTCTAAATGGTGATTTAGAAGAGTGCGTGTACATGACTCAGCCAGAGGGCTTCGTAGACAGTAGGAGCAGCGGGAAGGTGTGCAAGCTGCTTAAATCCATTTATGGATTAAAGCAAGCATCGCGGAGTTGGAACATCTGCTTTGACGTCGTTATCAAAGAGTTTGATTTCGTCAAAAATCCAGATGAACCTTGTATCTACAAGAAGGTGGCAGAGAGTAAGGTTGTCTTCCTCGTATTGTACGTGGATGACATACTCTTGATAGGAAATGATATTCCTATGCTGCAATCGGTCAAGCTTTTCTTATCACAAAGATTCTCAATGAAAGATCTTGGTGATGCCTCCTGCATATTGGGAATCAGGATCTATAGAGATAGATCCAAAAGGATATTGGGATTGTCCCAATCCAGGTACATTGACACCATACTAAAGAGGTTTAGTATGGAAGAATCCAAGCGTGGGAACTTGCCCACGATCTCTGGAGTCACTCCCTCTAAAGAGATGTCTCCCAAGACTGATTTGGAGAGAGCTCGCATGCAAGGGATACCCTATGCTTCGGCTGTAGGCTCTATCATGTATGCGATGCTATGTACCAGACCCGATGTTGCATACTCACTAAGTGTAGTGAGCAGGTATCAAGCTGATCCTGGAGAGAGTCACTGGACAGCTGTGAAGAGCATTCTCAAGTACTTACGAAGGACTAGAGATATGTTCTTGGTGTATGGTAACGGAGAGCTCCAAGTGGAGTCCTTTACCGATTCGAGCTTCCAGAGTGATAAGGACGACTCTAAGTCGCAGTCGGGCTTTGTCTTTACCCTTTACGGAGGGGCGGTTAGCTGGAAGAGTTCCAAGCAGGAAACCGTGGCAGACTCGACGATGGAGGTTGAATACATCGCTGCCAACGATGCTGCCAAAGAGGCTGTCTGGATCAAGAAGTTCATTACTGAACTTGGAGTGGTTCCATCCATTGAGCATCCAATACCTTTGTATTGCGATAACAATGGAGCGGTGGCTTTGGCCAAGGAACCCAGGTCCCATCAGCGGTACAGGCATATTCTGAGGCGGTATCACCTGATCCGGGAGATAGTTGATCGCCGGGAGATCGAGGTCAGGAGGGTTGACACGAAGAACAACACGGCGGATCCACTCACGAAGGCCATTCCCCAGATACAGTTTGAGAGACTCTTCGGTATGCTCGGTATGCGATACTACAGCAGCTGGCCCTAGTGCAAGTGGGAGATTGTTAGTTGTATGTATGCCCTAGAGGCCAGTATTGTACACATGATGTATATTATATTGGATGCTTGGACATATATAGAGATGACTTTCTTGCTCGATATGATAGTATGCTATCTGGTTACTCTTTATCTTAACATGTACACTAGTCTCTTTAAACTGTCTTATGGTTACATGTTGGTAAAGCCCTTAGGATGTGTACTTGACTACCTGGACTATGATGCAGATCATACTAGTGGGGACATGGTAGTCCATAAGTACATCCTTCAAGGTCCCTAGTCGTGGGTGTATCGAGACGGGGCATCGATATACCAGACTAGACTAGCGTATACGCTTCTCGACCCATGAGATGGGCGATGGATGATCCCATATCCATTGGTGTTTGACATCAGAGATGGTGTACGGGTGCTCAGTGGAGACTGGGTACACTGGACGGACACGCCGAGAACTCCCAGATGGTATTATACCTCACGTCAGATGGAAGTTCTCAGGTGACACTTGTGCAGGTTAGTCTGTAGACCCGAGATCGTCATAGAGTCTTGTGTGATTCCCACTATGCTTTGATCTCCACCTTACCACGTCCATGAGGGCATGCAAAACGGTGGTCTTTGGGTACAGTCCCGAGTCACATGGAGGCAATGAGCGATAGGAGGGGTTTCGTCTCTCCCGGTATTGGGGGTTGATGTTGCGCTGTGCTCGATTGGCCGTAACAGGGAAGTCCCTGGCCAGGGCTGATCAGAGATTTGCTGGTAAGTGTTACCAGTAGTTTCTCGACCCATTATGAGCCTCACATCGGCACGACTTATCGGTTATTGGGGTCTGACGTTTACCACCCCTAGACTTGATATGCGACGTATCAGACGAACAGACCGGACTGTACGGTAAGAGTTACTGGTTGGATTCACAGGAGTGTGAGCGGGCTAGCTCGTCGATCTTCTGATCGCTCAATACCCGGATGGCCGTTACGTTTAGCAGACCACTTGCGGCTTATGGGTGCTTGATATGATCATCATCTGCTACCGGCGTATTGACGAGTCTTTAGAGTCCTACACAGAGGTTTCCTGGCTCAAGCGAAACGAAATAGAAGCGCATATGAGATATGTGCGGGAGCGAGAATAATGCGTGTATGTGATACCGCATTTCATTCTCGCGATAAATGTTTCGATTGGTTATATTCGATATGACCTAGTTATCGAATCATTGATTCGATAAATCGATACATTGAATACTAGTCGGTTATGTGCGACATGACCGGATCATTGAATCAAATGTTGATTTAATGATTTAATGTATAATTATATATTTGATATATTACTTTGCATTAACTAGTATTGGATCACTTTATATGGATTTTCTCACTTGATGTACAAGTTGTATATGTGATGTACTTTTGTGCACATATTTGTATCATGTTTGATGATACTTGATCATTTGGTTAAGTGTGAAGAATTAAACCATGGTTAAATGATAATTAGGGTTTTGCCTTATCATTTATTTATTCATTTCTTTATTTATTTCATTGGATAAATGAAAATAAAATGGTTTTGTTTTTGTCATGAAGCTTGTTGAAGCTTCATGAAGCTTTGACCAAGGAGACCATTTTGTCTTCATGCTTAATCCTAACCCATCCACTTACCATGGTTTATTCTCTACACTTAACCCTAGTTAGATTATGATAAGTATGAATTTTCTTTTCATTTTAAATAACTTATCATAAAACTAGCTTCATCTTCTCCTTCTTCATCAAGATAGAAACCTTGATGCCATCAATGGCAACTTGAGTTCTAGTGAGAGAAATCCAATTCTAAAGTGAACCCACCTCCTATTTCTTCACCCTCTACCTCTTGCCAAGTTGTTTTGGGTGTTTTCTTCACAAGTTTCACAACTTTGTAAAGTCAGAGCTTGAACTTGTGATGCCTCGACGTAGATCGTCTTTGACACGAAGCCGACGACCTAGCTCGCCCGTTTCTCCGATGAAGCCGACGATTGAGTTCGGGATTCATGATGGACAGCGAGAGGACACCCACGTGGAGCTAAGGAAGTGGAGAAGCGGATCTACAAAGGTTGTAGTCTCTCTCCTTTAGTTAAAGTGTTAACTAGTTTAATGTATCGCCTAGAAATCTAGCCGACGATCCGTATTAGGGTTTCTCGGCACCCATAAAATTTTAAATTGGCATGATCGATACCTTGTGAGACCTCTATAGTGTGCCTAGGAACCCTACAGGATACTATATTATATAGTAGCCGAGCAGGACTGATCCGATGACAGTACCTGAGTACTTTCGCATGCATAAAACTGTACCAAGAGCTTTTCAAAAAGGAGCTATAGTCTCGCTATTTCCTACGCGCTTAGGAGTGACACGAACTTTTACAAAGGATAACCATTTGGGGATATTTCAAAATGGCAGAACGTATATTTTGAATAAAACATATATGAACGTATATTTACTACCTTACAAATGAGCGTTTGCCACTTGTACCGTGAGTTACGCATCGCACGGCGATTCGAAAAGGATTTTGCATGTGTTTTATTCAGTTTTTAAAATGGTTTTACAAGGATGCATACTATCTACGTATTACGATTTTGACTATAGTATATTGGATTTTAGCAATAGATTTTGAGAATTGCATCTCCATTATAACTCAAGTGATTGCGTGACGCTTGACGGAGTTTGATTTTGAACTTTGCACTCATTTTCATACGCCCTCGATGCTCTGTGTTATGTTTGAGTATTCCATGATTTCAGAGCCCCATGATTTAAACTGATTATTGAAATATTTTAGTATTTGGAGATTTAAATTTAAATTCGGGGACTGAATTTATTTAAGGGGGGGAAGATTGTAACATTTCAGAAATATAAAATATTATTTTTGGAATTTAAATAATAAAATAATATATTTCACGAAAACTATTCGATTGCGAATTGGGGTTTTCGTAAAATGGTATAATATATACCAATATTTGGAAAATAATTGGAGATTAATATGTATTATTTATTAAAAATGTATTTATTGGATTTAGGCATTTTATAATTTATTATATGCAAGTTTAAATTAAACTTGATTAGTGCACTATTAATCACGATTAGGCCAAATCCAACTTCTTAATAAGCATGGCTAGTGCACCATGACATATTGCATTTTGTTGAATATTGTTTCATTTCTATTTGTGTTATATGTTTCTTTTTAGAGAGAGAGAGAAAAGATAAAGGAAATATAATTGATGAGAGAGAGGGGGACACAATGATGACATGAGGCATGGGCTATGAGAGAGAGGGAGTGTGAGAAAGAGAGAGAGGGGGATGGCTCCCATTCCATCATTTTCTTCTTCACTTCATTATTTCCTTCTTCCTTCATTTCTTCACCTCAACTCTCCTTCTCCTCCTTCCTCCACCTCCTCTACCTCCTATTCAAACACCCCAAAACCTTACCAAAACCTCACATCACCTTCATTAAAAATGCACACAATCTCATCCTACACCCCGTAGTGAGCTCAAGTTTCGATTTTGAGAACTTTTGAGCATGTAGGGTTTTTCTTGAGTTGCTTCCAAGAGTTATAACTTCGACTTCTCATCTTGTAATTAATTTCTTAACCTTCTAGTTAAGTTTAGAGTTCGATTTAGTGAGATTAGTGATCTTGGAAATTTCTAGATTGACGTTTAGTGGATGAATGGACTTGTAAAGATGCAATTGAGGTTTATTGAGTGTTTACAAACCCTTAGTGATGATTTTCCGCCTAAACTAGAAGACTAGAAACCCAATACATGAACTTAGAATTTTCACGACATTGTGTTTTTGACAGTTTGTGATGGTTTTATAGACCCGAGAGCCCCATAAAATAAGCTCCCATCACAGTGAGACGTGCAGGAAACTAGGAGTTTACCCCTGAAACCCGAGCCCCCAACTCCTTTTACTGGCCGCAGATTTATTGCTTGTGGCTGCAATTTGCGGCCACATTGTGGTGGAACTCGTTGATTTTTGGATGATGGGTCCCTTACCTGATATCTAGACCTACCCTATATGTAAAATCTCTTAATTTGACCTAGGGTAGAATCTGGGAGTGTTTTCCTAGGTTACTCATATCGGGTTTCCAATTTCTATAAACTTGGTTTTGGTATTTGAGTTTGGATTTAGTCGTCAGACGTTTGTACGTCAATGACGAGGGTTATTTGATTGTTCTTACATGCGTAGGCTATATGTTCTAACCTATGAGCACTTCGTATGCCGTATCAGTTTTCGGACTTCGTTTTAATAACGTTACGACGTGTGTTGATTTGTAGGTACCTTCACGTGGACTTTCGAGACGACGAAGGAGATCAAGAAACTCATCGACTTCGACTAAGCAAGGAGATTAGCAGATGAGTATATCTATATCTACGAGAGAAGTTGGGTGGATGGCGTATAGCACCCCAGCAACCATTTTAATGGAAATATCGATATAAGATGATATGAGCGGATATGCTTGATATGAGGATGTGAGGAGATATGAATACACAAATACGTGTGCCAAGATATGTTATGAGATTAGTATAGTGACGATATGAGATTGAGATAGATATGATATGAGGATGATAAGGATATGACATGAGATTGATGTTATATATATGGATGAGAATGAAAGGTGATATAAAGTACGAGACCGTAGATCTGTACCTTTGTTGATGAATAGGACGATAGGATCCTAATTCTGTTTGATGACACCGTACGATGGATTACCGTACGCGATAAGATATACCGGATGATTGATCCGCGCTCATGATTTGAGAATGACGTTCGAGGATATTGGCATATCTGATACTATGAGGCTGGATCGCCAGCGTAGAGATTTCACCTGAACCATACTTATTTCCAAAACCGACAAATCATATGCACTTTTAAATGGAAAGCTCAAGGGACGCTACGAATTTTAAAGTGGCGTCTTTTACTTAAAAACACCGTATCCCTCACTTTTAAAAATACGATTCGTATCATTTAAACTGACCGTATGGTTCATGTATAGTTACATACCTATTATGTTAGTTATATGTATGCCCTAGAGGCCATTACTGTACATGTGATGTATATTGTAGTGGATGCTTGGACATATATATGGAGGACTTTCTTGCTCGACATGATAGTATGCTATCTTGTTGCACTTTATCTTAACATGTACACTTATTGTCTCTCTATTACATATTGATAAAGCTCTTAGGATGAGTACTTGACTACCAGGATTATGATGCGGATCATACTAGTGAGGCAGAGGTAGTCGGAAAGTACATCCTTTAAATGTTCCTAGTCGTGGGAGTATCGAGACAGGGCATCGATACTCCAGAGTAGACTCACGTATATGCTTCTCGACCCATATGATGGGGGATGGATGATCCCATATCCATTGGTGTTTGACATCAGAGAAGGTATACGGGTGCTCAGTAGAGACTGGATGGACTCACCGAGAACTCCTAGATGGTATTATACCTATCGTCAGATAGCAGTTCTCTGGTGGCACTGGTACAGGTTAGTCTGTCGACCCGAGATCGTCATAGAGTCTTGTGTGATTCCCACTGTGCTTTGATTTCCACCGTGCTTTGATTTCCACCATACCAAGGTCAAGAGATCATGCAAAAATGTGGTTTTGGGGTACAGTCCCGAGTCACATGGAGGCAATGAGCGATAGGAGGGGATTCGTCTCTCCCGGTATTGGGAGTTGATGTTGCGCTATGCTCGATTGGCCATAACACGAAATCCCTGGCCAGGGTTGCTGATATCTACTGGTAAGTGTTATCAGTAGTTTCTTGAACCGTTATAGACCTTGCATCGGCATGACTTATCAGGCTATTGGGGTCTGACGTTATACCATCCTTAAGCTTTGATATGCGACATATTTGACGAAGAGACCGGACTGTACGGTAGTGTTACTGATTGGATTCATAGGAGTATGAGAAGGCTTTCTTGTTGATCTTCTAATCGCTCAATACCCGGGTGGCCGTTACGTTTAGCAGACCGCTTGCGGCTTGTGGGTGTTTGATATGATCATCACCTACTGTCGGCGTATTGACGAGTCTTTAGAATCCTACACAGAGGTTTCCTGGTTCATGCGAAACGAAGTAGGAGCACATATGTGATATGTGCAGGACCGAGATTAATGCGCGTATGTGATACCGCATTCTATTCTCGCGATATGTGATATCGGACGGTTATATGAGATATAGCCAGGTTATCGGATCAAGTGTTGATTCGATAAGTTGATTCATATGATATTAGTCGGTTGTATCTGATATAGCCGGATTATTAAATCAAGTGTTGATTTAATAATTTAATGTATAATTATATATGTGATATATTAACTTACATTAACTAATATTAGCTCACTTAAACATTTCTTTTTCTCACTTTGTGCATTAGTATATATGTGATATATATTAATGTGCATTTCATTTGTGTCATGCTTGATGCCATATGCTACATGGGTGTATGAGACTTACACCATGCTTATGATAATCCTAGGGTTTATATTTATCCAAGTAATTAACAAATTGGTGGAATTATCTCATGGCTAGAAGCTTGGAGAAGCTTCAAATGTTCATTGACTTAGTCCACTAATTTGTTTTGCTTGAGATATTTATTAACCTAACCATTATCCATAGCCACAGTTAAGTCTCTACATGAGTTAGTGTATGACACTGACTCGCCTATGGTTGCTATTCTTACCTCATGAGTTCGATTACTCTTCATCACTTCATCTTCTTCTTGATTGAGAAAAACCTTGCTAGCTTTTCTCAAGGTGAGAAAATATTGTGAGAAAAATAAATCTAAAGTGAGCCCATTTCCTACTTCATCATCCTCTACTATATTAGCCATTTAGTTTAGGGTGTTTGCTTCAGTAATCTACAATTAGTGAAGTGGTAGCATGAGCTTGAGTCTCCTTGACGTAGATCATCTTCGGCCTCGAAGACATCGAGCAAGCTTGTTCATTTCTTCATGTGAACCCTTACTAGAGTTCGGGTGTTCACTACTTGGAGCGAAGGAACTACTACATGGAGCTTTTGATGTGAAGGATGTAGGGTTGCTGGGCACACGCACAAGGTTCTACAAGGCATCAACCATGCCCGATTAAAAATTTAGCCGTTCCGAACAACCCTAACCAAGATCTTTAAACTAGAGATTAGGCGAAACAAAGAATGTTAAACACTTTAACACTAAGTGAGATAGATTACAACCTTTGTAGATCCAGTCCTTCACTTCTAAAGCTCCGTATTGAGGTCCCTTCGCTGCGATCATCGTGCATCCGGACTCTAGAGAGGCTCCACGAAGAGAAAGATGCAAGCTTGCTTCCGATCTTCGATAACAAAGATGATCTACCTTGAAGTTTCATTAACACAAGCTCTCACTCACTAAATGAAGTGAACACCCTCATCTAAATGGCAAGGATAGATGAGGATGATGAACTAGGATTTTTGCTCTCATTTATTTTCATAAACTCACTCATTTTCATCACTTGATAAAAGGCTAGAAAGCTTTTCATCAAGGAACTCAAGGAAGAAGAAGATGAATTATCATTAGAATTCTTTTGTGATGAATAATGAAAAGATGATAATGATGAATAATGCAACCATGGTCAACCAAACCTTTGTAGAGATTTAACTAGGGCTAGGGTTTGGGTTGGGTTAAAGCATGAGTCATAACAAAATATCTTAACACAAAACAAAAAGAAACCTTCTAGAAGGTTCATGAATGCACTAACCCAAATCAAACCCTAATCTTGTTTAATCTCCACTAAACATGTTGCATTAGTAATCATATCATGTTACAATATTATATATCACATATATAATATTTATTGTAACAAAATAAAATAATACAATTAACATATATCGCATATATATCAATGTATTACCCGAGTGAGAAAAAGAATCTTTTAGTGAGCTAATATTAGTTAATGTAATTTAATATATCATATATATAATTATATATTAAATCATCGAATCAACACTTGATCCGACAATCCGGCTATATCGCATATAACCGACTAATATATCATTCACCGATTCATCGAATCAACACTTGATCCGATGACCCGGCTGATATCAAATATCGCGAGAATAGAATACGGTATCTCATATCGCATTATCCTTGGTCCCGCACATATCACATATGTGCTCCTACTCCGTTTTGCCTGAGCCAAGAAACCTCTGTGTAGGACTCTAAAGAATCGTCAATACGCCGGCAGTAGGTGATGATCATATCAAACACCCACAAGCTGCAAGCGGTCAGCTAAACGTAACTGCCATACAGGTATTGAGTGCTCAGAAGATCAACAAGCAAGCCTGTACATTCTCCTTTGAATCCAATCAGTAACACTCCCGTACAGTCCGGTCTCGTCGTCTGATATGTCGCATATCTCGCCTAGGGGTGGTAAACGTCAGACCCCAGTAGCTTGATAAGTCGTGTCGATATGAGGTCTATAACAGTTCGAGAAACTACTGATAATACTTACCAGTAAATCTCAGCAACCCTGGCCAGGGAGTTCCAGTTATAGCCAATCGAACACAGCACAACATCAACTCCCTATACCGGGAGAGACGAATCCCCTCCTATCGCTCATTGCCTCCATGTGATTCGGGACTGTACCCAAAAGACACCTTTTTGCACGCCCTCTTGGACGTGGTATGATGGAAATCAAAGCACAGTGGGAATCACACAAGACTCTATGACGATCTCGGGTCAACAGACTACTCTGTACCAGTGTCACCGGAGAACTGCCATCTGACGTGAGGTATAATACCATCTGGGAGTTCTCGGCGAGTCCGTCCAGTGTACCCAGACTCTACTGAGCACCCGTACACCATCCTTGATGTTAAACACCGATGGATATGGGATCATCCATCGCCCATCATATGGGTCAAGATGCGTATACGCTAGTCTACTCTGGTGCATCGATGCCCTGTCTCGATACACCCTCGACTAGGAACAGTTATAAGATGTACTCGTCGACTACCGTGGCCCTACTAGTATGATCTCATCATAGTCCCAGTAGTCGAGTACATATCCTAAGGGCTTTATCAACATGTAACATAGAGACAATTAGAGTACATGTTAAGATAAAGTATAACCAGATAGCGTACTATCATGTCGAGCAAGAAAGTCCTTCCTATATATGTCCAATCATCCATTACAATATACATCATATGTACAGTAATGGCCTCTAGGGCATACATATAACTAACAATCTCCCACTTGCACTAGGGCCATCTGTTGTGGTATCATATACCCAACAATTAGCTGTGGTTGAAGTATCTCATACTCAACTATCCCATAAAAGTCTCTACTGGGAAAAAGGCCTTTGTGAGTGGATACGCGATGTTGTCCTCTGTGTCTACTCTCCTAACCTCGATCTCCCTGGAGATCAACCATCTCCATGATCAGGTGATACTGCCTAAGAATTATATCTGGATTTCTGATGGGACGGTAGTTCCTTGGCTAAAGCCACAACTCCATTGTCACACAATGGTAGGAACGAAGTTCATTTCATGAACTTATTGTTAGTGTATATGCCCTAGAGGCCATTACTGTATCATACTAGTTTGTATATTACTTGATGGAAGCTTGGGATATTCACCTTGTATAAACAATCTTGCTCAATATAGTAGTATGCTACTTGGTTTGTTTCTACTTCAATGTGTACTTGTGTTTATTTCAGTATATCACTTATACGCATTAGTGGAGCCCTTAGGATCTTTGTTTGATTACCAGCGTTATGATGGCAGTCACACTAGTGGGGGCTGGGTAATCTATAGGCACATCCTTATACAGGTCCCTAGTCGTAGGACTATCGAGACAGGGCATCGATACTCCGGAGTAGACTAGCGTATGCGCTTCTCATCCCAGTGTGGGAGATGGTCTGTCCCACAGCCATCAGTACGTCGTACTAGAGATAGTATACGAGTGCTCGTTGGGTTACGAGTACACTGGACAGGACTCGTCGGGAACTGACAGGTTGGTATTATACCTATCGTCAGTTATCAGTTCCCAGGTGACATGAGTACAGCTTAGTCCGCTGACTTGATACTGGCACTTCGTCTCGAGTGTGTTCCCACTGCACTTTGATCACTACCCTACCACGGCTCAAAGGAGTCGTGCAAACAGGTAGTGGTTGGGTGCAGTCCCGAAACACTTGGAGGCAGTGACGGTTAGACAGGATTCGTCTCTCCCGGTATTGGGGGTTGACATTGCGCTGTGTCTAGGAGAGCCATTACACGAGTAGTCCCTGGCCAGGGCAAGCGAGATATACTGGTAGGTTTCCAGTGTTATCTCAGGGTGTTTTAGGCTTCACTCCGACACGACTTGTACCGCTATTGGGGGACTGACGTTTTACCGCCCCCTAGGCCCGACATGCGATGTATCAGACGAACAGACCGGACTGTACGGAGAATGTCACATTCAGACTCAGTAGGAGTTCAGATGGGGTTTCACCTCGTCAGCCTTCTTGTCGGCATCTACCTGGGGACCGTTACGCACAGCTAGTGCCGCTTGCGGTCTGTGGTTAAACCCACTGCCAGCGTAGTGTCGAGTCTTTAGAGTCCCACACAGAGGGTATTCACCTCTGGGCAAAACAGAGTAGAGGTCGCATGGTTTTGCGACAGGGTTCGTTCTCATCCGCGCACTTGTGCACGTTTGGAGTCCGGACGGATTATACTGGCAGGCTCTGGTTTGAGCCAGATACTGGTATATGTTTTGGGGTTGCTTTTATATCTTGGTATTCTTGTTCCTCGGAACGAGAATGCAGGTGTGTATGCACAGTTGCTTGAGGCGGAGAATGAGGTTTTTCATTAGGGTTTCGGAACGGGTGCGTATGCACAGTTGACAGTTATCATTTTCCAAACCCTAATGGATTAATGGATTATCTATTAATAATAGTAATTAAATGAGAATTTAGTTATGGTTGATTTTGTTGACTTGTTGACCATGGTTGACTTGTTGACCATGGTTGAATGTTGACCACCATCATGCTTTGAAAGATCCTCCTTGATTCATGCTTACATTTCATTTAAAGAAGCATGATAGTGGTCATTCCAAATTACCATCAACTATTCTTATTTTGAATTATTATTATTTAGATAATTCTTTTCTTTTGGCATTATGGTTGCAAGAAAGAAAAATATTGCTCATTCTATCATAGCCTCTCTCTCTCCTCATTTCATCTTCTTCTTCCTCTAGCAAAAGAGAACCCTTCTCATGTGTTGAGAATCCTTCTCTTTAAAAAGAAAAGCAACCCCTAGTCACTCTCTACTCATTCTAGGTTCAAGGTTTAGCAAGCCGGAAACCCTAGTTCACTCAAAGATCGAGGAAGAGCCCAAAGGTCGAACCTTCGAGGTGGATCCATCTTCGACGGAAGAAGGCAACGAGAAGAGAACCATCAACCTCTACAAGATTTCAAGAAGGAGGAGTTCAAGTTTAGGTATAACCTTCATCCGAGTAGCTAACTCCCTTTAGCGTATTTGCTAGTTTAGTTTAGACACGATCCCGACCTTGTTTAGTCCATGTTGCCTCTTGCGATAAAAATTTGTTTTTTTATACCGTTTCCGCCTCCCCGTAAGCACCGGGGGTCGCAATATGGACTTACAGTGGTATCAGAGCCTAACTAAACTTAAACTAGCTTGGTAGCGAAGTGTATGGAAGTTCGAAACCGAAAAATCGCAAAACCGGAAAAACCAAAACCCTAAGTTTCTGTTGAATTTTTTTCTGCTCTAAATGAAAAACTTTATACTTGTAAATTCGGCTCAGGGTTTTGTTTGAACACACAAGAAATACGATGCCATAATTCATTTAAACCGCCGCGCTTCCGCGGCACGAGGTAGGCATGTGCCGCGGAAGCGCCGCAGTTTGTTTTCCTCTCTGCATCGTTTTTCGTGCAGTGTTCTTCTGGTGGGATTTTGGGATTTTTCAGATATATTATATGTGCCCAGATTTTTCAGAACTGAAATTCACTTTTGGGGTCCTATAATTCCGTATTTTTTCCGAACTTCACTGCACTTTGGCTATGTTGGTTATATCTGTGTTGCTTGCATGTATTGAACGTCGGCTAATCGCTATAAGTCGATTAGTCGGGGTTATACATGATCTGTGTTTGATATTGGATTGTGTATATGAATCTGTTGGACTGTCGCGGGTGAATAGCCGGGGTGGATGTGAGATGAGCTTTTGTTTTTCTTTCATTCGTTTGTAAATGTAAATTGATGTAATAATATTATTTGTTTGGCCGCACAACCGGGTCGGGGTTGTAGCCGTCATTGTATAATTTTTTTTACTGTTTTTGCTCCTAGGATGGACCCATGGAGGGGTGCACAAACTACCGGGTACTTGGCGGGTAGTTTGCCGCACCCGTAGGGGTCTTGGGTGGGGTATTTGGCTATTCACCGCGACCGTGTAATCCGCTTTTCGTTGCAGGCTCGAAAGGATTGCGGATTGCTAGTATATCCAATGTATTCATCTGTGATCTGTAATGTCTATCATTGCTTTCTATTTAGGCGTTGCTTATGTTTTACAGCCGCGCTAGCCCAGCCCCCGCTCTGTCGTTAGTTAAGTAACCTAACGAGTGATGACGGGACCCCGTGGCGAATGCGAATGGCATAAGCGTACGTCATATTTTGGTTGTTTTCTGCAATGGTAGGATTAAATGATGGGACGCATTAAAAGAACTAATGCAAGAATATCACGCATTAAAAGAACTAATGCAAGATAATAAACCAAGCTAAAGTCGTTGGAACACTTTCGAAAAACCACTCGGTTCTTTTCAAAACTAACTTTTAAATGCGGAGCTTGAGCCACTCCGTCTAAAAGCTATCTCGTTCCATCGATTATATCAAGTTCACTACGTTCACGGTTTCGCCAAAACCATTCGTAGCCCTCCGTCGTTTCGTATAAATATTCAATAGTATTCAAGCTATGTTTGTTGACCTTCGTCAAGGCATAGAGATTGGTAGCTGTTGGATGTTCATATGTAGCATAGATAGATGCGTTGGTTTGGGACAGTCGTATTACCTTGTTGACCTTCGTCAAGGGTATATACGGGTGGGTTCAAATTAACCTGGATAATGACGGGCAGAACTTGACATGTGACTTATGATTTGTTGACCTTCGTCAAGGTCATAAGAGCATGGGGCAAAAATCCACATCGGGAGTTTCACAAGTACTGAAACTTGCTAGATTTGCATACCATTTGGAGTGTGATGATTATGGTAGGATTCCTTCATTTTCGTCACGCGATGATATTTGGATCCCGATCCTACTGTGAGTATATGCTACTCCTGGGGAAATTTCTCACTAAACGATCAATGCTATAAACCTAGTAGGTGCCTAGAAAGGTGTTAGCGGGGCTACGCCCCCAGGGAAAAGAGGTTCTTAAATTAAGGAACTTCGCGAAAGCGTTGGAAAACCTCCCTCGAAGTACCGACACTGGCCTGGCTGAACGGTTAAGCAAGTATTGTGCGGTGGGTTTGATCCCGGCTAATTCTTCCTTTGTGGTTTGAGGAGGGATTCGAGAGACAGTGGGAGCCATCCTGTTTAGACAAATTAAAAACCATTCTAAACTTGCAAGAGCATCGTGCTAAGTGTTTCTTCTCTCCCCCTGCAGCGACCAAATCGAAATGACTGGACTTAAGTTACTTCTAGATAAAAACATACTGACAGGGCCAAACTACAAAGATTGGCTCAGGAATGTCAAATTGGCAATCGCTTACGACAAGCTGGGGTATCTTCTTACCACCAAAGCTCCCCCCGTCCCAGGTCCCACCTCCAGCGTCGCGGATAAGGAAATCAGTAAGACTTGGGAGATTGATTGCGCGAAGGCCAGGTGCCTCGTGCTTTCCTCTATGGACAACGAACATCAGAGGAGGCATGAGAATATGGACCTCGAGTCCATATTTCTCCATACAAAAGAACTGTATGGAGAGCAGTCTCGTATCGCAAGATACGAAGTGTCGAAGAAGTTGTTTTCGACAAAGTTGGCCGTCGGATCATCGGTAGCGGACCACGTGCTTAAGATGATTGGCTACACTGAGGAGCTCGCAGAACTTGGGACCACGTTGGATAGTGAACTCTATACAGATTTAATTCTCCAGTCCCTTCCATCCACTTACGCCCAGTTCATACTGAATTTCAACTTGCAAGAAAAGGAAGTTGAACTTTCAGAACTCCTCAACCTGCTGAGGAGCGCAGAGGGCACCCTACAGAAGGGTAGGGAAACACCCGCTTTGTTTGTAGGAGGATCATCTTCCTCTAGGTCCAAGGCGAAAGCCAAGGGAAAGAGGAAGAAAGCCCCCGCCAAACCAAGAGAAGGTGTTAGTAAAGTGGGTTCGAAGGGAAAGGAAAAGGCAACAAAGATTGCGGGGAAGCTTGTTGGAAAGGAAGAGTGCTTCTATTGTCATAAAAGTGGACACTGGAAGAAAGATTGCAGGGCTTGGAAAGCCAGGACACAGGAACTGAAGCAGGTTGCGGCTTCAGCTTCAGGTGTGTATGTTATTGAAAACTGTCTTTCTATAAACTCTACTTCCTGGGTATTGGATACCGGATCAGGATCTCATATCTGTAATTCTTTGCAGGCGTTGAGAAACCGTAGGTTTTTGAAGGAAGGTGACATGACCCTCAGAGTTGCGAACGGAGCTAGCATGGATGCTAAAGCCGTGGGGGACTATCACCTGGGAATGTCAGATGGGCATGTTTTGGTTTTGCGTAATTGCTTTTTTGTACCCAACGCAACTTGTAATATCATTTCTGTATCTTTGGTTTCTAAAGAAGGTTATGAATTTGCGTTTGTAAGTAATGTTGTAAACATTCACCTTAATCAAGTTCTGATTGGGTCAGGTACACTGAGCAATGGTATATACGTATTAAACCAACCACAGATTTTCAATGTCCAGAATACACACAAAAGAAAGTCTCCAGATATTAATCAGACTTTCTTATGGCATTGTAGACTGGGTTACATCAATGAGACACGGTTGACTAAGTTACATAAAGAAGGATACTTGGATCCGTTCGAGTATCAGTCTTATACCACTTGTGAATCTTGTCTCATGGGAAAGATGACAAAGACTCCGTTCACTGGACACGGAGAAAGAGCGAGCGAGCTCTTGGGACTCATACACAGTGATGTGTGTGGTCCAATGTCTACACATGCGCGAAGCGGTTATTCATACTTCATTACTTTCACAGACGATTTCTCTAGGTATGGACATGTCTTCTTAATGAAGCACAAATCCGAGGCCTTTGAGAAATTTCGGGATTACAAGAATGAAGTTGAAAAACAAACCGGCAAAAGTATCAAGATTCTAAGATCGGATCGAGGTGGAGAATACTTAAGTGCCGAGTTCCTGAATTACTTAAAAGAGAATGGGATTCTCTCTCAGCGTACTCCTCCATACACTCCGCAACATAACGGTGTATCAGAAAGGAGGAATCGAACCCTATTGGATATGGTTCGTTCCATGATGAGTAAGGCTGAGTTACCGCGATCTTTCTGGGGCTATGCACTAGAAACAGCTGCATATCTCTTGAACAAGGCTCCTACCAAGACTGTGCCTACCACTCCATATCAGATGTGGAGTGGGAAGAAACCCTGTCTTAAGTACCTTAAGATATGGGGATGTCCAGCTTTTGTAAAAAAGCAGCATGCGGACAAGCTCGAGGCACGTTCAGTACAATGTAAGTTTGTGGGATACCCAAAGAGCTCCAGGGGGTATCTGTTCTATTCCGCTGAGGAACAAAAAGTTTTTGTTTCTCAACATGCCCGCTTCTTGGAAACTGAGTTTTTGGAAACCCAGATAAGTGGGAACGCAATAGAACTGGAAGAGATTCCAGAACCACAAGCTGTTACTGAAGACTTGGAAGAGCCAGTGAGTTCAAAAGAACAGGACATTCCTATACCGCTCCGCAGGAGTAGTAGGCAGTCTCATCCGCCCGAGAGATACTGCGGTTTTCTCATAGACGGGGATAGAGAGGATTGCATCATAGACTATGATGAGCCTACTAGCTTCCAGCAGGCCGTTCAGAGCGTTGACTCGGTAAAATGGCTGGATGCAATGCGGACCGAAATGGAGTCCATGTACACCAACAAAGTATGGACGTTGGACATTGCTCCAGACGGGGTAAAACCCGTAGGATGCAAGTGGATCTTCAAAAGGAAGATTGGTGTAGATGGACAGGTTGAGACCTATAAAGCTAGACTTGTAGCAAAGGGTTTCCGTCAAAGACCTGGCTTGGACTATGACGAAACCTTTTCTCCAGTGGCTATGCTGAAATCCATTCGGATCCTTCTTGCCATTGCTGCCTTCCACGATTATGAGATTTGGCAGATGGACGTAAAGACCGCTTTTCTAAATGGAAATTTAGAGGAGTGTGTCTATATGGATCAGCCAGAGGGTTTCATTCAGAGTGGGAGCAGCGGAAAGGTGTGCAAGTTGCTTAAGTCCATCTATGGACTAAAGCAGGCATCGCGGAGTTGGAACATCTGTTTTGATGAGACGGTCAAGGAATTTGACTTTATCAAAAATCCAGATGAACCATGCATCTATAATAGATTTGTAGCGAGAACTGTAGTATTCCTTGTTTTATACGTGGATGACATTCTCTTAATAGGAAATGACATTCCTATGCTACAATCTGTCAAGGGTTTCTTGTCACACAGGTTCTCCATGAAAGACCTGGGTGATGCCTCATACATCCTGGGGATCCGGATCCATCGTGATAGATCCAAGAGGATATTAGGACTTTCACAGTCCAGGTACATCGACACCGTACTGAAAAGATTCAGTATGGAAGATTCCAAGCGCGGTAACCTACCGGCTTGTCACGGGATCACCCTCTCTAAAGAGATGTCTCCCAAGACTGATTTGGAGAGGGATCGCATGTCTATTATACCCTACGCTTCTGCGGTAGGCTCTATAATGTATGCGATGTTGTGTACCAGACCGGATGTAGCTTATGCACTGAGTGTAGTAAGCCGGAATCAGTCAAACCCTGGGGAGAAACATTGGATAGCAGTAAAGAACATTCTCAAGTACCTGAGAAGGACTAAGGAGATGTTCTTGGTGTATGGCGGAAAAGACCTCCAGATTGAGGCCTTTGCTGACTCCAGCTTCCAGAGTGACAAGGATGATTCCAAGTCCATGTCGGGTTTTGTCTTTACCCTCAATAGAGGGGCGGTGTGTTGGAAGAGTTCCAAACAGGAAACCGTTGCAGACTCGACTATGGAAGCGGAATACATCACTGCATCTGATGCCGCAAAAGAAGCTGTCTGGATAAGGAAGTTCTTAAAAGAACTTCAGGTGGTTCCGTCCATTGTTGACCCAGTACCTCTGTATTGCGACAACAACGGGGCTATAGCTTTAGCGAAGGAACCCAGGTCCCATCAGAGATCCAGGCACATCTTGAGGCGGTATCACCTGATCAGGGAGATCGTGGATCGCAAGGAGATCGAGGTTCGGAGGGTTGCTTCAGAAGAAAACACAGCAGATCCATTCACCAAGGCCCTACCCCAGACTCAGTTCGAGCGGCTGATCGAGATGATAGGTCTTCGATACGCCAGTACATGGCCTTAGTGCAAGTGGGAGATTGTTAGTGTATATGCCCTAGAGGCCATTACTGTATCATACTAGTTTGTATATTACTTGATGGAAGCTTGGGATATTCACCTTGTATAAACAATCTTGCTCAATATAGTAGTATGCTACTTGGTTTGTTTCTACTTCAATGTGTACTTGTGTTTATTTCAGTATATCACTTATACGCATTAGTGGAGCCCTTAGGATCTTTGCTTGATTACCAGCATTGTGATGGCAGTCACACTAGTGGGGGCTGGGTAATCTATAGGCACATCCTTATACAGGTCCCTAGTCGTAGGACTATCGAGACAGGGCATCGATACTCCGGAGTAGACTAGCGTATGCGCTTCTCATCCCAGTGTGGGAGATGGTCTGTCCCACAGCCATCAGTACGTCGTACTGGAGATAGTATACGGGTGCTCGTTGGGTTACGAGTACACTGGACAGGACTCGTCGGGAACTGACAGGTTGGTATTATACCTATCGTCAGTTATCAGTTCCAAGGTGACATGAGTACAGCTTAGTCCGCTGACTTGATACTGGCACTTCGTCTCGAGTGTGTTCCCACTGCACTTTGATCACTACCCTACCACGGCTCAAAGGAGTCGTGCAAACAGGTAGTGGTTGGGTGCAGTCCCGAAACACTTGGAGGCAGTGACGGTTAGAAAGGATTCGTCTCTCCCGGTATTGGGGGTTGACATCGCGCTGTGTCTAGGAGAGCCATTACACGAGTAGTCCCTGGCCAGGGCAAGCGAGATATACTGGTAGGTTTCCAGTGTTATCTCAGGGTGTTTTGGGCTTCACTCCGACACGACTTGTACCGCTATTGGGGGACTGACGTTTTACCGCCCCCTAGGCCCGACATGCGATGTATCAGACGAACAGACCGGACTGTACGGAGAATGTCACATTCAGACTCAGTAGGAGTTCAGATGGGGTTTCACCTCGTCAGCCTTCTTGTCGGCATCTACCTGGGGACCGTTACGCACAGCTAGTGCCGCTTGCGGTCTGTGGTTAAACCCACTGCCAGCGTAGTGTCGAGTCTTTAGAGTCCCACACAGAGGGTATTCGCCTCTGGGCAAAACAGAGTAGAGGTCGCATGGTTTTGCGACAGGGTTCGTTCTCATCCGCGCACTTGTGCACGTTTGGAGTCCGGACGGATTATACTGGCAGGCTCTGGTTTGAGCCAGATACTGGTATATGTTTTGGGGTTGCTTTTATATCTTGGTATTCTTGTTCCTCGGAACGAGAATGCAGGTGTGTATGCACAGTTGCTTGAGGCGGAGAATGAGGTTTTTCATTAGGGTTTCGGAACGGGTGCGTATGCACAGTTGACAGTTATCATTTTCCAAACCCTAATGGATTAATGGATTATCTATTAATAATAGTAATTAAATGAGAATTTAGTTATGGTTGATTTTGTTGACTTGTTGACCATGGTTGACTTGTTGACCATGGTTGAATGTTGACCACCATCATGCTTTGAAAGATCCTCCTTGATTCATGCTTACATTTCATTTAAAGAAGCATGATAGTGGTCATTCCAAATTACCATCAACTATTCTTATTTTGAATTATTATTATTTAGATAATTCTTTTCTTTTGGCATTATGGTTGCAAGAAAGAAAAATATAGCTCATTCTATCATAACCTCTCTCTCTCCTCATTTCATCTTCTTCTTCCTCTAGCAAAAGAGAACCCTTCTCATGTGTTGAGAATCCTTCTCTTTAAAAAGAAAAGCAACCCCTAGTCACTCTCTACTCATTCTAGGTTCAAGGTTTAGCAAGTCGGAAACCCTAGTTCACTCAAAGATCGAGGAAGAGCCCAAAGGTCGAACCTTCGAGGTGGATCCATCTTCGACGGAAGAAGGCAACGAGAAGAGAACCATCAACCTCTACAAGATTTCAAGAAGAAGGAGTTCAAGTTTAGGTATAACCTTCATCCGAGTAGCTAACTCCCTTTAGCGTATTTGCTAGTTTAGTTTAGACACGATCCCGACCTTGTTTAGTCCATGTTGCCTCTTGCGATAAAAATTTGTTTTTTATACCGTTTCCGCCTCCCCGTAAGCACCGGGGGTCGCAATATGGACTTACACTTATATATCCAGAATGCTTCTTTGGTAGCATCCTTGGTAACGATGTATCTTGCCTTTAATCGTCTAGTAAGTCACGGTATCTAGCTTGGAACTCTTCCAACATACCATCTCTCCACTGAGGGTAAAGACAATGCCTGCGACTGACATTCAGTCCTCCTTATCACTCTGGAACCTTTCCAGTGATTCTCCCCAGGATCTGTTGATACCATCTCACTACAACTAGTGAGAATCCTAACATCCAATTAGATCTATCTCATAGATCTAAAACCCAGGATGTAGGAGGTATCATTTTGATCCTATATGGAGAATCCTTGTGATAAGCGGAGATTGACCGAGCGTAGCATAGGAAACTCCTTCCCTATCAAGAGTATGTCATCCACGTACTCTACGAGTATCACCACCATACTCCATACTACCTTTTTGTATATACAAGGTTCATCTACCATTTTGATGAAGTCAAACTCTTTGACTACCACATCAAAACAGATGTTCCAACTCCGCAATGCCTGCTTTATCGGCATAAAACATCTAGCACACGTTTCCGCTGCTCCCACTGTCTACGAAGCCCTCTGGCTGTGTACTTATAGACGCTCTCTTCTAAAACATCATTTAGAAAAGCAGTCATGACACCCAACCGCCAGATATCGTAGTCATGGTATGTAGCCGTGGCAAGTAGGATCTGGATGGACTTAAGCATAGCTTTGAAAGTCTCAACTTTTCCATGTACACCAAGTAATCTTCTAAAGATATACTTGCTCCTGATGGGGATTTAACCCTTCAGATAAAGCAACCAAAGTCCATACTTCGTTGGTGTATAAGGATTCCATCTCAGATCGTTAAGCATCCAGCCATTCTTACAGAGTCCCACTCCTGATGGACAGCTCGAAACTAGTTGGGTCATCATCTCATGATGCAATCCTCACTCCCACTGTCATAGAGAAACCGAAGTATCTCTTAGGTGGGTGAGGAACCCTACTAGATCGGCGGAGAGGCTGAGGTTCATTGGAAACTATTGAATCCTTTGGTTCTACCAAATCATCAGCTGCAGTTTGTATAGCAGGAACTCTTTCCAGTTCTACCTCATGACCAATAATTTCTTCACAAGAAATTCCCTTTCACAAAGGTGGAATGTTGAGAAACAAAACATCTTTTGTTCCTCGGTTAGGTAGAAGATATTCCCTTGCGAATGCTTGGGATATCTAACAAACTTCTACAGAACTGACTTTGCCTCGAGCTTGTCCGGATTATGCTTTTAGACATAGGCTGGACAACCCCAAATCTTAACAAACTTAAGATATGGGCTCTTCCCATTCCATATCACATATGAAGTGGTAGGCATCTGATTTGATTGGAACCCTATTCAATAGGTATGCAGCTTCTCAAGTGCATAACTCCCAAAAGGAAATAGGAAACTCAGTAGTACTCATCATAGAGCGCACCATATCACATAGGGTATGATTGCTCCGCCCCGATACACCGACATGCTGTGGTGTATACGGAGGAGTAATACTGAGAGAGAATCTCATTCTCCTTTAGAATAGTCCAGGAATCCCGTGCTCAAGTATTCTCCTCCTTGATCTCATCAAAGGACATAATACTTATACCCGTTTTTGGTTCTCTACTTCTAACTTATATTCATTGAATTTCTCAAAAGTTCCAGACTTGTGCTTCAACAGGAACATATGTCCGGATCTTGAGAGATAATCAATGAATGTAATGAAGAACAAAGAACCGGTCTTGGCATGTGTAGAAAGGGGACTTTCATACATCGGCATGTATCATTCCCAAGAGTTTACTAACTCTTCCTCTGTTTCCTATAAACAAAGCTATGGTCATCTTATCTTTATGACATGACCGGCAAGTTTCACAAGATGTAAATTCAAATTAATTTAAATATGCATCTAAATGTAACTTGGCTAGTCGGGTCGCATTGATATGACCTAGTCTACTATGCCTCAAGAAGGATTCGTTCATTTCTGAACTCTTCCTCTTTTGTGTGTTATGTACTAAGAACTGTAGTTTGATTTAGAACGTATATGCTTTTAGATAACGTGCCTGAACCGATCAACTCTTGATATAGGAAATGTTCAAAACATTAGCCAACAATACAAAATTATATCCTTCTTTATTAGTAAAGAGATTGATATGATGTTGTATATCAGGTTCGGTATCTAATAACATTCGTTCAGAATTAATGTATTCTAGTAATACAGGGTGATAGTGACCAACAGACTTGGCTGCAACACTTGCACTGTTTCTATCTCATGAAACTTATCACCCGTTCTCAGTTCTCTACCTATCTGTAGCCCATGAACATATGCGGGATACTGATTAGGTATCTCATACCCAGGACGTAAAGGATACTGAGAAACAGTTCTATGTAATGAACACACCTGAAGATGATGCATCAGCATGCACTTTCTTCGTTTGGGCGGCACGGGAAATCTGGTATTCCCCAATTTCCTGCTCTATCTTATAACAATTATAAGTTGGAGCGGGACCAACGTTCCTTAGCGCAGTATAACAAGCGGGTTCGGTCAATACATCCGTATTATTATCTTGATTAAGGCGTGATATGGTCGCTACTTGGAGAGAGGGAGAAGAAAACACTCAGCGTGTGCTTTTACAAGATTTAGATTGGTTATCAATTTATCTAATCAGGATGTCTCCCACTGTTTTAGTCAAACCTTCCTTCAAACCCTAAAAGGAAAGACTAGCCGGGATTAATTACACCCTACAAGTTTGCCAATCTTTCAACCAGGCCAGTGCCGGTACTTTGAGGGAGGTTCCTCGTGCTTTCGCACGGACCTAATTAAAGTAAACCCCATTTTCCCATGGGCATAACTCTGTTAACACCTTTCTAGACACCTGCTTGATCGGCTAATTGTAATGTGTAAAACTCTCCTAGGAGTAACTCTTACTCGCAGTGGGTATCGGGATCCAACTATCTCATAGAAGGTATACAATCTCATTGCAAATTTCAACACTTGAAATTCCCAATAATATTTTGCCCCAAGCGTCCTATAACCTTGACAGAGGTCAACAAACCATAGGCTGCTAGTCAAGTTCAACCCGTCATTTCCCGATTGAAGTAAACCCACCCGCACGACCCTTGACAGAGGTCAACAAGGTCGCACGACTACCCTAAATCAATCTCATCATATGTTTATACAGATAAGCACTAATGAGTTACCACACACTACGCCTTGACAGAGGTCAACAAACGTAGTACGAATACTAACTATTACTTATCTGAAATGACGGAGGGCTACGACAGGTTTTTAAGAAAACCCTTTCGTAATGAACTTGATATCGTTGTAGAATCGAGTGATTTTAAATGGAGTGTTTTTTAGGCATTTTCTAGTTTTGCTAAAGAGGTCACTCCCGGTGAAGGGATCGTCGTCTCTTTCCTCATCGAATAAGTTACAAGATATTTCATAAATACCGCTGTGCAAAGCAAAAACTATATAAGCAATCAAAAGACAAACCGAGTTTGTAGCATCTGCTAGTTTCACTAAAGAGGTCACTCCCGGTGAAGGGATCTCGGCTCTTTCCTTATCAAATAAGGTGTTCGATGTTCTACAAGGAACACCGCTATGCAAAGCAAGAACTAGAGCTACCAGTTTTTAAACAAGTTTCTACAACATCTTTAGGTTTCTTTTTAGTTTCATTAACCTCATTAATGAAGTCCCATTTTAATATGCTTCATAAGCATCACATTTAAAACGAAATCTGTAATATAACATATATCTCATATATATAATATAAACATTCGTCTCAGGCAGTATTATGATCTCATCACAGAACATTGCAGCAGAAGAACATATATGAAATATTGGATATGCTAGGACGTTCGTGTTTTAATACGAGCCTGTATAAAACACGGATTCCACGGTCGCGATAAATAGCCAAACCCACATCCCTAGACTCCTACGAGAGCGGCAAGCAACACTGCTAATTCTAGGGTTAGGAGACCCGGTCTCGACGCCTCGAGAGGGTCTCCCACTAGACCCTAGAACCCGGTTACTTGTACTCCCCGCCTTGGGTCTACCTAATGCGGAAAAGTAAATAATATACAATGGTGACATCATCCTCAGCCCGGAAGTGCCCCAATAAAAGAATATTACATACAATTGAATTTTACATGAATGAAAAAGAAAAACTCTTATCTCACATAAAACCCCCGGCTATTCAAAACGCGACGATCCAATATAACATATCACAGCAACACATAATATCTCATATCATCAACGTAAGCAAGTATGCGTATCCCGATTGTCGTTGATGTATAGCAACGAAGTCGGCGATACACCACATACTACGCTTAGGTCACAGAAAAGAAAGTGTAAAACTACAACAGTTGGAATCCGCAACCTCTTTAGACATCGCATGCCTAACCAAATGAATTTCTTAGACATCGCATGCCTAACAATTATAAACTCCGCATTTTAGTCTCATTATCGAAAACTCTTTTCAATATCAAGTCGGGCAATTCAACAAGATTCCCGACAACCTGATCGAATGCTCGTCGCAAACTTTAGTAGACGGCCGTACCCCCGGATGCCGTCGACGAAGTGCACCAAGGCGGAATACCGCTGCCGCGAGCACCCGAACGGATGCTTTTGGCGACGGGGTTCTCCTACAGTCACTTGGTCGGGGCTATGGGGCGTGGCTATTTATTAAGTTTACCCGGCGAGTATCCGCGTACACTACGTGATTGCGACGGACTTTTGATCACATCAAAATTCCGTGGCAATTGATCATCAATGAGACTGAACTGCTAGATTTATAACATTCAAATTAGTTATCTCATAACTACCTGTGGATTCCAAATATTGTATCACATTCCAGATAAATAGACAATGTTAAACTTTCCGATCGAATAATCAAACATCCAAGTTTTCCCAAATGGTTCTCAACACTTGAAATTAGTTTAAAAACATCCATCACATGCCACAGTACCAATGGTCCAGCCGTAGAAGGGTCAAGCCAACGCCTCACATGTGGCACGCCGTACTGCCACAAACCATTAGGTTTAGAGGCAGTTCAAGACGGTCACATAATCGAGTTAAGGTTTGTTGTCTTCTAGAGGGTCCACCGCGTTACTTGCACGACTTAGAAAATTTCAAACTCGAGAAAAAATCCAACTTTTGAAAAAATTTCCGACTGGGGAAAAAGTGAGTTATTAATATCCGTTCGAACTTTTTAACAGTTTCTAAAATTATCCGGAAAAACTAAACAAAGTTAAATTATCCGATCGAATCAACGAGTCCCCAATACAATCCAGAAAACTCAACGCTTGAGTAGAATTAAAAATTTCCAGAAAAATCAAGAAACACCTACGGACATTACTGTAGAAAAATGAGTCCCTGATCTCCACATACGGCTGCGGAACCGCCGCCAAAAGCAGGGTATTGCGGCGGATCCGCGGTGCTACAGTGGAATTAGGTAGTCGTATTCTACAGTTATCCTTAGATTTCCCTGCTTATTTTTTTGAGTATTTTTAATATGAAAAAATTAACAGTTTTGAAAATTTTCCAGTAAAGGGTATAAATCGGGGTTTCCGAGTTCGATCGGATTTTAAACTTCGTCTAGACTTCGCCTAAAACTCTAGCATGGCTCTGATACCACCATAGAGTTGCTGGGGACACGCACAAGGTTCTACAAGGCATCAACCATGCCCGATTAAAAATTTAGCCGTGCCGAACAATCCTAACCAAGTCCTTTAAACTAGATATTAGGCGAAACAAAGCATGTTAAATACTTTAACACTAAGTGAGAGGGATTATAACCTTTGTAGATCCAGTCCTTCACTTTTAAAGCTCCGTGTTGAGGTCCCTTCGCTGCGATCATCGTGCATCCGGACTCTAGAGAGGCTCCACGAAGAGAAAGATGCAAGCTTGCTTCCGATCTTCGATAACAAAGATGATCTACCTTGAAGTTTCATTAACACAAGCTCTCACTCACTAAATGAAGTGAACACCCTCATCTAAATGGCAAGGATAGATGAGGATGATGAACTAGGATTTTTGCTCTCATTTGTTTTCATAAACTCACCCATTTTCATCACTTGATAAAAGGCTAGAAAACTTTTCATCAAGGAACTCAAGGAAGAAGAAGATGAATTATCATTAGAATCCTTTTGTGATGAATAATGCAACCATGGTCAACTAAACCTTTGTAGAGATTTAACTAAGGCTAGGGTTTGGGTTGGGTTAAAGCATGAGTCATAACAAAATATCTTAACGCAAAACAAAAAGAAACCTTCTAGAAGGTTCATGAATGCACTAACCCAAATCAAACCCTAATCTTGTTTAATCTCCACTAAACATGTTTCATTAGTAATCATATCATGTTAAATTATTATATATCACATATATAATATTTATTGTAACAAAATAAAATAATACAATTAACATATATCGCATATATATCAATGTATTACCCGAGTGAGAAAAAGAATCTTTTAGTGAGCTAATATTAGTTAATGTAATTTAATATATCATATATATAATTATACATTAAATCATCGAATCAACACTTGATCCGACAATCCGGCTATATCGCATATAACCGACTAATATATCATTCACCGATTCATCGAATCAACACTTGATCCGATGACCCGGCTGATATCAAATATCGCGAGAATAGAATACGGTATCTCATATCGCATTATCCTCAGTCCCACACATATCACATATGTGCTCCTACTCCGTTTTGCCTGAGCCAAGAAATCTCTGTGTAGGACTCTAAAGAATCGTCAATACGCCGGCAGTAAGTGATGATCATATCAAACACCCACAAGTTGCAAGCAGTCAGCTAAACGTAACAGCCACCCAGGTATTAAGCGCTCAGAAGATCAACAAGCAAGCCTGTACATTCTCCTGTGAATCCAATCAGTAACACTCCCGTACAGTCCGGTCTCGTCGTCTGATATGTCGCATATCTCGCCTAGGGTGGTAAACGTCAGACCCCAATAGCTTGATAAGTCGTGTCGATATAAGGTCTATAACAGTTCGAGAAACTACTGATAACACTTACCAGTAAATCTCAGCAACCCTGGCCAGGGATTTCCAGTTATAGCCAATCGAACACAGCACAACATCAACTTCCTATACCGGGAGAGACGAATCCCCTCCTATCGCTCATTGCCTCCGTGTGATTCGGGACTGTACCCAAAAGCCACCTTTTTGCATGCCCTCTTGGACGTGGTATGATGGAAATCAAAGCACAGTGGGAATCACACAAGACTCTATGACGATCTCGGGTCAACAGACTACTCTGTACCAGTGTCACCGGAGAACTGCCATCTGACGTGAGGTATAATACCATCTGGGAGTTCTCGGCGAGTCCGTCCAGTGTACCCAGTCTCTACTGAGCACCCGTACACCATCCTTGATGTTAAACACCGATGGATATGGGATCATCCATCGCCCATCATATGGGTCAAGATGAGTATACGCTAGTCTACTCTGGTGCATCGATGCCCTGTCTCGATACACCCTCGACTAGGAATAGTTATAGGATGTACTCGTCGACTACCGTGGCCCCACTAGTATGATCTGATCATAGTCCCAGTAGTCGAGTACATATCCTAAGGGCTTTATCAACATGTAACATAGAGACAATTAGAGTACATGTTAAGATAAAGTACAACCAGATAGCGTACTATCATGTCGAGCAAGAAAGTCCTCCCTATATTTGTCCAATCATCCATTACAATATACATCATATGTACAGTAATGGCCTCTAGGGCATACATATAACTAACAAAGGACCGGTCTACAAAGATTGTATTCCTTATTCACTTAGATGCAAAGTTGTTTGCATTGCTTGTTCGTCTAAATCTCGAGTTAAGATTCTAGGGTTAGGGTTCTTTAGTTCGACAAAAATTTGAAAACGGCATGGACGATACCTCCCGAAACCTTGCTGTCGTGCTAGGCAACTCTACAGTGGTATCAGAGCCAAGCTAGAGATTTAAACGATGTTTGTTAGGATTACGAAACTGAAACAACTCCGAAACACCCGATACAAATTCCTAGTTTCTGTCGAATTTTAAATGGCCTCCAAAAATTATTTTAGCAACTGCAGAATGTTGTATGTGATATAACATGAACACTAAGAAAATTTGAAGCATTTTGGCCGGTTTTTGGCCGAGCACATCACCCCAAAAACCAAGGAGGCCATCCCTATTGATGTATTCTGGCTTCAATTTTTTCAGTGTTCCAAGCTCTGGGTTTTGGTTTTTCACGTGTTGCTTGTTTTTGCTAAATTTGCTTGTGATGTTAACTTTCTGCAAAGGCAATTCGGAGTGTTTCATAGTCGTAATTCTAACATATATTCGGGTTATGTAGACGACGTTAAAAAGTTCGAACGGATATCAATAACTCATATTTTCCCCCGCTGGAAATTTTCCAAGAGTTGGATTTTTTTCAAGTTTAAAATCTGCAGAAAATCATGCAAGCGATTCTGTGGGCCCTCTAGAAGAACGATACCCAAACTCGACTTTTTGGATCGCGGAACCGCAGTAATACCCTAGGGTTTGCAGCAGTTCCGTGGCGAAATGAGTGAGGCATGGGTCGGCCCTTCTACGGATGGTTCATAGGAGCTGTGGCATGTTCTGGGTACTTTTTGAACTCCGCTCAAGTGTTGAGCTCTTTGGAAAATTTTGGGTATTTGTTTATTCAATCAAAAAGTTTAACATCGTCTAGCTATCTGTGATTGTGATACAATATTTGGAATCCACATGATTAGTTATGTGATAACTAGTTTGAATTTTATAAATCTAGCAGTTTAGTCTCATTTAATCGGTTGTCACGGAATTTTGATGTGGATCAAAAGTCCGTCGCAATTACGTAGTGTACGCGGATACTCGCCGGATAACCTTAGTAGATAGCCATGCCTCATAGCCCCGACCAAGTGACTGTAGGAGAACCCCGTCACCAAAAGCATCCATTCGGATGCTCGCGGCCGCGGTGTTCCACCTTAATGCACTTCGTCGACGGCATCGGGGGTGCGGCCATCTACTAAAGTTTCCAATGAGCATTCGATCAGGTTATCGGGAATCTTGTTGAATTACCCGAAAGGTTATTGGAAAGTGTTTTCAATAGAGAGACTAAAATGCGGGGTTTACAATTGTTAGGCATGTGATGTCTAAGGAATTTATTTGGTTAGGCATGAAATCCAAAGTATGTGATACATTGGGTTTATGATGTCTAAGGTGGTTGCGGATTCCAATTGTTGTAGTTTTTCACTTTCTTTTCTGCGACCGTAAGTGTAATATATGGTGTATCGCAGGTTTCGGTGCTATATGTCAACCATAATTGGGATATGCATATTTACATACGTTGATGACATGTGATGTTATGTGTTGTTGTGATATGTTATATTGGATCGTCGTGTTTTGAATAGCCGGGTTTTTTTTTATGTGAGATGAGAGTTTTTCATTTTCATTCATGTAAAAAATTGTATGTAATATTCTTTTATTGGGGCACTTCCGGGTTGAGGATGATATCACCATTGATCTATATTATTTACTTTTCCGCATTAGGATAGACCCAAGGAGGGGAGCACAAGTAACCGGGTTCTAGGGTCCAGTGGGAGACCATCTCGAGGAGTCGAGACCGGGTCTCCTAACTCTAGAATTGCTAGGGTTGCTTGCCGCTCTCATAGGGGTCTAGAGATGTGGGTTTGGCTATTCATCACGACCGTGGAATCCGCATTTTTTACCGGCTTAATTAAAACACGGAATTCCTAGTATATCCAATATTTCATATGTTTTCTTCTGCTGCTGATATTTTGTGATGTGATCACTTGATATGTTCTGAGACGAATGCCTTTATTATATATATGATATATAATAACTATTGCTGCTTTCGTTTCTTCTGTGATACTTGGGAAGCATAATTGATGGGAATCCATTAATGAGATTAATGAAATAAAAGAAACCTAAAGATGTTATAGAAACTTGTTTTAAAAACTGGTAGCTCTAGTTCTTGCTTTGCATAGCGGTATTCTTTGTAGAATATCCAGCACCTTATTCGATAAGGAAAGAGCCGAGATCCCTTCACCGGGAGTGACCTCTTTAGCGAAACTAGCAGATGCTATAACCCACTCGGTTTGTCTTTTGATTGCTTATATAGTTTTTGCTTTGCATAGTGGTATTTATGAAATATCATGCACCTTATTCGATAAGGAAAGAGCTGAGATCCCTTTACCGGGAGTGACCTCTTTAGCAAAACTAGTAAAATCCTCAAAAACACTCATTTTCAAAACCACTCGATTCTACAACGATATCAATTTCATTACGCAAAAGGTTTTCTTAAAAACCTGTCGTAGCCCTCCGTCATTTCAGATAAGTAGTATTTAGTATTCGTGCTACGGTAGTTTGGCCTCCGTCAAGGTATAGTGTACGGTAGATGATTAATACTTAAATGCAGCATGAGATGCGATTGGATTAGGGTATTCGTACGGCGTAGTTTGGCCTTCGTCAAGGATCGTGCGGGTGGGTCTAATTCAATCAAGAAATGAAAAGAGAAGAAGAAGAAGATGGTCTGGGGTTTGTGTTCTGGCTTGGCTCTATGGTCAGAGAAGGCGACGAGGGGGTGACGTCAACGATGGGCCATCGACGGTGGGGTCTACGGCAAAGGAAGTAGCTTGCAGTCGTGGGTGCAGGGTTGCTAGGGAAAGGGTTCTCGTCGGGGATGAAGTTGATGATGGTGGTGGTGGTGTCAGGAGGTCGGGGAAAGAGAGGGAGGTGGTTGTGAATCCGACGAAGTGATCGGCGGTGGTGAAGATGGGTGCAGGCGTTGGGTGTGGGCTATGGGGTTGTGGGTTTGTCGGGGTTGGAGAGAGGGGAGAGAAAGGTGAGTTGATGGAGATGAGGATGACGAGGAGGTGGTGAGGAGATGTAGGCAAAGGTGGTGACGGCAAGGGTTTGCCGCCGATCGGCGGTAAGGTGGTGCTACGAGGGGGTCTTCGCGGGTCGTGGGTGGTCATGTGTTCGGAGTTGTGAGCTCAGGAAGAAGAGAGGGAGATGAGGTGGTCGAGGGTGATGCCGTCGGGGTGATGGGGATGAGGGTGAGGTGACGAGATGGCGACGGCGAGGTGAGGGCATGGGTTTCTCTCGCAAGGAAGAAGAAGAAAGGAAAGAGAGGGATGTAAGGATAGATAAGTTAGGTTTATATATATATATATATATATATATATATGAGTTTTATAGCTAATACAAAAATACTCCGAAACATGTCCGGGTTGTGACTAAAAATATAGTTTTAAAATATGGATAATATACATATCAACCAAAACAATAATACGATATCCAGTTAAAGAAATTGAATACCCCCAAGAACGGATACACGTAAAATGCATGTAACGATCCAAACGAGTCTGTTTCACTAAACGGGATGAGAACACGATGACGGATGCAGCCATAGGGTATGGGGTATGATGCAGGTCATGCTAGGTATTTAAAAACTATTATTTAATGCCAGATGTATGATACAGGTATATAGAACATATGTGTGCACGGATCCTCTGTACTAGCAAGGATAAATCGTTATCAAAACCCAAGACGGGATTCAAGCATGCGGGTCGGATCAGATACAAACTCAGATACCAAATATACTACCCGCACCCAGAAACACTAAAACCAAGAAATAGCCACAAGATAAAAAAACGGATCGAATAGAACAAGGTATAACTGAACTAAGGTGTTATAACAATCTAAGAATACTTAGGGACTTAGGCCTAGTTTGGGTATCTAGTTTGGAAAAATGTAGTTTATTTTAATTAGATAGTTTTATGTAAGTATGATTAATCAAAGCTAAGTCTACAACCAAATAAGCTCAGACTACTAATATTGCATATGTTACTATCTATAATGTGATATAATATTTTACTATTAAGTAATATACGTACCAACATCTCCTTCAACTCCTCTATACTGGTCTTCAAGGTGGCAACATCATTGTCACAATCCAAATTAGGAATGTGACCGGCACTTAAATCACGTAACGTCTAAAGGTGTAACGTAATTCAAGTAAGCCGAAAACCCAGAAATTTAAACCATGAAAAGTTAGAGTGATAAACATTAGTTAAAAATATTTAAAATCTCAAGTTAAAAATCTCAAAACTTAAATTAATTTTCTTAAAAAATTGCGGCAGCATCTCCTTTGTAAAAACTAGCCCCAAACGAGTACAAAACAAAGAATATAAAAAGGGCATCCCTAATCGGGAGCAACTTTCACCTAAAAGCGGAACACAACCACAACAGGTATATACAATGCCGTAAATGAAGATATAAGCAATTAAGAAGTGAAAACAACATAATAAGAGATAAAACAACATCGCGGCATGAAATAAAAGCCGGCTAACACGAGCGCGACAACCAGAAACACAAATAATATACAAATATCGAATCTTTCAGTCTTATCTCTAAGTCAAATACATATAAGTGGTAGATAGAGAGTACTAGATATAAATAAGATATACAAGAAGAAGTATATGGATATCCACACAAAAACCCACCTACAAAAGGTCCCGCACCCAATAGTAGCGGTATCCACCGAAATGATGCAATAAAGAGCCTGCCGTGACTATACTGAGGGTCAACCCTGCAAAACACTGTGGCACAACGGGGGTGAGTTGCCAACTCATGAGAAGTAAATAACATCGTACATGTAATCACATACATGCACGATAAGTAACCCATCATATGTATGCGGTCATGATAGCATAAGTACAATAATATGAGATGCGGCATAATCCAATCAAGTACTACGTCAGAGTACAACAACTATGAGTACATAGTATATTATAAAAGTCCCGAGTGTGGGATAAAAACAGAGGCACCATCAAAAAAACATCATAAAAATCCGGTATCAAGCAACGACACCCAAATCCCAATATTTCAGGTGCCGTCACTTTGATCGGCCCTCATATCCATCTCATCATATAACCCCGGTCGGCATCCTCCGGATAACCGCCAAGTTTCCATAAAATCACCGGTAGGTAATGCTCTGCCTTCCAAGCTCATCGTCATCCCCACAATCTTCTCGTCCCAGGATACCTTACCGGGTCCACCATATATCCGCAGACGGCTCATCCAACTCCTCGAATCAGGTACGCTCGTAGCTCAGAACTGAGAAAACTCATGGTGGACACGAAATATCATATCAAGGGAAAACCGAACTTTTTAAATATTTAAAGTTTTCAAAATGTGGCTTGCGGTTTCCAAAATCCACAAAACAGAAATCTCATGAAAACATCATATAAGATATATCACTATAGCAATGTATGCATGATGCAATTCATGATGCGTAATAGTACCAGAATCGTTATCTAACTGTCAATAATGAATGCGGTACAACATATATTTATCCATGGTAATTTCTATAGTGTGCGTGGTATAGAAATTACCAATGGTGTGTGGGTTATATAAATCAATGCTCGTGCAATATGAACCGTCAATAATGGTGCAGTGCCCTATTAATGATATGTCGATGTACAACAAGTAATAGGATGTACAAAATGGTACTCATGCACAATCAATATATATAGACATATAAGAATATCACACAAGGTTATATCACTTGAATGTAGCCTTCGGCGTTTAACGCCATACAGGATTCGCCTGTAAATGTTAAATCTACTCACCGAACGATCTTGAGCTAAGTAAATCCGACCACCTCCTTCCCTTTCCTGGCTGCATCTGAAGTCCCTACCTGTGATCCTAGCATCACACAGAACCAAAGCTTATGAAATTAGTAAACTTACGATAACATACGGACACAAACGGCAACTAACGAATCGACTCCCACAAGCTACCAAGTGTTAGCTTAGTGGGCTAAACGCGTGCAGCGATATCCTAGACCATACCCATGGCTGTTAAACGTACGAAACACTTAAACCAAATTCGGATAAATCCATATCGCACGTTGCCGAAACGCTTGAATTCTAGCTAAACGGTCCCAGATTTTTATACACAATGAATTAGAGAAAGTTGCATATGCCATGAGCCTAAACTTTGCCTCATAGACCCTACGACCAAGACACAAACCCCAGCTCCAAGCTCTGGCCGCAACTTGCGGCCAGAAGGGATAAAATTGTGGCCATAATTTAGGGTAAAGGGCTCAGGTTAAAGTGGTAGGTTCTACGCCTCAAATACAACTCTCAGTGATGGAAACTTCCTAAAATAAAGCAGATCAAGACAGAACCCTAAATTAACACAAAATATGATATTAACACTAATTTTAAAACATTAAGGTATTTTACTGAAACTAATTAACACAACAAACTTCATTAGAGCCTAAACAAGGGTTAAAGATCATTACCTCACAAAAACTTGGGAAAACCCTAGCCATCCAAGCTCCATGTTATCACAAGAGGGTTAAACATGCTTAGTTGGGGTTTTAGTGAGGTTTGATGTGGTTTAGGCTTGAGGTTAGTGGAGAAAACAAGGATCAAGTGAAGATTCTTTTTAGTGAAGAAGAAGAGGAGGAGGAAAATGAGAGAGAGTGAGGGTTTTGAGGGAATGAGAGGATAAGAGAGTGTTGAGATGAGACTTGGCTTTTGAGAGCCATGCTTTGTCTCTCTCTCTCTCCCTCTCTCTCTTCATTTAATGCCTCCTATGCTTTGTCCCCCCATGCTCCCATGCCTCATCATTCATTTCTTTTCTCTTTCTATCATTTTTAAAATAAAAACTTGTACTTAATATATATATATATATAAGATGACATAATAGGTTGAGTGTTATGGCTAACAAAGCATGGTTAACACTTCCTTAACCTTAGATTAACATGCACATGTATGTGCAAGTACAAAATTAATTAAATAAAATATTAATTAATTATAATAAAATATGTAAAAATAATTATTGGTTAAATTTATTAAAAACCCGTATTATATCGCTTAATTAACTCTAATCGCATTCTAAAGTGTTACGATCTTCCTTCCTTTAAGAAATTCGGTTTCCGAATTTAAAAAATCTTACTATGCGTACCTTCGAAGAGATGAGAGAATTTCATCTTCTTCTCGCTCTCGGCTTCCCATATGACCTCTTTGCTTTTTTATCTACGCCACAGAACCTTTACTGACGGCAAGATCTTTGATCGAAGTTTCTTCACCTACCGATCCAAAATAACTACCGGCTGCTTGGTGAAAGAAAGATCGCACTCCAGCTGGATGGTCTGGTGCAGAATCACGTGAGAAGGATCATGAAGGTACTTGCGAAGCATCGATACATGAAATATGGGGTGAACATCCAGAAAACTGGGTGGAAGTGCCAAACGATAGGCAACGGTACCGACTCGCTCAAGGATCTCAAAAGGACCCACAAATCTGGGACTAAGCTTCTCTTCTTCCCAAATCTCATCACACCTTTCATCGGAGAAATCCGTAGGAATACATGATCACCCACCGCGAACTCAAGTCTGTGACGACAACGGTCGGCATAAGGCTTCTGCCTGCACTGGGCTGCTCTCATCCTGTCCTGGATCAACTGGATGTTCTCCGTAGTCTCCTGGACTAGCTGTGGTCCCCAAATCCTGCTCTCGCTGAGTTCGGTCCAACATACTGGCGATCGATACTTTCTCCCATACAAGGCCTTAAAAGGTGCCATCTGAATCATATCCTGAAAATTGTTATTGTAGGAGAAATCTATCAAAGCCAAGTGACGATCCCAACTACCACCAAAATCAAGCGCGCCCGAAGCATATCCTCGAGTGTATGTATAGTCCGCTCTGACTGATCATCAGTCTGCGGATGGAAAGTGGTGCTGAAACTTAATCGGATATCTAATGCATCCTAAAGTTTCTGCCAAAGACGGCTGGTAAACTGGGTGCCTTTTTCGGATACAATGCATGTAGGAACGTCGTGTAAATGCACAATCTCATCAATATATAGCTGAGCATACCGACCAAATCCGAAAGTGGTCTTTACTGGAAGAAAGTGAGCCGCTTTCGTCAACCGGTCAACAATCACCTAAATGGAGTCATACCCTCAACTGGACCTGGGTAGACCCACAACAAAAGCCATGGAGATCTGCTCCCATTTTCACTCCAAAATGGGCAAAGGCTGCAACTCTACTGCCGGTCTCTGATGCTCAGCCTTGAACTGCTGGCAAATCAGGCACCTCGAAACGAAGTCCGAAATATCCCTCTTCATCCCTTCACACCAGTAAATATCTCTTAAATCACGATACAACTTGGTGGAACCTGGATGAACATTGTATGCTGACTGATGTGCCTGCTCTAGGATCTCGCGTCTCAGCCCCTCGAAATATGGTACAAATAGACGAGTCCCAAAACGTAGCACACCCTGGTCATCAATCACAAACTCCAAATCTCTACCTTGCCGAACATGCTCCAAGATCTTGGACAAATGAGAATCGTCGGACTGCGCCTCATAGATACGATCAAGTAGAAGTAGACGAGCGCAGACATGAGCAAGCTGTCCCCTAGCGGAAGTGAACTCGAACTGTACTCTACTATCGCACAAGATCCGCCAATCTGTAGAATAGTATCTCTGAACTGCGCTCAAATGGAACAAGCTACCTCCAGGCCTACGACTCAAAGCATCATCTACTACATTCGCCTTGCCCGGATGATAAAGTATTTCACAATCATAATTCTTCACAAGCTCCATCCAACGGCACTGCCTCAAATTCAGATCCTGCTGCTGGAAGATGTATCTTAAGCTCCTGTGGTCCGTGAAGATCTTACACGACTCTTCGTACAAGCTGTGTCTCCAAATCTTGAGCGCAAAGACAACCGTGGCCATCTCAAGATCATGAGTAGGATAGTTCTGCTCATGCTTCTTCAACTGCTGAGAAGCATAAGCGATAACTCTATCATGTTGCATCAATACGCGACCGAGCCCCACTCGCAAAACATCACAATAAACAACATAGTCGCCCGATGCAGAAGGCAAAGATAGAACCGGTGCAGTCGTCAATCGAGTCTTCAACTACTGAAAACTCTGCTCACATGCCTCGGTCCAAAGAAAAGGAACTCCATTCCAGGTCAGTCCGGTCAACGGTGCAGCGATACTCGAGAAATCCTGCACGAAACGGCGATAATAACCGGCTAAGCCCAAAAAGCTACGGACCTCTGTCGTTGATACAGGTCTGGGCCAAAACTGTAAAGCCTCGATCTTCTTCGGGTCCACTCGGATACCGTCTCCGGTAACCACATGACCCAAGAAGTCAATACTATCAAGCCAGAAAGCACACTTCGAGAATTTAGCAAACAGCCGGTGCTCTCTCAATGTCTGCAACGTAATCCTCAAGTGCTGCTCATGCTCCTCTCGACTTCAGGAGTAGACCAGAATGTCATCAATAAACACAATAATGAATTGGTCGAGGAACGACCTGAAAATCTGGTTCATCAAATTCATGAACGCTGCTGGGGTATTAGTAATCCCGAACGACATCACCAAGAACTCATAATGCCCGTAGCGTGTACGAAAAGCAGTCTTCGGAATGTCATCATTCCGAACCCGCAACTGATGATAACCCGACCTCAAATCAATCTTGGAAAAATGTCCCGCACCCTGGAGCTGATCAAAAAAATCGTCAATGCTAGGTAAAGGATACCTATTCCGCTCCGTAACTCGGTTCAATTGACGATAATCAATGCACAGTCTTATACTGCCGTCCTCTTCTTGACGAACAGGACAGGAGCTCCCCAAGGCGAGACACTCGGATGACTAAGTCCCCAGTCAAGAAACTCTTGCAACTGATCCTTAAGCTCTTTAAGCTCCGCTGGGGCTATCCGATACGGCGGTATAGAAATAGGCCCTGAGCCGGGAATCAAATCGATGCAAAACTCGAGATCGCGCTCTGGCGGCAATCCAGGTAACCCATCAAGAAATACATCAGAAAACTCTCTCACAATAGGAACCTGATCCAACGGATCTACTGTGGCTCCAGTATCACGAATATAAGCTAAGAATCCCCGACATCCTTTCCTCAAGAGCCGACTAGCG
Organism: Agapanthus africanus; assembly: GCA_030015575.1. Classification (NCBI taxonomy): domain Eukaryota; kingdom Viridiplantae; phylum Streptophyta; class Magnoliopsida; order Asparagales; family Amaryllidaceae; genus Agapanthus; species Agapanthus africanus. The sequence continues at coordinate 669,791,577 of CM057342.1, read as the reverse complement.
CAAAGGGAAGAAATCAAACTGTGAGGGGAGGCACTACGGTCCCCCTGCACAACAAGAACTGACTCGTCCGGAAAACAAAACCTGACTGCCTTCTCATGGCAGTCCACAGACCTATAGAAAGTACCTAACCAATCTATGCCGAGGAGACGTCAAAGTCTAACATATCAAGAAGGATCAATCGACGGACGAATCTCTATCTCCAAAACGAATGATACAAGATCGAAACACATGTCGTGCAACCAAAGACTCTCCAATGAGAGTAATCACGACAAGTGGCTCATCTAACAAGGACGAACCTCGGCCTAACCTTGGTATGAAGTGTGTCTGGACACATACGAATGAGTAGATACTGGGTCAAACAAAAAGCGTGCATCAAAAGAAAACACCGAAAGAGTACCTGTCACGACTGCATTCAACGCATGCGCATCCTGAGGAGTCAACGCAAAAACTCGGGCCTGCCCTCTACCGGCAACCGGCTGTCTTCTGCCTCTACCACCTCGTCCTATCTGAATAAGACCACCACGACCACGGCCTCTCTGAGCATAGGTCTGGCGTGAAGCAACAACGGGCGTATGAAGCAATGCTCTCTAAGGTGGTGAAGGTGGTAAGGTAACATGTGGAACTGTTGTCTCACCCTAGCATACCTCAGTACAATCTCTGATGCGGTGATACAGACATCCACACCGAAAACATCCCGACGATGGCTGCTGACCCTGTGGAAAAAGCTATATAATTGGTCTCGTCTCTATCCTCTGCTACCACCGTCACATGGAAAGAATCTGTTGCGGCGTCTACCTAGCTGCCTCTGAGCCAGTGTACCAGTACGAATCCTCTTCGGTCCCGGAACGATCTAAGTAGGTGGAGCAATATCCGATCCCTGTGCTCGAATAATCTTTATCAAAGATCCAATCATCTATCGTAAGTCCTGAACACTAGCCTCTAGCCTAGCAATACGATCTGGAGAAGGTGGATCAACCCACTCCCGAAGAATAGACGTATCTCCCTGGTCAGTCCTCGTCTCAAACGAGCCTGTCCTGACCTCATCTCTAGCGGCAGCTTTCTATGCCCTCGTAGTCTTTGGCGGCATAGTGGCTGGACCAAGGAAACAGGATTCAATAAGAACATAGAAATCGAATCATAAGGATACATGTAATCAAGGAAGGAATTACAAGCAAATATGTCCTAAGGTTACTTAGGCGGAGTACCGTATCGTAAGTATGTCGCAAAACATACACACGCTACGTCACTTTGCTTAAGCTACCTACTCCATCATACCAAGGGTCATCCTACACTCCGAAAGGAAAAACCTAACACACTGATACCAACTTTGTCATGACCCAGTCCCTCAAACCTCCCCAAAGATCTTTTATGCTGCTGCTTTGCACCGGCACTTAAATCACGCAACGTTTAAAGGCGTAACGTAATTCAAGTAAGCCGAAAACCCAGAAATCTAAACCATGAAAAGTTAGAGTGATAAAACATTAGTTAAAAATATTTAAAATCTCAAGTTAAAAATCTCAAAACTTAAATTTATTTTCTTAAAACTTGTGGCAGCATCTCCTTTGTAAAAACTAGCCCCAAACGAGTACAAAACATAGAATATAAAAAGGGCATCCCGAATCGGGAGCAACTCTCACCTAAAGGCGGAACACAACCACAACAGGTATATACAACGTTGTAGATGAAGAAATAAGCAATTAAGAAGTGAAAACAACATAATAAGATGTAAAACAACATCGCGGCATGAAATAAAAGCCGGCTCACACGAGCGCGACAACCAGAAACACAAATAATATACAAATATCGAATCTTTCAGTCTCGTCTCTAAGTCAAATACATATAACTGGTAGATGGAGAGTACTATATACAAATAAGATATACAAGCAGAAGTATATGGATATCCACAAAAAAACCCACCTACAAAAGGTCTCACACCCAACAGTAGCGGTATCCACCGAAATGATGCAATAAAGAGCCAGGGTCAACCCTGCAAAACACTATGGCACAACGGGGGTGAGTTGCCAACTCGTGATGAGTAAATAACATCGTACAAGTAATCACATGCATGCACGATAAACAACCCATCCTACGTATGCGGTCATGATAGCATAAGTACAATAATATAATATGCAGCATAATCCAAATCAAGTACTACGTCGGGGTACAACAACTATGAGTACAGAGTATATCATAACAGTCCCGAGTGTGGGATAAAAATAGAGGTACTATAAACAAATCATCATAAATCCGGTGTCAAGAAACAACACCCAAATCCCAATATCTCAGGTGTCGTCACTCTGATCGGCCCTCATATCCATTTCATCATATAACGCCGGTCGGCATCCTCCGGATATCTGCCGAGTTTCCATAAAATCACCGGTAGGTAATGCCCCCCTGCCTAGCTCATCGTCATCCCCACAATCTTCTTACCTCGGGATATACCCGCAGACGGCTTTGTTAGTGTATATGCCCTAGAGGCCATTACTGTATCATACTAGTTTGTATATTACTTAATGGAAGCTTGGGATATTCACCTTGTATAATAAATCTTGCTCAATATAGTAGTATACTACTTGGTTTGTTTCTACTTCAATGTGTGCATATGTTTATTTTAGTATATCACCTATATACATTAGTGGAGCCCTTAGGATCATTGCTTGATTACCAGCGTTGTGATGGCAGTCACACTAGTGGGGGCTGGATAATCTATAAGCACATTCTTATGCAGGTCCCTAGTCGCAGGACTATCGAGACAGGGAATCGATACTCCGGAGTAGACTAGCGTATGCGCTTCTCATCCCAGTGTGGGAGATGGCCGTCCCACAGCCATCAGTACGTCGTACTGGAGATAGTATGCGGGTGCTCGTTGGGTTACGAGTACACTGGACAGGACTCGTCGGGAACTGTTGGTTGGTACTATAGATATCATCAGTTATCAGTTTCCGGGTGACATGAGTACAGCTTAGTCCGCTGACTTGACACTGTCACTTCGCCTCGAGTGTGTTCCCACTGTACTTTGATTACTACCCTACCACGGCTCAAAGGAGTCGTGCAAACACGTAGTTTTTGGGTGCAGTCCCGAAGCACTTGGAAGCAGTGACGGTTAGACAGGATTCGTCTCTCCCGGTATTAGGGGTTGACATCGCGCTGTGTCTAGGAGAGCCATTACACGAGTAGTCCCTGGCCAGGGCAAGCGAGATATACTGGTAGGTTTCCAGTGTTATCTCAGGGTGTTATGGGCTTTACTCCGACACGACTTGTACCGCTATTAGGGGACTGATGTTTACCGCCCTCTAGGCCCGCCATGCGATGTATCAGACGAACAGACCGGACTGTACGGAGACTGTCACATTCAGACTCAGTAGGAGTTCAGATGGGTTTCACCTCGTCAGTCTTCTTGTCGGCATCTATCTGGGGACCGTTACGCACAGCTAGTGCCGCTTGCAGTCTGTGGTTAAACCCACTGCCAGCGTAGTGTCGAGTCTTTAGAGTCCCACACAGAAAGCTATTCGCCTTTAGGCAAAAGAGTAGAGGTCGCGTGGTTTTGCGACAGGGTTCGGTCACATCCGTGCACTTGTGCACGTACAGTGTTCGGACAGTTAACACTAGCGGGCTTTGGTTTAAGCCAGATCCCAGTGTACGTTTTGGGATTGGTTTTATCTCGTATGTATTCGTGTTCCTCGGAACGCGGATGCGGGTGTGTATGCACAGTTGACGGAGAGACAGAGGCAGAGGATTCTCATTAGGGTTGTTGACTGTTGACTGTTGACTTTTTGCTCAACCCTAATGAGAATATGATATGTAATTAACAATAATATTAATTAAATATTATAGTGACATGGTTGTTGAGGGGTTGACTTTGTTGACTTGTTGACTTTGTTGACCGGTTGACTAGGTTGGACTAGTTGACCATCATCATGACAATAGCTATCATTTCATGGCAATGACTTTTGCTTGCTTGTTTATCTTATGCAAAATGAGTGCATGAAATGATATGGCTATTATAGTTTAAACCATCACATAATACTTGATTGCTATGATTTGTTATGATGGCTTTGGATTATGAGAGCCAAGAGAGAAAAGTCTTGCTCATTCTCTCATTTTCCTTTCTCTCTCTTGGCTTGAGCTCTCACCCTCTTTCTCTTGCTCTCCCTTTCTCTCTAATCTATGGTTCATTTGTCTCATGAGTTGAGAAGCAAGAACCATAGAGAAAAAATCCCAACACACTCTCCTCTACTCACTCTAGTTCACAAGGTTTAGCAAACCGAGTGAACTAGTTTCTTCAAAGCTCGAAGAAGAAGCCAAAGGTAGAAGCTTTCGGGTGGATCGATCTTCGGCGCAAGGAGACGACGGGATGAAGCCGATCCGTACACCATCGAGAGTCGAAGACGAAGGAGTTCAAGAAAGAAAGGTATAACCCCCTAACCGAGTAGTTAACAACTCCTACTTAGGTTGTTAGGTAGATAGTTTAACAAAGATCCGTTTTGAGTCCATGTTACCTCCTCTAGAAAAATCGTTTTTCGTCACTTCCGCAAGCCCGTAAGTACCGGGAGCAGTAGCATGGACATACAGTGGTATCAGAGCCTAGTTAAACACTACCTAACATGTTAGCATAGTAACTAGAAATTCGATCGGAGAAAAAGTCGCGAAATACACCCCGATATCAAACTTGCTGTCGATTTTCAAAGTACTGTAAAAGTAATAAATCATGCTTCAAAAATCGACTCAGGGTTTTTATAAGATACTGTAGAAAAACAGTGCAGAGAACCCATCAAACTGCCGCGGAAACGCGGCAATAGCTTGCTATTGCCGCGGTTCCGCGGCCATCTTACCTCTTCTCTGGATCTTCTTTACTGCAGTATACTCAGTGGGGTATTTTGGGAATTTTGGTATGTGTTTTTTCAGCCCAGATTTTCAAGAAATAAAAATTTGTTTTGGGGGCTTTAAAAACCGTATTTTGATCGAGTTTCTTATGACTTAAGCTGATGGGTTTATTTCTGTGATGTGATATTTGTATTGAACGTCTGCTAATCGCTATAAGTGGGAGTTATACAAATCTGTGATCTGTAATGTTATTGGTTTGTGTATATGAATTCATTGGATTGTCGCGGGTGAATAGCCGGGGGTTGTGAGACGAGAGTTTTCTTTTCTTTCAATTCATGTAAATTTGTAAATTGATGTAATAATTATTTGTATGGCCGCACAACCGGGTCGGGGTTGTAGCCGTCATTGTATAATTTCTTTTTACTGTTTTTGCTCCTAGGATAGACCCATGGAGGGGGTGCACAAACTACCGGGTATCCCGAAGTGCCGAGTGGCCTACTCACGGAGTTGAGGGAGGTTGCATCGCTTCGGGTACTTGGCGGGTAGTTTGCCGCACCCGTAGGGGTCTAGGGTAGGGTTTGGCTATTCACCGCGACCGTGTAATCTTCTTTTCGTTACAGGCTCGTACGAATTGCGGGTTCCTAGTATATCCAATGTGTTCATCTGTGATCTGAAATGGCTATCATTGCAATATATCTATATATGATATTATTTAGGCGTTGCTTATGTTTTGCAGCTGCGCTAGCCCAACCCCCGCTCTGTCGTTAGTTAAGTAACCTAACGGGTAATGACGGGGCCCCGTGGCGAATGCGAATGGCATAAGCGTACGTCATATTTTGGTTGTTTTCTGCAATGGTAGGATTAAATGATAGGACGCATTAAAAGAACTAATGCAAGAATAACGCGCATTAAAAGAACTAATGCAAGAAAATAAACCAAGTAAAAGTTGTTAGAACACTTTGAAAACCACTCGGTTCTTTTCAAAACCAAACTTTTAAATGCGGAGCTTGAGCCACTCCTTTTAAAAGCTATCTCGTTCCATCGATTATATCAAGTTCACTACGTTCACGGCTTCGCCAAAACCATTCGTAGCCCTCCGTCGTTTCACATGGATGGTCAATAGTATTCAAGCTATGTTTGTTGGCCAAAGTCAAGGCATAGTGATTGGTAGCTATTGGGTATTCATGTGCAGCATAGATAGATGTGTTGGTTTGGGGAAGCCGTTCTACCTTGTTGGCCAAAGTCAAGGGTATGTGCGGGTGGGCTCAAATTAACCTGGAGAATGACGGGTAGAACTTGACATGTGACTTATGATTTGTTGGCCAAAGTCAAGGTCATAAGAGCATGGGGCAAAAATCCACATCGGGAGTTTCAAAAGAACTGAAACTTGCTAGTGTTGCATACCATTTGGAGTGTGATGATTCTGGTAGGATTCCTTCAGTTTCGTCACGCAATGATATTTGGATCCCGATCCTACTGTGAGTATATGCTACTCCTCGGGAAATTTCTCACTTAACGATCAATGCTATAAACCAAGTAGGTGTCTAAAAAGATGTTAGCGGGGCTACACCCCCAGGGAAAAGAGGTTCTTAAATTAAGGAACTTCACGAAAGCGTTGGAAAACCTCCCTCGAAGTACCGACACCAGCCTGGCCGAACGGTTAAGCAAGAAATGTATGGTGAGATTGATCCTGACTAATTCTTCCTTTTGGTTTGAGGAGGGATTCGAGAAACAGTGGGAGGCATCCTGTTTAGACAAAATTAAAAACCACTCTAAACTTGCAAGAGCATCATGCTGAGTGTTTCTTCTCTCTCTCCTAATTGTAGCGACCAATCGACATGACTGGACTTAAGTTACTTCTAGATAACAACATACTGACAGGGCCAAACTACAAAGATTGGCTCAGGAATGTCAAAATGGCAATCACTTACGACAAGCTGGGGTGTCTTCTTACCACCAAAGCTCCCCCTTTCCTTGGTCCCACCTCGAGCGTCGCGGATAAGGAAATCCGTAAGACTTGGGAGATCGATTGCGCGAAGGCCAGGTGCCTTGTGCTTGCCTCAACGAACATCAGAGGAGGCACGAGAATATGGACCTCGAATCCATATTTCTCCATACAAAATAACTGTATGGAGAGCAGTCTCGTATCGCAAGATACGAAGTGTCGAAGAAGTTATTTTCAGCAAGGTTAGCCGTCGGATCATCGGTAGCGGAACACGTGCTTAAGATGATTGGCTACATAGAAGAGCTCGCGGACCTTGGGACCACGTTGGAGAATGAGCTCTATACGGACTTGATTCTCCAGTCCCTTCCTTCCACTTACGCCCAGTTTGTCCTGAACTTCAACTTATAAGAAAAGGAAGTTGAACTTTCAGAACTCCTCAACATGCTGAGGAGCGCAGAGGGCACCCTACAGAAAGGTAGGGAAACATCCACTTTGTTTGTAGGAGGATCTTCCACTTCTAGGTCCAAGGCAAAAGCCAAGGGAAAGAAGAAGAAAGCCCCCGCCAAACCAAGGGGCGGTGTTAGTAAAGTGGATACGAAAGGAAAGGCAAAAGCAACAAAGAAAGTGGGGAAGCTTGTGGATAAAGAAGAATGCTTCTATTGTCATAAGAGTGGACACTGGAAGAAAGATTGCAGGGCTTGGAAGGCCAGAACACAGGATCTGAAGCAGGTTGCGGCTTCAGCTTCAAGTGTGTATGTTATTGAAAACTGTCTTTCAATAAACTCTACTTCCTGGGTATTGGATACCGGATCAGGATCTCATATCTGTAATTCTTTGTAGGCGTTGAGAAACCGTAGGGTTTTGAAGGCAGGTGACATGACCCTTAAAGTTGCAAACGGAGCTAGCATGGATGCTAAGGCCGTGGGGGACTATCACCTGGGAATGTCAGATGGACATGTTTTGGTTTTACGTAATTGCTTTTTTGTACCCAACGCAACTTGTAATATCATTTCTGTATCTTTGATTTCTAAAGAAAGTTATGAATTTGCGTTTGTAAGTAATGTTGTAAACATTCACCTTAATCAAGTTCTGATTCGGTCAGGTACTTTAAGCAATGGTATATACGTACTAAACCAACCACAGATTTTCGATGTCCAGAATACACACAAAAGAAAGTCTCCGGAAATAAATCAAAATTTCTTATGGCATTGTAGACTGGGTCACATCAATGAGAGAAGGTTGATGAAGTTACATATAGAAGGATATTTGAATCCATTCGAATATCAATCGTATGCCACTTGCCAATCCTGTCTCAAAGGAAAGATGACAAAGACTCCGTTCAGTGGACACGGAGTAAGAGCGAGCGAGCTCTTGGGACTCGTACACAGCGACGTGTGCGGTCCAATGTCTACACATGCCCGAAGCGGTTATTCTTACTTCATTACTTTTACGGATGACTTTTCAAGGTACGGTTATGTCTTCTTAATGAAACATAAGTCCGAAGCCTTTGGAAAATTCCAGGAATATAAGAATGAAGTAGAAAAACAAACCGGCAAAACTATCAAGATTCTAAGATCGGATCGAGGCGGTGAATACTTGAGTGCCGAGTTCCTGGACTATTTAAAAGAGAACGGAATTCTCTCTCAGCTTACTCCTCCATACACTCCGCAACATAACGGTGTATCGGAGAGACGGAACCGAACCCTATTGGATATGGTACGGTCCATGATGAGTAACGCTTAGTTACCGCAATCATTCTGGGGATATGCACTAGAATCAGCTGCATACCTTTTGAACCGAGTTCCAACTAAGACTGTGCCTACTATACCATATGAGATGTGGTGTAGGAAGAGACCCTATCTTAATCACATTAAAACATGAGGATGTCCAGCTTTTGTCAAAAAGCAGCTCGAGGCACGCTCAGTACAGTGCAAGTTTGTGGGATATCCAAAGAACTCCAAGGGATATTTCTTCTATTGCGAAGAGGAACAAAAGATTTATGTTTCTCGTCATGCCCACTTCTTGGAAACTGAATTTTTGGAAAATCAAATAAGTGGGAACGCAATAGAACTGGAAGAAATTCCAGAACCACGAGCTATTACTGAAAGCTTAGTAGAACCAGAGGGTTCGAAAGATCATGACATTCCTACGCCGCTCCGCAGGAGTAGTAGGCAGTCTCATCCGCCCGAGAGATACTACGGTTTTCTCATAGACGGGGATAGAGAGGATTGCATCATAGATTATGATGAGCCGACTAGCTTCCAGCAGGCCATTCAGAGCGTTGACTCGGTAAAATGGCTGGATGCAATGCGGACCGAAATGGAGTCCATGTACACCAACAAAGTATGGACGTTGGACGTTGCTCCAGATGGGGTAAAACCCGTAGGATGCAAGTGGATCTTCAAAAGGAAGATTGGTGTAGATGGACAGGTTGAGACATATAAAGCTAGACTGGTTGCAAAGGGTTTTCGTCAAAGACCTGGTTTGGACTATGACGAGACCTTTTCTCCAGTAGCTATGCTGAAATCCATTCAGATCCTTCTTGCCATTGCTGCCTTCCACGATTATGAGATTTGGCAGATGGACGTAAAGACCGCTTTTCTAAATGGAAATTTAGAGGGGTGTGTTTATATGGACCAGCCAGAGGGTTTCACTCAGAGTGGGAGCAGCAGAAAGGTGTGCAAGTTGCTTAAGTCCATCTATGGACTAAAGCAGGCATCGCGGAGTTGGAACATCTGTTTTGATGAGACGGTCAAGGAATTTGGCTTTATCAAAAATCCAGATGAGCCATGCATCTATAGTAGATTTGTAGCGAGAACTGTACTATTCTTCGTTTTATACGTGGATGACATTCTCTTAATAAGAAATGACATTCTTATGCTACAATCTGTCAAGGGGTTCTTGTCACACAGGTTCTCCATGAAAGACCTGGGTAATGCCTCATACATTCTGGGGATCCGGATCTATCGTGACAGATCCAAGAGGATACTGGGACTCTCACAGTCCAGGTACATCGACACCATACTGAAAAGATTCAGTATGGAAGATTCCAAGCGCGGTAATCTACCGGCTTGTCACGGGATCACCCTCTCCAAAGAGATGTCTCCCAAGACTGATTTGGAAAGGGATCGCATGTCTATTATACCCTACGCTTCTGCGGTAGGCTCTATAAAGTATGCGATGTTGTGTACCAGACCAGATGTAGCTTATGCACTGAGCGTGGTAAGCCGGTATCAGTCAAACCCTGGGGAGAAACATTGGATAGTAGTAAAGAACATTCTTAAGTACCTGAGAAGGACTAAGGAGATGTTCTTGGTGTATGGCGGAAAAGACCTCCAGATCGAAGCCTTTGCTGACTCCACCTTCCAAAGTGACAAGGATGATTCCAAGTCCATGTCGGGTTATGTCTTTACCCTCAATGGAGGGGCGGTGTGTTGGAAGAGTTCCAAACAGGAAACCGTTGCTGACTCGACGATGGAAGCGGAATATATCGCTGCTGCAGATGCCGCAAAAGAAGCTGTCTGGGTAAGGAAGTTCTTAACTGAACTTCAGGTGGTTCCGTCCATTGTTGATCCAATACCTCTGTATTGCGACAACAACGGGGCTATAGCTTTAGCAAAGGAACCAAGATCCCATCAGAAGTCCAGACACATCTTAAGGCGGTATCACCTGATCAGGGAGATCGTGGGTCGCCAGGAGATCGAGGTTCGGAGAGTTTCTACGGAAAACAACACTGCTGATCCACTCACAAAGGCCTTACCCCAGACTCAGTTCGAGCAGCTGATCGAGATGATAGGTCTTCGATACGCCAGTACATGGCCTTAGTGCAAGTGGGAGATTGTTAGTGTATATGCCCTAGAGGCCATTACTGTATCATACTAGTTTGTATATTACTTAATAGAAGCTTGGGATATTCACCTTGTATAAACAATCTTGCTCAATATAGTAGTATGCTACTTGGTTTGTTTCTACTTCAATGTGTACATATGTTTATTTTAGTATATCACCTATACACATTAGTGGAGCCCTTAGGATCTTTGCTTGATTACCAGCGTTGTGATTGCAGTCACACTAGTGGGGGCTGGGTAATCTATAAGCACATCCTTATGCAGGTCCCTAGTCGCAGGACTATCGAGACAGGGCATCGATACTCCGGAGTAGACTAGCGTATGCGCTTCTCATCCCAGTGTGGGAGATGGCCTGTCCTACAGCCATCAGTACGTCGTACTGGAGATAGTATGCGGGTGCTCGTTGGGTTACGAGTACACTGGACAGGACTCGTCGGGAACTGTTGGTTGGTACTATACCTATCGTCAGTTATCAGTTCCCAGGTGACATGAGTACAGCTTAGTCCGCTGACTTGACACTGTCACTTCACCTCGAGTGTGTTCCCACTGTACTTTGATTACTACCCTACCACGGCTCAAAGGAGTCGTGCAAACAGGTAGTTTTTGGGTGCAGTCCCGAAGCACTTGGAGGCAGTGACGGTTAGACAGGATTCGTCTCTCCCGGTATTGGGGGTTGACATCACGCTGTGTCTAGGAGAGCCATTACACGAGTAGTCCCTGGCCAGGGCAAGCGAGATATACTAGTAGGTTTCCATTGTTATCTCAGGGTGTTATGGGCTTCACTCCGACACGACTTGTACCACTATTAGGGGATTGACGTTTACCGCCCCCTAGGCCCGCCATGCGATGTATCAGACGAACAGACCGGACTGTACAGAGACTGTCACATTCAGACTCAGTAGGATTTCAGATGGGTTTTACCTCGTCAGTCTTCTTGTCAGTATCTACCTGGGGACCGTTACGCACAGCTAGTGCCGCTTGCGGTCTGTGGTTAAACCCACTGCCAGCGTAGTGTCGAGTCTTTAGAGTCCCACACAGAAAGCTATTCGCCTTTAGGCAAAAGAGTAGAGGTCGCAGGGTTTTGTGAAAGGTCGCATGGTTTTACGACAGGGTTCGGTCACATCCGTGCACTTGTGCACGTACAGTGTTCGGACAGTTAACACTAGCGGGCTTTGGTTTAAGCCAGATCCTAGTGTATGTTTTGGGATTGGTTTTATCTCGTATGTATTCGTGTTCCTAGGAACGCGGATGCGGGTGTGTATGCACAGTTGACGGAGAGACAGAGGCAGAGGATTCTCATTAGGGTTGTTGACTGTTGACTGTTGACCTTTTGCTCAACCCTAATGAGAATATGATATGTAATTAACAATAATATTAATTAAGTATTATAGTGACATGGTTGTTGAGGGGTTGACTTTGTTGACTTGTTGACTTTGTTGACCGGTTGACTAGGTTGGACTAGTTGACCATCATCATGACAATAGCTATCATTTCATGGCAAAGACTTTTGCTTGCTTGTTTATCTTGTGCAAAATGAGTGCATGAAATGATATGGCTATTGTAGCTTAAACCATCACATAATACTTGATTGCTATGATTTGTTATGATGGCTTTAGATTATGAGAGCCAAGAGAGAAAAGTCTTGCTCATTCTCTCATTTTCCTTTCTCTCTCTTGGCTTGAGCTCTCACCCTCTTCCTCTTGCTCTCCCTTTCTCTCTAATCTATGGTTCATTTGTCTCATGAGTTGAGAAGAAAGAACCATAGAGAAAAAATCCCAACACACTCTCCTCTACTCACTCTTGTTCACAAGGTTTAGCAAACCGAGTGAACTAGTTTCTTCAAAGCTCGAAGAAGAAGCCAAAGGTAGAAGCTTTCGGGTTGATCGATCTTCGGCGCAAGGAGAAGACGGGGTGAAGCCGATCCGTACACCATCAAGAGTCGAAGACGAAGGAGTTCAAGAAAGAAAGGTATAACCCCCTAACCGAGTAGTTAACAACTCCTAGTTAGGTTGTTAGATAGATAGTTTAACAAAGATCCGATTTGAGTCCATGTTACCTCCTCTAGAAAAATTATTTTTCGTCATTTCCGCAAGCCCGTAAGTACCGGGAGCGGTAGCATGGACTTACAGGCTTATCCAACTCCTCGAATCGAGCACGCTCATAGCTCAGAACCGAAAAAACTCATGGTGGACACGAAATATTATATCAAGGGAAAACCGCACTGTTTAAATATTTCAAGTTTTCAAAATGTACCTTGCGGTTTCCTAAATCCACGAAACAGAAATCTCATGAAAACATCAAATGAGATATGTCACTGTGGCAATGTATGCATGATACAATTCATGATGCGTACTAATACCAGAATCGTTATCTAACTGTCAATAATGAATGTGGTACAACATATATTTATCCATGGTAATTTCTATAGTGTGCGTGGCATGGAAATTACCAACGGTGTGTGTGGCATATAAATCAATGCTCGTGCAACATGAACCGTCAGTAATGGTGCAGTGCCCTATTAATGATATGTCGATGTACAACAAGTAATAGGATGTAAAAAATGGTGCTCATGCACAATCAATATATATATATATATATATATATATATATATATATATATATATTTACACGCGCACACACACACACACACAGACATAAGAATATCACACAAGGTTATTTCACTTGAATCTAGCCTTCGGCGTTTAACGCCATACATGCGATTCCCCCGTAGAAGTTAAATCTACTCACCGGACGATCTTGAGCTAAGTTAATCCGATCACCTCCTTCCCCTTCCTGGCTATGTGTGAAGTCCCTGCCTGTGATCCTAGCATCACACAGAACCAAAACTCGTGAAATTAGTAAACTTACGATAACACAGACACAAACGGCAACTAACGAATCGACTCCCACAAGCTACCAAGTGTTAGCTTAGCGTGATAAACACGTGCAGCCACATCCTAGACCATACCTATGGCTGTTAAACGTACGAAACACTTAAACCAAAGTTGGATAAATCTGTATCACACGTTGCCGAAACTCTTGAATTCTAGCTAAACGGTCCCAGATTTTTATACACAATGAATTAGAGAAAGTTGCATATGCCATGAGCCTAAACTTTGCCCCAGAGACCCTACGACCAAGACACGAACCTCAGCTCCAAGCTCTGGCCACAATTTGCGGCCAGAAGGGATAAAATTGCGGCCATAATTTAGGGTAAAGGGCTCAGGTTAAAGTGGTGGGTTCTAGACCTCAAATACATCTCTCAGTGATGGTTCCTAAAATAAAACCTGGGTGGATAGCAGATCAAGACAGAACCGTAAATTAACACAAAATACGATATTAACACTAATTTTAAATCATTAAGGTATTTTACTGAAACTAATTAACACAACAAACTTTCTTAGAGTCTAAACAAGGGTTAAAGATCATTACCTCACCAAACTTAGGAAAAACCCTAGCCATCCAAGCTCCATGTCATCACAAGAGGGTTAAACATGCTTAGTTGGGGTTTTAGTGAGGTTTGATGTGGTTTAGGCTTGAGGTTAGTGGAGAAAATAAGGATCAAGTGAAGTTTTTTTTTTAATGAAGAAGAAGAAGAAGAGGAAAATGAGAGAGAGTGAGGGTTTTGAGGGAATGAGAGGATGGGAGAGTGTTGAGATGAGACTTGGATTTTGAGAGCCATGCTCTCTACCTCTCTTCATTTAATGCCTCCCATGCTTTGTCCCCCCCCCCACCCATTCTCCCATGCCTCATCATTCATTTCTTTTCTCTCTTTCTTTCATTTTTAAAATAAAAACTTGTACTTAATATATATATATATATATATATATATATAAGATGACATAATAGGTTAAGTGTTATGGCTAACAAAGTATAGTTAACACTTCCTTAACCCTAGATTAACATGCACATGTGTGTGCAAGTACAAAAATTATTAAATAAAATATTAATTAATTATTATAAAATATGTAAAAATAATTATTGGTTAAATTTATTATAAACCCGCATTATATCGCTTAATTAACTCTAATCACGTTCTAAGGTGTTACAATCATGCTCCAGACGTCGCTTACGGGGTGTAGGGGAAGTAACTGCCGGAGTGGAGACGAACCTCATATAGGCCCTGCTAAGACCCAGTCCCTATCTTCCCTCCTAACCTCCGTGGTGCCCTCCGTGTGCGGCGTCTAGGACTGGGGTCAACATCGTCGAATCGGTCTGTCCACTAAAATCGATCCCCGATGCCTCTGCCTGCTCCACCACCCGCTCCTACACCCACATTAACTATTAAAATATAAGTATATCATTTAAATTTGAACTTATCAAAACAAAAATTTCATTCTAATTAGAATAAATATTAATACTTATGCAATACTCCTGGGTAGCGGTGTTGCGGTCAGCACGCTCGGTGTACCGTCCTGCGCTAGGGTCCGATCTCTCTTCAATTCGCCAAAAATTTACATATATTATAAAATAAATCTTAATATTACATTATATCAAAATAGATCTATTGTAAATAACTGATACCTCCATAACACGAGTAATGTTCCTTGAGCAACCTGTATAAGTGGAGCGACCCCTCTTTGCCGACTTCCTATTCACCTTATTTTGATCGGCTTGTTTCTGCACAACAAATTCAGATTTAGTTTTCTAATTAAGCAACACAAAAAAATAAATTATATACTAAATAATGAATTACATTTAAATTACAAACTTGTTTGCGCTGAGAGCCATAATATTGGCATAAGAGAGACCATGTATCTACGTCGACTCTTGCAAAGGCCGGAGTATGCAGGAGAGCTGCTCTCTCTGCCTCGGGGGTCGTCAGCCATACCAAATAGCAGTCGATCTTCAACTCGTTCCTATTGTATCGGACCTTAGATTGCATGTTCTTCATCAAGCCCAGGTACAGAGTGTGAAGATCGAGCACTCTCTTAGGGTGATCAGGATCGGGTACAGGCTGAAAGTCGTAAGCCAACAGCAAATAAAAAAAATAATGTATTTAAATTACAAGTGTTAAATAATAATAAATTTATTGGATAAGTCAAATGAAAATATATATTAATACCCGAGTCTGATCTCAGAAGAGGGCAAATGAGCGCCGGTGCTGATCGTCCCACTCAACATGAAGTGGATACTTCTTTTGGATGTGGCTCTCATCCCCCATATACCGGCCGAACCGCTCGGCATAATCGCCAGTATAGCAATAATCGGGGGTGAAGAAGATGGAAAATGGTGCCTCCCCCTAGCTCTATCAGGCCTCAGCCTGTGGGGCTGATTCGGCCCTCGAGTCCCCCTCTCGGGATGGCGCTGCCCTGCATCTACAAGAAATATCAAGGCAAGAAATATTAAGAAAAAAATGGTATTAAGAAATTAAGGATTAACGAAAATTGAGCTACGATATATACCTCCGGCGACAGCAGCACGAGCCTGGGCTCGGGCAGCAGCACGAGCCTGGGCTCGGGCAGCAGCACGAGCCGGACGATAGTTCCTCCGGTGAGGAACAGCCGGTGACCCGGACGTGGACGCATCCCCTCCAACTAGAAAATAAACATTGACGACAAAATTACATGAAGTTATGTTTATTCTTAGAGAATATGTAAAATGACTAAATATTTTATATTTATTCATACTAACCTGCGGACTGAGTGGAGGGTACAGAAGTGGCGGGGGTAGCCTCTGCACCAGATGTGGATGCACCACCTATAATTAGACAATTAAAAATAGATTATATAAGTAATTGCAAAAATTATGTGTATATCTATAATATAACATTCTAAATGAATATGCATGCAATATAGGATATATAAACATACTCACAGATGCGGTGGTGAGCTCTGGCCGAGATGTGGAGGCACCACCTACAACTAGACAATCAAAAAATGATTATCTAAGTAAGATCAAAAAGAATGTGTGTATATTTATGATATAACATTCTAAATCAATATGCATGCACTATAGGATATATAAATATAACTACTCTGAATTTACTGTACAGAAATTTTCCAGTTTAATGTACAAAAAATGAGTTATACAATCTGAGTTTGAGTTATAAGTAAATTTTGTTATATAACAGCAAGAATCAACTTGTAGATCACTGGTAAAGCCTTGCACTGCTGTGACGTAGCCTCTGTGTTCGATCCCCATCAGACACAATATTTTTTCTAATTTTTCTTTTTAACTTTTTGGAAGCTCAAAAGTTTACACGTGCAATACACAGAAAAATGAGAAGTTGGAAAAATCAAACATGTGGAAAATGGAGTAAACACTGAGTTGTACACATGGCATGAATCCAGAGTTATGAAGCCCTAGATCGGCTGGTGGAAAGCATATAATGGCCGGTACCGACGGTTCAACCATAGCTAATGAGGCCCGGGCTTTGCTCACTTGACTCTTCCCCTACCCCAAACTCCCATGCACTGTTTGATTTCCCTGCAATCAAACAAAGACCTTTCATTTCACCATTAAACAAAATTTTAATGCTTTTTAATCCAAATTTTTTAATTCCAAAACCCTAATTCTACATTATAAATACCACCCCACACTTAGGCTCAGCATCATTCTGAAATTTCTAGCCAAAACTCTCAAAAATTCTCTAAATACAAGTGGAGTAAAATGGAGTTAGTAAGCAGTCAACTTCCGGCGAAGGATCGTAGCTATTCCGGAGCTCCCGCGACGCCACGACGACAACCCTCTCTTTTTATGCCTTTTCTTAACCTAACTAAGTAATAAGTCCCTCCTAAACTTCTTTTCTCTTCATTGAATTTATCTTTTTACAAAATTCGGTAAAAGTGGAGTTAATACCGATATCACTTTTTCCAACTCCTATAACTCCAATTCCTATTATCTTTTGTTCAAAAAAAATTTATACAATCCTTGTAACCTTAAACCCTAATATTTAGAATCAAAATTTCATCAAAATTCTCATGTGAAATAACAATAGTAACACTTTTTCATTTAGATGCCATGAACTTTAAATATCATCTTTTATTGTTTTGTTACAAACATACCTTTAGGAAAACTTCACGGGGTAATGACCTACCCCACACGCATACATGGTTCCATAGCACGATACCTCTTTTACATGAATTTTTGTTACGAAGACATTATTACAAGAAAATACCACTCATTATAAAAACGGATTTCTTTTGAACGGTATTTTAAATTCCTTTGCGAATATGCCTCTACAACCCTCTTTAGGGGACCCGCTATTGGATGGTGCAGATTATCGCATATCCTTGGGCTAGTAGAGCGAGATGCAGACCTCCTCACGGAGTATTCGGTCTCGAAAGGTTTTAAATACAGTTTTTAAGAAAAACGAATTTTTTCTAATTAAATAAAAATTAATTTTTAATAATTACATAAAATTACAAAATCCATATATTTTCAAAATATAATAAACTTACATTTTTTAAAATGAAAGAATTACAAGTTTCACTAAAATACCATCAAGATACCAACAAAAGACAAGTTTTACAATAAAATACCATGAACTTTCCAAGCTAAGCAATTATCACTAAAATACCTCAAATTCTTAAAATTCATATCCATGAAACCCCTAAATAATATAAATAAATTCTCGAGGTTTATTTTGAAATTTAATTAAAAATATTTTTCATTAAACCCCCTCAAGTTATATAAAACAATATTTAAGGACTTTAGTAAATATAGGTTTAAGCGGGATCAATTCTCTTGAGCCCAGGGAGCCGGAGAAAGTGAGTGCTTGCCTATTTAAGGTAGAAAACTTAACGTAGTTATCAATGGTAATTGTCTTGGGAAAAGACATAAATTCTGCCGTCCATGTGCAACAGTAACCGATGACTTCCGAACCAAATTCAAGATCTAAATCAGTTACAAGTGTCTGACTCAGTCAGAGTCCAATTCAATCCTGAATCCAAAGTCAAACATGAATACTTATGCATGAACATGAATACTTGAATTCAAACATCGATATCAAACATGAATACTTGACTTGACTTGACCGAACCATGATTATAACTTGACTTGACTACTTGATTATATCCTGAACCTGATTACTTGAACAATTTGTATCCATGGTCTCGGCAAGACTTGTAAACATAACCCATACAATACATTACGCGAGGATAACGGGGTAGATTGGTACGGAACGTATTAATGTGGCATGAGATGGTCACTTAAAAGACACCTACATAAACATTCATGTCGTTGTCTCGTGGGTTTTGATGAGGCCTTGTACTATATGTTACTATAGTCCACGGGGTAAGATAGACTCCTTTCGTATACACAAATACCTTCTGTACCAAGGTACAAACAACCATGTTAGAATAACAATCATATACCTGTACAACTTATCAGTTTCATTTCACATTACTTGTTATATTCCATTCCTTCTTTTGGGACTTACCGAGCGCTAGTTCGCTGACGACATTCCTGTCTTTTCTTTCTTTGCAATGTTCATCAGGAGGACCGAACTCTTAGGAGATCGAGCCTAGCCAGGAGGACTTGGACCAGCTCACTGCCTAGCCGGACTTCCAACTCTCCTTGTATTTACTTTCAGTTTGTATGCCACTGTTTAGGCACTGTTTATATCATTGTATCTTTTCATTTTAAAAAAGTTGTATGTGAAGTGAATGTAAATAAAAGTTGTTGTTTATCTTATATCTCTTGTCATTCTTACGAATTTTACATATATTGCTTAACTACGCATAACGTATTTATTTCTTAGTAAATACGTTGCGGCCCGCCACGTCACCGTTTCCGTACACTGGGAAGCGGGGCGTGACAATAAACATACCTGCGGGTGCGGTAGTGGCCTCTGTCTCTTATGTGGACATACCACCAATAGCTAGACAATTAAACATTGACTATATAAGTAATTTTGAAATAAATATGCGTGCATATCTATAATATTACATTCAAAATGAATATGCGTTCAATATACCTGGAGGTGTGGCAAAGTCCATACGGAAGGAGTCATCCGAAGAGGATACCGATCGGGGTGCAAGACCAGCCCTCTGGAGCTCCCTACACAAACACCCCGGATGGTAGAACCGCTCTGCCTCTACCGCGGTTGGTGCTCCTGGTGCCCCTCCCTGCTCCGAGCATCGTCATCAGACCTAGATAAGAGTACAATCATTACATATGCATGCAATATATGTATAGATCGTAGAAATGTGAAGCAATAATATAACATTACTGATAATATTTTTCGTTTCGTAGACGCATTAGATATATCTACTTAGATTTCATCATCGATATCATTTCAAACTCACGTAACTTCACAATCACCCGAAGACAACCTGTCTTTTGAAACAGATGGTCGGAGCACTCTAAGTCTTCTCTCTTCTTCATCCTCGCCGTTATCCTCCATACGATCCTCGAATTCTGGGACATCGTAAACATCCCTGGATTTCCAACGGCATACGACACTCTATCCCGGATGCTTCAAGCACTGTGAGTAGTATACTTAGAACGCTTGGTTCGGAAAGATAAATAGATCGTACTGACCGTAAAATCGAAGTGTGTTCACACTAGTCAATCCATATTCATCTTTCCAAGTCCCGAGATTGTTTCTCTACTTATCTGTATTGGTTCGTGTATCATACCAAATATACTGAAATAAAGAAAACAGTTCTGATCGTCCGGGATATTGGATGCCAAGTATGCAATTTAAGTATTCTTAATAAATCACACCATCCAATCCTACCGTCGCAATCCCACTATTCTGAGTGGTTTGAGATGTTTTTATGTACTTAACTTCAAATTTTTATCCAAGGACACCGAATCCTTTATAATATGCAACCTCCATACTAGGAAACTGAGCTAAACATATTGAATCTCTCTCTAATGATGCAAACAAGTTCTGATCGTGGATCTGACAAAACAAATTTTACGACAAATACATAATGATATAAGTTTAGATTAAGACTGATACGAAGTATTCTGGCGATCCCCACGATCCGAGTCCGAGCAGTTGGAGGTAGCAATAACATGTTATTCGAACAACTTACATGATCTTTAACCCAATCGTAAAAATTATCTTGATGATATTTTTCCAATCGTTCATCAATCCAATAACGATGACCCTCACGTATCTCATTAATATAAATTCCGTTCTCAAAAATAAATTATAACATTAATATTATATCATTTCATACGCATACGCATACACACACAAAGACAAATATAACGATTAATCCAAAAAAAACTTACTCTCTAATTTCTTCAAGACATACGCTATTGAGGAGGATAAACTGATATATCTTGTTGATAAATATAGTGTCTACTCACTTATAATCTGCTTTACAATATGGCCCATCCTGAATTCTCCGAGACCGGTTAAGCTTCGTCTCAATGTTCTCGTCCAGATAGCGGGAACAAAATGTTGTTACTTCATCTAGAAGATAATCTTGCATGATAGAACCCTGGTCGATTTCTATTGCATATATACTTTTTTAGAGTGTAAAGGTACCTAAAGAAAAATATGTTAAATAAATAAATATGGGTATAGAGGATAATTTTACAAATTGCGTGAAACGAAAAATTCCACGTACCTTTCGACGGGATACATCCATCGATATTGTACCGGTCCGACAAACTTAGCCTCGATTGTAAGATAAACCGTTAGGTGTATTATGATATCAAAGAATGACGGTGAGAAAATACGCTCAATCTTGCAAAGTATCAATGAAATAGAATTTTCTAAATTCTCCAGCGTCACAACATCCAAGGTTTTAACGCACAATTCTCTAAAAAAGCAACAAAGGTCAATGATTACTAGACCAACCAATTCGGGAAGGGAAGTCCTGAGGGCTAACGGGAGAATGTGCTCCATAATAATATAGTGATCATGACTTTTTAGCTCATCGATCTTGCCTTTCACAATTTTTATTTTCTTGCTAAATGATCTTGAGAAATCTATGAGAACTTTCAAATCATGCTACAACTGCAGGAACTTTTTCTTCTCCGGTTGTGACATATGATACGCGGAATTGAGAAGTACAAACTTGCCCGGTTTACCCGCTATCGGTTTAGAATGCAATTCACTTCTAAATTTCCAGTCCGGAAGATCCATCCGAGCACGGAGGTTGTCTTTTGATTTTCTGTCTTTACAAAGAAGCAAGTTGAGTATGTTCTCAGATACTCTCTTCTCTATGTGCATGGCGTCCAGAAAATGACGCATTAAATTTTTTGACCAGTACGGAAGCTCGTAGAAAATTCTTAACTTGTTCCAGTAGGGTGGTTTGACCTGTTTTGCCGGATCTATCCCGAAGGTCACATTATTGTAACCATCCCACTGAGCAATCATGTCCTTTCAGGAAAATGAGGCTGGAGGCCCAAGAAGCTCCTGATGACCATTAAAGTGAGCAGCGTCTAATCTGTAGGGATGGTCTAGTGGCAGGAAACGCCGATGACCGCAATAATAAACCTTTCTGCTAAAATTCAACCATTTCGTTGTTGTATATTGATGGCAATAAGGGCATGCTTTTTGACCACGTACGGACCAACCTGATAGCATTCCATACGCAGAAAAGTCATTAATTGTCCACATTAAAGCCGCACGGATTGTAAAAGTTGTATATGTGTTTGCATCGTAATTCTCTACACCATCAATGAATAAAGATTTTAACTCATCGATCTGAGGTCGGAGATAGACTTCGATATTGTTTACCGGTGAGTTTGGTCCGTCAATAAGAAGAGGCATCATAAAGTAGGATTGATCCATAGCCAAGCAAGGCAACAGATTATAAACTATCATTACAACGGGCAATGTGCTGTGGCTTCCAGCCATATAGTTGAATGGGCAGAAGCCATCACTAGCGAGTCCGAGCCTGACATTGCGAGGATCACTACAGAATATATCGTGCCTCCTATCGAAATCCTTCCATACCAGTGAATCTCTTGGATAACTCATTTTTTCATCTTCACTTGGAGCAGTACGGTAATGCCAAATCATTGCCTCGGCTGTTTTCTTGCACCTGAATAGCCTCTGCAGCCTCTGTGTTATGGGAATGTTTCGTGCTATCTTGATAGGTATATCGCGCTTCTTATCAGATTTTTTCGGCTTAAACCTAGCCTCTCCGTATGTTGGACACAATTTCAAATCCAAATTCTCTTTCCGGTATAACACGCAATCTTTGGGACATGCATGAATCTTCTCACACTTCAGACCCAAATCAGACATCATCTTCTGGGTTTCGTACCATCTGTCGGGCGCGTTATTTTTCGGGAGCATAGAATCTTTCAGGAACTTCAGAAGCATCGTGAACGACTTGTTGCTCCATCCATTTAGGAACTTAATCTGGAAAAGTTGGACGAACCATGATAGGGTGGAATACTTTGCATTCTCATAAATTAGTCTTCTAGCATCATTCATGAACTTTTCATACTTATCCGCACGCGGTCCTTGACCGGAAGGAATGTAATCTTCGGTAGGAATACCATCACCTAGGGCAGCCTCTACCATATCCTCCATTTCTTCTCCTGGAAAGAAGTTATCGTCTTCTTCTTCTGTCGTATTATCGTCTTTTCCTTCTTCATCTGCCGTATTACCGTCTTCTTCTTGTCCTTCCCTGTGATATAGCCAAGTTGTATAAAATCTAGTAAAACCATGTTTAACGATGTGAAACTCTACGATTTCTACTTTCTGCCAGAACTTATTCCCACATCTATCACATGGACAGAGAATCTTCTCTAAAACGATCTTATTATGTGCGTGTACAAATTCAATGAAAGCAACAACTCCTGCGAAAAACTTAGATTGCATGCGTTGTTGCCAATCCATGTACATCCAGTCCTTAACTCTGATGTACTCGTAGGCCATGTTAGACTGTATAATATATAAATTGTAGTTTATGGTGACTATATTGAGAAATCTAAGAACGAGATGGTTACTGACAAAGAAGAAAATCCGTTGAGGAAAGTTTGTCGTTGAAAAGAATAAATTATCGATTAACAAAGTTAGATTTGAAGATACCCAAGTACGAGTTGTATTCTATGTATGTGTGTTTCAATTTATGATTTCGCTTAAGTGTAGGGTTGTTAGTGTGTATGCGCTTTGTATGTGCGTTTGTTGTGTATTCGTATTGTATGTGTATGTTTCGGCTGTCGGGGTAAGCTTCTATCCCATTAAGAATATATAGAACCGACACCCATTCGCTTATGCTTTCATCCGTTTCGAGTAAATTTCGGCAGCACCTTCCTGCTGTTCTCCGAGTACACTGTAATAGAATAGATAATCATTTAAATGTTGTGAAATAACGTTGAAATGAACATCTAATATATCTTTGTACACGGAGAACCTGCGGAAAAGTACCGACGAAATAACTCGAAACGAATGAAAACACAAGTGAATGCAGGTATTTGCTTTATACATTCCTAACTTATCCATACTGGACAAATCTATCGGTTATCATAGGATAGAATTTTCTCGTCACATAGACTACATGATAGTTGTTAGCACCAAACTATACCGCCCAATATTTAACAACCTTCGTATAGTTCTATGTCACGACGGATATCGAACGTATGTTAACCGATAGACGGAGACTAAATCGTGCTTTGATTTTCACATATGAATATCGATGAGAATATGAAAGTTTCATATTATCATCGAGTATCATATATTGGTTTTAACTTGAATTGGTTTTATGTTTACGTTTCGTTTTTAAGGGTTTGAAGATTTTAGTTTAGGGTAAGGTTTTCTTACGTTTACGGTAAAGTTTTACGTTTACGTAATCAACGAGTTAACTACTGAAAAAACAAGTGCACCTAAACCCTAACTCTAATTAACCCAAACCCTAACTCAAATTATCCCTAATTAACCTAAAATTAAGCGAATTAAACCAAATTAATCATAATCAATACCTTAACCCAAATTAACCATATTTTACCTAATTAACCCAAATTAACCCTAACCTTAACCCTAATCATCACCCAAACCCAAATTAACTGTAACGTTTTAAAAATAATTAAATAAATAATTAGATAAATAAAATCCTTTAGGTGAATTTTTTGATAATCGGTAAAATAAACCGTATTTTCCGTAAAACTTAACTATAATTATTTTTCAATATAGATTTAAATACCACTATTTTAACTATGTAATTGATAGTATTTGGTATTTATTTAGTCACTTATAAATTATTAGTTTACTTAAATATTTTTCCTTAATTAATTATTTCTAATATTAATATAAGCTTTTAATTATACATTAAATTAGTGCAAATTATAAATTGGAATGGGTTAATTTTACAAAAGTGAGCCATGACATACTAGAATTTAGTTTGTAGGATGCTCTTCTCTTCTTGATTTGTCTTCAAATTTCTAGACTTTTCTAGGTCAAATAAAATTAGAAAATAAATAAAATTAATTAATTTATGAAAAGACTTAAGTGAGATAATAATTTGAGAAGTCTTCTACACATTTCTACACTCTTCTCTCTCTCTCTCTCTCTCTCTCTCTCTTCTTCCCCTCAAGTGGCCGAGCCTTCCCCCTTGGCTGCCCAAATATTTCTCCACCTCATTCTCCACAAAAATTCTTCAAAATTTCATAGAAAATCAACACAAAAACTCCACTAATTCATCATTTAACCCATACCCTTTATTCTTTGGCCAAATAAGCTTGGATCTTGAGGCAAAGTTAGCATTTTGGTGGCTAGGTTGCATGTTTGATCTCATGTTTGTGGAGGTATAATCCTAACCCAAGTGTTTAATTGCTTCTATAATACTTCAAATTTAGCTAATTAGATGCTTAATTAGGTTTAATTTCAAATTTTGAAAATTCAAAAAAGGGGTTTGAGATTAAGTTAGGGTTTTCAAAAATTGGTTATGGTTTGAAAGTGTAGTATAATATCTTAGAGTATGCAAAATGAAATTTAGTTGTCAAATTACTAATTGTTACATTTTAATTGTTCAAATTAAGCTATTTACGAACTAGATTTTTATAAATCATATAAATAGGTGAGATAAAATTCAAGTGAGGGTTTTTATCATTAGATTATGATCTTAATGTATAGCTTATCATGTTAGGTAATGCTAAACCTAATCTAGAAGCCAATTTATAAATTGTTACAATTAATTTGTCCAAATTGCATAATTTTGCAAACTAGGTTTTAAAAATTATGAATATAATTGAGATTAAAATCTAGATAGAGTTTTCATCACCTCATTAACATTATAATTTGTAGTTTAGCACCTTAGATAATGCAAAACCTAGTTTAGTTGTTGTTTTGTGCATTGTTACTTTGAAATTGTTAAAATTAGGTAAGTTTGCAAACTAGATTTTTAGGATTTAATTATATTGGTGATATAAAATTTAAGTAATGGTTTGTATGACCTAGTTATGATATTTAGTGAATATTGTGGCCACTAATTTTGTTTAAATATCAAGTTTTGTACTAAAACGGTTATTCGAGACTTTCTAGGTTTTCGAAAATAAATCGTTGATTTATTTTGAGGCTTTGATGAGTTACAACTTATTTCATATTATAATTAGTGAATTGTGAAACCACGATTTGTACGTTTTGGTTTTATCTCGATCAATTGGCGTTTGTACACCGATATCGAGGGTTACTTGGTTCTTTTGCATGAGCGGGTCATAGGTTTTAACCAATGCGCGTTTCGTGTGCCATTTTGGTTTTTATCCGCGATTTCGGTTTACGGTATTATATATGTTGCATATAGGTACCTCTCACGTGGACTTCGGAAGATGAAGAAGAGGATGGCGGCATCGACTTCGGCAGACTAGGACCAGGTGAGTAAATGTATATCTACGGGGGAAGTCGGGTGGATGGCGTATAGCATCCCCGCAACTTCGTAGGATATTACGTGGTCTTAATATAGTAATATATAGATATGTTATTGCGAGATACGAATACGGGGTCAGAAAGGTTTTAGGAGACCACGGATTGGAATTTGTGCAAGTTGGATGATAGTGCTTTTAGTCTAGTTCTTAGTCGCGAGACCCTAAAGTATAGGTTGACGCACACACATACACACACACTTGACTTTGTGTGTGTGTGTGTGTGTATTTATTTATTTATTTATTTATTTATATATATATATATATAAATATATATATGAAGGCGTGTAGGTTTCAATATATATATATATATATATTTCAATATATATATATATATATATATTGAAATATATATATATATATTTCAATATATATACACACACACATAATATATACACGAGATATGAGGATGTTATATGATACTTGGGAATAAGTCGATATGATCGGGCATGATGCCGTGAGAAATTTGATATATGACCGAGTTTTGGTAATATAGAGGATCGTTGTGCGATAAGAAAATATATACTATACGATAAATGTGTGATGACATTGGAATGTTTTGAGACTTAGATCAGTAATCAAATCATGATATTGTTTGACGATGATACCTTGTGAATGATGATATATATATACAATAGTTGACATATGATTGAGATATGATATGTGATATGTTATGATATTTATAATGGATCGTTTGTGCAATGTATACTCATATATGATAATATGTGTTGATGATATCGGATTGCACGAGACTTTAGGTCAGTAACCAGATCATGATATTGTTTGATGATGATACCATATGAATGATGATATATATTTGATAGTTGACCCGTACCCCGATTTTGGGATGCCGTACGACGGATTTTACCGTACGAGGCATATATGCGATGATTGATCCGCACTCTTGACTTGAGAAAGTCGTACTTTGTACGTGACGCTATTGAGGCTGGATCACCGACTACTAGAGATATCGACTCGGACTTTAGGTGGATTCTTATTACCTATCGACTAGTTTCTTTACTTTAGTTCCTTAGTGGGTTAGATAGATACTACTTTAGGCTCGAGTCATACATATTTTCAAAACTAGCGAATCGTGCGCATTATTTGAAAAACAGCCTGAGGGATACTGCGGATTTTTCAAATGTCGTAATTTTTTTCAAAAACCCCGTAGCCCTTATTTTTCTAAAAACCATGATTCGTGCTTTTTCAAACACCAAAACGGTATGACTCGTATTGTAGAAATGTATATTCTTCGGTATTGTGGTTATTACTCTTTCTCTGTTATATTCATGTTATTCTCATTTCACTGCATGTTTATACATATGTTTCCTTCACTGTTATGATTTCATCTGTTAGGACACCCGCACCATTACCGATGATGCGCATGTTCCACGTACACATATTTGCCGGCTTACACACATCATCATCGGTAATTACCATGTCACGTACACTTTAGAAAATATTATCTCATTGATATAATCAGCTAAATGCTAGTTACCACATAATACTTGTGTGATTGCTCGCATGTGCTAACTTAGAGATTGCATTCTTTACATAGATACTTCATGTATTCATATATTCATTCATGTACTATTCTGGGGATTTATGCCGATATTCACTGTTTACTTACTCTTGATTCTTGGATTTCGGATTTCCATGAGATTTCTGGATTTGGGGGAAAACCGCAAGAATTTATAATAACTTCTCTCTCTCTCTCTCTCTCTTATTTAAAATACCAGTTGCGGTTTTCTCGTGATGTATGTGCCGTCCACCATGAGTTTTCATGATTGCTGTTAGATTTCGAGACCCGATTCGAGGAGTACGATGAACCGTTTCGGGTACATGGTGGGCCCGGTAAGGTACCCCAGGGCAAGAAGCTCGAGTTGTAGACGATGAGCCTGGCAGGGGAAGACTACCTACCGGTGATGTCTGGCGCGGCGGATATCCGGACGATACCGACCGTTGTCGTGAGATTTGATGATTTGGACCGATCCGGACTGACGGAGCCCGAGATATTGAGACATTGAGATACTGAGACATTGAGATATTGAGACTTGAGATATTGAGATATTGTGTCGATACTTGACACGGATTTCTGTCGTTTTCATTGATGATGTTTCGGGTTTATTATACGAGATTCATTGATGTTTTCTTATATCAGATTTTTCAGATTTCGTGGTTGATTTTCTCATTCATGATGCATTCATACATCAGATATGTGACACATTATTGTTTAGTGACACTGACACGATGCACTGAGTATTGCACTTATGCATAGATTATTACCCTGTCACTACTAGATGACTAGTGTTATATATGCATATTATTATGACCTAGGAGACCGTCGTGCATGCGATTTCTACCAGCAGATGTCTTCTACTCACAAGTTGGCAACTCACCCCCGTTGTGCCAAATTTTCTTTCAGGTTCAGATGTACAGGTTTCCTTGGCGGCTTGTTGGTATACCACTTCATTCAGGGTGATTGCTTGGTAGGTTGATTCACTTGTATCGTGACCGCCGTTGTACTTTTATTTATTTCAGTTGTATCTAGTAAGCTCCATCAACCAGACTTATATTATTTAGTAGAATTAGAAGACCGGTTGTTTTTCTTTCGACCTTAGATTCGCGCTTGTATCATTATGGTTTTCTAGTGGATTTTGGTTTTCCTTTGAGTTTTGTTCCTCGCCCTTTGGCGTTGTATATTATTTTGCTTGCGTGGTTGTGTCCGCCAATTGGCGAAGAGCTAGCTCCTGCTTGGGGATGCCTTTATTATTGCTTGTGTATATATTTCTTATTTGTAGCCGTTTGGGGCCAGTTTTTACAAAGGAGACTCTGCCAAAATTTTTGAGAAAATTTGATGCTGCTTTTCAACTTGTTTTCCTACACTTCTTCTTTTGAAATGGTTTAGATTTCTGGGCTTCGGCTTGCTTAGATACGTTACGCCTCTAGACGTTTCGTAATTTAAGTGTCGGTCATGTTCCGTACTTTCGGGTCGTGACAAAGTTGGTATCAGAGCGTTAGGTTTTACCTCTTACATGTAGAATGACCCTTGGTTGATGGAGTAGGTGACTAAAGTAGAGTGACGTACCGTGGGTATGTTCCGCGGTATACTTACGATACGCTACTCCGCTTAAGGAGCCTTAGGATGTACATTTCTGTACACCGTATTTCTATTCGTTCCTTCGATCTATCTTCGTCAATGTTGGATGGTGGTTTCTGTTACCACGGTCGCACGGGCAAAGAGAGATGCGGCTAGAGTTGCGGTCAGCATGAGCATTTAGATATGTCATTTACTAAGTTTTCTTGTGGACGCGAGCGTTGATATCTGCATCGGGTGATCGGGCCACTGCTAGAGACCGGTTAGAATGTGATGACCGTTAGTGTATAGTCTATTCTTGAGGATTGAGGCATTTTTTAGCGTGCGGAAGAAGGATATTCACATGTGGTCTAGACGAAGTTAAAAGGTTCGAACGAATGTCAGAAACCCATTTTCCTAAGTTTAAGATATTCGGAAGAACATGCAGGTAATTCTATGGACCCTCTAAAAGAATGAAACCCTAACTCGACATAATGACCATGAGAACGCCCTTAAACCTTAGGGTTTGCGGCAGTTCCGCGATGCCATTAGTGAGGCTTGGGTTTGCCCTTCTACGGCTGGTCCGCAGGTGCGGTAGCACGTACTGGATATTTTTAAACTGTACTCGAGTGTTGAGCTCTAGGAGAATTATGGGACTTTGATGAATCGATCGAAAAGTTTAACGTAGTCCGGATATCATGTGATGGGATACATTACTTGGGAGATTCTAGGTATGAGTATAACCGTTTGTAGCGCCGTTCATACAGCTACGAAAAGACGAGTTCGAATCAGTCGACACCAGAGGAAAGAGGAGCATATTGACGTCGGTGTTACGATTTGCGATTTGGTGATTCGAATATCACATTTCCGTTGTTTGGATTCTAGTATTTTGAGAATTTCGTTTTATGATTGGTATTTCCTTTGTGCATATTCATTGCACTCTATTAGTGTTCCATATATCAGTTGTATTGATATTCGTTTTGTGCATACCCATTGCACTTGATTTGATTTTATATATTCTGAGAGACTGATTTGATTTCGTGTATATGGGTTGCACATGATTTTGGACTTATGCTTTCGGTATAGATTTCATGCACTTTTCGTACTTTTATTTGGTTTTGTGGACACTGATGCATGTGGTTGTAAGTTTATCTATCGCGGTGTACTAGATTTGGATTCGGTGTATGTCGTATATCGCTAATTTCGGTTTTGGTGTTCGATATATGTTTTCGTGCACCATGTACACTTGATTGAGATTCTTGCGCACACTCGGCGCACCTGATGCGATTTTGTGCACACCAGATGCACTAAATCGGGATTTTGTGCAGATTAGATGCACCTGATATTGTTGTCGTGCACTCCCGTTGCACTTGACAGATGTTTTTGGTGCACACCCGTTACACTCAGTTTTGTTTATGTGTGTATTCGTGGTTTCTGTATTTGATTTCGATTTTCGTTCGCACCTGACGCCTGTGGTACCTTCTATATTGTATTTAAGATTGATTTCATTTTGAGCAGTACGTTTATATGATATTTATTATTTGGTTTAGTAGCCGAGCAGGACTGTTCTGAGAACAGTACCTAGGATTTCGATGTATATCATGTTGGTTTTCGTATTGGACTTTGACATTGTGTTTTCCCCATGACTCCGATAATTGCATGATGCTTGACGGAGTTTTGATTTTGAGTTATGTACTGGTTTTTCATGCGCATGTATTGCGCTACGATATGTTTTATGTATGTAAGATTTCGGAGCCCCGGCGATTTGAGTGCTTGCTGAAATGTTTTAGTATTTGGGGGAGTTTTAATTTAAATTCGAGGACCGAATTTCTTTAAGGGGGGAAGATTGTAACATTTTAAAAATAATTAGACAAATAAAACCTTTAGGTGAATTTTCTGATAATCGATAAAATAAACCGAATTTTCCGTAAAACTTAACTATAATTATTTTTCAATATAGATTTAAATACGCCTATTTTAACTATGTAATTGCTAGTATTTGGTATTTATTTAGTCACTTATAAATTATTAGTTTACTTAAATATTTTTCCTTAATTAATTATTTCTAATATTAATATAAGCTTTTAATTATACATTAAATTACTGCAAATTATAAATTGGAATGGGTTAATTTTACAAAAGTTAGCCTGACATACTAGAATTTAGTTTGTAGCATGCTCTTCTCTTCTTGATTTGTCTTCAAATTTCTAGACTTTTCTAGGTCAAATAAAATTAGAAAATAAATAAAATTCATTAATTTATGAAAAGACTTAAGTGAGGTAATAATTTGAGAAGTCTTCTACACATTTCTACACTCTTTTCTCTCTCTCTCTCTCTCTCTCTCTCTCTCTCTCTTTTCTTCCCCTCAAGTGGCCGAACCCTCCCCCTTGGCTGCCCAAAAATTTCTCCACCTCATTCTCCACAAAAATTCTTCAAAATTTCATGAAAAATCAACACAAAAACTCCATTAATTCATCATTTAACCCATACCCTTTATTCTTTGGCCAAATAAGCTTGGATCTTAGAGAAAAGTTAGCATTTTGGAGGCTAGGTTGCATATTTGATCTCATGTTTGTGGAGGTATAATCCTAACCCAAGTGTTTAATTGTTGCTATAATACTTCAAATTAAACTAATTAGATGCTAAATTAGGTTTAATATCAAATTTTGAAAATTCAAGAAAGGGGTTTGAGATTAAGTTAGGATTTTCATAAATTGGTTATGGTTTGAAAGTGTAGTATAAAATTTTAGAGTATGCAAAATGAAATTTAGTTGTCAAATTACTAATTGTTATATTTTAATTGTTCAAATTAAGCTATTTGCAAACTAGATTTTTATAAA
This sequence comes from Agapanthus africanus, assembly GCA_030015575.1. Lineage (NCBI taxonomy): Eukaryota > Viridiplantae > Streptophyta > Magnoliopsida > Asparagales > Amaryllidaceae > Agapanthus > Agapanthus africanus. Next base: position 669,759,264 of record CM057342.1, on the reverse strand, counting down.
TCATATAAATAGGTGAGATAAAATTCAAGTGAGGGTTTTTATCATTAGATTATGATCTTAATGTATAGCTTATTATGTTAGGTAATGCTAAACCTAATCTAGAAGCCAATTTATAAATTGTTACAATTAATTTGTCCAAATTGCATAATTTTGCAAACTAGGTTTTAGAAATTATGAATATAATTGAGATTAAAATCTAGATGGAGTTTTCATCACCTCATTAACATTATAATTTGTAGTTTAGCACCTTAGATAATGCAAAACCTAGTTTAGTTGTTGTTTTGTGCATTGTTACTTTGAAATTGTTAAAATTAGGAAAGTTTGCAAACTAGATTTTTAGGATTTAATTATATTGGTGATTTAAAATTTAATTAATGGTTTGTATGACCTAATTATGATATTTATTGAATATTGTGGCCACTAGTTTTATTTAAACATCAAGTTTTGTACTAAAACGGTTATTCGAGGCTTTCTAGATTTTCGGAAATAAATCGATTTGATTTATTTTGAGGTTTTAATGAGTTACAACTTATTTCATATTATAATTAGTGAATTGTGAAACCACGATTTGTACGTTTTGGTTTTATCTCGATCAATTGGCGTTTTTACGCCGATGTTGAGGGTTACTTGGTTCTTTTGCATGAGCGGGTCATAGGTTTTAACCGATGCGCGTTTCGTGTGCCGTTTTGATTTTTATCCGCGATTTCGGTTTACGATATTATATATGTTGCATATAGGTACCCCTCACGTGGACTTCGGAAGATGAAGAAGAGAATGGCGGCATCGACTTCGGCAGACTAGGACCAGGTGAGTAGATGTATATCTACGGGGGAAGTCGGGTGGATGGCGTATAGCACCCCCGCAACTTCGTAAGATATTACGTAGTCTTGATATAGAAATATATAGATATGTTATTGCAAGATACGAATACGAAGTAAGAAAGGTTTTAGGAGACCACGGATCGGAATTTGTGCAAGTTGGATGATAGTGCTTTTAGTTCTTAGTCGCGAGACCCTAGAGTATAGGTTGACGCACACACATACACACACAGACTTGACTTGGTGTATATGTATATGTGTGTGTGTGTGTATGTATATATGAAGGCGAGTAGGTTTCAATACACACACACACACAATATATACACAGGATATGAAGATGTTATATGATACTTGGGAATGAGTCGATATGATCGGGCATGATGCCGTGAGAAATTTGATATGTGACCGAGTTATGGTAATATAGCGGATCGTTGTGCAATAAGAAAATATATACTATACGATAAATGTGTGATGACATTGGAATGTTTTGAGACTTAGATCAGTAATCAAATCATGATATTGTTTGACGATGATACCTTTGTTGGCTATAGTGCCCTCAAGGCAATTATTATAGTCGCGGACTTGTGATTAAGATGATTGAGGAAGAATCTATACCGATAAAACAGTCTTACACAAGATGATAGTATGCTATCTGGTTTGTCTTTATCATCATGTACGTGTTGATAGAGCCCTTAGGATTCTTGCTTGACTGCCAGCAGTATGATGGCGATCATATTTGTGGGAGTTGGGGTCTATAAGCACATCCTTAAATGTCCCTAGTCGTAGGAGTATCGAGACTGGGCATCGATACTCCAGTGTAGACTAGTGTATACTAATCGAGACCCCGACGAGGGGCAGTGGCCAGGTCTCACAAGCCATTGGTGTTAATTTGTTCACCTATGATAGTATGCAGGTGCTCATTGGGTTATGAGTACACTGGACGGACTCGCCGGGAACCTGCTGGTTGGTATTATACATATTGTCAGATAGCAGTTCCCAGGTGACATGTGTACAGGTTAGTCTGTCGACCTGAGATCGTCATTTGTCTCGTGTGAGTTCCCACTGTACTTTGATTACTACCCTACCACGGCTCAAAGGAGTCGTGCAAACAGGTTTTAGTTGGGTACGGTCCTAAGCCACATGGAGGAAGTGATCAAATCATTGGGGATTCGTCTCTCCCGGTATTGGAGGTTGATGTCGCATTGTGTACGGGTGGCCGTCACCAGAAATCCATGGCCATGGTGATCGAGAACTATCGATCCAGGATCGATAGTTTCTCAGGTGGTGATGGGTATCATGCCGACACTATATATCGGATTGTTAGGGGTCTAACTTTCTCCACCCCCCTAGACTCGATATGCGATACTCTTAGATGAACAGACCGGACTGTATGGATATTGTCACTGTCAGGCTCAGTAGGGGTTCAGGATGAGTTTGCTCGTCGGCCTCCCTTTCGCTCAATACCTGGGTAGCCGTTATGTACAGCTAGTGCCACTGACGTGCTTGTGGTTAAACCCATTGCCAGCGTATTGACGAGTCTTTAGAGTCCCACGCAGAGGGTTTTTCACGGTTCAGGCGATATGGTGTATATGGCATATGTTGATACATACAGGTGTCCGATTAAATATGTGCACATGCTGCGCAGACTTTAATCAGATGGTTGATAATACTAGCGGCTTAGGATTAAGCCGGATTATTAAATCGGGTTTTGATTTAATAATTTATATATGTATTTGTATATACGTATTCTAGTATTATTGTTCACTATTCGTTTTCTCTCTCGGCTATTCGTATTTTGGTACGAATACGCGTATATGTATTTCGACGCATGTACCGGGAAGTATTCCGTATTTTATATGGAATAGCTTCTAGAAGATGCCACCTCATTTATATGATTTTCCATTTATGGAAATTCATTTGTTTTTATTAATGAGGTGGAAAAGGTGATGTGATTTATGGCATGGGTTTGTGCATGTAGCATGGTATGGTCTCTTTTGTTTAATGCAAAATGTTGGAAAAAGAAAATGATATTTTTGTGTGGAGGAGAGAGGGGGGCCGGCCATAATTTTGGTGGGGGCTCATTTCATTTGATTGATCATTGCATTACTCCCTCTCTCTCATTCATACAAAAATACTTAGCCATTCTTTTCTCATGCCAAGTTTTCATCACCTCCTTCTTCTTCTTCTATGGTTGCTCTCTTGAGCACAAGAAAAGAGAGAAAATTGTAGTGACACTTTCATACACCCCCACTCTCCATCGCTAGCGACTTTGAAGTGTCAGTTACCTCGTTTGTCGAGGTTGGAGCCTGCGCCGTTTCCCTCGGGTGGATCATCGGAGATAAAGGAAGACCGGCAACCAAACTTCGTCAAAGAACCGCTAGGAGCTTGGAATGAAGACCGAAGGACACGGATCAACTCGGTATAACGATTCTAACTCTTAGTTAGCTCGCTAGTTTAGGATTTAAGGTCGATCCGGGAATCGGGTAGCGGTAGCACCGGTTTGATAAATTTTTGTTCCGCATTTTGGCCGCGTTTCGACGGCCGGGGTGCTGCCGGGACCCTTCATGATATCAGATCCACTCTTTAAACCCCTTACTAGTTTGTTTAAACGTGCTTAAAAGATCGATCGACGGAAATTGCCAAAATCACGTTTTCCATTTTCTGTCTGCTATCGATTTTCAAAAGTGGTCAAAAAATTATTTTAGGCATCTTAAAAATCCGTGCAGGCGATTTTAAGGGTACAAGGAAAATTTGGGCTCCTGAAGCCTTCAAGGCGCCGCGGAACTGCCGCACCTACCCCCTATTGGCGACGGTTCCGCGGCCAATTTGTGGCGACGGGCTCTGAAATTTCTCCTGTATCCCCCTGACTTGGAATTATGATTTTTGTTATATTCTGTTTTGGTCCAGTTTTCTGTGCAGTGCTGTTATTGCTATTGGGGCCAATTTGGAATTTTGTTGATCGATATTTAAGTGTGCATTTATCAGTACATACATTTCTATCTGCGACCGTGAATGTCATTTGATCGGTAAACTCATCTAATTGCTTTATGTCTTTTAGTCGGATTTGCGAACGTGACATACACGTTGATGTTCTGTGTTGTGTTGTGATGTTGGCTGGATCGTCGTGGTGGATAGAAATGGTGCAATGATAGTACAGTTTTATTTCATTTGTACATTTGTTATTGCGGGGCGAGCGTCCGACATGTGGACTGCCGTCACTGCCAGTTTGTATATTATTCTTTTGGGGCACGACCGGGCTGAGGTCGATGTCACCCTTGTATATTATTTTATTTTCTGTACTAGGATTACCCCGAGGTGGAGTGCACGAATAGCGGGGTTCTAGATGGCAACTGGTCCGCATCTCAAGGCATTCAGACGGAGGGGACTTTATTCTAGAATTGGCGGGCTATTCGCCGCACTCGTAGGGGGTATAGGTTGACCCAAGAGGGGTGCTCAAGTTACCGGATTCCGTGAAGTGCTGGATGGTCCATTCACGTTGCTGAAGGGGGCTGCCTCACTTCTGGTTTTGGCGGGTAACCTGCCGCGCTCGTAGGGGTCTAGGTTTCATTGCACAGGCTATCCACACGACAGGGAACGTCGGGTCTCACTTGCGGCTCAAGTGAAACTCAGGGCTCCAGATTATCCACCATTCTGTATTGCTTCTGTGATATTTCTGTGATGTTGCTTTATATCATGCCTGGGACGAATGTTATATATATATTTATATATATTAGTAGATGTTGTATATGTTTTGCACCCGCGCTAGTCCATCCCCCGCTCTGTCGTTAGTAAAGTAACCTAACGGGTGATGACGGGGCCCAGTGGCGAATGCGGATGGCATATACGTACATTTTATTTTCGTTCTTTTCTGGTATGATTAATTGATGGGACTGCATAGATTCTTATCAATGCAAAGATAAAACAAACCTATATATGATGTTGTTGGAACCAAGTTTTTTTAAAAACTGACATTACAGACGTACACTTTTGCTTTGCATCATGGTATTCATTTTGGAATATCCTGCACCTCATTCGACGAGGCAAGGGCCGAAATCCCTTCATCGGGAGTGACCCCTTGGGTAAAACTTTGCGTCAACGTAATAACTTTACTATAGTCGATTATTTTTGCTTTGCATCATGGTATTCAGTTTGGGATATCCTGCACCCAATTCGACGGGGAAAGAGCCGAGATCCCTTCACCGGTAGTGACCTCTTTAGCAAAAGTTTTTGCCACTATATATTTATAAAACCACTTGGATTCCTTCAACGATATCAAGTTCATTACGTTAAAGGTTTTTCGCCAAAAACCAGCCGTAGCCCTCCGTCATTTCAAACTAGTATTGCTTAGTATTCGTGTTGCGTATGTCGTGCATTAGCCGAGGCGTAGTGTTCGGTAGCTATGTAGTGCTTTTCTGTTACAGAGATAATGCAATTGGTTAGGACAGTCATACGATCATTTTGATCTTTAGTCAAGGCTCGTACGGGTGGGTCTAATGCAGTCAAGATAATGACGGGTAGAACTTGACTAGGACCTTTTGACATTTTGATCTTTAGTCAAGGTCACTTGGGTCCTAGGGGTAAAAACACACATCGGGAGTTTCAAACATACAGGAAACTTGTCAGGCTTGCGCATACCTTCTGGAGTGTGGTGACTTGAGTGGCTTCCATCAAGTTATCATGCGATGATAGTTGGATCCCGATTCCCACTGATGAGTAGGATTACTCCTCGGGTGATTCCGACTAATTCTCTTTTTGGGTTTGGAGGAGAATTCGAGGAAATAGTGGGAGCCATCCAAATTAGATAAAATGATTAACCATTCTCATCTAGGTTAGAGTGTACGCTGAGTGTTTCTTCTCTCCCTCTCTCTCTGTGGCTGCGACTATGACCCGATTTTTGACTAAAACTCATGAACCAAGTTAACCGAACCTTCTTTAAACACTTTGGCTTTTGGAATGTTACGGTGTCGCATACATCATTGCGATTTCTATATCACCTTTGCGTTTCTCCAGAACACCTCGTATCACTACGAACGTCCACTTCCATTGGATAAATCCATCGTATGGTTATATACGAACTCGAAGGATCTGATTGAAGGATGGATTCTGGTTCTGGAGAGATTGAATAAGATTATTCGGTTGTCTTTTCTCTTTACCTTCTCTCAGGTTGTGAGGGCTCCTAGGATTAGGAGAGGGTATACCTATTGAGCTTATTGGATAGTTTTCCTCCAAACCATAGGCAGGTGCCGAACGGTAGGGAAGGAAGAAAACCAATTAAGCTTAAGTGTGGTGTACAGAAGGTAATAAGTAAAAACATATAAAGGGATTAGAATAATGGAAAAGGAAATGCGATCACCATCATTCACGACGAAACCAGGTATACCCCTGCCACTCCTACATCCACTTTGCATTTCTCTAGGACACTCCGTATCACTACGGATATCCACTTCCATTGGATAAATCCATCGTATAGTTACATACGAACTCGAAGGAACTTTTTCGAGGATGGATTCTGGTTCAGGAGAAAAAGAATAGGATTATTCAGATATCTTTTCTCTTTACCTTCTCTCAGGTTGCGAGGGCTCCTAGGATTAGGAGAGTACACCTATTACGCTTATTGGATAGTCTTCTTCCAAACCTTAGGCCGGTGCCGAAAGGTAGGGAATGAAGAAAACCAATTAGCGTAAAGGAGGTGTACAGAAGCTAATAAGACATAATAAAGAGATTGCAGTGAGGGCAGATAAGTATATGGTTACTGTCATGATTCAGGATAATGGAAGAGGCGTTACTAGGAATACCAGTTAATCCTTTTGAAACATTTTCATGTTTCAGTTTTACTGTGCGATATTAATTGAAAACTGTTTTCCCAATTGGAATCTAACTCCAGGGCATGTATTTACCAGATTAGTTTCTCACATCTGCATGTTATTACGGATGGTGAGTGGGAGTAAGATATTGGGAATTGGGTGATTAGATCCTCATTATATAGGAATTCGTTGTAATTGGTGATATTTGAGGAAATCATCTGGATTTTGCCGGATGGCAAATATTTGGTTTTGAATATCCGTTGGTATGCACTAATTTCAAACCGGTATATCTGTACATTTATTTTATAAAGTGAGATATAACTTTTTTATATTGTGTCTATGACACTTACCTATATCAGTTGGTGATTAGGTAAGGTGCATTCAACAGCGGTGTAACTCTTCTTAACCAAAGTACAGTTTTTTAACCTACGAGGCACAGTTTGAGTTATTGGACTCAGGGGACTTATACAAAGTATTTTGTGTTGTCCAGTGTCCGTTAGGACAATGGGGTTGGTACTCGTACTATATTCTGTTTACTTGTGACTTCTCCAATTCTGGACAAGTATTTCGTTGAAATGCAAAGTCCAGATATTGAGAAGTTATAGGTATAAGAATAAAGTAGAGAACCTTTTGTTGGAAGTATCAGGATTCTTCGATGAAGTCGAAGATGTAGATACTTGTGTTTGGTATTCCGCTGATAGTAATGGTTTTGAGAACTTGCTTCTCTTTCGGGTTACTCATATGTGGATGCACTCCTAGATGAGTAATGCCGATTGTCCTCTTTCCATTTGGTTGATATGCACTGGAGACAGCTGCATGATTTTGAATCTGGTTCCAATTAAATTAGTGATTTTGTTTCTATATCAGATATATATAGAATCAATTTATATCTTGACGATGTTAAGGTATAGGGAGTTGTCTGGCTGATGCTTAAAACCAGAATTCAGATAAACTCAAGGCACGTTTTAGTAATGGCTGTTCGTGGGTTATCCCAGGCTTTGACAAGGGATGATTTTCTACCATCAGGAAGATCAATATTTATATTGTTCTTGACTCGCCACAGTTTTAGTAAAATGGACTTTTTCAAAAAACACAAGTGGGAGTATGGTAGAACTGAAAGTTATTCCAGAACCACAAACGATTACTGGAAATTTAATAGAACCTAAGGATTCAATTGCATTTGATGTTCCATTAAGCCACTATGCAGATTTGGTGGGTAACCTCAGTCACCCGAGAGGTACTTTGGTCTTCTCAGAGACGGTGACAGGGAGATTCTTGTTTACCCAGACTTGCCATTGTTGTTGTTCTAGACTATAAGACCTGGCAGGAGGATGAGTATAGCATCGTTCTAAACTAGTTTTAGAAGTGCACGTATATATGACTCTGCCAGAGGGTTGTTGTAGTCAGTGGGAGCAGCGGAAGCATAGTAGGCAAGTAGCTTGTGTCTATTTATAGACTAAAGCAGGTATAGCGGAAATAGATCATCTATTTTTGATGTGACAGTCATAGGCCTTGACCTCATCAGAATAGGAGATGGATCTGGTAAGAAGGTAGTAGGGTGTGATGTCCGAGGATTCGGGATGACATGCACTTAATAGGAAGAGATATTCCTATACTACGATCGGTTATACTTTGGTTGTCACAAAGTTGTTTCTCGGCATAGGATATGGATATAATATTAGGTTTTCTGGTCACTAGATCTATGGTTTTAGATCTAGATTTGGGAAGTATCCTAATCTGGGTACTTTGACATTAAATGGACGACTCCTGGCATGGTGGTGTACCTGCAGGTGATGGAGTTACCCTCTCTAAAGGTGTCTTACAGACTAAAGGGAAGAGGGATCTGCATGATTAGCATATCACTTGCTTAGGCAATTGAGTTAATCATGAAATTTCAAGTACCACACCAGATATTGCTTTTGCACTAGATGCAATAAGCAGATATATTAATTCAATCCTGGAGAAACATTGGGAAGCAGTTTATGAACATGAATGGATATTCTATGGATATGGTAACGGCAGCCTTCTTCAGGAGACGGTTATCATATCAGGCTTCCAAGGTGACATGGATGACGGGGTGACTGTCAGAGTTATAGTTTTTTCCTCTTTTGAGGGACAGTATGTTGGACGGGTGGTCCAAGCGAATACTGAGGAAAGGCATGGCGCAAGATACTGATTAAATTCAGAGGACGATACAGTCTAAGTAGTTTGCTGGATTTGGAGTTCATTTATGAAATGGGTCCCATCAGATATCCAGAGAAATTCTAAGACAAGTATTGCTCCTTTCGGGAGATAGTTTTCTCCGCGAAGTTGAGATTAAGAGAGTTACAGAAAGAAACATTGGAGCGGATCCACTCACTGAGACTATTTCTCGAACACAATCATTTTCGCAAACGGGCTTTGCGAAACTGATTAGTAGAGAAGTTGGGTGTTCGGTATCACACGGGCTATGAGTATGCGACATCGCAATAATTGGCCTTAAGTGCAAGTGGGAGATTGTTGGCTATAGTGCCTTCAAGGCAATTATAATAGTCGCGGACTTGTGATTAAGATGATTGAGGAAGGACCTATATCGATAAAACAGTTTTACTCAAGATGATAGTATGCTATCTGGTTTGTCTTTATCATCATGTACGTGTTGATAGAGCCCTTAGAATTCTTGCTTGACTGCCTGCAGTATGATGGCGATCGTATTTGTAGGAGCTGGGGTCTATAAGCACATCCTTAAATGTCCCTAGTCGTAGGAGTATCGAGACCGGGCATCGATACTCCAGTGTAGACTAGTGTATACTGATCGAGACCCCGACGAGGGGCGATGGCCAGGTCTCACAAGCCATTGATGTTAGTTTGTTCACCTAAGATAGTATGCAGGTGCTCATTGGGTTATGAGTACACTGGACGGACTCGCCGGGAACCTGCTGGTTGGTATTATACCTATTGTCAGATAGCAGTTCCCAGATGATATGTGTACAGGTTAGTCTGTCGACCTGATATCGTCATTTGTCTCGTGTGAGTTCCCACTGTACTTTGATTACTATCCTACCACGGCTCAAAGGAGTCGTGCAAACAGGTTTTAGTTGGGTACAATCCCGAACCACATGGAGGCAGTGATCGGATCGTCAGGGATTCGTCTCTCCCGGTATTGGGGGTTGATATCGCATTGTGTACGGGTGGCCATCACCAGAAATCCATGGCCATGGTGAACGAGAATTATCGATCCTGGATCGATAGTTTCTTAGGTGGTGATGGGTATCATGCCGACACTATATATCATGTTGTTTGGGGTCTGACTTTATCCACCCCCCTAGACTCGATATGCGATACTCTTAGACGAACAGATCGGACTGTACGGATATTGTCACTGTCAGGCTCGGTAGGGGTTCAGGATGAGTTTGCTCGTCGTCCTTCCTTTTACTCAATACCTGGGTAGCCGTTACGTACAGCTAGTGCCGCTGACGTGCTTGTGGTTAAACCCACTGCCAGCGTATTGACGAGTCTTTAGAGTCCCACACAGAGGGTTTTTCACGGTTCAGGTGATTTGGTGTATATGGCATATGTTGATATATACAGGTGTCCGATTAAATATGTGCACATGTTGCGCAGACTTTAATCGGACGGTTGATAATACTAGCGGCTTAGGATTAAGCCGGATTATTAAATCGGGTTTTGATTTAATAATTTATATATGTATTTGTATATACGTATTCTAGTATTATTGTTCACTATTCGTTTTCTCTCTCGCCTACTCGTATTTTGGTACGAATACGCGTATATGTATTTCGATACATGTACCGGGAAGTATTCCGTATTTTATACGGAATAGATTCTAGAAGATGCCACCTCATTTATATGATTTTCCATTTATGGAAATTCATTTGTTTTTATTACTGAGGTGGAAAAGGTGATGTGATTTGTGGCATGGGTTTGTGCATGTAGCATGGTATGGTCTCTTTTGTTTAATGCAAAATGTTGGAAAAAGAAAATGATATTTTTTTGTGGAGGAGAGAGGGGGGTGTTTCCTCCAATCAGAGCAAAGCTCTGTTTGAATTTCAAATTCAAAAGGTGATGCAATGCTTCAGATCCCTTGCGCTGCGCGCAGAGCGCCACGTGTCAAAAGCAGACACGCCAGCGCAAGGGGCGTTGCGCCCAAGGCAGCGCACCCTAATCAGAGAAAGGCTCTGTTTTAAAATTTAAATTTTAAAAATAAAGGAAGCAACGCTTTAGATAAGTTGCGCTCTGCGCTGCGCGACACGTGTCAGCGCAATTACGCTGCGCTCTGCGCTGCGCGACACGTGTCAAGCGCAGGTGCGCTTGCGCCAACTGTGCCAGCACTAAAACTTAAATAATGAATTATTTAATCAAAATTAAAATTCTAGAAGATCTTTTTAATCCTATTAAAACAAGAAGATTATCTTCTGTAAAACAGAGGCCTTAGGATCAAAGATCCAATGGTTGGGAAATATCTCCAGATCAATCAGAGAAAGTTCTCTGTAACTAACCTAACAAACTAATTGGCCCTATATAAAGGCCCCTAGACTCCAAGTCTCAAATATACAGAGCTCCTCCAAAAAACTTTGAGAAAAAACTCAAAGAGGAAAAAAAAAGGTAAACCTTTGAAAAAAGAAGAATTTCTTCTAAAAAGATCAATGATCTAAGAACAAGATCAAGATCTTCAATAAAAAAGAAAAAAGATCTAATCATAAAAAAAGAAATAATTTACTTCATTATTAGATCTTTTGATCTATATAAAGGCACAACCTTTTGATGAACCATTGGTTCTTGAATCTTGAGGTAGAACCTCTTCAGAACAAGAAAAAACTTGTTTCTTTGATCTAAATTGGATCAAGATGCGCTCTGCGCTATTGAACAGTGCCCTGCACTCTTAATTTGCGCTGTTGCGCTTCTTGGGCTGGCGTAAGTCACCAGAGAGCGCCATGTGTCAATCTGCGCCTTGGGCTTCTAAAAACAGAGCGTTGCACTCTTGAATTGGCGCACTGCACCAGAGCGCGCCACTTGTCAGCAGCGCACTGGTGCAGCGCACTGCGCTCACCAGAGCGTGACACGTGTCACCTCCACATGTGCTGGTGCCTTGCGCTCTTTAATTGGCGCAGAGCGCCTGATAGGCCACGTGGCGCACTGTCAGACCATTAAATGCTCTGCATTATTAAAAAGGGGCAGAGCCCAATTAAAAGGTCTAACAGACCAAAACAAATGCTATGCATTATTAAAAAGGGGCAGAGCCCAATTAAAAGGCCTAACAGGCCTAAGCTAAATGCTGTGCATTTAATTAAAAAGCCCAATGCTGTGCATTATTTAAAAGAGGGCAGAGCCCAAGCAAAGGCCTAAACAGGCCAATCATGAACAAAATGTTAAACATTTTCAGATGGACTTAACCCAATTCTGGCCATAAATCCTCAAATTAAATTGAACTGAGCGCAACTGCTCACCCAAATCAATTTACACCCGGTTCAAGGGTACATCTCTGAACTCCTCTGATATTTGTCGTTGTAATCCTTCAACGTCGTCAGGGAGGTGACGGGTCCCGACAACCATACATTGCTACGGACTGTAGGGTCCTTAAACTCATGGACCGAAATGTCCTTAAACTAATATTCGTCCCCAAAATGGGAATGTTGGACCGAAATGTCCTTAAACTAATAATCGTCCCCAAAATGGGAATGTTGGACCACCATGTCCTTAAACTGGAAATCGACTGCAATGTCCCTAAACTAAACAATAGAGCCCCAAATGCTCTCTTGTTGGATCTAAACGATCCCGTTAAGTTGATCTTAGTCTGGAAATTCGACTAATGTATCCTTAACATACGTTTAAGTTGATCTTAGCCTCAAATATGGCTAACGTATCCTTAAACCAAAACCCCAAACCCAAATCTAAGAAAATACAGATTTGGACTAATCCATGTCCTACGGGCAACAACATAAATTAGTCTCCGTATACAATCCACGGGCAACCACAAACAAAACAAACACCCACAACACGAAGTGACCATCTGGAGAAGGAGAAAGTTGTTACCGCGATGCGGTAGCGTAATTAACTGCAGGGGCTTGCGCCTGCAAGGAAGAGCGTCCCCATAATCAAAAACCCTCGAACGAGGGAGAATCTGACGAAGTCTGCTACATCGGCCGCATCCGTCTAAACCTCCGATACATGGTGCCATAAATCAACTTGGCATCCTCGGAGAGGTGGACGGATAGCACCAAATAGCATCTGCCCCCAGATTCAGGCAAGACAGTCCGTCTTCCCGGTTTCCGGCGGTAAACAGATTCTGGCATACCCGGTGGGACCTTTTCCTCTTTCCACTCCACACTTCGTGCGTCGTATTCACGAACGAATCGCGGTTTGTTAATGGTTTCCCTTGGGTTTCGAGTCACTAAGATTTGGTCTCTTGCTTGGCGTAGAAGGAAAACAGCAATAGCGTTCAACTGCTCCAACTGCAACTGCAACCGACGCTCCGCCTCACCTGGAGGTGTAGCCTATGGACCTCAGGCAGCATCACTGTTCATGATGCCGGTGGAACAAATCACCCAGGCTACTACTGGACTATTTTTTGGGACCATGCTCCCGCCAATGAGCTTCACTGCCCCAGTGCCCGTACCGGAAGGTCCTAAGAAGTCGGTCTTCGATCGACTTACAGCTATTGCGGCCCCTCTCAACGGATCGCCCAACACCAATGCCTCGGTCTTCTCCAGACTAGGCCAAAACTCTTGCGGATCCACGATGAAGCTTGCGGTCCCAAAGAAGGTTATTCAAAAGAGAGTAGCCAAACCTGCTCTTGAAGTCGTCAAGGCGGCTTCTCCTGCTAAGAGGTCGGTCTTCGTAAGACTGACCGTCCTAGCTCCTACTCCCGCTCCTGCTGCTCAAAAGGCATCAGTCTTTACTAGGCTGGCACCGGCTACAACCCCTCACCTGAACAGGGGGCTGGACAAGGCCTTCCCCGTCACCGAGCCAATTCCCACAACTCGACATGCTCGACGTCGCCACTGGCGCCGAGTGAGGAAGTCCGGAGATAGTTCCCCTTCTGGGTTAACTCCACCAGCCCCGACGGCGGAAGTTAATGCTGCTGTTCCGACTGGGAACAGCTTTGAACTGCTAAATAAAGTGTGTAGGAATTCTCCTACCGCTGTACTGAAGAGGTCTCCCCCTCCGCTGGAAAAGGCTGTAGAAGCAAAGCCAGAACAGCCCCAATCCCTTCAACGGCTGTACTCCAAAATCTATAAAGTCTGGCGGCAGGCCTGAGACTCGGTGATCGATCCAAATTTCTCCCGCCAGCACAAGAAGCTGAAAGTCCAACAGGAAGTCAGCCATCCTGCTAAGCCACGAAAAGCTGTCTGGGTGCCCACCTCAACGGCTCCCTCAACTTCGACCTCTCCTGAGAAAAGAAGGCCGGAGAAGATCCCTGTGCCGGCGACAAAAGCCAAAAACACTGAACCCAAATGCCCTAAGTCTGGGGGCATAGTCGTCCATACCGTTTACATGGCATCTGGGAAGGAGGATAGCCGTGCTTCAACGGGCCACCAACCACTCACCCGATCCATCACAAGAGCCCAGGAGCAGCAGCAGCAGAAGCTCCAGGAGATGCTGACTGCAATGGCCGCGCTCACCGGACCAAAAGAAAGCCCGGAGGCGTCATCGGAGCAGCGTCGCGAACACGAAACCGATACTGAATTCCTTCGTAGAATGCATGAAACGAAGGACAAGGAGGCTGCAGAGCAAGCGGCCAATATAAAGCAGATAGCTCTCCTATTTCAAGACATGGTCGGGATGATGATCCAGTAAGATCCCCCAGCCGAAGATCCTCCGATTATCCTTGAAGATGACAGAGGAGAAACTTCAAATTCACCGACGGCTCTTTCAACAGCCAAAGAGGAGACAATTTCCAAAGCTGCCCTGGATGACTATATTGCTCAACAAATACGAGTTCACCAGGCAACTGAGACAGCCGGTCAAGTTGTCAAAACGGGGCGACCATATCCGAGCTGGTATGATCAGATCAAATACCCGCCGGGCTACACGATCCTAAAATTCCATGTCTACAAGAGGACAGGCAATCCCCATCAACATGTTGCCCAGTTCAGGGCTCTTTGTGGCAACACCGGCGGCGATGATAAGCTCCTGCTTCGCCAATTCGTCGGCAGTTTATCGGAGACGGCGTTTGAATGGTACTTCGAGCTTCCAAACGACTCCGTCAAAACTTTCGCTGAAATGGAGTTGTTATTTACCCAGCGTTTCGCAAGCGCCAGCGAGCGTACTCCAATAACAGCTTTGATCAATGCAAGAGTAAAGCCCAGCGAAACTTGGGTTCAATATGCAATCCGATGGCGGAACTTGTGGTCAAAATACGAACAACGCATCGAAGAAGCACCTGCGGTGGGCATGTTCGTGGGCACCCTAGATCCTCATGCAACTATTTCACAGTTCATGATGTTCTCTAAACCAACCATGTTCCAGGCCTTGATCGACAAATTAGCCTAAATGGACCAGATGGGCCATAGACCGTCTCCTCCAAAGCCGGACTCCCGAAATGAGAAGGGGAAAGGAAAAGCGATCGTCGTCGCCAATGCTCAACAATAGCCGAGCAACTTGAAGCCGGTTGTCCGTCAAAACAATATGCGTCCACGCCTATCCCTCGAGGAGAGGCTAGGACGTCCTTACTCGTTTCCTCAAGATAAAATGAGAAGACTGTTCGAGCTGGCAGTGCACAACAGACTCATCAATCTGCCAGATTCAAAACGTCCGTTGCAGCCAAACGACGTCAATGATCCCAATTACTGCCCCTACCACCGAGTATTGGGTCATCCGATCGAAGATTGCTACGTCTTCAAAAACTGGATTGAAGAGCAATACCAACAAGGCAAGTTCGCGTTATCCGAAAGATGGAAGGTGAACCCGCTGCAACCTCAAACCCCTAAAAAGGTGAATATGCCGGGGGCAACGTGCTCCCTTGTTAAAGAAGCCCCATGAGAGGTCGTTCTTTCAGCCAAAACCAAAAGGATGCTGAATGATCTCCAAACATACCCGGCGATCAGGTGGAAAAACCCGCTGGAACCCCAGATCATCGAAGGGATGCTGAAACCGCGCCCAACTCCAAAAATTGGTGGGGATAGCCAAAGTGTTCACATCTAGCCGTCAAAATCTTCGAAAAAGAAGAAGAAATCCAAAAAGCCCGTAAAGCCTGGCGACAAGCGCACGGACCTACAGAAACAGATTGACGCGCTGGAAGAGTACAACCAGAAAGCGCGAACCCCAATCACGCTCCAAGAGTTTCTCAGCCACGTCCTGGAGGATGAAGATGATGAAGAAAGCTCGTCGGATTGATCTGAGGATTACGTAGCAAGCTGCCATATGATCTCTCATTCATCGCTAGACAATGAAGAAGCTCCTTGCACAGAGAGACCGAGGTAGGTCCCGAACCGGAACTGCTATGGCCGTCAGATGAAATGATCGACGCCTTCCTGAATGAGATTCGTCTGGAAAGTAAAGCCAATCGGGAGCGTGAGATGGCCATATTTGAAAAAGCCGGACGTCGGCGACTGGACAAAAGAGTTGAGACACTCCCGCCGGATCAAAGTACATCCACTGCAAATAAAAGCAAGTTCGAGACGAGGAAAAGGTTTGCTAAAGCCATATCAATGGGGATGAAGCTACCACCCTCTGAAGGAAACATTGCCGGCAAAGCAGAAATGCACCCTTCCTACTGCTTATATCATCGAAAGATTTCGCACCCCACCGAAGAGTGTAAAGTGTTCAATAGATGGTGGCAGGGGTATGTTGTTCACCGGCAACATTTTAAGCGGGAGAAGCGCAAAACTCGTCAGGAGCAGAAAAGTACGACCGAGGAGCTTAGAAGAGCTACCAGCGATTGTCGCATGGTTAACGCCGGGGAAGCGCAAATTCTCACATTCGGGAGCGACTCTGACGAGGAAATGGCTCTTAGCCCTCTCTTTAAAGAGTCCACCTCGGGAAAAGAGGAAGAACCGAAGACCTGTGAAAATATCTAGCTGCGTAATCGTACGCTACCCGAAAAGAATCTCGGACCCTTAAATAAAAAAGATAAGGGAAAAGAAAAGGTCTCTGAGGATATCGCCCTAGATGACCAAGTCATGGAAGAGCTAACCGCCAAAGACCCGCCAAAGAAAAATAAGGTGGACTACAACGTTCTGGCGCACTTAAGGAAGTTACTCTCGCAGCTCAGTATTCTCGACGCCCTTCTACTATCGAAAGAAGCGAGAGATTCATTGATCAAGGCACTACAAGAACCAGAGCAATTACAAGCTTTTCTCGCCGAAGAAAAGATGAAGGACGAGCTGGAGGAAGTACACACAGCCGATATCACCTTCGGTGACGAAGACCTCCTCCTTGGGACTTGCGAGCACAACCGTCCCCTCTATGTTTCAGGATACTGCCACGATATAAAGATTGGAAAAATCCTGGTCGACAATGGGTCTTCTGTCAATCTCCTCAACGTGCGGGTGTTGAAGGAAATTTGCATGAGCGTCGCTCGTGATAAGATCACCATCTCTGGTTTTGACTCCCAGTCATCGCGGACTCTCGGGTCGGTGATATTGACACTACGATTCGGGTTACTTGTCACGGATATTAAATTTCATGTCATTGACGCCAAGACATGCTATAACGCTTTGCTCGGCCGGCCTTGGTTACATGAGTACAACATCATCCCTTCTACACAACATCAGTGTATGAAATACTTTAAGGATGGTCTCGAGTATACCGTAACAGGAGAGCTGAATCCATTCTCCGTAAACGAAGTCCGCAAGTATGAAGATGCAAAGTACTTCTTACCAGATTTCAAAGACACGGAGAGATGTCATAAACCAGAGAACAAAGCTATCGCCACCATTCCCGTCTTTGGGAGTGATACTGAGGAAGAGGGGGAGATGGTTTATTCAGGTCCACCTCGGCATAACAAGCCGGGACCGTCCGCTCCTATATTAATCTTTGGCAGCGATTTGGAAGATGAGGTCCATGCTGTGTTCTCCGCTCGGCCTTCAATACAAACATTCGCTGATAAAGAGCAAAGTTTGCAAGTTGCTATGGTTCCGCCCAAACATCATAAAGAACTGGACGCGCTTGATACCTATAGTGTAGAAGAGCTGCAAACGTTCTATGTCCCTCCCAGGCGAGATGGCGAAAAGGCTATCCTATTCTACCGCTCCGGGGAAACTAAAGTGGAGAAAGAAATCTGGCCCGGCGCAGATCCTACACTTGACAAGCTACAGCCCATCTGTCTGCCTAGATATTATACGGAAGGCTTGAAAAGGCTATTGAAGCGCCAAGGGATACCCTTCAAACAGACCGCTCGAAAAGCTAAGTTCTATGACAGGATCTGGAACGTTCCCGGAACTCAGCGCAAGTTGCCCAATGGGAGAATGGAAACGATCGGGCTTGGATATGTTTGGTCCAAGAAACGGGAGCTGCTCTGCGACTGCTATATCGTACATGACTTTGATGAAGGAGATGCTCAATGGGAGAGTGCTAATCCTGAACTAGAAAAAGTCCCCGATGTAAAAATGCCCAGTCCTTCGTTCGAAGAACAAATGGACAAGCTTATAAGGGAAGCTGGTCAAAAAGTTCGAGATGACCATAACCGCGAAATGGCTATCTACGAGAAATCCAGGACGCAACACCTTCTCCAACAGGCTGCAAAAGATGAAAATGCCCCTCCCTGTCAACCTGTTGTAAAAAAGACCCGACGCAGAGGCAGAAACAAGTCAAAAAGCGAAAAAGGCATTCAACAACGACAAAGTGGGAACAAGAAGCCACGCAGTCGGGAATCGAGCGGTCCGGATTTGTCCCTTATGAAGAAGATGAGTCGAGCATACTCTTTTCCTCATGACAAGACAAAGAAGATACTTGACCTAGTTATAAAACACCAAATGATTACACTGCTGGAGTCTAAACACCCCAAGCAAGCAGGCGAGGTCTCTTACCCAGATTATTGCTCTTATCACCGAGCAATAGGACATCCTCTCGAAGATTGTTTCACCTTCAAGAACTGGGTCGAAGATCAGTATCAGCTTGGCAAGTTCGCTCTATCTGACAGTTGGAGGGTAACGCCGTCACAGAAGCATGAAACTAAAGCTACGAGAGTAAAACCAGATCCACATCGGTCTTCGAAGCGAGCTCGTACTTGTCATATGATAACGATATCAAAAGAAGAGCCCGAGAATATGGATGAACTCCCCTGGTGCTTTGAAAACAATGGTGATGAGGTGATCTCAGAGTTTCCATCGGCGCCCAAAGAACTGGAAGATGGAATACACACTACTGCAGATAACCTAAAGAAGATTGATTTGGGAAAGGCAAGCGACCCGCGACCCACATTCGTCAATGAGCTGCTATCTGAAGAAAGGGTGGCTACGTTAAAAGACGTGCTTATGCAGCATAGAGATTGCTTCGCATGGAGCTATTCCAAAATGCCAGGATTAGATTCAGAGATCGCGGTCCACAAACTAACGATATCCCCGGAGATCAAGCCAATCAAACAAGCACCGAGAAGAATGCGGCTCGAGCTTGAGATGAGCATTAACGCCGAGGTCAAGAAGCTGATCGACTCTGGGTTTATCTAGGAGGTTCAGTACCCTGATTGGATCGCTAATATCGTTCCAGCGATGAAGAAGAATAGGACGGTGTGCATATGCGTCGACTTCCGGGATCTCAATAAAGCCTGCCCGAAGGACGATTTCCCAGTGCCAGTCACCGAGCTTATGATAGATAACACGTCCACTCACGAGGTTTTCTCCTTCATGGACGGCTCATCAGGATATAATCAGATAAAGATGTATCCCGAAGACCAGAAGCACACCGCTTTCCGGACCCCTTTAGGTATATTCTGCTACAAGGTGATGCCCTTCGGTTTAAAGAACGCCGGTGCCACCTATCAAAGGGCCATGACAAAGATCTTCGATGACCTTATACATGAAATCGTAGAATGCTATATCGACGACCTCGTGGTTAAGAGCAAATCATACGAGGAGCATTTAGAGCATCTGAAGACCGTATTTCAACGCCTTCAACAATACAACTTGAAGATGAACCCTCTCAAGTGCGCATTAGGAGTTTCCTCGGGCAAATTCCTAGGATTCATCGTCCGATACCGAGGTATCGAGATAGATCCGTCAAAGATCAAGGCGATCATGGAAATACCTCCGCCAAGGACTCTCAAGCAATTGCGGTCTCTCCAAGGGAAGCTCGCGTACATCCGGCGATTTATAGCCAACCTCTCAGGCAAGTGCCGCCCTTACAGTCACCTGATGAAGAAGGGAACCCCTTTCGTTTGGGATCACAAATGCCAGAGCGCGCTGGACGAAATCAAGCAATACCTGCAGAATCCGCCAGTGTTGGCTGCTCCGGTCAAGGGAAAGCCTCTCATTCTTTATACAACCGCCCTCGAAGGTTCCTTAGGCGCATTATGGGCACAAGAGAACGACCAAGGGAAAGAAAGTGCCCTCTAATATTTGAGCCGAGATCTACTGGGGGCAGAAAGCAACTACTCCCCATCGAAAAACACTGCCTGGCGTTGATCTTCACGATAACGAAACTCCGGCACTATGCATTGGCGCATGAAGTTCGTCTCATATCGAAGGTAGATCCTCTCAAGTATTTGATATCAAAGGCCATATTGACGGGGCGGCTCGCTAAATGGGCCTTGCTCTTGATGGAATTCTCCATAACTTATCAACCTCTTAAGGCGGTGAAAAGCCAAGCCATCGCCGACTTCCTCGCTGAACATCCGATACCGGCCGATTCTCCTCTGAATTGCGAGCTGCCAGACGAACATGCGTTTGATGCGATCGTCAGTAGTAATAATCGATGGGAACTCTATTTTGATGGAGCGTCTTCCATGAAGAAGCGCAAACAAAGCACCCCTATAATCAAATCGGGGTAGGCTTCATCTTCATAACTCCACAAGGAGGGATAATGCGCTTTGCTTTCTCCTTAACAGAGCCGAGGATGAACAATGAAGCCGAATACGAAGCTTTGATAGTAGGCCTCGAGATCGCCATCGACATGGGAATTGAAAACCTCCTCATATATGGAGATTCTCAACTGGTCGTCAGTCAAGTAAATGGCGACTACCAAACGTGCAAACCCGAACTGGTAAAGTATGGTGAGAGAGTACAGCAATTGCTAACTCAAATCCCCTCCTATATGCTGGAAAGCATACCGCGTGTGGAAAATAGCAAAGCAGATGCACTAGCTAAGCTCGCTAAAGAACTGGCCGATGAGAACCTCGATGACGTAAGAATCGTGGTACAAAGCCGTCGGGTGCTTGCCCCAGCAGAAATATCTCCGGAATCATCCGAAGAAAAGGGAGCAACTGAGCAAATGGCTATGCAAATAAAAGACCAGGAAAAGGCTGATGATTGGAGAGAAGCCTTTATAGACTACTTCAAATCCCGTCGAACACCTGAAGACGCGTCCTCAAGACATCAGCTTATGAAACGAGCTCTGTCTTTCGCCTTCGTCAATGATACTCTGTACAAGAGGTCGTTTGATTCTCTGTGGTTGAGATGTCTGGGACCTGAAGAGGCGAAAAGAGTCGTTCAAGAAGTTCACAACGGACTCTGCGGTTCTCACCAAGCAGGCCCGAAGATGAAGTTGAAGATTAAACGGATGGGCTACTATTGGCCCACGATGATTCAGGAATGCCTCGAATATGCGAAGCAATACCACTCATGCCAGATTCATGGGGAATTTATCCATCAGCACCCAAATCCTCTACATCCAACAGTGGCCAGCTGGCCGTTCGAAATGTGGGGGACTGACGTAATCGGCCCCACCGAACCAACATCGTCCAGGGGACATTGATTCATTTTGGCGACGACTGACTACTTCTCCAAATGGGTAGAAGCAGTACCGCTGAGGGAAGTGAAAATGGAGAATATCCTCCATTTCTTCAAGACGCACGTCATTTATCGGTTTGGAACTCCGTGACGGATCATCTCCGATAACGGGCCAGCCTACAGAAGCCACAAGATCAGCCGCTGCGCACAACAACACAACATAGACTGGAGATATTCCTCAGTTTATAATCCCCGAGCTAACGGTCTAGCTGAGGCTTTCAACAAGACCTTGACGAAGATCATGAAGAAGACGGTGTCCCGAAATAAAAGGGACTGGCACGAGAGACTGCAAGAAGCTCTCTGGGCGTATCGAACTACGTTCAAGACGGCCACGAACACAACGCCGTACGCGTTGGTATTCGGTACAGAAGCAGTACTCCCCCTCGAAATAGAATTACCCTCTTTACGAGTGGCAGTTTATTACGAGCTGACCAACGAAGAAAATGCTCACCTTCGGCTTGAGGAGCTTGATGCCCTTGATGAAACCCGGCTCATAGCGCAACAAAATCTGGAGGCTTATAAAGTAAAGATGACGCGCTCATATGAAAGATTGACCAGGCCGAGGACATTCCGCCAAGGCGAACTCATGCTAGTGGTCAAAAGACCTATGATCCCCAATCGCGCCAAGTGGGGAAAATTCGAGCCGAACTATGAAGGCCCGTACATCATAGACAAGGTCTACCAGGGTGGAGCCTATCTACTCATGGATATGCACGGTGAAAGGCCTTTCAGGCCAATAAACGGCCGCTTCCTAAAGAAATACTACGCTTAATAAGTCACAGCCTAGGTCAATGATTGATGACAACGACTATGTCCACTCGCTATCTTCCTAAGCCCAAACTCTATAAGTAGTAGCCGGCCTTCTTCAACAACGGACCGAAACGTCCTTAAACTAATGACGGACCACTACGTCCTAAAACTAGCTGTTGACCGAGATGTCGATAAACTACGGTGGATTGCAACATCCCAAAGCCGATACAAAAAAAATTAAAAAATTAAAAAAAAAATTAATAAAATAATAAAAATAACAACGGTATGTCCATAAGCAGAATGGGCACGGATGAAAACCCGAAAGGGCTCCGTGAGTAAAAACAGCAGGGCTACCGATGAGTGTTCGTAAAAACCCGAAAAGGCGCGACCTCGTTATATAGAAAGAATAATAAAAAAGAGAGAATAAAAAAACGGTATGTCCACAAGCAAAATAGGCACAGATGAAAACCCGAAAGGGCTCCGTGAGTAAAAACAGCAGGGCTACCGACGAGTGTTTATGAAAACCCGAAAGGGCGCAACCTCGTTAAAAGACACTTACAGGGTCCTCTCGACCTTGTAAGGAGAAACCACCCTCGTGGGATCCTTACGACTCACTAGGGAGCAACACACTTAGGGATCCTCACGATTCCTAAGGAGAAATTACACTTGCGAGATCCTCACAACTCATAAGGAGAACTCTCTTATGGGACCCTCACGGCTCATAAGATTTGAAAGTCTTAAGTTACAGAGACCTGAACCTGTTCTTAAGCAACCCCCACAACCTTCGATATTGCCCTACAAGTGGCTCAATACTGACCCTTGTATACAATCCACGGGCGCGAATAAACATTTCCCTTACCAAGTCCCATCCGTGACTAGGGATATGTTCGCACGGTGAACAACCCTTGTAAGTCCTCTCGACTTATAAGGAGAAAGCACTCTTGTAGGATCCTTACGACTTATAAGAGAACATACACTTAGAAATCCCCACGATTCCTAAGGAGAAAACACACCTACGAGATCCTCACGACTCGTAGGGAGAAATACCTTTATGAGACCCTTACGGCTCATGGAGTCAAAAGCCTTAGTCGACAGGATCCTAACCATGTTTACTAAGCCACCTTTGTTCAACATCGACAGAGGCAAATGATGATTCGCTCCTGGCAACATCCCAGTTGTAGCGGTGCTGATGCCAAAATCGATGTCTAATCCCAAGCTTGCGGCGAAAAGACAGCAAGCCACACATGCATGCAAAATAGCCGAAATGATGGGGCGACTTGCAACAAAATCAGCAAGTAAAATTGTATGCATGCAAAATAACCGAAATGATTGGGCAACTCGCAATAAAAAGCAGCGAGTAAAAATAAAATAAATAGCCGAAATGATTGGGCACCGCGAAAAATAGCCGAAATGATTGGGCAATCGCGACCTTCGCGATATAAAAGCTGAAATGATAGAGCATCGCGGAAAGAAATAAAATAAAAAAAAGTATAATAAATAAAATTTATGCCCTACAGGCGATATCACAGCAATCCCTGTATACAATCCAGGGGCACAAACAAAGAAGGAAACACATCTTCCCTCCCCATGCTCCATCAAACAACGGAGCCAAGTCTTGATGGCAACTCATATAGAGCATGAAAGACAATCGGAGATCATCTCGCACCGGCGCGGAGTGGTCACCACCTCGACATTCGTCTCGATACAGCAGACGAGATGTCACGGCAACGTTCTTCCTCCAACAGGATTCGGACGTGACAAAGCAAATGAAGCGAAGGCCAAATTCCTAGCATCAGGGTCTTGACGGTAACTCATGTAAAACCTGAAAGACCATCGGAGATCATCTCACACCAGCATAGAGTGATCACTACCTCGACATCCGTCTCGATACAGCAGACGAGATATCACCACAGCGTTTTTCCTCCAGCAGGATTCAGACGCGACAATCAAACAACGGAGCTACGGCAAAATCCTTAGTTCCAAAGCTCGACGGTTCACCAACAACCTAGAGACAACCATGACATTCGTCTAGATATAACAGACGCAATGACAGCAAACGAAGCGAAGGCCAAATTCCTAGCTTCAGGGTCTTGACAGCAACTCATATAAAACCTGAAAGACTATCGGAGATCATCCCACACCAGGGCGAAGTGGTTATGACTCATCGGGGCTCTCCAAAATGAGCCTAACCTCAAGTAAAAAGCGGCATGGCAAAATTCCTAACGCTTGCTCTTCCGACGGTCAAACTACCTAAGAGGATTGCTTGAAGACGTCTTGTCCAGCCCCCGAAGGGATCAGAGACACGACAGTCGCAAGGCTACTCGAACAGCAAGATTGCCTATCGAGGAATACATCAGCCAACACGACGGTACGACGGACAAAACCCTAAGTACCACAGACCCTAACGGACCTCTGTCGTAAAGAGCGGAGGTTAACTGTGACGTTAGGATATTCTTGCGAGAACTGCTCGATTCGTCTCGACTCGTGAGGAAATTAGTGCCTTTGCGAGAACTTCTCGATTCGTCTCGACTTGTGAGATAAAGCCTTAGGCGGCGGGGATCAAAAAAAAAACCTGTTTCCTAAGCACTGGGACCCTGCAAGTCGGTCCAAAATGGACTCTTGCATACTATTCACGGGTCACACTCTCCAAAGTTGAATCTCGACAAGGAGGGAAAAAACCGCTTACGGGTCCTCTCGACTCGTAAGAGGGAAAATTCTCTTATAAGATCCTTACGACTTACAAGAGGAAACGCACTTAGGAATCCTCACGATTCCTAAGGAGAAAATACACCTACGAGATCCTCTCAATCCGTAGGGAGAAAAGTCTTTGTGAGACCCTCACGGCTCATAAAGTTGAAAAGTCTTAGGCAGCAGATCTGAACCTGCCTCCTAAGCCATCACTACCTCTTGAAGAAGCCAATACAGGATGCTTGCTCTATCATCTGTCGACCATATTTACTAAGGTAACATGCTGATAATAAAAGAAGGGGGAAAGCGCAGAGATGACACAAGACATTGCAAAAAAAATGTGTGTATCTTTATTCATCAATTCAATTAAGTACAAGGCGAATCGTATAAAAGATAAAGAATGGATACATATTATTCAAAGATTACAAGTGTATAATTGATACAAAGGCAGCTACTGAGAAGGAAGTGTCTTAAGTAGGCCCATCAATTGCTCTCGCACTCCCTTCAGCGCCTTCTCCTGATCGGCTGCCGCGGCCAACTCTGCTTCCACCTGGGCCCGCTGCTGCAAGTAGGATGAAAGCTGTTCTTCAACGGCTCGTTGAGCTGCTTCATGACCTTGGGCATCACGCTCAACGGCATCGAGCTTCTGCTTCAATGTTATCCCATCAGAGATACTTTGCAGAAGGCTTTCGAAGATAGCCTTCACCCGGGCAGCGTTCGCGTCGACCTCAGCACGCAGTCGAGCAGACTCGCTTGAGGTCTCTTGGCATTCCCTCCACCTTAAAGCCGCTTCTTGTTCCAGATGTTGAAAGTAAGAATCGCTCTGCTCGATCCATACCGCCCGTTGAGTACTCATGGCCAAAACCTCAGGGGCAGGGCGCATAAGCTCCAGCTGATGCAGGCGGGCCTCGATCTCCCTGCAGTGGTTAACATAAGACTCGACGACGCCTTCATTATGGAAATTTACAAGCGTCGCCAGCATCGGATTAACCTCGGCAGCAAAATCTGCGGCAGATGTGGGAGCTTCTGCGTCAAGCTCCTCGACGCATCCGCTCAGCATGCTCAAACTCATCGCAGCACCCTTTGAGGATGGGCGTCTGGAAAATGGGCCTGCCGGCATCATGATGCGAGACTCGAAGGGGGCCGGAATCGGAACGACAGCTACAAAAACAAAACACAATCAAACGACGGTTCAATAAATATAGAAAGGTCATCAATGACGGAATCTACTATACCAGCTGCAGCAGGTGGCAATGCCGGGTGGACCAGTGGCGCAACCAATCTTTCATCTCCTCCTTCGATCTGTAGCACTGCAATCAGGGCAAGGAAGAATCACAAATAATTCCATTACTGAAGAAAGAAAGGGCATTAATTAAAAACTATACTCACCAGCGCCACTGGAAGAAGCAAGCTCCGACGGGAAGGAGAAGTGTGGGTGCAGCATCTGGTACAGGTGATCAAAAAGCACTCCTGCAAGGACGCAATAATACAACGTCAGTACATAAATTATGCAGCTTAAAGATGAGACTGATAAGTCACAAATCCATACCTTCTAGCATCTGCGACGGTACGAAAGAGGGTAGAGAGGTGGCCACCGTCAGGGCGGTAACTAACGGTGTTGTCTCGAGTAGCTTGATATCGGCACCAGCCGCACCTGCATTAGAAGCAAGATAAACTTTATTAGGAAAGACTACGGAATAAAAAAAAGAGAGAGGACGGTGACCTAAAATTTACCTGATGCGCCGCCAGCCAGGGCCCTAACGAGGGCGTTACTTGATGTAACGGTGGCGTCTTCCTCCTCCATTGGGACGGTCTCACCTCTCGTTACCTCATCGTCCGACTCCACAGGAGCCGTCGTCACGCTCGCGGCGCTGGGAGACGACAAGGAGCCATAAACGGGGAGAGCGATGATCGGAGCGGCGCCCGACTCTTGAGAAAGAACGGACATCTCTTGCTCAGCGACCATAACAGCCGTCTCACCCGCTACCGCCTTAGGCTCAGCGGTCGCAGCCGTCTCGTCCACCGCTTCCATAGGTTCGTCGGTCGCAACCGCCCTATCAGCTGCAGCCTCAGGCTCAGTAGTAACAGCCGTCTCACCTGCCACCCCCTCGGGCTCGGCATCGGCAACCTTCTCAGGCATAGCGGTTGTAACTGTTTCGTCAGCCACTAGCTCGGGCCCGGCAACTACAGCTGCACCGCCTACCGTCTCCTCGAGATCAGCTGCTACCTTCTCCACCGTCCCCTCAGGCTCGACGGTTTCCTCCGCTCCTTCAGTTGGACTTAGCCCTGCAGGACAAGATGTATAAGAACCGATAGTTTTACAACTCTTACAACAAAGCCTCGAAAAACACGTTACCTGAGGTGGATTGATCGTTGGTTTCTCGAGCTGCACGCACCGCCCATCTATGAGCAGTAGACAAGGCGACCGGGGGCTCCTCTGAAGGAGTAGCTGTTCACACCATAATATTGCATTATTATATTCCCCATTCTTATTCTTTTTATAAATAAACAGGTGCTTTTGACGCATGTCTGCTACATGTTACAGGTTACAGGTTCTTGGACAGAAAACAGTGAAAACAATGTAAAGATGATGAAAATGTGAACTTTGACTAACAAACAGAAGACTCTTGATCAAGCCTATATCGAAGGACAGTTCATAATGTACAAGGCAACGCAAGGTCTAAAATGTCAAGACGAACGGTTAAAAGACCACTACAAGTTTCACTGAATATCTGGAGAAGACTAGAAACCAAACAGAGAAAAGAACTAAGTAAATAAAAATCCCAAAGAACCAAGAACCATCCCACAAAAGATAATCCACTGATCTCATCAATGGGCCGCGGAACCGCGGCCCTAGCCCACCCATGCCACGGTTCCGCGGCCATCGTGTGTCCGTACTCGGAGAGTTTTTTACCAAAGTCGTGGTGCTGCGCTGACTAGTCAACCTAAGGGCTATTTTTGTAATTTCAGACATGTGAATCAATTGTAAACCTAGGGTTTCTATCTCCTATAAATAGAACCCAAATCATTGTAATTCCAGATGCCACCTTTTAATAATAAATTCAGAATTCTTTATGGAGAGCATCGGTGCCTCTCTTCAATTCATGAATTCAGATCTGACAACCCTGCGTTGATGTTTGGAGAGAGCCATCTGTAAGTAGATTTATTTAATTGCTCTAGTTTAGATTTTAATTCTTTGCCCTAGGTAGGTTTAATTCATTGCCGTAGATAATTGTTTAGAGTTAGCTTTGGGGAAGGCTTTTGAGAGATGAGATCTCTCATCCCTTTCTTACCCATTATATATTTACAATAGGACTCCATGCATACACGCACACACCGCGCCCTACGGCACCCTATCCCTCGAGGTAGCGGTGATACCGTAGTATAAAAGCCCGGTTGCACGCGTTTTCCATGGAGGTTAGGTAAGGATCTCTAAAGGAAGGACAAGAACCTAGAGGAAGGAACACTTTCCCGAATGGATCTAATCCCCTTTATTGATAATTACCATAACTCCTCATAGATCTTCATTTGGGTATAGAAAGCGTTGAGATTTACTTGCATCTCCAAACCATCCCTAAACCTAACCCTAACAATATTTAGATCTAGATAATCATAGTATAGAATAATTTAGGTTTTTAGTTTTAATCCGGCTCCCATCGGAATTAACTCGTTAGCGTGATTAGGAGATTCACAACATCCCTGTAGACCGACCCGTACTCACTAGCTAGCTTCATGCGACGCCGTTCTTGATTGCGGTTAATAGATAGTTTTTAAGATTCAAATCAAATGGCACCGTTGCCGGGGATGGCGTGCTTTTTGCAATTTCGGGTTAATCAAAATTAAAAAAATCTAAAAAATCTTTTAAAAAATCCAAAAATTATAAAAATATATCAATTGTTATTTTTTTGGAAAGGGTACTTTGTTGTGTGAATTTTGCAGGAACAATCGAGACGGATCTGGAATTTCCAGAAAGCAAAACAGGAAACAACATATCAGAACAGAGGGGGATTTTCAAAACAGAATAGCAAAAAAAATTTGGAGTCTCGAACCGCCCATCTCACCGCCCTTCCGCGGCCAAAACCTGCCTTAGGCCGCGGAACCACGGCCGCCTTGTCGATTCAGAATGTGAAAAATTTTCTGGGGATCCGAGCCGTCAAGAAGACCGCGGAAACGCGGTGGTACCCCAATTAAACCGCGGAAACGCGGCAGTGTCGTGGCATTATCTGGTGAAAAAATTTATGTAATCCCCTCAGTTTCTTCTCTGTAAATCTTGATATATCTTTTCTGAAAAATCCCTGCAGAATTCCGTGCGCAATAAAAATATTTCCCCTTCCAAATAACAATCTTGTGCAGGATTTTAGGGCCCCGCTTAAAATAAAAAATGATTGCAAGTAATATTTTTCCGTTGCATATCTTTTATCAACAATTTTTTGCAACAATTTCCAAATAAAGAAAAAGGAAAAAGGACAAATTTTTTTTAGATAACTTGCCAACTTTTACCGCAAATAAATCCTTGCACCACAACAAACATTCTTTCTTTTCACCCTTTCTTCTAACATGGGTACCCCACATAATAAATCACTTGCCGAACTTTGGTATCCCGAACCTAATTTTGCGTCGTACGTCAATTTGTTCGGCCAATTTAAAGACGATCCTTCCTTGCCTAAAATATCTTTGAAAGATCAAATAGAAGCGTCTAGGAGAAACAGTTTAACTTGTCAACCCACTTTGTGTCAACCAAGTCAACCTTTACCAACTTCATATGTTGATACCACTTTTTCAAGTCCTGCTGTAACTCCTAAACCGATGTCCATTGCTGAGCATATTGCTCAATCTCGCAGCTGATCTTTCACCCCTCTCCACTCATCTAGTTCTAGGGATCCACACGACTATTCACCTTTTTATCCATATGTTGACCCTACCCCTGTCCAATCACCCACTTCCTACCAGTCCTATCCGACCTTACCACCCTCACTAGACACTGTTTCTACACAGCCATTAGGGAGTTTTGCATATCCACACGATTTTGAATCTTTTACCGAAACCCCTTTACCACCCAAGTCTAGTTTGGAAGAGTCGTTGGAGGCGTATATCGCAGCAACAAACAAAATGACTAGGAATGTGGAAGCGTCCGTGGCCGCCCTTATGCAACCGAGTGAACCGGTAGCTAGTTTCCCGCTAGCTCTAAATTTTTCAATGTATAAGGAGGTGGTTGGACAGAGTGAGAATGTGAGAGGATTTCCAAATCAAACCTACCTATACCCAATTGAATCCAACAACTCCAATTTTCAAACATGTGTCCAAAATGATGAGTTGTGCGACTTTGTAGTGTTTGATTTGCCAAATTGTGAAGAACCCCTTTCGAGTGAAAACACACCTAATCCTTTCGATCTTTACACCTCCCATCTAGAACCTAAATCGATAAATATCCATGCTTTTGATGAGGTGTCTAAGAAAATTAATTTTCACTTGATTGAGGATATAAACGCCGGGAATATTTCGGATGATGAACCAGTAGATTTAATTGAAATTTTATGTTCCATTCATCATCCCGAGTCATTAGATGTTTCTCCCGAACCTCATATGCGCCTTGATTTTGATGATAATGGCATGGATGAGTTGAATTTTGAGGAGAATTATAAGGTTAGTATTGAGGAGAGTTTTGAGGATCATATTGAGGTTGAACCATTTTTGTTTGATGTGTCTGATTTTCCAGTTCATCCTCTTAAACGTTTAACTAAATCACCCTCCCTTCTTTCCATCGTTCCGACCACGCTTGAAGACTGTGAGCTTGAAAAATTTTCCTTTGAATCTGACACAGCTCTCACAGCCGATAACACGTACGAGTGTTTCACTTTTTCGGACGATGTTGATGACTCACCGCCCGAGTTTGAGTCTTTTACATTTTCAGATGGGATTGTTGAACCATCAGACTCGGCTGATTATAGTAGTTTCGAACCATTGATGGAATCTTTTAAGTTCGAGACAGTTTACTACGATGAGAATGAGACTATCCCTAATTCACTTCCTTTCGTCCTTCCTAGTGTTCCGACCGTGCAAGAGACCATTACGCTTTCATTTCCAATACCAAGTTTGGCGTACCCATGTTTTCTTGCGAATCTTGAGGGATTTGACCCCATTTCACGACGGGTTGATAGGTTAGCGCAATCACTTTTAACACATCGGTCATCACAAATTGTGCTAATTTATTCACTCGATTTACACCCTCAAGATCGTACTCTACTTCTTTCTCTTTTCCTCCATTCTCCTCCCCCGCCGAGACCGTATTCCGTTTCTACCTCCACACGGTCTCGTGTGCTTCTCATCTCTTTTCTTTCCACTCCATTCTTTCACCAACTCGACCATTACCACGATAAGATTTTTGAATAGTTGGTGCTAACTTTTGGCTTGTGTAAGGCCAAGCTTAAGTCTGGGGGGGGAACCTTGTTGTATATATGTACATATATTTTTTGTTTTCTTTTTCTATAAAAAAAATTCAAAAAATAAATTTGCAAATCAATAAACAGGGGAGTGCCGACATTCTCAACCCTCTTGGAATAGCATGACAGTGAGGACACTGTCAAGTTTAAGTTTGGGGGTATGCTCGGTACGTCTTCTTACTTCGCATTCATATGTACATATTTTTGCATTTACATACTTATTTTAAAACCCATAAAAATTGAAAATTTTCAAAAATTATAAAAATTATTGTATTCAATTTTGGCCATATTTGATTTGAGTTTGACAAATAGGTTAACTGGCTAGGAACAACTAGATCTTAGAAGTAGTAAATTAAAAACCCTAAAAATAACCTTCTTTAGAGTTTAACGGTAGAAAGTGTATGTTTTTGTAGTTTATTTAGAAATAGGCAAATTTTGGGTTCACTTCTTGGGCTATATCGAAACAAAGAAAAGGTATTGATGTTCTTATTAGAGTATAAGTTTGAAAAATAGTTCCTAGCTTAAGTGTAGATTCTGAGAATGTATACCCTACAATTTGCACAATCACGCACCTTGAAACTTGGAATAGTAGAAGAGACCTTGAAATGCTCTTGTCTGAAGTCCTTAGTACGAAGAAAATGAAATAAAAATACAAGTGTGAAAAAGAATTTAAAAAAATGGACACTGGTTTTTGTGATTACTTAAGGCTGCAAAAATAGAAAAATATTTAGCGAGGGTGCTTCATCACATAGTGCCTTAGACCAACTGGTTTGGGAGTCACTGCTAAAGCCTTGGGTGTTGCAAGACTAGGAAGTACGCTTTAAAGTGCAAACGCATCTTTTAATCGGTTGTTGGTACCTCAAGAAGTATTAACAGTCGCATGAAGGATGTGTGAGCAAAATTCAATTAAATTCACCAACTAATGAGTACTTTGGACAACGGACAAGGGTATGATTGCTTGATTTGAATTTCCAAGTGTAGGGGTGATTTATACACACACGTGGGGATATGTGATTGGAATTTAAATGAGAGAAAGGAATGAAGAATAGAACTTGTATCTTTAGTAGAGTTGATAGAAAAATTCCTAAGTGGAGATGGAACCCTTGAAGGAAAACTTAAGAAATGCCGAAAGCTAAGTAAGTCTATAAAACATACATAATCTTAAGTTAAATGATGAGGAAGTGTGAAGAATATGGGTGGATAATTTGCGGGTCGATGATAATAGAATTCCTTGTTGGAAAACTTAATTGGAGAACAAAAGTCGAAAAGCTGAATTGATAGGATTTTGTGGGTAGTATCCGCTGAAAACCCTCAGGAGAAAACACTCCTCCTACTAGGGACACCTAGAGGTTTAACGGCTTGTTGCACGTGCTCAGTGCAATCGCGTTTCCCTGCGAAAGTGCGGTTAGGATTTTAGTGAATAAAAATAAGTTTGCTCGAGGACGAGCAAAAGATAAGTTTGGGGGTATTTGTTCACACCATAATATTGCATTATTATATTCCCCATTCTTATTCTTTTTATAAATAAACAGGTGCTTTTGACGCATGTCTGCTACATGTTACAGGTTACAGGTTCTTGGACAGAAAACAGTGAAAACAATGTAAAGATGATGAAAAGGTGGGCTTTGACCAACAAACAGAAGACTCTTGATCAAGCCTACATCGAAGGACAGTTCATAATGTACAAGGAAACGCAAGGTCCAAAATGTCAAGGCGAACGGTTAAAAGACCACTAAAAGTTTCATTGAATATCTGGAGAAGACTAGAAGCCAAACAGAGAAAGGAACTAAATAAATAAAAATCCCAAAGAACCAAGAATCAGCCCACAAAAGATAATCCACTGATCTCATCAATGGTCCGCGGAACCGCAGCCCTAGCCCACCCATGCCGCGGTTCCGCGGCCATCGTGTGCCCGTACTCGGAGAGTTTTTTACCAAAGTCGTGGTGCTGCGCTGACTAGTCAACCTAAGGGCTATTTTTGTAATTTCAGACATGTGAATCAATTGTAAACCTAGGGTTTCTATCTCCTATAAATAGAACCCAAATCATTGTAATTCCAGATGCCTCCTTTTAATAATAAATTCAGAATTCTTTATGGAGAGCATCGGTGCCTCTCTTCAATTCATGAATTCAGATCTGACAACCCTGCGTTGATGTTTGGAGAGAGCCATCTGTAAGTAGATTTATTTAATTGCTCTAGTTTAGATTTCAATTCTTTGCCCTAGGTAGGTTTAATTCATTGCCGTAGATAATTGTTTAGAGTTAGCTTTGGGGAAAGCTTTTGAGAGATGAGATCTCTCATCCCTTTCTTACCCATTATATATTTACAATAGGACTCCATGCATACACGCACACACCGCGCCCTACGGCACCCTATCCCTCGAGGTAGCGGTGATACCGTAGTATAAAAGCCCGGTTGCGCGCGTTTTCCATGGAGGTTAGGGTAAGGATCTCTAAAGGAAGGACAAGAACCTAGAGGAAGGAACACTTTCCCGAATGGATCTAATCCCCTTTATTGATAATTACCATAACTCCTCATAGATCTTCATTTGGGTATAGAAAGCGTTGAGATTTACTTGCATCTCCAAACCATCCCTAAACCTAACCCTAACAAGATTTAGATCTAGATAATCGTAGTATAGAACAATTTAGGTTTTTAGATTTAATCCGGCTCCCATCGGAATTAACTCGTTAGCGCGATTAGGAGATTCACAACATCCCTGTGGACCGACCTGTACTCACCGGCTAGCTTCATGCGACGCCGTTCTTGATTGCGGTTAATAGATAGTTTTTGAGATTCAAATCAGTAGCAGCGGGAGTAACGGCACTTGAGCCCGCTCCCACGGCCAAAGCAGCGCTACGCTCCTTCGCTGCGCGCCTCAAGCGCTTCCTCTCCTCCCAGGCCATCACGACGGACCTTTTTGAAGCCTCCCTCAGCAAGGCGCTGTCG
Organism: Agapanthus africanus; assembly: GCA_030015575.1. Lineage (NCBI taxonomy): Eukaryota > Viridiplantae > Streptophyta > Magnoliopsida > Asparagales > Amaryllidaceae > Agapanthus > Agapanthus africanus. The sequence continues at coordinate 669,724,929 of CM057342.1, read as the reverse complement.
TCCGTGTTCAGAGTTGCCTCCAGAGCCTTCAAGGCATCCATCATCGGCTTTTTGAGTTGGGTCTCTCGCGGCAACCCCGAAGAGGCTGGGACTTCGGTAGCTGGCCCGGGGAGAATCCTCGCATCGGCTTGCGAAATAGGTCCCGCGGTCCCTGCAATGAGAAAAAGAAAATGTTAGATTGACCGTAAAAAAGAGAATAAAGACTCAATGAGCCGAGACGTACCAACGCCCGATAGAGCGCGTTTCCTCTCCTCCTCCTGGAAAGTTTTGAGAGAAGCAGCGATGGCTTCTTCGGTAGAAATGCCTGTTTAAAAGGAAAAGCGTTAATCAAAAACAATGATAAAAGTATGATGAAATGACGAAGAATGCAACTAGTGATTACCTGATTACGCGAGTTTAGCCAACCACACGTCAAGCCTTGCCGATCGCTCAGAAGCTGCAATTGCGGCCGCCAGATCGGTGTCTGCTGGCTCTACGAAGAAACCCTCGTTGCTTCCGTACTCACTTAGGCCTTCGGTAAAAGGGGCCTGAGGCTCTAAGCCGAGCACAGCATCAAGAGAAAGAATGGACTTCTTCTTCCTCTTCTGCGCGCGGACCCCGGTTGCCGCCAAAATCAGCTTACGCTTCGCAGGCACCTTAGGACGACGGGTCCCGATGTCCGAGCCCACGCCGGACTCCGGCGAAACCACATTCACTGTCTCCACCGGAACATGGGGCGCTGGGGGCACGTCCACGGTATCACGAGGCAATCCGTGTGGAGGACTCAGCAAGCACGGTGGCTCAGCTCTAGCATCTCTCAGCGGAGGAACGACATGGATCCTTGGCCTCAGGGGAGCTTTGCGGTCGCTGCCAGGGGGCACACCCTTGCGGTCAACCAACAACCACTTCTATTCCCGGATGACGGCACCCATCGCGTGCGCGTACCAAGCCACGTACACGTTGAGGGCCCTTGGAACGCAAGTCGGCTCGCTAATGAAGAAATGGGAGCCCGTGTTTAGCCGCATGAAGTGATGTAATGCATTTCGTATCCCCTCCCTGGTGGCCGCAGGCTTTTCCAAAAATGCCTCCAGTGGGACCCATTGGTTATAACTTAACTGCTAGTTGAACCAATGGGGGTTGTACCTCATGAAGAGCGCCATATCATTTTTCCTGAACACCAGGAATCCCGGCCAGATAGAGTATAAATGTAGAATCTCCCGGGCTTTCAATATGGAGGCCCCGTCCTTGAAACCATCACGCAACGCCAACACCGCCTTGGAAGTCTCCGGGCCGATGGTCATGACCTTGTCCGTGAAAGAAATGCTCGCTCCGACCGTGCGCGGACGAAGAAGCAACCCCGTAGCCTTCCGCGGAGACAGATTCACAATAGAGGCGCCGATCAGCCGCATAACTCTCGGGAATCTGTACTTCTCGTAAAGCGAGGGTCTTTTATGAACACCAAATACCCCGAGCACATCGATTTCCATCCATGAAGTAAAATAATGCATCGGGAAATTGGCGGGTTGCACCCCTGGTTCATTTGCGTCTGCCGCCACGCTGAGTCCATGGTACAGGTGGGCCAACCCGGCGATTCCAATCGACAACTGTATACTAGCCACCATCCAATGCGCTGGGTAGAAGACGGACGGCCTCAGGTAGCGTGGGTGTATGGGGAGCGCGAACCAGCACAGCCATAATCCCAGAAACCCAAGAAAGAAGGTCTCCTCGTCAATGCCCGGGGCGGCGATTTTCGATAAGGGCATGACTGCAGCATCGGGAAGGTAAAAACCCTTTTGGTCGTCCTCCAGTACTGGTCGACGATCTAAGCCGAAGCCGAAGGGGTCGTCGAGCTTGGCGAATTTTTCGCCCCGTTGTGATAAAATCTCCGGACGAAGAAAGCGGGCGATGAAGTCTGCAAAACTAACTCCCCGGCCACCCGATTCCAAATAGAGACTTTCATACATATTCAGCACCCTTACCAGGCTCGGAAACTGGTGCTGAATAGCATTCTCCGGCGTTAGGCCCATTACCAGCGGCTTGGTGGCGAAGACATATTCATCAGGAGGAAGTAGCTCTTCAAATGCTCCCCCCTCACTGGCAAACCGGAAATCTCAGCAAACTCTTTCAGAGGGATGGAGACTTCCCTGTCCGTCAGAAGAAAGGTATGGGTGGGGATGTTCCATTGTTCCACGAATGCCTTAACCCACCACATCGGAGGAACGGGGTACTCGAACAATGAGGCGTAGACTGCGGGCTATAGACCAATCTTCATCAAATGCGTCTTCTTCGCTGACAAGATGTATCTGGCCCACTGCAAATACCCGGCCGATTGTCGAGGGGTCAATCCAATGTTGTAAGGTTGTCCCCAAGGGCGCGATTCACCCTGGCATATGCGCCGCCCCAGAGTATCCACGGCTGGCGGCGGCTGCACGGGAATGGCAGCAATCGAAGGCTGAAGAAGATCCTCCGAATTCCAATTTACGACCTCCACGACATAGTTCACCGGGGGTGCATCCGCATATGGGATCGATGAGATCGGCTCTGACGGCGTCGCACAAGAAAAGCTTCGGCGACCCTTGATGATTTCACTGTACCACCTACCCCACAGGTGAAGGTTCTTATACTCACGGTCGTGATCCTTAATGAGAGCGAGAACCTCCCGGTCCACCGGCGCCTCAGGGAATCCTCCCTCTGAGCGGAAGAATGGGAATGAAAGATCAGCAGACATGGTGCCTGCAAGAAAAAGCGAAATTCAGTTATCAGCATCATAAGTTAATTTTAAAAATTCCCACGCTTGATACTTTAAAATTTGTACCACACTGTAATGCAGTGGAAAGGGGACCAAAGGGGGACCCACAAAATCTAGATGACAATGCATCAGTTAATAAGACAGCCTCATCATTGGATGAGACTGTCAAATAATGAGGAGATCCTCAAAAGAATATTCTCATTAAATGAGAAATCCCTTGAGACAAGGAGAAAATCTCCCTTTTCAGAGCAAAGCTCTGTCACAGAGTGACACCTGTCAAACACTGGTCACAAGGGAATAAAATTCCTTAAAAGTGCCTAGCTCTGTAATAATGATGGAAAAATCCATCAAAGGAAAAATTAATTTCTAAAAAAAATTTTAAGTTTGAGATCTTAAAGATCCATGAAAAACTCTTAAGAGTACATCATCTTTAGATCAAAAGATCTACGTTTTTTCAAAGAGCAAAGCTCTGTTCATGAGTTAAGAAACCCTGAAACAAATTCTTGAGAGCAAAGCTTTGTTTGTGAAAGCCCAAAGGGGTTTTCTTTAGATCAAAAGATCTATGAGAGCAAGGCTCTATTAATTAAAATTAATTTAATTAAGTTAAGTTAATTTTTACCTAAGATGTTTCTAGAGTTCTAACTCTGAAAATGAGAGCAAGGCTCTGAGGTTCTTGAAAACAAGAGCAAGGCTCTGAAAATAAAATTCTTGAAGATGATAATCATCTGCTGAGGACCAAGGGTCCTATTCATAGGAGCTTAAGCGCCCCTTCAACTCCTGAGTTGATCCAACGGATTAGATCTTGCCACCGCTGCACTCACGTGTGCGCCACGTGAGCGCAACGGTGGGGGGGCATTTGTTTCCTCCAATTAGAGAAAAGCCCTGTTTGAATTTCAAATTCAAAAGGTGAAGCAACGATTCAGATCCCTTACGCTGCGTGCAGAGCGCCACGTGTCAAAAGCAGACACGCCAGCGCAAGGGGCGCTGCGCCCAAGGCAGCACACCCCAATCAGAGCAAGGCTCTGTTTTAAAATTTAAATTTTAAAAATAAAGGAAGCAACGCTTCAGATAACTTGCGCTGTGCACTGCGCGACACGTGTCAGCGCAGTTGCGCTGCGCTCTGCGCTGCGCGACACGTGTCAAGCGCAGGTGCACTTGCGCCAACTGTGCCAGCACTAAAACTTAAATAATGAATTATTTAATAAGAATTAAAATTCTAGAAAGATCTTTTTAATCTTATTAAAACAAGAAGATTATCTTCTGTAAAACAGAGGCCTTAGGATCAAAAAGATCCAACGGTTGGGAAATATCCCCAGATCAATCAGAGAAAAATCTCTGTAACTAACCTAACAAACTAATTGGCCCTATATAAAGGCCCCTAGACGCCAAGTCTAAAATATACAGAGCTCCTCCAAAAAACTTTGAGAAAAAACTCAAAAAGGAGAAAAAAAGATAAACCTTTGAAAAAAGAAGAATTTCTTCTAAAAAGATCAATGATCTAAGAACAAAATCAAGATCTTCAATAAAAAAGAAAAAAGATCCAATCATAAAAAAAGAAGTAATTTACTTCATTATTAGATCTTTTGATCTATATAAAGACACAACCTTTTGATGAACCATTGGTTCTTGAATCTTGAGGTAGAACCTCTTCAGAACAAGAAAAAACTTGTTTCTTTGATCTAAATTGGATCAAGATGCGTTCTGCGCTATTGAACAGTGCCATGCACTCTTAATTTACGATGTTGCACTCCTTGGGCTGGCGCAAGTCACCAGAGAGCGACACGTGTCAATCTGCGCCTTGCGCTGCGCTCTTGAATTGGCGCACTGCACCAGAGCGTGCCACGTGTCAGCAGCGCACTGGCGCAGCGCACTGCGCTCACCAGAGCGTGACACGTGTCACCTCCACATGCGCTGGCGCTTTGCACTCTTTAATTGGCGCAGAGCGCCTGACAGGCCACGTGGCGCACTGTCAGACCATTAAATGCTCTGCATTATTAAAAAGGGGCAGAGCCCAATTAAAAGATCTAACATACCAAAACAAATGCTATGCATTATTAAAAAAGGGGCAGAGCCCAATTATAATGCCTAACAGGCCTAATCTAAATGCTGTGCATTTAATTAAAAGCCCAATGCTGTGCATTATTTAAAAAAGGGTAGAGCCCAAGCAAAGGCCTAAACAGGCCAATCATAAACAAAATGTTAAACATTTTCAGATGGACTTAACCCAATTCTGGCCATAAGTCCTTAAATTAAATTGAACTGAGCGCAACTGCTCTCCCAAATCAATTTACACCCGGTTCAAGGATACATCTCTGAACTCCTCTAATATTTGTCGTTGTAATCCTTCAACGTCGTCAGAGAGGTGACGGGTCCCGACAACCATACATTGCTACGGACTGTGGGGTCCTTAAACTCATGGACCGAAATGTCCTTAAACTAATATTCATCCCCAAAATGTGAATGTTGGACCGAAATGTCCTTAAACTAATATTCGTCCCCAAATTGGGAATGTTGGACCGAAATGTCCTTAAACTAATATTCGTCCCCAAAATGGGAATGTTGGACCGAAATGTCCTTAAACTAATATTCGTCCCCAAAATGGGAATGTTGGACCGAAATGTCCTTAAACTAATATTCGTCCTCAAAATGGGAATGTTGGACTACCATGTCCTTAAACTGGAAATCGACCGCAATGTCCCTAAACTAAACAATAGAGCCCCAAATGCTCTCTTGTTGGATCTAAACGATCCCGTTAAGTTGATCTTAGTCTGGAAATTCGACTAACATATCATTAACAAACATTTAAGTTGATCTTAGACTCAAATATGGCTAACGTATTCTTAAACCAAAAGCCCAAACCCAAATCTAAGAAAATACGAATTTAGACTAATTCACGTCCTACGGGCGACAACATAAATTAGTCTCCGTATACAATCCACGGGCAACCACAAACAAAACAAACACCCACGACACGAAGTGACCATCTGGAGAAGGAGAAAGTTGTTACCGCGATGCGGTAGCGTAATTAACTGCAGGGGCTTGCGCCTGCAGGGAAGAGCATCCCCACAATCAAAAACACCTCGAACGAGGGGGAATCTGACGAAGTCTGCTACATCGGCCGCATCCGTCTAAACCTCCGATATATAGTGCCATAAATCAACTTGGCATCCTCGGAGAGGTGGACGGATAGCACCAAATAGCATCTGCCCCCAGATTAAGGCAAGACAATCCGTCTTCCCGGATTCCGGCGGTAAACATGGCGCCGGCCATAATTTTGGTGGGGGCTCATTTCATTTGATTGATCATTGCATTACTCCCTCTCTCTCATTCATACAAAAATACTTAGCCATTCTTTGCTCATGCCAAGTTTTCATCACCTCCTTCTTCTTCTTCTATGGTTGCTCCCTTAAGCAGAAGAAAAGAGAGAAAATTGTAGTGACACTTTCATACACCCCCACTCTCCATCGCTTGCGACTTTGGAGCGTCGGTTACCTCGTTTGTCGAGGTTGGAGCCTGCGCCGTTTCCCTCGGGTGGATCATCGAAGATAAAGGAAGACCGGCAACCAAACTTCGTCAAAGAACCGCCAAGAGCTTGGAATGAAGACCGAAGGACACGGATCAACTCGGTATAACGATTCTAACTCTTAGTTAGCTCGCTAGTTCAGGGTTTAAGGTCGATCCGGGAATCGGGTAGCGGTAGCGGTAGTGGTAGCTCACACACATCATCATCGGTAATTGTCATGCCACGTACACTTTAGAAAATATTATCTCATTGATATAATCAGCTAAATGCTAGTTACCACATAATACTTGTATGATTGCTCTCATGTGCTAACTTAGAGATTGCATTCTTTACATAGATACTTCATGCATTCATATATGCATTCATGTACTATTCTGGGGCTTTATGTCGATATTCACTGTTTACTTACTCTTGATTCTTGGATTTCAGATTTCCATGAGATTTCTGGATTTTGGGGAAAACCGCAAGAATTTGTAATAACTTCTCTCTCTCTCTCTTGTTTAAAATACCAGTTGTGGTTTTCTCGTGATGTATGTGTCGTCCACCATGAGTTTTCATGATTGCTGTTGGATTTCGAGACCCGATTCGAAGAATAGGATGAACCGTTTTGGGTACATGGTGGGCCCGGTAAGGTACCCCGGGGCAAGAAGCTCGAGTTGTAGACGATGAGCCTGGCAGGGGAAGACTACCTACTGGTGATGTCTGGCGCGGCGGATATCCGGACGATACCGACCGTTGTCGTGAGATTTGATGATTTGGGCCGATCCAGACTGAAGGAGCTTGAGATATTGAGACATTGAGATACTGAGACATTGAGATATTGAGACTTGAGATATTGAGATATTGTGTCGATGCTTGACATGGATTTCTGTCGTTTTCATTGATGATGTTTCAGTTTTATTATACGAGATTCATTGATGTTTTCTTATATCAGATTTTTCAGATTTCGTGGTTGATTGCATTCATACATCAGATATATGACACATTACTGTTTAGTGACACTGACACGATGCACTGAGTATTGCACTTATGTATAGATTATTACCCTATCACTACTAGATGACTAGTGTTATATATGCATATTATTATGACTTAGGAGATCGTTGTGCATGCGATTTCTACCCGCAGATGTCTTCTACTCATGAGTTGACAACTCACCCCCGTTGTGCCAAATTTTCTTTCAGGTTCAGATGTACAGGTTTCCTTGGCGGCTTGTTGGCACACCACTTCATTCAGGGTGATTGCTTGGTAGGTTGGTTCACTTGTATCGTGACCACCGTTGTACTTTTATTTATTTCAGTTGTATCTAGTAAGTTCCATCAACCAAACTTGTATTATTTGGTAGAATTAGAAGACCAGTTGTTTTTCTTTCGACCTTAGAGTCGCGCTTGTATTATTATAGTTTTCTGGTGGATTTTGGTTATCCTTTGAGTTTTGTTCCTCGCCCTTCGGCGTTGTATATTATTTTGCTTGCGTGGTTGTGTCCGCCAATTGGCGAAGAGCTAGCTCCCGCTTGGGGATGCCTTTATTATTGCTTGTGTATATATTTCTTATTTATACCCGTTTGGGGCCAGTTTTTATAAAAGAGACTCTGCCAAAATTTTTGAGAAAATTTGATGTTGCTTTTAAACTTGTTTTCCAACACTTCTTCTTTTAAAATGGTTTAGATTTCTGGGCTTCGCTTGCTTAGATTACGTTACGCCTCTAGACGTTTCGTAATTTAAGTGTCGGACACGTTCCGTACCTTCGGGTCGTGACATTAACCCAAATTAACCCGAACCCTTATCCTAATCATCACCCAATCCCGAACCCAAATTAACCCTAACCCAAATTAACCTTAGCGCAAACCAAAATTAACCCTAATTAATCTAATTAACCCTAACCCTAACCCAAATCATCACCAACCCTATTTTACCTAATTAACCCAAATTAATCCTAACCCTAGCCCTAATCATCACCCAAAGCCTAACCCTAACCCAAATTAACCCGGCCCAATAACCGTAACCCTATTGTACATAATTAACCCTAACCATAATCATCATCCAAAGCCCAACCCTAACCCAAATTATCCCCCAATTATCCCAGCCCTATAACCCTAGCCCTAACCCTAAAATCAACAACAATAACACGAATTAAAAACAAAAAAATTATAAATTAAAATCCAAACTAACCCACCTCTGCCAATGACCGGCCGACGAGTAAAGTTTCTCGAGGAGGTGGAGAGCAAGGCTTCGACGATGTGGAGGAGGCCAGGAAGATAGAGCTCGAAGTGGTGGAGGCGGAGACGAGGACGATTGGCGGCGACGAGGAACTCCACGATGAGCGATGGAGGAGGAACTCGACGATGAGGAAGGTGATAACGAGAGTGGGGCGGCGATGATGGGCGAGGAATCTTGACCTGGCGTGGGTTGGTGGAAAATTTTTGGGGATGGTGGGAAAATTCTTAGCATTATTTTTTTTAAATAACCATTTTTTGCCCCCAACGAATTACTCCGTAAGGCTCTCTTTTGCGACACCATAGGGACAAATAAAAATATTCCATTTTATTATTTTTTTTAATTTATTTATGCCCCTACAGTGAGCCCTTGCAAGATTGAGGTTCCGTTGGAGACTTCGATATTGGAGCAAAGTTTGAGAAAGGGTATGCGTCCAAGTGCTTTGGTGAGGACATCCGCAAGTTGATCATGAGTGCTGATATGGTGTACACGAATGGTGACATCTTCAATGCACTCCTTAACGAAGTGATAGTCAAGAGCAATGCGCTTCATCCGAGAGTGTTGGAATGGGTTCGCACTGAGATAGGTAGCTCCGGTATTATTACAGTATAGAGAGGGTGGTTTTCTAAGAATTATCTTGAGTTCATGTAGAAGATTTTTCACCTATAGTATCTCGACCGTGGTATTCACAAGGGCTTTGTATTCAACTTCAGAGGAGGATCGAGAAACAATCTTTTATCGAGCCGATTTCATTGATATGGGGTTCGAGCCTAGATAGAGGATGTAGGCAATGGTGGAGCGTTCGTCTTCACGACTGCCACTCCAGTCAGAATCACTGAAGTCTTGAAGAGTGAGAGGAGATCCTCGGCGGAGATAAAGACTATGATGTATTGTTCCTTTGAAGCAGCGAAGAACACGCTTGAGTGTCGTCCAATGAAGTTCAGTGGGAGAGTGCATAAATTGTGACAGGCGATTGATAGCAAATGAGACGTCAGGCCGAGTGAGGGAGATGTATTAAAGAGCACCAAAAAGTTGATGATGTGGTGTTGCGTCGACGAAAGAAGACCCCTCATGGAGGAGAAGAGGAGTGATATTGCACATTGGAGTGGCGATTTCTTTATGTCATGATCCGAAAAGGCACATGATCGGCACAAGGATCATGTGAAGCCCCGTAGACCCCATTGTAACCCAAGTAATCCAAAACTAGGAATCTAAACCATATATATGAGAAATAAATAATACAATACAGTAAAATGGATGTGATGTTTTTAAAGAAAATTTTTATAAAAAGAAGTAAAGCTTGTTTGAAAAGATATTTGAAAAACGGACATCATCTCATGTGTAAATTTTGAATGAAAACCATGTATAATGATAGAATATAATTATAAATAAAAGCATCCCCACATGGGAGCTAGCTCGATGCCCAACGACGGAGACCAAAACCACGCAATAATATATGACGCCAAAAGGCTAAGAACAATAAGCAAAAATCAGTAAACACTATATACATAAAGATCAAGTCAACTCCACTTGAGTTCGGAAAACAACAATAGAATACAATATCTAAGGTCTCGGTCTAACACACTAGACTTGGTTTTGATGGAGTACTTTTAGATACAATAAAATGTACAAGGCAATTGCCGATACAATTTCTAACCCACTAAGTAAAAAAGATAAGCAACCATGACCATAAGAAAATAAGTGTACCAACGAAGCTACTACTGATCCGAGCGGTTAGACCTGTAAGAAATTATGGCACAACGGGAGTGAGTTGCCAACTTATGAATAGAATTTGCATAACAAGATAGAAATTGCCTGGATAAGCGGTGAAACAACTAAATCATGATAATGTGTATATTAAGGAGGGTAAATAAGTATGCATCGAAACTAGAGTTCGAGCGATAAACGATAATAATAATAATCCCTCATGTAAAACTCATGTACCACTACGTTAAGTAAAAAATATATGCGGTTATCATAACATCTTCAAATAATCTATATCTCGCCCAATACCGGCATAACAAAACCACAAGCATAAGAAAGCATGTGATTCAAGGAAACAACATGGATAATTGCGCAATAAAACGATAACAATCATCAATCGTCAATAACTCATCTGCATATATATATATATAGATATAGATATAGATATAGATATAGATATAGATATATATAAACGGTGTTGGACCACGATCACTGTAGCCATAGTGCAATATTTATAGCACACGACCAAGCACAAAACAATCAAGGCTATATTATATATACATAGCATGCATCCATGTGTAATTATATAAAAGTAGCTGAAAGATATATGTATGTAAAATCCTTTCAAAATAGCCGTATGATGTATATATCACGGCATAAGTAGCGGACGTAATTTGTAAAGCAATGTAAGCATTTTGTTTAAAATATACGCCACGCCTTTTGAAAATGATTTAAAAGGGTTTTCTTTTGTAAGATTCTTGTATCGATCATGCACAGGTGGAAAATAGTGAGACTATAGCTCCTTTGAAAACCCTTTTAATATGTATCAATATGAAAACAATATTCAGGTACTGTCTCTTGGACCAGTCCTGTTCGGCTACTATATAGCATAATCCATCTCATTTTGTGCAAGGCATCTATATCGATCCCTCACACACATATATATAACTACCGCAGAGATCTTGTGTCTTCTTGCCTCAATCACTCATGGATTAATCATACATATAAATATATCCACCGCAGACATCATGTGTCTCCTTACCTCAATCACTCAAGGATTGATCACATTTTAATTTTCGTTCATATATATATCCTTTTTTATATATACATTCTCTTTCATATATTTACAATCTTATAGGATTGATATCATATCATATCTACAATAATATAAATCTCGTTTAATTCGTACGCTTTTTGTCCGTGTGAAATAAGCATAGCATAGACGGGTATCATATCACAGCACAAACAATAATATACTCATAGCGTGAACAGAAATCATAAAGCGTATCTCAAACTGATAACATAATCGTAAAGCAAACGGATAACGTAAATATAACATGACTAATAATATAATCGTAACTCAAATGGATAACGTAAACGGGCAACAACTAAAGTAAACGTAGCGTGAACGAACATAGTAGAAAGACAAATATTTCCGAATAATCCCATATATATTTTTTAAAGTAGAACGAAATATTGTTTTGAAAATAAGGAGGCCGCAATGTTTAAAATATATATATATATATATCCTTTTGAAATCCAAACATCACATCCTTGGCATTATCGCTTTTTAAAATATGAATGAATCGTTATTTGAAAATGGGTAAAAACCATTATATTTTCATAATCTCCCAATCATGGTAAATAACAAGACTCCGTGAGTCAATAAAATACAAGGCCGTGTTCGGCTAACTATGATCATCTCATCCAATACATAATCTCACCTCGTACGATAACAACCTAATATTCCATTTAATCAAATCATAATAGTTGGTATAGACATCTAGTCTACATACCCGAACACATAGTCTAAATAGTGTGGACATATAGTCTACGTATGCAAATACATTCTTCAAATAGTATGGACATCAGGTCTATGTACACACACAGCAATGGAATATTATTAGTGTGGAAATATTGTCCATGCACCCGCTCAATGATTGGTACGGACATCAAGTTTCGTACACGCACAGCGAGTAGTACGGACCTTCAATCGCGTACTCGCCCAATAATCAGTACAGACATTTAGTCACGTACGCAAACATAATATAAATCTTACTATAATATCAATCCTACTATAACGTTAATCATACTATGTTATGTAAGCATGGCAAGTTCTACGTGGTATGACAGTACTAATGATGCGTGGTGTTGCATCCGAGTCTGTGATTGTGTAACATGAGAATCATTTGTAGTTATGCTAGTGTTCTACATAGTGTGTTTACGATAAGCCTACTAAACCAAAACTACTTAATTATAATAATTAACGGACAAGTTTAATTATTCGTAGCATGAACCGTAAACATATCAATAGCATATGGTAAATATGTTTCACGGGGGTGTTATACGCCATCCACCTGATTTCCCACTCATAGATACAAATCTACTCACCTACTGCGGCACTAGCTAGTCGAATCACACGACTACCATGCCTCTCCCCGTCGCCTCGAGATCATCCACACTCGATCCTAGATCTAAAGATAAACATAAATAAGCAAGAAGAATCCCATCAATATCAATATAAAACCCAACAAACGAAATATGACGAAAAACACCAAATAAACCAGCCAAACAGAGAAGCAGACATCTGAAGCTTATAGGCTCAGTATAAGTATACGTCTGAAGCAAGCTCAAGTCTCTGACCTCTGGCAAAGAACACATAGGAGTCCAGAAAAAGGGCAGACGTATGAAGCCTTTTGCTCAGACGTCTAACAAAGAACATGAAATGCATACAGAGTCTTCGCAGACGTCTGAAGCTCAAGTCTCAAACGTCTGATGAAGAAAATCAAGCAAAAACAGTATGGCTGCAGACGTCTGATGCTTTGAGTCCAGACGTTTGAAGTTCAAAATCACAGGTGGAAATTTTTAAGACTTGAAAATCTAACCTTTTGCCTTAAAATACCTTCAATAATCCCAATGCAAGTTGTAATAGCAACTAATAGCCACACAAAACACACTAAAACTACAAAAATCCATAAGACTTCATTTGTTCAAGAATTAAACCATAAAATGTGATTTTTATGCAAGAGACATAGTTTCCATGGCCAATAAACTCTAGAACTTGAAGAGTGGGAATTACCTCTCGAAGAAGATGACTCAAGAGGAGATCTAGTTGAAGAGATGAAGAAGTGTGGTATTTTTGTTTGATTGTTGGTACTTTGGTATTTGAGAGTTTGAGAAAGAGGGAGAGGAAATCATGGGAGTTGAGAGGGAGAGTGAGAGAGATGAATGAATGATTGACGGAGGAAATGAGGGGGAGAATGGGAGTGAATTGGGGAGGCATGGGACATAAGGCATGGGTGCGCCCATGTCTCTCTCTCCCTCCCCCTCCTATTATATTATTTTCCCACCAAGATATTTTAGAGAAAAGAAAACCTAAATATTTAATTATGCTAATCATGCCAAACTAAATATTAATTAGACTAAGAAAATATTGGTTTTATTATAACCAATAATGTAGATACATTTATATATACTAAATTATGATAAACCAATTCTATAATTATTATCATCTTAATAAAACCCATAATATCATTATTTAAAGTCTAAAATAATATTTTTGAGTCATGAAATGTTACAATATTCCCCCTTAAATAATCTTTTAAACCCAAATCTTAAAACATTTCATTAAATCAAATCAACGGGGTTTTGAAATTCCACGCAAATTAAAAATACTACATAATGCGTGATAATAGGTATATAGTATAAGTAAAAATAAGTTCATCATAACGGATCACGTATAATAGAAAATCCATATCAATAAAACATCATCAAATTTTATGACAATCATCGACACTCGAAATCACAAAATATCTTAGACGTTGTTTCTCTGATCAGCCCTCTAATAAAATTCATCATAAAACCCTGGTCGGTATCCTCCGAATATTCGCCTTGTATCCATAATTGGTTCTCCCTCGTCTCGATATCGGATAACACAAACCATACATGCATAGAAAACTCATGGGGGACGTAAAATCATCATTTCATGAGAAAACCGCAGTTTGCAAATATATTCAAGTTGTATGAAATAGTATCACGTGGTTTCTCAAATCTCATGGAAAAAATAAGTTCATGGAAATCTCAATGCAAATAATCCTGTGCGTGTATGAAAACGAAAGCGTGATACTCAGATCACCAAAACACTATAATGCAATGTTGATGCACGAAAACGAAAGTGTGATACTCGGATCACCAAAACACAATCAAAACAACTGACATTAAAGTGTACCTTCTTTAACGTCGAATGGTGCCTGAGCACCCGGAGTAGTCAGAGCATGAACTTTCACTTGCTCACCGCTCATGGCCTGACGTCCTTTATCACTGGATCCTTGTCCTCTCTGCATATGACCATCATAGCCAATATCCTTACGTTCCCCGAATGGAACCGGAATAATCACCGGTGGAGGGGGAAAAGAAAATGAAGCAGCTTGTCAGGATGCTATCCTGTTCTGATGCCTGGTGGGACAGTTTCTGGCTCTATTTCTGGGCCTCTCATAATTAAAACACAATCGGGCCGGTCTCTACATCCTATCGATGTAGAATAACTGCTCTCGGGGTTATTACCCCATGCCACTGCTCACGTGCTCAATAGATGGAGCCTTAACTGAAGCTCGTTTCGGCTCTGGATTCACTCCAATCTCAACATAATGTTTCTCTATCAGTGTGGTTGCATCCATAGCCTCTACATACGCATCAAAACGCTGGGCACCAATGGAGAAAAACAATAGCGCATCAAGGCCATGCACGAACCTCTTAATCCGGATCTCTTCCTTAGAGACCAAATAAGGAGCATATCACGATAATTAGGTGAACTGAAGGTCGTACTCAGCTACTGGCATGACCGAAGTCTTGCGTAAAGACTCGAAACTACATGCTCAGGCATTTCTGACACTTTGATGTAGAAATTAGGATAAGAAGACCTTTGAAAACTCGTCCTAAGTTATAGGAGGAGCACTCACTGCTCGACCACTTTCGATCGAATCACACCAGGTCTGAGAAAGACCCTCTAAACGGAAACTAGCCAACTCCACTGATCTCGCATAGGAGCATCTCATCGAAATATCATAGCCATCGTATCGAGGAATGACTGAGAATCCTTTGCTGCATCCATACTAGTGAACATCGGAGGCTTGAACTGTGAAAGTGAGACATCAAAAGTCTTAATCACTAGAGGCGCAACCGATTTCTGAGCATCAGGCTGCACTAAGCTCTCCGGAGCTGACTGCGCAACGACAGGCCTCTGGGTCCGAATAGTCTCAGCTAACAACCCCATCAAACGATGCAGATCATGAACACTCGCCTCCAAACGAGAAATCCTATCCGAAGAAGGAATATTAATCTGTTCCTGAGTCACTAGAGTACCTTCCTGGCCAGTCCTCGTCTCAGACGAGCCTGCCCTGATGTCATGACCCGAAAATGGCACGTGACCAGCACTTAATATTGGATATAGTAACCTCAAGGCAATTATTGTAATTGCAGAAAGGCGATCATGATAATTGAGGAAGGACCTATATAGGTAAAACATTCTTACTTGAGATGATAGTATGCTATCTGGTTTGTCTCTATCATCATGTACATATAAAATGTGGTATTGTGTATCGCTATTATCTGTTGATAGAGCCCATAAGATTCTTTCTTGACTACCAGCGTTCTGATGGCGGTTAGACTTGTGGGGGTTGGGCAGTCTATGAGCACATCCTTAAATGTCCCTAGTCGTAGGAATATCGAGACTGGGCAACGATATTCCGGAGTAGACTAGTGTATAAGTTTCTTGACCTTGACGAGGGACAATGGTCAGTCTCATAGCCATTGGAGTTAGTTAGTTACCAAAGATTGTATACAGTTACTCATTGGGTTATGAGTTATACTGGACGGACTCGCCGGGAACATGCTCATTCGTATTATACTTAATGCCAGATAGCAGTTCTCTGGTGGCATTAGTGCAGGTAGTCTGCTGACCTGACATCATCATTTGTCTCAAGTGTGTTCCCACTGTACTTTGATTTCTACCCTACCACGGCTCTACCGAGACATGCAAACAGTTAGTTTTTAGGTGCAAACCTAAAGCACTTGAAGACAGTGAGTGATTAAAGGGATTTATCTCTTCAGGTATAGGGAGTCAATGTCGCACAGTGTTCGGTGGCCAATACCATAAGTCCATTGCCATGGCATATGAGATTTACTGATTGGCAGGTCACTAGTTTCTCGATTGGTATTGGGATAGATACCGACACGATGTATCTGTTAGTTATATGTATGCCCTAGAGGCCATTACTATACATATGTTGTATATTGTAGTGGATGCTTGGACATATATAGGGAGGACTTTCTTGCTCGACATGATAGTATGTTATCTGGTTACTCTTTATCTTAACATGTACTCTAATTGTCTCTATGTCGCATGTTGATAAAACCCTTAGGATGAGTACTTAACTACCAAGACTATGATGCAGAGCATACTGTAGGGTTCCTAGGCACTCATATGGAGTTTCACAAGTGATCAAATATGCACAAATCAAATTTTACGAGTGCCTACAAACCCTAATACGGATCGTTTACTAGATATCTAGGCAAAGCAAGCAAGTAAACGGAAATATAGCTAAAGGAAAGGGGCTACAACCTTTGTAGATCCATTCCACCACCTCCTAAGCTCCGTGAAGAAGTCCTCTCCGCTGTACAAATCCGATCTTGGACCCTCGCGTTAGCTTCATCGGAGAATGGGCGGGCTTGATCGTCGGTTCGATGCCGAAGATGATCTACGTCGAGGCATCGCAAGAACAAGCTCCAACTTCACCAAGCTTTGAAAACTTGTGAAGTAAACACCCTATACAACTTGGCAAGAGGTAGAGGATGAAGAAATAGGAAGTGGGTAGACTTTAGATTTGGATTTCTCACACTTTTTCATCAAACACCATTGATGTAGCAAGCTTTTTCTTTTGTTGAAGAAGAAGAAGATGATGAAAAAGAATATGATAAGTATTATGAAAATGATAAATAAATCAATACTTATCATTTACTAACCCTTGGTTAGTTGTAGAGAATGGACCATGGTTAACTTGAATGGTTAGGGTTAAGGATGAGATAAGAATGGTGACTAAGTCAAAGTTTCAAGAAACTTCAACTACAAACAAAACTAGCAACCATTCTTTTTCTCTTTACCTTTTTCTTTTTCCAAAATAAACAAAAGAATAAATAAATGAATAAGTAAATAAAAAGAAAACCCTAATCATAAACCTAACCATGGTCTAATTCTTTACACTAACCCTAGCTTGCATGTATCATCAAACATGATACAATCATGTGCACAAAATATATCACATATACAATGTGCACAAACCAAGTGAGTAAATACATTTAAAGTGAACCAATACTAGTTAATGCAAAGTAATATATCAAATATATAATTATACATTCAATCATTAAATCAACACTTGATCCAATGATCCGGTCATATCGCATATAACCGGCTAGTATCCAATGTATCGGCTTATCGAATCAATCCTTGATTCGATAACTAGGTTATATCGCATACAACCATTCGACACACATTCATCGCGAGAATGAAATACGGTATCACATACACGCATTATTCTCGGTCCCGCACATATCTCATATGCGCTCCTATTTCGTTTCGCTTGAGCCAGGAAACCTCTGTGTAGGACTCTAAAGACTCGTCAATACGCCGGCAGCGGATGATGATCATATCAAACACCCATAAGCCGCAAGTGGTCTGCTAAACGTAACGGCCACCCGGGTATTGAGCGATCAGAAGATCGACGAGCAAGCCCGCTCACACTCCTGCGAATCCAACCAGTAACACTTACCGTGCAGTCCGGTCTGTTCGTCTGATATGTCCCATATCTCGCCTAGGGGTGGTAAACGTCAGACCCCAGTAGCTTGATAAGTCATGCCGACTTGAGGTCCATAACATTCGTGAAACTACTGATAACTCTTACCAGTATATCACTGCAACCCTGGCCAGGGATTTCCTGTTATGGCCAGTCGAGCATAGCGCAACATCAACCCCCAATACCGGGAGAGACGAATCCCCTCCTATCGCTCATTGCCTCCATGTGAATCGGGACTGTACCCAAAAACCACCTGTTTGCACGACTCAGTAGAGCCGTGGTAGGGTGGAAATCAAAGCACAGTGGGAGACACACAAGACTCTATGACGATCTCGGGTCAACAGACTAAGCTGTACCAGTGTCACCAGAGAACTGCCATCTGACGTGAGTTATAATACCATCTGGGAGTTCTCGGCGAGTCCGTTCAGTGTACCCAGTCCCCACTGAGCATCCGCATACCATCTTCGATGTCAAACACCAATGGATATGGGATCATCCATCGCCCATCGCATGGGTCGAGAAGATATACGCTAGTCTACTCTGGAATATCGATGCCCCGTCTCGATATTCCCTCGACTAGGAACATTTCAAGGATGTACTCATGGACTACCCAGGCCCCACTGGTATGATCTACATCATAGTCCTGGAAGTCGAGTACACATCCTAAGGGCTTTATCAATATGTAATCAGAGAGACAGAAAGTATACATGTTAAGATAAAGTGCAACCAGATAGCGTACTATCATGTCGAGCAAGAAAGTCCTACCTATATATGTCCCAGCATCCACTACAATATACATCCAATGTACAGTAATGGCCCCTAGGGCATACATATAACTAACAATCTCCTACTTGCACTAGGGCCATCTGTAGCAGTGATTGCAGTATTACATACTCAACCATCCCCTAAACGTCTCTCTTTGGGGAAAAGGCCTTCGTGAGTGGATCCGCCGTGTTGTCCTCTGAGTCTACTCTCCTAACCTCGATCACCCTGGAGATCAACTATCTCCGTGATCAGGTGATGCTGCCTCAGAATATGTCTGGGTCACTGATGGGACCAGGGTTCCAGGGTCGAAGCCACACTTCCATTGTCATACAATGGCAGGAACCTGGTTCATCTTATGAACCAATATACACCCAAACTCCCTCTTTGGTAGTATCTTTAATAGCGATGTTGTAGGGTTCCTAGGCACTCTAGTGAGGTCTCCCAAGCCATCAACCATGGCAATTTCAAAAAATATGGTGCCTACAAACCCTAAACTACGGATCGATAACTAGATGTCTAGGCGAACAATGAACTAGTTAACACTTAACTAATGAGAAAACGGAAATACAACCTTTGTAGATCCGGTGCTCCACCTCCATAGCTCCGCAACGAGGTCCTCTCCGCTGTCCAAAAAGAATCTGGGCTCTAGCGTCGACTTCATCGGAGAATGGGCAAGCTAGGTCGTCGATGTCCATGCCGAAGATGATCTACGTCGAGGCATCGCTAGATCAAGCTCACAACTTCACCAAGTCATGAAACTTGTGAAGTAAACACACTCTACTACTTGGCAAGAGGTAGAGGATGAAGAAATAGGAAGTGGGTAGACTTTAGAATTGGATTTCTCACTTGTTTGCTCAATTCACCATTGATGGAGGTGAAGCTTTTCTTCTTGAAGTCAAGGAAGAAGAAGAAGCTTATGATAAGATAATTCTAAAATTAAAAGAATAATACATTCTTATCATCTTAGAACCATGGTTTAGTGTAGAGAATTAATCATGGTTGAGTGGTATGGTTAGGGTTAAGGATGAGATAAGAATAGTGGACTAAGTCAAAGCTTCATGAAGTTTTAACAAAACAACAAAAGAAGCCACCATCCTTTTCTCTTTCTTTTATTCATTTATCAAAAATAAATGGATAACTAAATAAGATAAATGAATAACTAAATTATAAACCCTAACCATTTCATTAACCAAGGTTTAATACTTTACACTTAACCAAAAAAGCATGCATCATCAAACATGATACAAGCAAGTGCACAAAATCATATCGCATATGTAATGCGCACATCCGAGCGAGAAAATCCATCTTAAGTAAACCGATACTAGTTGATGCAAAGTAATATATCAAATATATAAATATGCATTAAATCATTAAATCAACACTTGATTCAATGATCCGGTTATGTCGCACACAACCGACTAGTATACAATATATCGGCTTATCGAATCAACGCTTGAATCGATAACTAGGTTATATCGCATACAACCATAACGATACATTCATCGCGAGAATGGAATGCGGTATCACATACACGCATTATTCTCGGTCCCGCACATATCTCATATGCGCTCCTATTTCGTTTTGCTTGAGCCAGGAAACCTCTGTGTAGGACTCTAAAGACTCGTCAATACGCCGGCAGCAGATGATGATCATATCAAGCATCCACAAGCCGCAAGCGGTCTGCTAAACGTAACGGCCACCCGGATATTGAGCGATCTGAAGATCGACGAGCAAGCCCGCTCACACTCCAGTGAATCCGACCAGTAACACTACCGTACAGTCCGGTCTGATCGTCTGATATGTCGCATATCTTGCCTAGGGGTGGTAAACGTCAGACCCCAATAGCTCAATAAGTCGTGTCGATATGAGATCTATAACTGTTCGAGAAACTACTACCAGTAAATCTCAGCAACCCTGGCCAGGGATTTCCTGTTATAGCCAATCGAACACAGCGCAACATCAACCCCCTATACCGGGAGAGACGAATCCCCTCCTATCGCTCATTGCCTCCATGTGACTCGGGACTGTACCCAAAAACCACCGTTTTGCACGCCCTCTTGGACGTGGTAAGATGGAAATCAAAGCACAGTGGGAACCACACAAGACTCTATGACGATCTCGGGTCAACAGACTACTCTGTACCAGTGTCACCAGAGAACTGCCATCTGACGTGAGGTATAATACCATCTGGGAGTTCTCGGCGAGTCCGTCCAGTGTACCCAGTCTCTACTGAGCACCCGTATATCTCCTCTGATGTCAAACACCGATGGATATGGGATCATCCATCGCCCATCTGTATGGGTCGAGAAGGTACACGCTAGTCTACTCTGGTATATCGATGCCCCGTCTCGATACACCCTCGACTAGGGACTTTCAAGGATGTACTTATGGACTACCATGTCCCCACTAGTATGATCCGCATCATAGTCGAGGTAGTCAAGTACAGATCCTAAGGGCTTTACCAACATGTAACAGAGAGACAATCAGTATACACGTTAAGGTAAAGTTCAACCAGATAGCATACTATCATGTCGAGCAAGAAAGTCCTCCCTATATATGTCCCAGCATCCACTACAATATACATCCTATGTATAGTAATGGCCTCTAGGGCATACATATAACTAACAATCTCCCACTTGCACTAGGGCCATCTATAGCAGTGGTTTGAAGTATCTCATACTCAACCATCCCATAAAAGTGTCTCTCTCTGGGAACAGGCCTTTGTGAGTGGATCCGCTGTGTTGTCCTCTGAGTCTACTCTCCAAACCTCGATCACCCTGGAGATCAATCATCTCCATGATCAGGCGATGCTGCCTTAGAATATGTCTGGATCACTGATGGGACGGGCGTTCCTTGGCATAAGCCATAACTCCATTGTCACACAATGGTGGGAACGTAGTTCATCTCATGAACCAATATACACCCAAACAGCCTCTTTGGTAGCATCTTAAGTAGCGATGTATCGTGCCTTTATCGTCTAGTATGTCACGGTATCTAGCTTGGAACTCTTCCAACATACCGTCCCTCCAGTGAGGGTAAAGACAATGCCTGTGACTGACATTCAGTCATCTTTATCACCCTGGAACCCTTCCAGTGATTCTCCCCAGGATCGGTTGATACCATCTCACTACAGCTAGTGAGTATCCTAACATCCAATTAGATCTATCTCATAGATCCAAAACCCAGGATTTAGGAGGTATCACTTTGATCCTGTGTGGAGAATCATTGTGATAAGCGGAGATTGATCGAGCGTAGCATAAGAAACTCCTTTCTTATCAAGAGTATGTCATCCACGTACTCTACGAGGATCACCACCATACTCCCTACTACCTTTTTGTTTATACAAGGTTCATCTACCATTTTGATGATGTCAAACTCTTTGACTAATCCATCAAAATAGATGTTCCAACTCTGCGATGCCTGCTTTATCCTATAAAACATCTTGCACACGTTTCCGCTGCTCCCACTGTCTACGAAGCCCTCTGGCTGTGTACTTATAGACGCTCTCTTCTAAATCATCATTTAGAAAAGCAGTCAAGACACCTAACCACCAGATATCGCAGTCATGGTATGTAGCCGTGACAAGTAGGATCTGGATGGACTTAAGCATAGCTACTGAAAAGATTTCATCATTATCCACGCCTGGTCGATGACGAAAACCTTTAACAATCTTAGCTTTGAAAGTCTCAACTTTTCCATGTACACCAAGTAATCTTCTCAAGATATACTTGCTCCTGATGGGGATTTAACCCTTCAGATATAGCAA
Organism: Agapanthus africanus; assembly: GCA_030015575.1. Taxonomy (NCBI): domain Eukaryota; kingdom Viridiplantae; phylum Streptophyta; class Magnoliopsida; order Asparagales; family Amaryllidaceae; genus Agapanthus; species Agapanthus africanus. The sequence continues at coordinate 669,702,380 of CM057342.1, read as the reverse complement.
CCAAAGTCCATACTTTGTTGGTGTATAAGGATTCCATCTCAGATCGATAAACATCCAGCCATTCTTACAGAGTCTCACTCCTGATGGCCAGCTCGAAGCTAGTTGGGGCATCATCTCATGATGCAATCCTCGCTCCTACTGTCATAGAGAAACAGAAGTATCTCTCAGGTGGGTAAGGAACCCTACTAGATCGGCGGAGAGGCTGAGGTTCGTTGGTATCTACTGAATCCCTTGGTTCTATCAAATCATCTGCTGTAGTTCGTATAGCTGGAACCTTTCCAGTTGTACATCACAGATCTTGCCTCGAGCTTGTCCGGATTTTGCTTTCAGACATAGGTCGGACAACCCCAAATCTTAACCAACTTAAGATATGGGCTCTTCCCTTTCCATATCACATATGAAGCGGCAGGCAACTGATTTGATTTGAACCCTATTCAATAGGTATGCATCTTCTCAGGTGCATAACTCCCAAAAAGAAATAGGTAACTCAGTAGTACTCATCATAGAGCACACCATATCAAATAGGGTGTATCTGCTCCGCCCCGATATACCATCGTGCTATGGTGTATACAGAGGAGTAATGCTGAGAGAGAATCTCATTCTCCTTTAGAATAGTCCAGGAATTCCATGCACAAGTATTCTCCTCCCTGATCTCATCATAGGACATAATACTTATACCCGTATTTTGGTTCTCTACTTCTAAATCATATTCTGTGAATATCTCAAAAGGTTCGGACTTGTGTTTCAACAGGAACATATGTCTGAATCTTGAGAGATTATCAGAGAATGTAACGAAGTATAAAGAACCAGTCCTGGCATTTGTAGACAGGGGACCTACATACATCAACATGTATCATCCCAAGAGTTCACTAACACTTTCTCTGTTTCCAGTAAACGGAGCTGTGGTCATCTTATCTTTATGACATGACTGGCGAGTTTCACAAGATGTAAATTCAAACTGATTTAAATATGCATCTAAATGTAACTCCAGCCAGTCGGGTTACATTGATATGACCTAGTCTACAATGCCTCAAGAAGGATTCGTTCATTTCTGAACTCTTCCTCTTGTGTGTGTTCTTTATACAAAAAACTGTGGTTTGATTTAGAACATTAATGCTTTTAGATAACGTGCCTGAACCGATCAACTTTTGATATAGGAAATGTTCAAAACATTATCCAACAATACAAAATTATATCCTTTCTTTTCTAACAAAGAGAGTGATATGATTTGGTATATCAGGTTCGGTATCTAACAACATTCATTCAGAATCAATGTATTGGTAATACAGGGTGACAGTGACCGACAGACTTGGCTGCAACTCTTGCCCCGTTTTCTGCCTCATGAAACTTATCACCCGTTCTCAGTTCTCCACCTTTCTGTAGCCCTATGTAACATATTACATATCTGGGATCCTGATCTGGTATCACATACCCAGGACGTAAAGGATACTGAGAAACAGTTCTCTGTAATGAACACACCCGAAGATGATGCATCAGCATGCACTCTCTTCGTTTGGGCGGCACGGGAAATCTGGTATTCCCCAATTTCCTGCTCTGTCTTATAACAATTATAAGTTGGAGCGAGATCAACGTTCCCCAGCTCAGTATAACAAGCGGGTTCGGTCAATATTCCGTATTATTATCTTGATTAAGGCGTGATATGGTCGCTACCTGGAGAGAGAGAGAAGAAAACACTCAGCGTGCGCTCTGTCAAGAATAGATTGGTTTTTATTTTATCTAATCAGGATGGCTCCCACTGCTTTTTATCAAATCTTCCTTCAAACCCTAAAAGGAAAGACTAGCCGGGATTAACTACACACTACAAGTTCGCCAATCTTTCAGCCAGGCCAGTGTCGGTACTTTGAGGGAGGTCCCCCGTGCTTTCGCACGAACCTAATTACTGTAAACCTTGTTTTCCCAGAGGCGTAACCCCGTTGACACCTTTCTAGACACCTACTTGATCGGCTAGTTGTAATGTATAAAACTCTCCCAGGAGTAACACTTACTCGCAGCGGGTATCGGGATCCAACTATCTCATAGAAGGTATGCAATCTCATTGCAAATTTCAACACTTGAAATTCCCGATAATATTTTGCCCCTAGCTCGCTATGACCTTGACGAATGCCAAACAACCCATAGTCCACTAGTCAAGTTCAACCCGTACATTACTTGATCGAATTAAACCCACCCGCACGACCCTTGACGAATGCCAAACAACGCCGTACGAATACCCTAATCCAATCTGCATCATATGCATAAGCAGATAAATACTAGTTAGCTACCGCACACTACGCCTTGACGAATGCCAAACTACCGCAGCACGAATACTAACTAGTACTTATCTGTAATGACGGAGGGCTACGACAGGTTTTTCTGAAAACCTATTGCGTAATGAACTTGATATCGTTGTAGAATCAAATGAATTTTAAAATGGAGTGCTTTTGAGGCTTTTCTAGTTTTGCTAAAGGAGTCACTCCCGGTGAAGGGATCGTCGGTCCTTTCCTCGTCGAATGAAGTGCGGGATATATCATATATATCACTGTGCAAAGCAAAAACACTTAAAAGCAATCAAAAGACAAACCGAGTGTGTAGCATCTGCCAGTCATTGCTAAAGGAGTCACTCCCGGTGAAGGGATCTCGGTCCTTTCCTCATCGAATAAGGTGCAGGATATATCTCATATACCTCTGTGCAAAGCAAGAACTGTAGCTACCTGTTTTATTTTGAAATTCGATTCTACAACATCTTAGGTTTCTTTTATTTCATTAATCACATTAATGAAGTCCCATCATTTAAGTACCTAAACATCACAGATAGATATGACGTACACTTATGCCATCCGCATTCGCCTCGATGTCCCCTCGTGCACCGTTAGGTTAGGTAACTAACGGCAGAGCGGGGCAGGGCTAGCACGGGTGTAAAACATAAGTAACGCCTATATAATATATCATATATACTATATATAGTATCTATCACAGAACATCACATGATCACATCACAGATATCGCAGCAGAAGAATCATATGAAATATTGGATATACTAGGACGTCCGTGTTTTCAATACGAGCCAGTATAAAACACGGATTCCACGGTCGTGATGAATAGCCAAACCCACACCCCTAGACCCCTACGAGAGCGGCAAGCAACCCTACCAATTCTGGAGTTAGGAGACCCGGACTCGACTCCTCGAGTTGGTCTCCCACAGGACTCCAGAACCCGGTTACTTATGCTCCCCTCCTTGGGTCTATCCTAGTGCGGAAAAGTAAATAATATACAACAGGTGACAACTCCCGCAACCTGGAAGCGCCCCAATAAAAGAATATTACATACAAGTTTTTACATGAATGAAAATGAAAAACACTCATCTCACATAAAAACCCCCGGCTATTCAAACACGACGATCCAATATAACATATCCAGCAACACATAACATCACATGTCATCAACGTAAGTAAATATGCGCATCCCAATTGTCGTTGACATATAGCAACGAAACCGGCGATATCACATATTACACTTACGGTCACAGAAAAGAAAGTGTAAAACTACAACAGTTGGAATCCGCAATCACCTCAGACATCGCATGCCTGACCAAATGAATTCCTTAGACATCGCATGCCTAACAATTATAAACCCCGCATTTTAGTCTCAGAATCGAAAACACTTTTCAATATCAAGTCGGGTGATTCAACAAGATTCCCGACATCCTGATCGAATGCTCGTCGCAAACTTTAGTAGGCGGCCGCACCCCCGACGCCGTCGACGAAGTGCACCAAGGCGGAACACCGCTACCGGGAGCACCCGAACGGATGCTTTCGGCGACGGGGTTCTCCTACAGTCACTTGGTCGGGGCTATGGAGTGAAGCTGTCTATTAAGTTTACCCGGCGAGTATCCACGTACGCTACGTGATTGCGACGGACTTTTGATCACATCAAAATTCTGTGGCAACCGATCAAGTGAGACTAAACTGCTACGTTTATAACATTCATTTAGTTATCACATAACTTTTGTGAATTCCAATTATTGTATCCCATTCCAGATAAACAGAAAATGTTAAACTTTTCGATCGAACAATCGAACACCCAAGTTTTCCCGAAACTGATCAACACATGAAACAAGTCTAAAAACATTCAGTTCGTGCCTCAGTACCAACGGTCCAGCCGTAGAAGGGTTAAGCCAACGCCTCACATGTGGCACGCCGTACTGCCCCAAACCCGAAGGTTCAAAGGGCAGTTCAAGACGGTCACATAATCGAGTTAAGGTTTGTGTCTTCTAGAGGGACCATCGCGTTACTTGCACTACTTAGAACGTCGTTAAACTTACGGAAAAATCCAACACTTGGAAATTTCCCGATAGGGGAAAAATTGGGTATTTATATCCGGTCGAACTTTTTAACATATTCTAAAATTTATCCGGAAAGCCACACAGACAAAATTTGATACCCCGATCGAAACACCGAATTCCCAAATCAACTCAGAAAAATTCAACTCTTGAAAAAATATTAAAAATACCCAGGAAGACCAACACTGGAAATTAGGAGGTACTGTGCAAACTCGACCTCAGAAAACGACAAACAGGCCGCGCTTCCGCCGCATGAGCCATGCTCGTGCCGCGGAAACGCGGTGCTTTAATTGAGTTAGGGCTATGAATTGCACAGTTACTCTTATATTTTCCTGCATGTTTTTCTGGATATTTTTAATACTGAAAAATCCCTGTTTTTGAAAAAAGGACAGAGAGCAATATTGGTTCGGGGTTTCGGGTTCGTTCGGACTTCAATTTCCGTATGGACTTCGCCTAAGGCTCTAGCTAGGCTCTGATACCACTGTAGGGTTCCTAGGCACTCTAGTGAGGTCTCCCAAGCCATCAACCATGGCAATTTCAAAAAATATGGTGCCTACAAACCCTAAACTACGGATCGATAACTAGATGTCTAGGCGAACAATGAACTAGTTAACACTTAACTAATGAGAAAACGGAAATACAACCTTTGTAGATCCGGTGCTCCACCTCCATAGCTCCGCAACGAGGTCCTCTCCGCTGTCCAAAAAGAATCCGGGCTCTAGCGTCGACTTCATCGGAGAATGGGCAAGCTAGGTCGTCGATGTCCATGCCGAAGATGATCTACGTCGAGGCATCGCTAGATCAAGCTCACAACTTCACCAAGTCATGAAACTTGTGAAGTAAACACACTCTACTACTTGGCAAGAGGTAGAGGATGAAGAAATAGGAAGTGGGTAGACTTTAGAATTGGATTTCTCACTTGTTTGCTCAATTCACCATTGATGGAGGTGAAGCTTTTCTTCTTGAAGTCAAGGAAGAAGAAGAAGCTTATGATAAGATAATTCTAAAACTAAAAGAATAATACATTCTTATCATCTTAGAACCATGGTTTAGTGTAGAGAATTAATCATGGTTGAGTGGTATGGTTAGGGTTAAGGATGAGATAAGAATAGTGGACTAAGTCAAAGCTTCATGAAGCTTTAACAAAACAACAAAAGAAGCCACCATCCTTTTCTCTTTCTTTTATTCATTTATCAAAAATAAATGGATAACTAAATAAGATAAATGAATAACTAAATTATAAACCCTAACAATTTCATTAACCAAGGTTTAATACTTTACACTTAACCAAAAAGCATGCATCATCAAACATGATACAAGCAAGTGCACAAAATCATATCGCATATGTAATGCGCACATCCGAGCGAGAAAATCCATCTTAAGTAAACCGATACTAGTTGATGCAAAGTAATATATCAAATATATAAATATGCATTAAATCATTAAATCAACACTTGATTCAATGATCCGGTTATGTCGCACACAACCGACTAGTATACAATATATCGGCTTATCGAATCAACGCTTGAATCGATAACTAGGTTATATCGCATACAACCATAACGATGCATTCATCGCGAGAATGGAATGCGGTATCACATACACGCATTATTCTCGGTCCCGCACATATCTCATATGCGCTCCTATTTCATTTTGCTTGAGCCAGGAAACCTCTGTGTAGGACTCTAAAGACTCGTCAATACGCCGGCAGCAGATGATGATCATATCAAGCATCCACAAGCCGCAAGCGGTCTGCTAAACGTAACGGCCACCCGGGTATTGAGCGATCTGAAGATCGACGAGCAAGCCCGCTCACACTCCAGTGAATCCGACCAGTAACACTACCGTACAGTCCGGTCTGATCGTCTGATATGTCGCATATCTTGCCTAGGGGTGGTAAACGTCGGACCCCAATAGCTCAATAAGTCGTGTCGATATGAGGTCTATAACTGTTCGAGAAACTACTACCAGTAAATCTCAGCAACCCTGGCCAGGGATTTCCTGTTATAGCCAATCGAACACAGCGCAACATCAACCCCCTATACCGGGAGAGACGAATCCCCTCCTATCGCTCATTGCCTCCATGTGACTCGGGACTGTACCCAAAAACCACCGTTTTGCACGCCCTCTTGGACGTGGTAAGATGGAAATCAAAGCACAGTGGGAACCACACAAGACTCTATGACGATCTCGGGTCAACAGACTACTCTGTACCAGTGTCACCAGAGAACTGCCATCTGACGTGAGGTATAATACCATCTGGGAGTTCTCGGCGAGTCCGTCCAGTGTACCCAGTCTCTACTGAGCACCCGTATATCTCCTCTGATGTCAAACACCGATGGATATGGGATCATCCATCGCCCATCTGTATGGGTCGAGAAGGTACACGCTAGTCTACTCTGGTATATCGATGCCCCGTCTCGATACACCCTCGACTAGGGACTTTCAAGGATGTACTTATGGACTACCATGTCCCCACTAGTATGATCCGCATCATAGTCGAGGTAGTCAAGTACAGATCCTAAGGGCTTTACCAACATGTAACAGAGAGACAATCAGTATACACGTTAAGGTAAAGTTCAACCAGATAGCATACTATCATGTCGAGCAAGAAAGTCCTCCCTATATATGTCCCAGCATCCACTACAATATACATCCTATGTATAGTAATGGCCTCTAGGGCATACATATAACTAACAGATGTTACCAGCCTTTATCGTCTAGTTTGCCACGGTATCTAGCTTGGAACTCTTCCAACATACCGTCCCTTTACTGAGGGTAAAGACAGTGCCTGTGACTGACATTCAGTCGTCTTTATCATCCTGGAACACTTCCAGTGAGTCTCCCCAGGATCGATTGATACAGTCTCACTATACCTAGTGAGAACCCTAATATCCCTTTAGATCTATCTCATAGGTCCAAATCTCAGGATTTAGAAGGTATCATCTTTATCCTATTTGGAGAATCCTTGTGATAATAGGAGATTGATCGATCGTAGTATAGGAAACTCTTTTCCTATTAAGAGTATGTTGTCTATGTACAATACGAAGATGACCACCTTACTCTCTACTACCCTTTTGTATATACAAGGTTCGTCTACCATTTTGATGAAGTCAAACACTTTGACTATCACATCAAAACAGACGTTCCAACTCCGCGATGCCTGCTTCATTATGTAAAGCAACTTGCACACGTTTCCGCTGCTCCCACTGTTTACGAAGACCTCTGGCTGTGTTCTTATAGACGTTCTCTTCTAAATCAGTATTTAGAAAAGCAGTCATGGCACCCAACCGCCAGATATCGTAGTCATGGTATGTATCCGTGGTAAGTAGGATCTGGATAGACTTAAGCATAGTCACTTGGAAAAGGTTTCATCATTATCCATGCCTGGTTGATGACTAAAACCTTTAATAAGCCTAGCTTTGAAAGTCTCAACTTTTCCATCTACACCAAGTAATCTTCTCAAGATATACTCGCTCCTGATGGGGATTTAACCCTTCAGATATAGCAACTAAAGTCCATACTTTGCTGGTGTACATGGATTCTATCTCAGATTGCTAAGCATCCAGCCATTCTTACAGAGTCCCTGCTCTCGATGGCCTGCTCGAAACTAGTTGGGTCATCATCTCATGATGCAATCCTTGCTCCCACTGTCATCGAGAAACCGAGGTATCTCTCAGACGGATGAGTAACCCTACTAGATCGGCGGAGAGGCTGAGGTACGTCGGAAACTATAGAATCCTTTGGTTCTGTCAAATCATCAACTGCAGTTTTGTACAGCTGGAACCTTTCCAGTTCTACAGAACTGATCCTGCCTCGATCTTGTCCGGATTTTGCTTTAAACATAGGCCGGACAACCCCAAATCTTAACTCACTTAAGAGATGGGTTCTTCCCATACCATATCTTATATAGAGTGGTAGGCAGTGATTTGATTCAAACCTAATTCAATAGGTATGCAGCTTCTCAAGTGCATAACCCCAAAAGAAAATAGGTAACTCAGTAATACTCATCATAGAGCACACTATATCTAATATTGTGCAATTGCTCCTCCCTGATACACCGTTGTGCTGTGGTGTAATCAGAGGAGTAGTACGGAGAGAGAATCTCATTCTCCTTTAGAATGGTCCAGGAATGCCATGCACAAGTATTCTCCTCCCTGATCTCATCATAGGACATAATACTTATACCCGGTTATTGGTTCTCTACTTCTAACTTATATTCTGTGAATACCTCAAAAGGTTCGGACTTATGTTTCAACAGGAACATATGACTGAATCTTGAGAGATTATCAGAGAATATAATGAAGTATGAAGAACCAGTCCTGGCATGTGTAGACAGGAGACTTTACATACATCATCATGTATCAGTCCCTGGAGTTTACTAACTCTTCCTCTGTTTCCAATGAACAGAGCTATGGTCATCTTATCTTTGTGACATGACTGGCAAGTTTCACAAGATGTAAATTCAAACTGATTTAAATATGCATCTAAAATGTAACTTCAGCCAGTCGGGTCGCATTGATATGACCTAGTCTACAATGCCTCAAGAAGAATTCGTTCATTTCTGAACTCTTCTTCCTGTGTGTGTTCAGTATACAAGGAACTGTAGTTTGATTTAGAACATCAATGCTTTTAGATAACGTGCCTGAACCGATCAACTTTTGATATAGGAAATGTTCAAAACATTATCCATCAATACAAAATTTTATCATTTCTTTACTAATAAAGAGACTGATATGATTTTGTATATCAGGTTCGGTATCTAACAGCATTTGTTCAGAATCAATGTATTCGTAATACAGGGTGACAGTGACCAACAGACTTGGCTGCAACACTTATCCCGTTTTCTGTCTCATGAAACTTATCACCCGATCTCAGTTTTTCTACCTTTTTGTAGCCCTATGTAACAGATTACATATCTGGGATCCTGATCCGGTATCATATACCCAGGATGCAGAGGATACTGAGAAACAGTTCTTTGTAATGAACACACCCGAAGGAGATGCATCATATGCACTGTCTTCGTTTGGGCGGCATAGGAATTCTGGTATTCCCCAATTTCCTGCTCTGTCTTATAACATTTATAAGTTGGAGCGGGACCAACGTTCCCCAGCTCAGTATAACAAGCGGGTTCGGTCAATACATCCATTTTATTATCTTGATTAAGGCGTGATATGGTCGCTACCAGGAGAGAGAGAGAAGAAAACACTCAGCGTGCGCTCTTGCAAGATTAGATTGGTTATATATTTTATCTAATCAGGATGGCTCCCACTGTTTTTATCAAATCTTCCTTCAAACCTTAAAAAGAAAAACTAGCCGGGATTAATTGCACTCTACAAGTTCGCCAATCTTTCAGCCAGGCCAGTGTCGGTACTTTAAGGGAGGTTCCCCATGCTTTCGCACGGACCTAATTACAGTAAACCTCGTTTTCCCAGAGGCGTAACCCCGTTGACACCTTTCTAGACACCTACTTGATCGGCTAATTGCAAAGTGCAAAACTCTCCCAGGAGTAACAATTACTCGCAGTGGGTATCGGGATCCAACTATCACATAGAAGGTATGCAATCTCATTGCAAATTTCAACACTTGAAACTCCCGATAATGGTTTTTACCCCTAGCACCTATGACCTTGGCTAAGGTCAACAAATCATAGGTACTAGTCAAGTTCTACCCGTCATTTCGTGATTAATTAGACCCACCCACATGACCCTTGGCTAAGGTCAACAAAGCCACATGACTGTCCTAACTAATCGCATCATATGCGGTGTAGGAAGACATCACTTAGCTACCGTACACTGTGCCTTGACTATGGTCAACAAACACAGCACGAATACTAAGTACTCTACTTCCTAAAATGACGGAGGGTTGCGAATGGTTTTTGTGAAAACCTTTAATGCTTTGAACTTGATCTCGTTGCGGAATCAAATGGTTTTTAAATGTAATGTTTTCGAGGCTTTTCTAGTTTTGCTAAAGGGGTCATTCCCGGTGAAGGGATCGTCGGCCCTTTCCTCGTCGAATGAGGTGCGGGATATATCATATATATCACTGTGCAAAGCGGAAACTATAGAAGCGATCAAAGACAAACCGAGGGTTGTAGCATCTGCCAGTTATTGCTAAAGGAGTCACTCCCGGTGAAGGGATCTCGGTCCTTTCCTCATCGAATAAGGTGCAGGATGTTCTATAATGAACACCGCGATGCAAAGCAAGAACTGTAGCTACCTGTTTTTATTTTGAAATTCGATTCCACAACATCAATTAGGTTTATTTTCTTTCATTAATCTCATTAATGAATATCCCATCATTTAAGTCCACCTAACCATCACAGATAAATATAACGTACGCTTATGCCATCCGCATTCGCCTCGATGTCCTGTCTGCACCGTTAGGTTAGGTAACTAACGGCAGAGCGGGGCAGGGCTAGTGTGGGTGTAAAACATAAGCAACGTTTATATAATATATCATATATACTATATATAATATCTGTCACAGAATATCACATGATCTCATCATAGATAAAACACAGCAGAAGAAACATATGAAATATTGGATATACTAGGACGTCCGTGTTTTCAATACGAGCCAGTATAAAACACGGATTCCACGGTCGTGATGAATAGCCAATCCCACACCCTTAGACCCCTACGAGAGCGGCAAGCAACCCTACCAATTCTAAAGTTAGGAGACCCGGACTCGACTCCTCGAGTTGGTCTCCCACTGGACTCCAGAACCCGGTTACTTGTGCCCTCCTCCTTGGGTCTATCCTAGTGCAGAAAAGTAAATAATATACAAACGGTGACTACTTCCGCAACCTGGAAGTGCCCCAATAAAAGAATATTACATACAAGTTTTTACATGAATGAAAATGAAAAACACTCATCTCACATAAAAAAACCCCGGCTATTCAAACACGACGATCCAATATAACATATCCAGCAACACATAACATCACATGTCATCAACGTAAGTAAATATGCGCATCCCAATTGTCGTTGACATATAGCAACGAAACCGGCGACATCACATATTACACTTACGGTCACAGAAAAGAAAGTGTAAAACTACAACAGTTGGAATCCGCAACCACCTCAGACATTGCATGCCTGACCAAATGAATTCCTTAGACATCGCATGCCTAACAATTATAAACTCCGCATTTTAGTCTCATTATTGAAAACTCTTTTCAATATCGAGTCGGGCAATTCAACAAGATTCCCGACATTCTGATCGAATGCTCGTCGCAAACTTTAGTAGACGGCCGCACCCCCAAAACCGTCGACGAAGTGCACCAAGGCGGAACACCGCTACCGCGAGCATCCGAACGGATGCTTTCGGCGACGGGGTTCTCCTACAGTCACTTGGTCGGGGCAATGGAGTGAGGCTGTCTATTAAGTTTACCCGGCGAGTATCCGCGTACGCTACGTGATTGCTACGGACTTTTGATCACATCAAAATTCCGTGGCAACCGATCAAGTGCGACTAAAGTGCTATGTTTATAACATTCATTCAGTTATCTCATAACTATATGTGAATTCCAATTATTGTATCACATTCCGGATAAATAGAAAATGTTAAACTTTCCGATCGAACAATCGAACACCCAAGTTTTCCCGATACAGCTCAACACATGAAATAAGTCTAACAGCATTCAGTTCGTGCCTCAGTAGCAACGGTCCAGCCGTAGAAGGGTTAAGCCAACGCCTCACATGTGGCACGCCGTACTGCCCCAAACCCGAAGGTTCAAAGGGCAGTTCAAGACGGTCACATAATCGAGTTAAGGTTTGTTGTCTTCTAGAGGGTCCATCGCGTTACTTGCACTACTTAGAACGTCGTTAAACTACGGAAAAATCCAACAATTGGAAATTTCCCGGCAGGGAAAAAGTGGGTATTTATATCCGGTCGAACTTTTTAACATATTCTAAAAATACCCGGAAAAGCACACCGACAAAATTAGACAGTCCGATCGAATACACCGAGTCCCCAATACAACTCAGAAAATACAACTCTGGAATAAAATATTAAAAATCCCCAGGAAAACCAGCACAGAAAGCTAAGAACTACTGTGCAAAATTGGATGCACAAAGCGACAAAAGGGCCGCGGATCCGCCGCAGGAGCCTACTGTAGGGCCGCGGATCCGCGCCGTCTTTGTGGAATCAGGACCACGAATTTTACAGTATGTCTTAGATCTTCCTGCTGATTTTTCTGAATATTTTTAATCTCGAAAAAACCACATTTTACAGAAATGTCCAGAGAGCATTTTCAAAGTCGGGTTTTGGGTCGATCGGACTTCTGATTCCGTCGGGACTTCGCCTAAGGCTCTAGCTAGGCTCTGATACCACTGTAGGGTTCCTAGGCACTCATATGGAGTTTCACAAGTGATCAAATATGCACAAATCAAATTTTACGGGTGCCTACAAACCCTAATACGGATCGTTTACTAGATATCTAGGCAAAGCAAGCAAGTAAACGGAAATATAGCTAAAGGAAAGGGGCTACAACCTTTGTAGATCCGTTCCACCACCTCCTAAGCTCCGTGAAGAAGTCCTCTCCGCTGTACAAATCCGATCTTGGACCCTCGCGTTAGCTTCATCGGAGAATGGGCGGGCTTGATCGTCGGTTCGATGCCGAAGATGATCTACGTCGAGGCATCGCAAGAACAAGCTCCAACTTCACCAAGCTTTGAAAACTTGTGAAGTAAACACCCTATACAACTTGGCAAGAGGTAGAGGATGAAGAAATAGGAAGTGGGTAGACTTTAGATTTGGATTTCTCACACTTTTTCATCAAACACCATTGATGTAGCAAGCTTTTTCTTTTGTTGAAGAAGAAGAAGATGATGAAAAAGAATATGATAAGTATTATGAAAATGATAAATAAATCAATACTTATCATTTACTAACCCTTGGTTAGTTGTAGAGAATGGACCATGGTTAACTTGAATGGTTAGGGTTAAGGATGAGATAAGAATGGTGACTAAGTCAAAGTTTCAAGAAACTTCAACTACAAACAAAACTAGCAACCATTCTTTTTCTCTTTACCTTTTTCTTTTTCCAAAATAAACAAAAGAATAAATAAATGAATAAGTAAATAAAAAGAAAACCCTAATCATAAACCTAACCATGGTCTAATTCTTTACACTAACCCTAGCTTACATGTATCATCAAACATGATACAATCATGTGCACAAAATATATCACATATACAATGTGCACAAACCAAGTGAGTAAATCCATTTAAAGTGAACCAATACTAGTTAATGCAAAGTAATATATCAAATATATAATTATACATTCAATCATTAAATCAACACTTGATCCAATGATCCGGTCATATCGCATATAACCGGCTAGTATCCAATGTATCGGCTTATCGAATCAATCCTTGATTCGATAACTAGGTTATATCGCATACAACCATTCGACACACATTCATCGCGAGAATGAAATACGGTATCACATACACGCATTATTCTCGGTCCCGCACATATCTCATATGCGCTCCTATTTCGTTTCGCTTGAGCCAGGAAACCTCTGTGTAGGACTCTAAAGACTCGTCAATACGCCGGCAGCGGATGATGATCATATCAAACACCCACAAGCCGCAAGCAATCTTCTAAACGTAACGGCCACCCGGGTATTGAGCGATCAGAAGATCGACGAGCAAGCCCGCTCACACTCCTAAGAATCCAACAAGTAACACTTACCGTGCAGTCCGGTCTGTTCGTCTGATATGTCGCATATCTCGCCTAGGGGTGGTAAACGTCAGACCCCAGTAGCTTGATAAGTCATGCCGACTTGAGGTCCATAACATTCGTGAAACTACTGATAACTCTTACCAGTATATCACTGCAACCCTTGCCAGGGATTTCCTGTTATGGCCAGTCGAGCATAGCGCAACATCAACCCCCAATACCGGGAGAGACGAATCCCCTCCTATCGCTCATTGCCTCCATGTGAATCGGGACTGTACCCAAAAACCACCTGTTTGCACGACTCAGTAGAGCCGTGGTAGGGTGGAAATCAAAGCACAGTGAGAGACACACAAGACTCTATGACGATCTCGGGTCAACAGACTAAGCTGTACCAGTGTCACCAGAGAACTGCCATCTGACGTGAGGTATAATACCATCTGGGAGTTCTCGGCGAGTCCGTTCAGTGTACCCAGTCTCCACTGAGCACCCGCATACCATCTTCGATGTCAAACACCAATGGATATAGGATCATCCATCGCCCATCGCATGGGTCGAGAAGATATACGCTAGTCTACTCTGGAATATCGATGCCCCGTCTCGATATTCCCTCGACTAGGAACATTTCAAGGATGTACTCATGGACTACCCAGGCCCCACTGGTATGATCTACATCATAGTCCTGGAAGTCGAGTACACATCCTAAGGGCTTTATCAACATGTAATCAGAGAGACAGAAAGTATACATGTTAAGATAAAGTGCAACCAGATAGCGTACTATCATGTCGAGCAAGAAAGTCCTACCTATATATGTCCCAGCATCCACTACAATATACATCCAATGTACAGTAATGGCCCCTAGGGCATACATATAACTAACACATACTAGTAGGAACAGTGTAGTCGCCAAGTACATCCTTCAAATGTTCCTAGTCGTGGGAGTGCCGAAACAGGGCATCGATACTCCAGAGTAGACTAGCGTATGCGCTTCTTGACCCATATGATTGGCGATGGATGATCCCATATCCATTGGAGTTTGACATCAGAGAAGGTATACGGGTGCTCAGTGGAGACTGGTTACACTGGACAGACTCGCCGAGAACTCCCAGATGGTATTATACCTCACGTCAGATGGCAGTTCTCTGGTGATACTGGTACAGGTTAGTCTGTAGACCCGAGATCGTCATAGAGTCTTGTGTGATTCCCACTGTGCTTTGATTTCCATCATACCACATCCAAGAGGGCGTGCAAAATGGTGGCTTTTGGGTACAGTCCCGAATCACATGGAGGTAATGAGCGATAGGAGGGGTTCCGTCTCTCTCGGTATAGGGAGTTGATGTTGCGCTGTGTTCGATTATCTATAACTGGAAATCCCTGGCCAGGGTTGCTGAGATTTACTGGTAAGTGTTATCAGTAGTTTCTCGAACTGTTATGGACCTCATATCGACACGACTTATCAAGCTATTGGGGTCTGACTTTTACCACCCCTAGGCGAGATATGCGACATATCAGACGAAGAGACCGGACTGTACGGGAGTGTTACTGATTGGATTCACAGAAGAATGTACAGGCTTTCTTGTTGATCTTCTGATCGCTCAATACCTGGGTGGCTGTTACATTTAGCTGACCGCTTGCAGCTTGTGGGTGTTTGATATGATCATCACCTACTGCCGGTGTATTGACGATTCTTTAGAGTCCTACACAGAGATTTCTTGACTCAAGCAAAATAGAGTAGTAGCACATATGTGATATGTGCGGGACCGAGAATAATACGGTATGAGATACCGTATTTTATTCTCGCGATATTTGATATCAGCCGGCTCATCGGATCAAGTGTTGATTCGATGAATCGGTACATGATATATTAGTCGGTTATATGGGATATAGCCGGATTGTCGGATCAAGTGTTGATTCGATAATTTAATGTATAATTATATATGCGATATTACATTACATTATCTAATATAGGCTCGCATCATTATTTCATTTTCTCACCGGATAATACATTGATATATATGCGATATATGTTAATTGTATTATTTTCTTTTGTTACAAAAATATATTATATATGTGATATATAATATTGAAACAAGTTATGATTACAAATGAAACATGATTAGTAGAGATTAAACATGGTTAGGGTTTGATTTGGGTTAATCTTTTCTAGAAGCTTCTAGAAGCTTTTCGTTTGTTTTGAGCAAAGATATTATGTGTTGATATTTTGGAGATATTTTCCTAACCCAACCCACACCCTTTAACCCAAGTTAAATCTCTACAATGGTTAAGTATTTCTTGACTTAACCATGGTTACAATTGTAATGATAATAACAATTCATTATTCATCACAAAAAGAATTGATCATTCTTCTTCTTCTTCCTTGAGCTCTTGAAAAGCTTTCTAGGTTTTTCTTTTGTGATGGATTAGTGTGAGATTATGAAAACAAAAGAGAGCTAAATTCCTACTTCATCATCCCCGTCTATTCTAGCCACTTAGATTAGGGTGTTCTCTTCTCTAATACTTGATTAGAGAAGTGAGAACTTGAGTTAAGGTAAATCATCTTCGAAAAGGAAGACTTCAAGCAAGCATGGATCATTCGGGTTGTGGAGCCTCTCTTGAGTCTGGGAGATCATGGATCGCGGCAAAGGAACTACTACTCGGAGCTTATGAAGCGAAGGAGCGGACTACAAAGGTTGTAATCCCTCTCTCTTAGTTGTAAAGATGTTTACTAGTATGTTTAACCCTAATTATCTAGCAAAGATCCTTGCTTTGGGTTGTTCGGCACGTCTAAATTTTAAATCGGGCATGGTTGATCCCTTATAGACCCTTGTGACAGTGCCTTGTAACCCTACAGTGGTATCAGAGCCAGGCTAGAGCATTAGGCGACGTGTAGACGAAGTTTAAAGTCCGATCGAACCCCGAAACATCGTGTTTTACCCCCTCTCTGGAAATTTTTTAAAATGTTGAATTTTTCTGTATTAAAAATACTCATAAAATAAAGATAGGAATTATAAGAATTAATGTGAAGTACGGACCCATGACTGTTTCAAGAGACCGCGGTTCCGCGGCCGACTTAGGTTTTCTGGGGATAGTACTTCAGGGTATAATTCTTGGGTGCCTTTGCATGTTTCTGGGAATTTTTAATTCTACTCAAGTGTTGAGTTTTCTGGAGATATTTTGTATTCGTTGATTCGATCGGAAAGTTTAACTTCGTTTAAGTTATTCCGGGTAATTTAGAACGTGTTAAAAGGTTCGAACGGATATCAATAACTCACTTTTTTCCCTGCCGGAAAATTTCCAAGTATTGGATTTTTTCCTTAATTAAAGAACATTCATAATCGTGCAAGTAACGCGGTGGACCCTCTAGAAGAACACAAACCTTAACTCGATTATGTGACCGTCTGAACCGCCTCTGAACCTTAGGGTTTGGGGCAGTACGGTGTTGCCACATGTGAGACGTTGGTTTGACCCTTCTACGGCTGGACCATTGGTACTGTGGCATGTGATGGATACTTTTTGAACTCCGCTCAAGTGTTGAGCTATTTGGGAAATCTTGGGTGTTTGTTTATTCGATCGGAAAGTTTAACATTGTCTATTTATCTGGAATGTGATACAATATTTGGAATTCACAAGTAGTTATGAGATAACTAATTTGAATGTTATAAATCTAGCAGTTTAGTCTCAGATGATCGGTTGCCACGGGATTTTGATGCGATCAAAAGTCCGTCGCAATCACGTAGCGTACGTGGATACTCGCCGGGTCAACTTAATAGATAGCCACGCCCCATAGCCCCGACCAAGTGACTGTAGGAGAACCCTATCGCCAAAAGCATCCGTTCGGGTGCTCGCGGCAGCGGTGTTCCGCCTTAGTGCACTTCGTCGACGGCATCCGGGGGTGCGGCCGTCTACTAAAGTTTGCGACGAGCATTCGATCAGGATGTCGGGAATCTTGTTGAATTACCCGACTAGATATTGAAAAGTGTTTTCGAGATCGAGACTAAAATGCGGGGTTTATAATTGTTAGGCATGCGATGTCTAAGGAATTCATTTGGTTAGGCATGAGATGTCTAAGAAGGTTGCGAATTCCAACTGTTGTAGTTTTACACTTTCTTTTCTGTGACCGTAAGCATAGTATGTGGTGTATCGCCGGCTTCGTTGCTATACATCAACGACAATCGGGATATGCATACTTGCTTACATTGATGATATGAGATATTATGTGTTGCTGTGATATGTTATATTGGATCGTCGCGTTTTGAATAGCCGGGGGTTTTTATGTGAGATGAGGGTTTTTATTTTCATTCATATAAAATTCATTATATGTAATATTCTTTTATTGGGACACTTCCGGCCTGAGGATGATGTCACCATTGTATATTATTTACTTTTCCGCATTAGGTAGACCCAAGGCGGGAAGCACAAGTAACCGGGTTCTAGGGTACAGTAGGAGACCATCTCGAGGAGTCGAGACTGGGTGTCCTAACCCTAGAATTGGAAGTGTTGCTTGCCGCTCTCATAGGGGTCTAGGGATGTGGGTTTGGCTATTCATCGCGGCCGTGGAATCCGCGTTTTATACATGCTCGCATAAAATACGGAAATCCTAGTATATCCAATATTTCATATGTTATCTTCTGCTGCAATGTTCTGTGATGAGATCATATTACTGCCTGAGATGAATGTTTATATTATATATATGAGATATATTGTATATTGCTGATTTCGTTTCAAATGTGATGCTTGTGAACCATAATAAAATGGGACTTCATTAATGTGATTAATGAAACTAAAAGAAAGCTAAAGATGTTGTAGAAAATTATTTAAAAACTGGTAGCTCTAGTTCTTACTTTAAATAGCGGTGTTCCTTGTAGAACATCCAGCACCTTATTCGATAAGGAAAGAGCCGAGATCCCTTCACCGGGAGTGACCTCTTTAGCGAAACTAGCAGATGCTACGAACTCGGTTTGTCTTTTGATTGTTTTTATAGTTTTTGCTTTGCATAGTGATAATTGTGAAATATCCTGCACCTTATTCGATGAGGAAAGAGCCGAGATCCCTTCACCGGGAGTGACCTCTTTAGCAAAACTAGAAAAGGCCTCAAAAACATTTCCATTTAAAATCACTCGATTCTACAACGATATCAAATTCATTATGCAAAGGGTTTTCTTAAAGACCTGTCGTAGTCCTCCGTCATTTCAGATAAGTAACAGTTAGTATTCGTGCTGCGTTTGTTGACCTCTGTCAAGGCGTAGTGTGCGGTAGCTGATTAGTGCTTATCTGTATAAGCATATGATGTGATTGATTTAGGGTAGTCGTGCGACCTTGTTGACCTCTGTCAAGGGTCGTGCTGGTGGGTTTACTTCAATCAGGAAATGACGGGTTGAACTTGACTAGCAGCCTATGGTTTGTTGACCTCTGTCAAGGTCATAGGATGCTAGGGGTAAAATATTATTGGGAATTTCAAGTGTTGAAATTTGTAATGAGATTGCATACCTTCTATGAGATAGTTGGATCCCGATACCCGCTGCGAGTAAGAGTTACTCCTGAGAGAGTTTTACACATTACAATTAGCCGATCAAGTAGGTGTCTAGAAAGGTGTCAACGGAGTTATGCCTCTGGGAAAACGAGGTTTACTTTAATTAGGTCCGTGCGAAAGCACGAGGAACCTCCCTAAAAGTACCGGCACTGGCCTGGCTGAAAGATTGGCGAACTTGTAGAGTGTAATTAATCCTGGCTAGTCTTTCCTTTTAGGGTTTGAAGGAAGATTTGACTAAAACAGTGGGAGACATCCTGATTAGATATATTAATAACCAATCTAATCTTGTAAGAGCATACGCTGAGTGTTTTCCTCTATCTCTCTCCAGGTAGCGACCATGTCACGCCTTAATCAAGATAATAATACGGATGGATTGACCGAACCCGCTTGTTATACTGTGCTAGGGAACGTTGGTCCCGCTCCAACTTATAATTGTTATAAGACAGAGAAGGAAATAGGGGATTACCAGAATTCCCATGCCGCCCAAACGAAGAAAGTACATGCTGATGTATCTTCTTCGGGTATGTTCATTACCAAGAACTGTTTCTCAGTATCCTTTACGTCCTGGATATGAGATACCGGATCAGGATCCCACAAATGTAATTTGTTACATGGGCTACAGATAGGTAGAGAGCTGAGAATGGGTGATAAGTTTCAAGAGTTGGAAATGATGCAAGTGTTGCAGCCAAGTCTGTTGGCAGTTATCACCCTGTATTACCAGAATACATTGATTCTGAACGAATGTTATTAGATACCGAACCTGATATACAACATCATATCAGTCTCTTTATTAGTAAAGAATGATATAATTTTGTATTGTTGGATAATGTTTTGAACATTTCCTATATCAAGTGTTGATCGGTTCAGGCACGTTATCTAAAAACATAGACGGTCTAAATCAAACCACAGTTCTTAACATACAGAACACACACAAGAGGAAGAGTTCAGAAATGAACGAATCCTTCTTGAGGCATTGTAGACTAGGTCATATCAATGCGACCCGACTAGCTAAAGTTATATAAAGATGCATATTTAAATTAGTTTGGATTTACATCTTGTAAAAACTTGCCAGTCATGTCACAAAGATAAGATGACCACAGCTCTGTTTATTAGAAACAGAGAAAGAGTTAGT
Organism: Agapanthus africanus; assembly: GCA_030015575.1. NCBI lineage: Eukaryota > Viridiplantae > Streptophyta > Magnoliopsida > Asparagales > Amaryllidaceae > Agapanthus > Agapanthus africanus. Next base: position 669,681,693 of record CM057342.1, on the reverse strand, counting down.
GAACTCTTGGGATTGATACATGCTCATGTATGAAAGTCCCCTGTCTACATATACCAGGACCGGTTCTTTGTACTTCATTACATTCACTGATGATCTCTCAAGATTCAGACATATGTTCATGTTGAAACACAAGTCCGAAACTTTTGAGATAATCACAGAATATAAGTTAGAAGTAGAGAACCAAAAACTGGGTATAAGTATTATGTCCTTTGATGTGATCAAGAGGAGAATACTTGAGCACGGAATTCCTGGACTATTCTAAAGGAGAATGAGATTCTTTCTCAGCATAACTCCTCCGTATACACCATAGCACGTCGGTGTATCGGGGTGGAGCAATTATACCCTATGTGATATGGTGTGCTCTATGATGAGTACTACTGAGTTGCCTATTTTCTTTTGGGTCTATGCACTTGAGAAGTTGCATACCTATTGAATAGGGTTCCAACCAAATCAGATGTCTACCACTCCATATGTGATATGGTATGGGAAGAGCCCATCTCTTAAGGAAGTTAAGATTTGGGGTTGTCCGGCCTATGTCAAAAGCAAAATCCGGACAAGCTCGAGGCAAAGTCAGTTCTATGGAAGTTTGTTGGATATCCCAAGCATTCGCAAGGGAATATCTTCTACCACACCGAGGAACAAAAGATGTTTTATTTCTCGGCATACCACTTTTTTGAGAAAAAAGGAATTTCTTATGAAAAAATTAGTGGTCACGAGGTAGAACTGGAAGGAGTTCCAGCTATACAAACTGCAGCTGATGATTTGGTAAACCCGGAGGATTCAATAGTTTCCAACGAACCTCAGCCTCTCCGCCGATCTGGTAGGGTTCCTCATCCACCTGAGAGATACTTCGGTTTCTCTATGACAGAGGGAGAGAGGATTGCATCATGAGATGATGACCCAACTAGTTTCGAGCAGGCCATCAGGAGTGGTGACTCTGTGAGAATGGCTGGATGCTTAGCGATCTGAGATGGAATCCTTATACACCAACAAAGTATGGACTTTGATTGCTTTATCTGAAGGGTTAAATCCCCATCAGGAGCAAGTATATCTTGAGAAGATTACTTGGTGTACATGGAAAAGTTGAGACTTTCAAAGCTATGCTTAAGTCCATCCAGATCCTACTTGCCACGGCTACATACCATGACTACGATATCTGGCGGTTGGGTGTCATGACTGCTTTTCTAAAATGATGATTTGGAAGAGAGCATCTATAAGTACACAGCCAGAGGGCTTCGTAGACAGTGGGAGCAGCGGAAATGTGTGCAAGATGTTTTATGTGATAAATCAGGTATCGCGGAGTTGGAACGTCTGTTTTGATGTAGTAGTCAAAGAGTTTGACTTCATCAAAATGGTAGATGAACCAAGTATATACAAAAAGGTAGTAGGGAGTATGGTGGTAATCCTCGTATAGTACGTGGATGGCATACTCTTAATAGGGAAGTAGTTTCATATGCTACGCTCGGTCAATCTCCTCTTATCACAAAGATTCTCTATAGGATCAAGGTGATACCTCCTAAATCCCGAGTTATGGATCTATGAGATAGATCTAATTGGATGTTAGGATTCTCACTAGTTGTAATTAGATGGTATCAATCGATCCTGGGGAGAATCACTGGAAAGGTTTCAGGGTGATAAGGACGACTGAATGTCAGCCGCGGGCATTATCTTTACCCTCAGTGGAGGGACGGTATGTTGGAAGAGTTCCAAGCAAGATATCGTGACTTACTAGACAATTAAAGGCAAGATACATCGTTACCAAGGATACTACCAAAGAGGCAGTTTGGATATATAAGTTCATGAGATGAACTTCGTTCTGCCATTGTGTGACAATGGAGTTGTGGCTTATGCCAAGGAACCCCCGTCCCATCTGAGATCTAGACATATTCTTAGGCAGTATCGCCTGATCATGGAGATGGTTGATCTCTAGGGAGATAGAGGTTAGGAGAGTAGACTCAGAGGACAACAGCGCGGATCCACTCACAAAGGCCTATTTTCCAGTAGAGACTTTTATGGGATGGTTGAGTATGAGACACTTCAACCACAGCTTATTGTTGGGTATGAGATACTACAACAGATGGCCCTAGTGCAAGTAGAAGATTGTTAGTTATATGTATGCCCTAGAGACCATTACTATACATACGTTGTATATTGTAGTGGATGCTTGGACATATATAGGGAGGACTTTCTTGCTCGACATGATAGTATGCTATCTGGTTACTCTTTATCTTAACATGTACTCTGATTGTCTCTATGTCGCATGTTGATAAAGCTCTTAAGATGAGTACTTGACTACCAGGACTATGATGCAGATCATACTAGTGGGGACAGTGTAGTCGCCAAGTACATCCTTCAAATGTTCCTAGTCGTGGGAGTGCCGAGACAGGGCATCGATACTCCAGAGTAGACTAGCGTATGCGCTTCTTGACCCATATGATGGGCGATGGATGATCCCATATCCATTGGTGTTTGACATCAGAGAAGGTATACGGGTGCTCAGTGGAGACTGGGTACACTGTACGGACTCGCCGAGAACTTCAGATGGTATTATACCTCACGTCAGATGGCAGTTCTCTGGTGACACTGGTACAGGTTAGTCTGTAGACCCAAGATCATCATAGAGTCTTGTGTGATTCCCAGTGTGCTTTGATTTCCATCATACCACGTCCAAGAGGGCGTGCAAACCGGTGGCTTTTAGGTACAGTCCCGAATTACATGGAGGCAATGAGCGATAGGAGGGGTTTCGTCTCTCCCGGTATAGGGAGTTGATATTGCGCTATGTTCGATTGGCTATAACTGGAAATCCCTGGTCAGGGTTGCTGAGATTTACTGGTAAGTGTTATCAGTAGTTTCTCGAACTGTTATGGACCTCATATCGACACGACTTATCAAGCTATTGGGGTCTGACGTTTACCACCCCTAGGCGAGATATGCGACATATCAGACGAAGAGACCGGACTGTACGGGAGTGTTACTGATTGGATTCACAGGAGAATATACAGGCTTGCTTGTTGATCTTCTGATCGCTCAATAGCTGGGTGGCTGTTACGTTTAGCTGACCGCTTATGGGTGTTTGATATGATCATCACCTACTGCCGGCGTATTGACGATTCTTTAGAGTCCTACACAGAGGTTTCTTGACTCAGGCAAAATGGGGTAGTAGCACATATATGATATGTGCGGGACCGAGAATAATGCGATATGAGATACCGTATTTTATTCTCGCGATATTTGATATCAGCCGGCTCATCGGATCAAGTGTTGATTCCATGAATCGGTACATGATATATTAGTCGGTTATATGCGATATAGCCGGATTGTCGGATCAAGTGTTGATTCGATAATTTAATGTATAATTATATATGTGATATATTACATTACATTATCTAATATAGGCTCGCTTCATTATTTCATTTTCTCACGGGATAATACATTGATATATATGCGATATATGTTAATTGTATTATTTTCTTTTGTTACAAAAATATATTATATATGTGATATATAATATTGTAACAAGTTATGATTACAAATGCAACATGATTAGTAGAGATTAGACATGGTTAGGATTTGATTTGGGTTAATCTTTTCTAGAAGCTTTTCTTTTGTTTTGAGCAAAGATATTATGTATTGATATTTTGGAGATATTTTCCTAACCTAACCCACACCCTTTAACTCTAGTTTAATCTCTACAATGGTTAAGTATTTCTTGACTTAACCATGGTTGCAATTGTAATGATAATAACAATTCATTATTCATCACAAAAAGAATTGATCATTCTTCTTCTTTTTCCTTGAGCTCTTGAAAAGCTTTCTAGGTTTTTCTTTTGTGATGGATTAGTGTGAGATTATGAAAACAAAAGAGAGCTAAATTCCTACTTCATCATCCTCATCTATTCTAGCCACTTAGATTAGGGTGTTCTCTTCTCTAATACTTGATTAGAGAAGTGAGAGCTTGAGTTAAAGAAACTTCAAGGTAGATCATCTTCGCAAAGGGAGACTTCAAGCAAGCATGGATCATTCGGGTTGTGGAGCCTCTCTTGAGTCTGGAGATCATGGATCGCGGTAAAGGGACTACTGCTCGGAGCTTATGAAGCGAAGGAGCGGACTACAAAGGTTGTAATCCTTCTCTCTTAGTTGTAAAGATGTTTACTAGCATGTTTAACCCTAATTATCTAGCAAAGATCCTTACTTTGGGTTGTTCGGCACGTCTAAATTTTAAATCGGGCATGGTTGATGCCTTATAGACCCTTGTGACAGTGCCTTGTAACCCTACAGTACCATGTTATTAGGGGTCTGAGTTTAACCACCCCTAAACCCGATATGCGATACTCTTAGATGACCGGATCGGAATGTATGGTATATGTCACTTACAGGATCTGTAGGGGTTCAGACGGGCTTGCTTGTCGATCCTCCTTTCACTCATACTTGGGTAGCCGTTACGTACATCTAGTACCGCTGACATGCTCATGGTTAAACCCACTGCCAGCATATTGACGAGTCTTTAGTCCCACACAGAGTGTTTCCCGCTTTGGCGGAATGATGTAGTTAGGATACAGTGGTACGCGCGAGGGTCCGATTGAAACTAGTGTATTTTATACACTAACGACAATCAGACATTGTAATACTAGCCAATCTTTTTAGAAGACGGATATTAAATCTAGTGTTGATTTAATATATGTTACATATATTGGATACATGTAATTACTAGTATTATGTCACTTTATTGATTTTCACACATATTGTATTTTGATGCACATGATATATATTTAATTATATATATATATATATATATATATATATATATAAACATGTTAACATTATGCTTCCATTATGTCATATATATATACATATAATTATTTATATTATTTCCTCTTTTGTTTGGTCTTATTTAGCATATGTTGTGCCAAGGGTGAGCACATGCATTTGCACTCACATGGCATTGACAAGTGGAGGGATGAGAAGAGGGTAGACACTTAGATGGTTGATAAGATCTAAGGGGTAGGATTTTGTTAAGAATGAAATATATTAGTAACCATTTTTCTAAATGATTAAATAAGATGTTCACATTTCTTCTTCTTCTTCAAGCGCCAAGTCCTCTTCTTTTTCCTCCTCTTCAATATACTAAAAGAAAAATGAAAATCGAAATCAAAAAGAGAAAATAATTAGTGACAAGGAAACTACATCCTTAGTCCATTATCCTAGCAAAATTATGATCTAAGTTAAACTTCAAATTAGAAGTTTTGGAGCCATATACTTGTAGCCTTCAAGGTGGATCATCTATGATGAAAGGGGTCTTCACCAAGTTATAAGTTTTGGAGCCATATACTTGTAGCCTTCATGGAGTCAAACACAAGTGTGGAGCACTTGAAGAAAGCATTAGGATGTGAACTTGTTCTAAACATTGATTGGTTTTTTTGCTTATTTAGGTCTATGCTTAAAGATTCTTAGTTGTTTGGAAACTTAGATCTCTAGTTTTTTGAAAACCCTATGTGCAAGCTTTTAAAAAATACATACTATGGTGCTAGAGTCCCTTCAAGTGGTATCAGAGCCTAGCCATGGCCAAAACTAGCCTTGTACGATGTTAGAATATCGCGATTTTCGTGTGCTAAATTTAGCAGCAAAATTCAGCCCCAAATTCCAGTAGTTTTGATGTTTGCACTCCCTGCGGCCTCCCGGTTTGGACCGAGAAGCCGTGAGGAGGTACGTAGCGACCCTGGGGAGGCCCCCAGGGGACCTATGGTCGGGCCCACCCTCCCAAGACCACCACGAGGTGGCCTTCGGGGGGAAGGGACCCGAGACCATGCCCAAAGGGTGGTCTCGGGTCTGCCTCACCCCATTGGCCACCTTTGTGGTGGCCTTGGAGGTGCATACCCCCTTTTGCCCCCCTCCAAAACTTGTTTGATTTTTCTGTGCCCCCCTGCAGCGTTTCAGATTCATTTCAGGTTCGTTTGGACTCCCTGATTGGCCAAAAAGCTTGGAATTTTGTGGGTTTTATTGCACTTGTTTTTCCGGGTTTTGGAAATTTAAAGTGTTTGCTATTCTTGTGCAGGATTCTAATGCCGTAGTCTTCATTGCAAATGTGAGTATTATAGCATTTGGTAAAACTTTGTCTAATTGCTATAGGTATCAATTATATGGGGTTACGAAATTGATACTCGTGTTGTTTTTGTGATATCTTGTTTTGTATTTGGAATGTGTTGGATTGTTGCGAAATGAATAGCCCCCTACGGAATTGAATGTTGTGATGATTGTTTTTCATTTTCATTCGTGTAAAGCCATGTATATTCTTTTATTCGGGGCGTAGCGGTTCACATGTAGCCATAATCACCGTTTGTTGTATTATTATTTGTCGGGACCCGATCAGGATGCGATCGGTGTTACCGTTGTATTAATATAGGTTTAGGAATACCCCACGAAGAAGAGCATGGTCAGCCGGGTTTTAGATTTCAGCGAGTGGCCATCTCATGGCGTTGAGACCGGGTCATTCGATTTTAGAATCGGTGGGTTGCTTGCCGCGCTTGTAGGGGGTTTGCTTTTGGCTGCATATGGGCTATTCACGTGATCAGGGAACCTCACGTTTAATTTGTAGCTCAATTGAAACATAGGATTCCTAAATAATCTAACTATGATTATCATTACTTGCATGTAATGTATTTACTTGCTTGTGATGATGCTATATGCTATCATGTGCGATAGAATGTTGCTATATATATTATTATTATATATTATACACTATATATGTTTTGCATCCGTGCTAGTCCTATCCCCGCCCTGCCGTAAGTTAAGTAACTTTACGGTGAAAACCCGGAACCCTGTGGCGAATATGGATGAAATATATGTGCATGTTATTTTTGTTTCTTCTGTGTGATGGTATAACTGATGGGATCGCGGTAATTTCATTAATGCAAAGTAAAACAAACCTAAAAGATGTTGCAGGAACCAAATTTAGGAAAGGAGTTATCACAGTTGATTCTTTTACTTTGCATCGTGGTATTCATTTAGGAATATCCTACACCTCATTCGATGAGGAAAGGGTCGGGATCCCTTCACAAGGAGTGATCTCTTGAGCAAAATTTTGTGACAATGTAATAACTGAACTATAGTTGATTCTTTTGCTTTGCATCACAGTATTCGGTTAGGAATACCCTGCACCTTATTTAATGAGAAAAGAGCCCAGATCTCTTTACAAGGAGTTCGCTCTTAAGCAAAAGTTTATGCTATTATAAAGTTGCAAAAACTATAGACGTATTCTTTTGTTTTGCATAGCGGTATTCGGTTAGGAATATCCTTCACCTTATTTGATGAGGCAAGAACAGAGATCTCTTCACAGAGAGTGAACTCTTAAGCAAAAGTTTGTGTTACTATAAATTTGCAAAACTACCCGGTTCCTTCAATGATATCAAGTTCATTACGTTAAAGGTTTTTCGCCAAAAACTAGCCGTAGCGCTCCGTCATTTCCTACGGGTAGTGCTTAGTATTCATACTACGTTTATTGACTCATTCAAGGCATAGTGTGCGGTAGTTCTGCAGTGCTTGTCTATAGCATTAGATGTTATTGGCTAGGACAGTCATACGGCCTTGTTGACTCAATCAATGGCTCATACGGATAGGTTTAATGAAATAAAGATAATGACGGGTAGAACTTGACTAGGATCCTTTGATTTGTTGACTCAGTCAAGGTTACTTGGGTCTTAGGAGAAAATACCATATCGGAAGTTTCAAATATAGGGGAAACTTGCAAAGTATGCGTATACCTTTTGAAATGTAGTGACTTGAGTGGCTTCCATCAAGTTGTCACGCGATGAGAGTTGGGTTCTGATTTCCACTAATGAGTAGGCATCACTCCTCGGGTGATTTTCAGATAATCCCGACTAGTTCTCCTTTTAAGATTTGATGGAGAAGTCGAGAAAATAGTGGGAGTCATCCTGATTAGATAGATTAATAAACTAATCTAATCTAGATTGGAGTACACGCTGAGTGTTTCTTTTCTCTCTCTGGCAGCGACCTTGATCTACCTTAAACTAAAACTCATAACTAAATTAACCAAACATTTTACCATCCGGCTTTGGATTGTCACGATTCACGACAAAGCCGTTTATATCCATGCCACACCTGCTTTACCCTTTGCATTTCTTCAGAACATTCTGTATCAATATGAAGATCTATATAAAATGAATAAAACTATCTCGTATAGTTACATACAAACTCGTAGAAATTTATTTTAGTTCGGGATGACCCTGGATTCTGGAGAAATAGAATAGGATTATTCGATTGTCTCTTCTCTTTACTTTCTTTCAGATTGCGAGAGCTCTTTGTATTAAGAGAGTACACCTATTATGCTTATTGGATAGTTTTCTTCTAAACCTTAGGCTGGTGCCGAATGGTAAGGAAGGAAGAAAACCAATTAGCCTAAGTACGGTGTATAGAAAGTAAGAAGTAAAGACATATAAAGGGATTGGAGTACGAGCAATAGAAATTGCAACTATTGTCATAAGTCTAGTATTGGAAGCGGCATTACTAGGAATACCCGACCACCCCCTCGAAACATTTTCATGTTTCAGTTTTCCTATGTAATGTTAATTGAAAACTGTTTTCCCAATTAAATTCTGACTCCAGGGTATGTATTTACCGGTCTTGATTCTCATATATCTATAGCATTACAGATGCTGAGTGGGAGTAGAATATTGCGAATTGATTAATTATATCCTTAAAAATCAGAATTCTTTGTAATTGGTGATATTTGAGGAAATCACCTGGGTTTTGCCTAACGGCAAATATTTGGTTTTGAATATCCGTTGTTATGTACCAATTTCAAACTGATATATCTGTAAATTTGTTTTATAAAGTGAGATATAACTTTTTAAAATTATGTTTATAAAATTTACCTTTATCAGTTGATAATTAGGTAAGGTGCATTTAATAACGGTGTAATTCTTCTTAACAATAATACAGTTTTCAACCTACGACAGACAGGGTTTGAGTTATTAAACTCAGAGGACTTATACAAAATATTGTATGTTGTCCGATATCTGTAAGGACAAAGGGGTTGTGCTCGTACTGTATTCCGTTTACTTATGACTTCTCTGATTTCAGACACGTATTTCGATGAAATGCAAGGTCCAAAATTTTTAAGAAGTTCATGGGTACAGGAATAAATTAGAGAACCATGTGTTGGAAATATCAAGATTATTCGAGGTGATAGAAGATGTAAATACTTATATTAGGTATTCCATTATAGTTGAGAATTGGATTCTCTCTTAAATTACTGATCCGTGGGTGCGCTCCTTGATGAGTAATGCTGCATGGCCTTCTTCCATTCAGGTAATGTGCACTAGAAACAGCTGCATAATATTTGAATCTGGTTTCATCTAAATCAGTGCCTTTGTTTCTATATTTGATATAGAATAGATTCATATCTTAACGATGTTGAGGTATATGGAGTTTTCAGGCTTATGCTTAAAACCATAATCTGGATAAACTCAAAGCACGTTTCAGTAATGGCAGTTTGTGAGTTATCCCGGGCATAGACGAGGGTTTAAGTTTCTACCATTCGCAAATCAAAATTTATTTTGTTCCTGAACCGCCACAATTTTTAGTAAAATGGATCTTTTCAAAAGAAACTAGTGGGAGCATGGTAGGATTGGAGGTGATTTCAGAACCACAAACGGTTGTTAAAAATTTAGTAGAACCTAAGGATTTAATTCGATTCGACAATCCAGTAGCCAATCCGCAGATTTAATAGGTGACCTTAGCCACCCGAGAGTTACTTCGGTTTCCTCATAAATGGTGACAAGGAGGTCTGCATCATGACTATAATGACCCTAGCTTTCCACTACTGCACTCCCTGACTATAAGATCTGGCAGGTTGATAACTATAATATCATTCTAAATTGGTTTTAGAAGTACACGTATATATGACTCTGCCAGAGGGTTATTGTAGTTAGTGGGAGCAGCGGAAGCGTGATGGGCCAGTAGCTTATATCTATTTACAGACTAAAGAAAGTATAACGGAGATAGATCATCTGTTTTGGTATGACAATCATAGCGTTTGACTTCATCAAAATAACAGATGAACCTAGTAAGAAGGTAGTAGGGAGTATTGTCCTAGATTTGGGATGACATACTCCTGATAGGAAGTGATGTTCTTATACTACGATCGGTTAAACTATAGTTGTCACCGGTGTTTCTCCATATAGGATCTGAATATTATTACTTTTTCACTAGCTGCGGTAAACATATATTAATCCAATCCTGAAAAAACAAAGATGAAGCAGTTATGAACATAAGAGAATATTCTTGGTATATAGTAATGGCAGCCTCCTCAGGGAGGCGGTTATCGTTTCAAGCTTCCAAGGTGACTCGGATGACAGAGTGGCTGTCATAGTTATATGTTTACCCTCTTTTAAGGTACAGTGTGTTAGATAGGTTTCCAAGCAGGATACTGAGGTGGTCATAGTGTTGTGTGCTGATTACATCAGCAATTGGATACAGCCTAAGTAGTTTGTTGGATTTGGATGTTCATTTATAAACATGGTCCCATCAGCTATCCAGACAAATTCTAAGGCAAGTATCGTTCATTCCGGGAGATAGTCGTTCTACGCGAAGTTGAGATATAGAGAGATAAAGATAGAAACATTGGAGTGGATCCACTTACTGAGGCTATTTCTCGAACACGAATGTTTCACAAACATGTTTTATGAAACTGATTAGTAGAGAAGTGGGGTTTTCGGTAGCACATGGGCTGTGGATACGCGATACCACACTAATTAGTCGTAAGTGCAAGTGGAAGATTGTTGGATATAGTGCCCTCAAGGAAATTATTGTAATTGCAGGCAGGCGATTATGATAATTGAGGAAGGACCTATATGGGTAGAATAGTGTTACTCGAGATGATAGTATACTATCTGGTTTTCCTATATCATCATGTACATGTAAAATTTGGTATTGCATATCGCTATTACATGTTGATAAAGCCTATATGATTTTTGCTTGACTGCCAGCGTTCTGATGGCGATCAGAATTGTAGGGGTTGAGTAGTCTATAAGCACATCCTTAAATGTCCATAGTCATAGGAATATTAAGACTGGACATCGATATTCCAGAGTAGACTGGTGTATACATTTCTTAACCCTGGTGAGGGGCGATGGCCGGTCTCATAGGCATTGGTGTTGATTAGTCACCAAAGATTGTATACAGGTGCTCATTGGGTTATGAGTTACACTGGACGGACTCGCCATGAAGATTCTAGGTTGTATTATACCTAACGTCAGATAGCAGTTCTCCAGTGGCATTAGTGCAGGTAGTCTGCCGACCTGACATCATCATTTGTCTCAAGTGTGTTCCTAATATACTTTGATTTCTGCCCTACCACGGCTCTACTGAGTCGTGAAAACAGGTAGTTTTTGGATGCAGTCCTAAGCACTTGGAGGCAATGAGTGATAGAAAGGATTCGTCTCTCCCGGTATAAAGAGTCGATATCGCACAGTGTTCGGTGGCCAATACAATAAGTCCATGGCCATAGAAGATGAGATTTACTGACTGGAAGGTCGTTAGTTTCTCGATTGGTATTGGGCTAGATATCGGCACGATGTATCGCGTTATTAAGGGTCTGACTTTAACCACCCCTAGACCCTATATGCGATACTCTCTGACGAACGGACCGGACTGTATGGTGTATGTGACTTACATGCTCTTTATGGGTTTGGACGGGCTTGCTTATCGATCCTCCTTTCACTCAATACCTGGGTAGCCATTACGTACAGCTACACTAAGTGCCGCTGACATGCTTGTAGTTAAACCTACTGCCAGCGTATTAATGATTCTTTAGAGTCACACACAGAGGGTTTCCCGTTTTGGCGAAATGATGTAGTTGCGGTACAGTGGTACGCATGAAGGTCCGATTAAAACTAGTGTATTTTATACACTGGCGACAATCGGACATTGTAATACTGGCCGGTCTTTTTGGAAGACGGATATTAAATTTAGTGTTGATTTAATATATGTTACATATATTGGATACATGTAATTACTAGTATTATGTCGCTTTATTTATTTTCCCACATATTGCATTTTGATGCACGTGATAAATATTTAATTATATGTATAAATATATGTTAACATTATGCTACCATTATGTCACATATATATACATATAATTATTTATATTATTTCCTTTTTTGTTTGGTCTCATTTAGCTTATGTTGTGCCAAGGGTGAGCACATGCATTTGCACTCACATGGCATTGACTAGTGGAGGAAAGAGAAGAGAGTGGACACCTGGATGGTTGATAAGATCCAAGAGTTAGGATTTTATAGAGAATGAAATACATTGGCAACCATTTTTCTAAATGGTTAACTAAGATGTTCATATTTCTTCTTCTTCTTCAAGCTCAAAGTCATCTTCTTTTTCGTCCTCTTCAATATACTAAAAGAGAACTGAAAAAGGAAATTAAAAAGAGAAAATAATTAGTGCTAAGTAAACTACATCCTTAGCTCATAACCGTGGCAAAATTATGATCTAAGTTAAACTTCATGTTAGAAGTTTTGGAGCCATAGATTTGGAGCCTTCAAGATGGATCATCTATAATGGAGGTGGTCTTCACTAAGCTTGTTCAAATCCTAGGAGCACTACATGGAGTCCAACACAAGTGTGGAGCACTTGAAGCAAGCATTAGGATGTGAGTTCCTTCTAAACTTTGTTTGGGTATGTTTCTAGTTTAGGTCTATGGTTAAAAATTCTTGGTTGTTTGGAAACTTAGCTCTTTAGTTTTATGTGCAAGCTTTTAAAAATTACATGCTATGGTGCTAGAGTTCCTTCACTTAATTCACGTGACATCATTCTAACGTCACCGCAACCCAAGTAAGCCAAAAGCCAAGATCTAAAACCTTTTAAATGAAATAATGGAGGTGAAGTTTTCAAAAAGGTATACTAAATGGAATAATGTGCAGTTGAAAAGATTGTTTGTATAAAAGTATACGCAAATTTATTTTCTAATTAATTTTGAAAATAATTTCTTCGTTTAAAATTTGGGCAGCACATCCTTTGTAAATTTTGAATAAAAATATTTACAAAGATATAATATATATGAAAGCATCCCCAACGGGAGCTAGCTTCTGCACCCAAACAGCGGAGCAACCACGCAGTTAATATACGATACCCAAGGCGAAGATAAACACAATCAATAAGCTATATATACTATATAAGCATCATCAAGTCGATTCAATCAAGTTCGACATCCAAAAGAATAATAATGAGTTTTGACTCGATCTTATACCATGAATATATAAGTTTTGGTGTGATGGAGAGAAACTAGATACAAGAAAATATATATAAGAAAGATATTACTTCACATCGTAACCTACCTAGCAAAGCAATGCGATAACCTAAAAGTTATGCCGACGAGCCGCTAAGTATTCGTGTGGTCTATCCTGCAAGAAACTATGGCACAACATGAGTTGCCAACTCAATGAGTAGAAATAATCATCACAAGATATGTACATCATATGTGTGTGTGTGTGTCAAGCGCATCATAATCGCATCATGCAAATGGAAACACATGATCAACTAAATAATCATAAAACCATGCCAATCATCGACACGTAAAACTCATGTGCCTCCTTAGGCACTGTCCCTTAGATCAATCCTATCTCTTTCTTTCTCGCACCGGTCGGTATCCTCCGGATAACCACTATATCCAATACTATCACCGGTCGGTATTCATCCTCGCTAGGCTCACCTCGCCTTTCTATACGAGCTTATTGCCCCTCGGTACCGCACTGGGTTCACCATGTATCCGAAATCGGTGTAATCCTCCCCCTGCTTCAAAATCAGATAACCTCAACATAAATCCATAGAAAACTCATGGTGGACTTCCAAATCATCGTATCAAGAGAAAACCGTGCTTTTGAAAATATAAGCAATTTTTTTAAATCTTTTTGCCACTTCTCGAAATCCATGGCAAACATCGATTCATCAATTATCTATTTAGCACTTGGCAATTATCGTATACGAATCTAAATCGGAATGTCATTCGTATACCGAAATCAGGGAATTCAACCATTTATACTAGCTTGGATGTAATTAATTTACAAATAGTGTTACGACCCGAAATATTAGCTCGTGACCAGCACTTAAATCACGCAACGTCTAAAAGCGTAACGTAATCCAAATAAGCCGAAACCCAGAAATCTAAACATTTTAAAGAAATAAAAGAGGTGCAGTTTTGAAATAAGGTATAATGAAGAAAAGGTTTTCTTAAATGCATAAAAAAGGGAACATGATAAAAATGCAAGTTTATCTTACTAGTTGTAAAACATGTTCGTCTTTTAAAAATTTGGGCGGCACCTCCTTTGTATATTTTGATCCAAAACCACAAATACAAGATAATATAAAAGGCATCCCCAAGTGGGAGCTAGCTCTTCGCCAATCAGCGGATTCATAACCATGCAAGTAATAAAACAAGTATAAGATGCCCAATCGACGAAGATCAACACAAAAGATAATGAATAAGCAAGACATCAACCCAAAAAGCGAACACCAAACCCATCGCTCAAATCTCGCAACTACAAGTCTCACTAAGTCTTACTATTTATATAATTACTAGTTTTGATTGATGGAGTTGACTAGATACAATATGAATAATAAATACAAGAGTGGTACGATCCAACATGTACCACCTACCCAAGCAAGTCACCCGAAAGCAAGCTGTGTGCCAACGATGCCGCTACCGATCCATGCGGTCAACCTGCAAGAACTGTGGCACAACAGGGATGAGTTACCAACTCGTGAGTAGAAAACATCATCAGGTAGGAATCGAATAAAATAATGATTTCCTAGGTCAACTATATCATAAAGGTAATACTATGATATCTAGGGTGACTGTATGTAAAAATGTGCCAACAATAAATAAATGCAAGTATGCAAGTGGATATCATCCAATAATATAATCAATGCCAATATACATGTGGATCTCGTCCACTCGAAACATCGTAATAGCATATGCATGTAAATGTATGAGGATATCAAGAATGTGTGTGTCCATCAATGACACACCAAAACATGTAACCTGAGTGTCCAACACCGACACTCGAAATATCATGAAACCCGTGTCTAGCATCGACACGTAAATCCTCATATCTCAGGCACCGCATCCTCAGATCGGCCCTCAAATGCATCTCTCTACTCCAGTCGGTATCCTCCGGATAACCGCCGAGTCCAAATACTATCACCGGTAGGTAGTGCTCCCCTGCCAGGCTCAACGCCATCATCTGCGACCATCTTGCCCCGGGATACCTCACCGGGTCCACCATGGACCCATAGACGGTTCCTCCTCCTCTAATCGGGTGTATGATATCGCTCAAGAGCCGAGAAAACTCATGGTGGACGCACTGAAAAATCATATCAAGAGAAACCGGTTTTTTAAAACAATACATACTTTCCTTTGAAATAACCGCGGTTCTCAAATCCAAAAATCTCATGAAAACAGCATATCTCAATGCGTAAAATCGTAAAGCATGATGTATGCGACATATTACAGAATGTAATCATATCCGTAAATCATGCAACATGGAACAGTAATATGCATATATCAATGGAAAACCGCTCTTTAAAATGAATCCAATTTTAAAATATATCCAGCGGTTCCCAATTCCTCCAAGGTCAAATGCAACATCATATAAAGGTGTATATGTAACTATAGCAAACAAATTATGGAAAGAGTTATATCATGATGCAGCAATTCTACTGTGTAGTGACATGGCAATTATCGATGATGAAGTGTATGAGCCGACCAATCTGTGTAAGTGTGACATACGCATCATCGATAATAGTGCAGATGTACTAGCACAGGTATATGAAATGCAATAGTAATGACATGAACGTAGCATAAAGTAAATCGGCAGCTAAAAGGTATAAGGTATACGTGTTTAACATGACCGAGTCGGTAAATCTATCAATCGACCTCCTCTAGTCAAGGGTATGGATCAATCATCAATTATCTCATCACATACGATAACTCATCGTACGGCGTTATAAAACAATTTAGGATCCAAACAATCTATGTGACAAGGAGGGTACGGACCTCACGTCTCGTACGGCTTATCATTCAAGATTCACAACATATGTATATCTATATACCAATATCTCCGGTTCACATCCATAATAATCGACTCGCGTCCATATACCGATATATCAGTCAAGTCATCGTATCAATCTAAAGTCGTATATTATCAACTTTATGTTATGCCACTATAATCTCATATTGGTTCTCTTTACAACTACTTATCTATATCTATCATATTATGTCACCTAAACCCTAAGCTAAAATTTGAAGTCATAGTATATCTTATCTCCTACTAATTCCTTAACCCTATTCCTAACTTTCTAATATGGTTTCTCTAGCCATATCCTATAGTTTTCTAGTCTAGCTTTCCTTAACCGTATTCTATAAATCGGTTTCCATCACAAACTTGCGGGGGTGCTATACGCCACCCACCCGACTTCCCCCATAGATATAGATCTACTCACCTGATCCTTGCTCGCCGAAGTCGATAACGCCAAGCTCCATCATCTCGGAATCCACGTGAAGGTACCTACAATATCAACACATATCGCAATGCTATTAAAATCGAGTTCGGAAAACCAATACGGCACACGGTGCGTCCATAGGTTAGAACCTATAGCCTACGCATGCAAAACAATCAAACAACTCTTGTTATTTACGTACAAACGCCCAACAACTAAATACAAATACAAACATCAAAACCAATAATCCTAATATCGGAAAACATACTAAAACCAAATTCAGCAACATAGGAAAACCACTCCCAGAATTCACCCTAAGCCAAACTAAGGGATTTTGCACATAGATTTTGTCTAGATATCACAAAACAAGGATACCCACCAAAAATACCCAGATTCCACTCTGGTGTGGCCGCAATTTGCGGCCACAAGGAATATATCTGTGGCCCAGAACTTGAATTGGGGTCTCGAGTCTCTAAGGTACACTCACAATCACCTGCTCATCTCACTGTCTTTGCTAAATGATTTTAAGTGTCCCCGGGTTATTCCAGATTCCCATATACACTCATTAAATCCACAAAAACCCAATACCGACAATCTAAAGTTCATATCTTGGTTTCTAATTCTCTGGTTTTGTCCAGAATTCTAACACTAAGGGCTTGCAACGGCCACAACACATCACCACAACACCACTCAAACCCTGACCCTTCACTTGAATTTCAAAACATCACTAATCGAAACCAATTTAACTCTAAATTACTATAGGGTGCTATTAAACTTAAACTAAAATAGATGGAAGAAATTATACCTCATGGATGTAGCCAAGCAAAACCCTAGCTCCCCAAAGTCCTCAAAATCCAACATTGATGGGTCCAAAGTGTAGAGGGTGGAGAGAGGATCAACTTTAATGAAAGGGGTTTAGGGTTTTGATGAAGCTTTGGAGATGGATCTTGAGATAGAGGTGGAGGGGGAATGAGGTTGAGGGAGATGAAGAAAGAAAATGATGGGGAAAAGAATGAGGCCCCCCCCTCTATCACTTATTCTCACTCTCTCTCACTTTTTTACCCCTTTACCCGTTTACCCTTTTTTCATTTCTTTTCTTCTTAACACCAAAACACATAATACCCAAAAAACAACACAAGGCAACAACATGTAACCAAGACATAACATGAGATGGTGCACTAGCCATGGAAAACTGTAGAAACATGGATTTGGCCTAATCGCGATTAGCAGTGCACTAATCGGGTTTTTATTTAAACTGCATATAATAAATTTTAAAAATGCCAAATCCGATAAATATATTTTTAAATGAATAAATCATTTTAATCTCCAATTATTTCACAATTATTGGTATATATTTATACCTTTTTATGAAAACTCCAATTTCGCAAATCGGTTAGTTTTCGCGAAATATATTATTTTAATATTAACTTCCAAAAATAATATTTATATTTTCTGAAATGTTACAAATAGCATGGCAGTTCTAAGTTTCATGGCAATACTAATGATGTATAGTGTAGCATACGCGTCTGCGATTGTTTCTGATGTCAATCAATAGTAATTGTGCTTGTGTTCTACCAAGTGTATGCATATAAGCATGTCAATTCTATGAATAAGTACATATAATCATGCGTTTATAAATTGATACGAAGTTTTATAAAATTCTGGTAGTCGGGGGTGCTATAGGCCATCCGCCCGATTTTCCACTTGTAGATGCTCATCTACTCACTAAGTATGGCTCGATCTAGTCGACACCAACAACTTTCTTTTCCTTTCTCGCCGTGTCGGAAATCTCCGCGACTGAATCTACAATCGAAACAATAACGATAGAGACACGTGGAAGTGGAAAATCGGTTTGCAATCCTGTGTACACTATAAGTATTTGAACAACTCTGTTTCTAGTCGAAACCATGGGTAGCCTATGAATCGAAAGGTTGGTTTTAAAGCCCCCAATGTTAAGTCTAAGTTCCACAAGGTTAAGCCTAGGTCTCGAAAGATCATACCCTAGACCCCGCATTGTAACAACTCTGTTTCAGGGTACAAGAAATTTGATTAATTTTAATATACAAATAGAGTATTTGCAATCATGTGTACACTATAAGTATTTTAATTGCTTTTGAACAGCAAAAAAGCACTTGTAGCTCATTGGTAAAGCCTTGCACTGCTATGACGTAGCCCATGTGATCGAATCCCCCAGCCACATATATTTTTAATTGATTTTTCTTGTAAACTTTTAGAAGCTCAAAAGTTTGCACGTGCACTGCACGTAAAATGAAAAGTCGCAAAGAAAACAAACATGTGCACTAAGATATACAAAGCGACAGAGACACGTGGCACAAATCCAAGCCAAGGCCGACGGTATTGGACCAGCGATATTGCTTATGGGGCCGGCGCCGCCGGACCCCCCAGTAGGTAATGCTCTGAAATTTTTACCCCTGAACCCCTTCGCCTACCCCCACTATCCCCATGTTGTTTGTTTACTCTGAAAACATCCAGAGAGTGATAATTCCTCTCTTTAATTCATTTTTAATGAACATTTTAATTTCATTCTTGATTACCCTAAACCCTAATTTTCCCTATAAATACTACACTGCTTTTCACCCCTCCTCATTCAGAATTCCATTACAAAAACTCTCTAAAATTTCCAAGTCCCAAGTTGTGCAGGTGGAGTCAGTAAAGGAGAAGGTTGCGGCGAAGTTTCGGGAAGAATCCGACGACGAAACGACGCCCCGATGGTTCCAATAGCTTCCCCTCTCTCTCCTCTTGTTTTAAAATCAGTAATTCCCCTATCCCCTCCTCCTTTTCTATTCTAAAACTTCTTCTTTTCAAAACTCGTCGGAAGCGGAGTTATTCCGGCTTCCGATTCTCTTTTCTTTAAAAATATAATTTTTTCTTAATAACAAACCTACAAATTTTTAATAGATTGTTTATTAATCATTAACAAACACATTAGAATAAGTTTCATCTCAAAATAATCTATTATGCAACTTTTATCGCATTTTTACGGTTAAATACCATATACTTTACTTTCAACACAATTCAACATATTCCCTTGTATTACCTATAGAAAACTCACGAGGTAATGACCTACCTCATCACAACACACATTTTTGACATAGCACGATAACTCTTACGACATTAGGTTATGGTAAAATACGAGTTTATGATTAAATACCATCAACATTCAAAAACTGTTTTCTTTAAAAAGTATATTATTTAATTCCGTACAATTGCGCCTCTACAACCCATTTTAGGGACTCCGATTGGGATGGTGTGGGTTATCGCACATCCTCTGGCCTAGTAGAGCGAGATGCAGACCTCCGCAAGGAGTATTCGATCTCGATGGAATTTTTAATGCAATTTTTAAGAAAAATGTGATTTCTATTTAATAAATAAATTCTATATTTTTTTAAAATATTAGATATATATAAATACTATCAAAATATCTACTTTAAGTATACAATATATATATTCCATGTTTTTAAAGCTAAGGAATCACAAATTTCATGAAACTGCCTTTGCAATTCAATACCATTCCAAGATTTCACTAAAATACCATATACAATGAAAACTAGGTTATATCCACTAGAATATTTCACTTTATAAAAATTACAATTATGAAAACCCTAAATACGATAATTAAATACTTGAGGTGTATTTTGAAAATATATCAAAACTATTTTTCATAAAATCCCCTCAAGTTATATTAATTTACAATAAGGACCCTAGTAAACATAGGTTTAAGCGGGACCAGTTCTCTTGAGTCTCAGGGAGCCGGAGAATATGGGTGATTGCCTATCTAAGGTAGACAACCTAACCATGGTGTTATCAACACGGTAATTGTCTTGGAAAAAGACACAAATCCTTCCGTCCATGTGCAGCAGTTACCGATAACATCAAAACTAATTCAGGACTTCAATTTCTTTTCAAAGTGTATGACTCAGACAGAGTCTCCATCTAATATGAAATCAATCTGACATGAATCTAATTCAGGTATAACTACAATACAACATGAATCCGTTTATACCATAATTCCATCTATATCAATAGGACTCGAGTGAACCAAACCATGGATATACTCTGATTACATGACTATCCATTTATATCCATTCTGTTTACATGATATCATGGTTTCAGCAAGTCATCTATCTATAAAAAAATAATACAATCAATACAAAAGACATTACCGGGTTTTAAAGGGGTAGACTGGTACGGAATGTGTTAGAAGTGGCACGAGACGGTCACTTTAATACACCTAACATGAATATCTATTGCAGTTGTACCATAGCTTAACGGTTCCTTGTGCTCCGTATACCTTAGTATCCTGAATTGTGGGACTCCTCTCGTATACACTGGCATATTCTAAAAACAACTGCGATAACAGAACAAAAGATAACATTATACAGCTATATTCTCTTTTCTGCCTATTCTACTTCTCTCTTTGTTTGGGACTTACCAGGCGATTGTTCGCTGATGACATTCATTTTCTTCTTTTTTTGGAATGTTGTCAGGTGGATCCGACTCACTGGAGATCAAGCCCCGTACTGAGGACTTGGAGCAGTTTTCCATCGATCTAGAGCTGTAGGTACTTGTATATACTTTTCATTTCAGTTATGCCATTGTTTAGGCATTTCTTTCTATTCCTGTATTTACATTTCCAGTTGTGCTTGTAAAGAATTGTTAAATAAATAATAGATGTTGTTCATTTATACTCATGTCTCTTGTGTACATTTTACTTTATGTTTCTTAGATACGCTTAGCGTGTTTACTTCTGAGTAAATATGTCACGTGACCCGTCGCGTCTCCTTACCGTATACCCGGAAGTGGGGCGTGACAGATTTTGTTTGCGGCCCATGCAGGTCAGTTCTGCATGGACATATAGGTCAATTCTGCATGAAGTCCTAAACAATATAACACAAGAATCGGCAACTAAAAACATTCTTTACATTTCATGTTCTTTGAATCTTACAATTTCATATACTTTGAATTTATCCTAACCCTATTTTTCTTTCAAGGTTATGGATTCTCCAAACAATACCAGCACCAACTTCAACAAAACACCACCACCTCTTCCGCTTACGCCTACCATTGCTACTCCGATCAATGAGCAGACGGTACTGCTTGAGGCAATCCGAAGCCTTTTGGAAGGACAGCAACAGCAGACTGCTATATTACTGAACCATCCAGAAGAGGAAGCGCCCTGAGTAAAGCAATTCCGGGCATTGCACCCAAAGCAATTTTCGGGGAAAGAGAGCCCTTTAGAAGCGGAAGAATGGGCTCAGAGCATCGAGGATGATCTGGCAGCAGCACAAGTGCCAGAGATCGCTTGGGTACGAGTTGCGAAGCTGCAACTCACCGACAACGCCCGAGTTTGGTGGAAGGCGGAAGAAAGACGTCTTGACCAACCGATCGAATGGAAAACCTTTCGCGACATGTTCGACGTGGAGTAATTTCCAGAGACTGTCCGATTTGACATGGAGCAGCAATTCATACATTTACAACAGGGTTCGATGTGGACCAAACCTGTGGATGAGTATGATGCTGAGTTTACCATGCTCAGTAGGTAAGATATATCTCAATATTTGATTTTCTTATATCACATACTACATAGCTAACACAAGACCTTAACAGGTTCGCGGCACACTTGATATCGAATGCTGAGATCAGGTCCAGACGATTTCAGCAAGGGTTAGATCCGGAGATCCAAGCTGCCTTAGCTACAAGGGATTTCCCAACCCACGAATTAGCCTTGAAAGCTTCTTGTCGATATGAGGCGGTGGTGAAGATGAAAGGTAGACCCCAATCTGTCGGAGTGAAGCGCCTTGCCACTCAGATGAAAGGAGGAGCCTCTTCAAGGCCACCTTTTGTGCCTAGGAGACCGGGAGTACCAATCAACCGGCCCAGCATAGCCTTTTACACTTACTGCAGGAGGGATGGACACCTAGTGAAGGACTACCGGCGTGCAAATCGCATTTGCTTAGTCTGCAGCTCGGCCACACATGATATTGGGTCTTGTCCTCGAAGACTCAATCCAAATGCTGCACCCAGACCAGCAATCTCTTATCAGCAGCGACCAGCCATCCAGGCACCTGCTCCACGACTAGCTCTCCCAGCTCCACCACCTCATGGACGGACTGCACCTCCTCCTCGTCAGGTCCATCAAGCTCAACGAAACTTACCTCAAGGACAACGGAATGGACAGATGAATGCTCCTCCAGCAAGGAGGAATGTACTGAGGCAACAGGCTTTCACAATGACTGTGGAAGAAGCTGAAGCCACTGGCCAAGTCATTACTGGTAAACCTTTCTGATCTTTCAAAGCTGTTCAATACTTGTTATATCCATATATTTTTCTATACCTAAACCTATCCCACATAACTTAGGTACGATCTTAGTAGCCTCACTTCCTGCACTAGCACTCTTCGATACTGGAGCATCTCATTTCTTTATGTCGCAACGGTTCGTCCGAACTCATGCGATTCCAGTCAAACCTCTCGTATACAGCTGGAATGTCAATTCAGAGAACGGCGTTCTAAAGGAAATAATGGGATACGACCTGTGTCCAGTGGTCGTCAGTAGCAAAGGATTCTATGCTGACTTCAAGGTGCTGGACATACCAAATTTTGATGTCGTTTTGGGTATGGATTGGCTCAGAACTTTTTACGCTACCATCGACTGTCGTTAAAGGAGGGTAGTGTTCAAGATTCCAGACCATCCGGTCTTTTATTTCAAAAGTGGAGACCGTGCCCTGGAGCCAAGCAAATACAAGGAAAAACCAAAGAAGACAATGATTACAACACTTCAAGCGGAGGAAGGATCGAAGCAAGAGATAGTTCGAGAGTTCGATGATGTATTTCCTGAAGACATATCAGGTTTGCCTCCCGATTGAGCTCTTGAATTCAGCATTGATTTAGTACCTGGAGCACAACCGGTGATCAAAGCACCGTATCGGTTAAGCACCGAAGATTTGAAGGAGGTCCATACTCAGTTGGACGAATTATTGACGAAAAGATGGATTCATCCCAGCACTTCAAGTTGGGGATCGCTAGTTTTACTTGTGAAGAAGAAGGAAGGTTCATATCGAATGTGCATTGATTATAAAGCTCTGAACGAAGTAACTATAAAGAACAAGTATCCACTTCCGCGCATCGACGACCTGTTCGATCAGCTAAGTGGGTCTTGCGTTTTCTCCAAGTTAGATCTTCGTTCGGGTTATCATCAGGTGAAGGTCAAAGAATCTGATATCCATAAAACGGCATTCAGAACAAGCTATAGACATTACGAATTTCTTATGATGCCATTTGGAGTGACCAACGCACCCGTTATATTCATGAACCTAATGAATCAAGTTTTCCGAGAGTACCTAGACAGGCTTGTTGTCATCTTCATCGACGACATCCTGGTGTATTCTAAGAGTCGGGAAGAACATGCTGAACACCTATGAATTGTCCTGGAGACTTTACAACAGCATCAACTCTATGCCAAGTAAAATAAGTGGGATTTTTGGCTAGATCAAGTCGGTTTCCTCGGACATATTGTATCAGGCAATGGAATCTCTGTAGATCCAGCTAAAGTATCAGCAGTAAGCGAATACCGACACCGAAGTCAGTGAAGTACATTCGAAGTTTCTTGGGTTTGGCAGGATATTACAGAAGGTTTATTGAAGGATTTTCTAAGATTGCAACACCCCTGACCAAGCTCACACGTAAAGATGAAGAATTTGTGTGGTCAGAAGCATGCGAGCGAGCTTTCGTAGAACTCAAGTCAAGATTGACATCAGCACCTATTCTCGTTATACCGGACCAATCTGGAGGTTTTGAAGTGCATTGCGATGCATCCGGTAAGGGATTAGGATGCGTTCTATATCAGCACGGTAATGTTGTAGCTTATGCATCAAGACAACTGAAGATTTATGAGCGCAATTATCTGACGCATGATTTGGAGTTGGCGGCCGTAATCTTTGCACTCAAGATTTGGCGCCATTATCTTCTTGGTGAACGAGTGGACATATACACAGATCACAAGAGTCTGAAATATGTGTTTACTCAGAAAGAGTTGAATATGCGGCAGAGAAGATGGTTAGAACTTATAGCAGACTTCGATATCAACCTACAATATCATCCAGGGAAGGTGAATGTAGTACCTGATGCACTTAGTCGCCAACTATTAGCATTGAATCTCACTGCACAGTGGAAGCTTCAACAAGATTTACATGAGATAAAGATTGAAGTGGTCATGCCAGGTAATACTTCAAGTTTGATGAACTTACAAGTTCAATCTACCATTGTCAATCAGATCAAAGCAGTTCAAGAAAGTGATGCTAAGTTGCAAAAGATCAGAGAACAAGTAGAAAGTGGACTTAGAACAGACTTCATCATCCATGAAAACGGGTCTTTGAGATACGGCAGTAGATTGTGTGTACCAAAAGATTTTGTGAGGGAAGAGTTGATGAAAGAAGCTCACAGCTCTCCTTATTCAGTACACCCTGGAGGCACAAAGATGTACAAAGATCTGCGTCAAAATTACTGGTGGCATGGAATGAAACGTGAAGTGGCCAGAAGCATCCTAAATGCTTGGTATGTCAGCAAGTAAAGGCTGAACATCACAGGACAGCTGGTTTACTTCAACCGTTACCTATCCTAGAATGGAAGTGGCAACACATCACTATGGATTTCGTGACTGCACTTTCTCACAGCACGAAAGGTAACAATGTGGTATGGGTTATTTTGGATCGACTCACAAAGTCAGCTCACTTCATCCCATTTCGAGTTGGCCAATCTACCGAGATATTAGCAAAGAAGTACATGGAAGTAAGAATCTAAGTAAGATTTAAACTCTTCAATGTGTACTATCTCTTATACCCATGAACTCATGAAGGAAATTGTGAGATTACATGGAGTACCGGTTTGCATTGTCTTCGATCATGATACCATATTCCGATCGCAATTTTGGCAGAGTCTGCAAGCTAGCTTGGGAACAAGTCTGAAGTTCAGCACGGCTTACCATCCACAAACAGATGGACAGTTTGTGCGAACTATTCAGATACTTGAAGATATGCTAAGAGCGTGTATGCTAGACTTTAGAGGATCGTGGGAAGATCACCTACATCTTGTGGAGTTTTCATACAACAACAGCTACCAAGCAAGTATTGGAATGGCACCATTTACAGCTCTATATGGAAGGAAGTGTCGATCGCCATTAAGCTGGGACGACATCGGAGATAGAGAAATCCTTGGACCTGAGATGATAGTAGCAACAGTCGATGTAGTTCGCACTATCAGGGAAAGAATGCGCATAGCCTAAGATCGACAGAAGCGCTGGGCTGATGCAAAGCGCCATCACTTGGAGTTCCAACCGGGAGATCATGTCTTTTTGAAGATATCTCTAAACCGTGGAGTGATTCATTTTGGAAGACGGGGTAAGCTCAGTCCAAGATATATTGGACCGTTCGACATACTCGAACGAGTCAGAGAAGTGGCTTATCGCTTAGCACTTCCACCTTCATTGGAAGGAGTGCATAATGTATTCCACATATCCCAACTCGGAAGGTATGTGAGTGACCCCAGCTATATTCTTGATCACTCGAAGCTCACTGTACAGCCAGAATTATCCTGTGAGCAACAACCCGTTGAAATACTGGATAGAAAGCTGAAGTCACTTCAGAACAAGGAAATAAACTTTGTTCGAGTGATGTGGAGAAAAGACACACCAAGAGAATCAACATGAGAACGTGAGGACGACATGCGTGCAAAATACCCTCAATTGTTTGTAAACTAGTCCTTAAAATAATTGTAAATTTCGAGGACAAAACTTTTGTAAGGAGGGTAGAATGTAACAACTCTATTCCAGGGTATAGGAAATTTGATTAAATTTTAATATACAAATGGAGTATTTGCAATCATGTGTACACTATAAGCATTTGATTGCTTTTGAACAGCAAGAAAGCACTTATAGCTCATTAGTAAAGCCTTGCACTGCTGTGACGTAGCTCCTGCGATCGAATCCCCCCAGCCATATATATTTTTAATTGATTTTTCTTTTAAACTTTTAGAAGCTCAAAATTTTGCACGTACACTGCACGTAAAATGAAAAATCACAAAGAAAACAAACATGTACACTGAGATATACCAAGCGACAGAGACACGTGACACAAATCCAAGCCAAGGCCGACGGTAATGGACCGGCGAGATTGCCTATGGGGCCGGCACCACCGGGCCCCCCACCCCGTAGGTAATGCTCTGAAATTTTTAACCATGAACCCCTTTGCCTACCCTACTATCCCCATGTTGTTTATTTACTCTGAAAATGTCCAGAGAGTGATAATTCCTCTCTTTAATTCATTTTTAATGCACATTTTAATTCCATTCTTGATTACCCTAAACCCTAATTTTCCCTATAAATACCACACTACTTTTCACCCCTCCTCATTTAGAATTCCATTACAAAAACTCTCTAAAAATTTCCAAGTCCCAAGTTGTGCAAGTAGAGTTAGCAAAGGGCAAGATTCTGGCGAAGTTTTGGGAAGAATCCGGCGACGAAACGACGCCTCGACGGTTCCAATAGCTTCCCCTCTCTCTCCTCTTGTTTTACAATCAGTAAGTCCCATCTCCCCGCCTCTTTTGCTATTCTAGAACTTCTCCCTTTCAAAACTCGTCAGAAGCGGAGTTATTCCGGCTTCCGATTCTCTTTTCTTTAAAAATCTAATTTTTTATTAATAACAAACCTACAAATTTTTAATAGATTGTTTAGTAATCATTAAAAATCACATTAGAACAAGTTTCATCTAAAAAGAATCTATTATGCAACTTTTATCGCATTTTTACGGTTAAATACCATATACTTTACTTTCAACACAATTCAACATATTCTATTGTATTACCTTTAGAAAACTCACGAGATAATGACCTATCTCATCACAACACACATTTTTGACATAGCACGATAACTCTTGGGACATTAGGTTATAGGAAAATACGAGTTTACGATTAAATACCATCAACATTCAAAAACCGTTTTCTTTAAAAAGTGTGTTATTTAATTCCATGCAATTGTGCCTCTACAACCCATTTTGGGGACCCCGATCAGGATGGTGCGGGTTATCGCACATCCTCGGGCCTAGTAGAGCGTGATGTAAACCTCCGCAAGGAGCATTCGATCTCGATGGAATTTTTAATGCAATTTTTAAGAAAAATGTGATTTCTATTTAATAAATAAATTCTATATTTTTTTAAATATTAGATAAATATAAATACTATCAAAATATCTACTTTAAGTATACAATATATATATTCCATGTTTTCTTAAACAAAGGAATCACAAATTTCATGAAACTGCCTTTACAATTCAATACCATTCCAAGATTTCACTAAAATACCATATACAATGAAAACTAGGTTATATCGACTAGAATATTTCACTTTATAAAAATTATAATTATGAAAATCCTAAAGACGATAATTAAATACTTGAGATGTATTTTGAAAATATATCAAAACTATTTTTCATAAAACCCCTCAAGTTATGTTAATTTACAATATGGACCCTAGTAAACATAGGTTTAAGCAGGACCAGTTCTCTTGAGTCTCAAGGAGCCGGAGAATATGGGTGCTTACCTATCTAAGGTAGAAAACCTAACCACGGTGTTATCAACACGATAATTGTCTTGGAAAAAGAGACAAATCATGCCGTCCATGTGCATCAGTTACCGATAACATCAAAACTAATTCAGGACTTTAATTTCTTTTCAAAGTGTCTGACTCAGACAGAGTCTCCATCTAATATGAAATCAATCTAACTTGAATCCAATTCAAGTATAATTACAATACAACATGAATCCTTTTATACCAGAATTCCATCTATATCAACAGGACTCGACTGAACTGAACCATTGATATACTCTGATTACATGACTATCCATTTATATCCATTCTGTTTACATGATATCATGGTTTCGGCAAGTCATCCATCTATAAAAAACAATAAAATCAATACAAAAAACATTATGGGGTTTTAAAGGGGCAGACTGGTACGGAATGTGTTAGAAGTGGCACGAGACGATCAATTTAATACACCTAACCTGAATATCCATTGTTGTTGTACCGTGGCTTAACGGTTCCTTGTGCTCCGTATACCTTAGTCTCCGGAATAGTGGGAGTCCTCCCGTATACACTGGCATATTTTATACCAAACTGCAAACTACTGTGATAACAGAACAAAAGATAACATTATACAGCTATATTCTCTTTTCTGTCTATTCTACTTCTCTCTTTCTTTGGGACTTACCGAGCGATTGTTCGCTGATGACATTCTTTTTCTTCTTTCTTTGGAATGTTTTCAGGTGGATCCGACTAATTAGAGATCGAGCCCGGTACTGAGGACTTGGAGCAGTTTGCCATCGACCAAGAGCTGTAGGCACTTGTATACACTTTTCATTTCAGTTATGTCATTGTTTAGGCATTGCTTTCTATTCCTGTATTTACATTTCCAGATGTACTTGTAAAGAATTGTTAAATAAATAAAATTTGATGTTCATTTATACTCATGTCTCTTGTGTACATTTTACTTTATATTGCTTAGATACGCTTAGCGTGTTTACTTCTGAGTAAATACGTCGCGTGACCCGTCGCGTCTCCTTACCGTACACCGAGAAGCGAGGCATGACACACATGGTCAAACCTAAACTTAACAAAGGAAAACGAAGTTCGGGTCTAATACCCCAAAGTCAAGTCTAAGTTCCGTAAGGTTAGGCCTAAGTTTTGAAACATTATAATCTAGACCCCACATGGTTAAACCTATATTCAATAATGGTAAAACCTAGTGCTCTGATACCAACATTTTCACTATCCGAAAAGGCACATGACCGGCATAAGGATCACGTGAAGTCCTGTGGACCCCACCGTAACCTAAGTAAGCCAAAACCAGGAATCTAAACCATATATAAGAGAAATAAATAATATAATACAATAAAATGGAGGTGAAGTTTTAAAAAAAATTATAAAAAGAAGTAAAACTTGTTTGAAAAGATATTTGAAAAACGATCAGCACCTTCTTTATGAATTTTGAATGAAAACCCTGTACAATGATAGAATATAATTATAAAGAAAAGTATCACCACATGGGAACTAGCTCAACGCCCAACGGCGGAGACTAAAAGCACGCAATAATATATGATGCCAAAAGGCAAAGAACAACAAGCGGAAAGTAATAAACACTATATACATAAAGATCAATTCGACTCCACGATAAAAAACAACAGAATACAATATCTAAGGTCTCTGTCCAATACACTGGACTTGGTTTTGATGGAATACTTCTAAATACAATAAAGGGTACAAGGCAATTGCCGATACAAATTCTAACCCATATAGTACAAAAGACAAGCAACTATGCCTACAAGAAGATAAGTGTGCCAACGGAGCCGCTAATGATCCAAGCGGTCAGACCTGCAAGAAACTATGGAACAACGGGGATGTGTTGCCAACTCGTGAGTAGAATTCACATAACAAGATAGAAATTTCCTAGATAAGTCGTGAAACAACTAAAACATGATAAATATGTATATTAAGGAGGGTAAATAAGCATGTGTCAAAACTAGAGTTCGAGCGATGAACAATAATAAAAATCCCCTATGTACAACTCGTTTACCGCTATCCTAGCATGTGAAGTAAACAATATGTGTGGTAATCATAGTATTGTCAAATAATCTATATCTCGCCCGATATAGGCATAACATAACCACAAGCATAAGAAAGCATGTGATTCACGGAAACAACATGCATAATCGCGCAATAAAACGATATCTTCAATAAATCATCTTCATATATATACAACGATGTTGGACTACGATCACCGTATCCGTAGTGCGATATCTATAGTATACCGCCAAGCACAAAACAATCAAGGCTATAATATATATAGCACGCATCCATGTGTAATCATATAAAAGTAGCCGAAAGATGTATGTATGTAAAATCCTTTCAAAATAGTTGTATGATGTATATATCACGGCATAAGTAGCAGACGTTAATTTTAAAGCAATATAAGCATTTTGTTTAAAGTATACGTCGCACCTTTTGAAAATAGTTTAAAAGGGTTTTCTTTTGTAAGATTCTTATGTTGATCATAGACACGTGGAAAATAATAAGACTATAGCTCATTTGAAAACCCATTTAATATATATCGATATGAAAATAATATTCAGGCATTGTCTCTTGTTCCAGTCATGTTCGGCTGTTATATAGCATAATCCATCTCATTCTATATAGGGCATCTATATCGATCCCTCACACACACACACACACACACAACCACCGGAGACATCTTGTGTCTCCATGCCTCTATCACTCATGGATTGATCACATATATAAATATATCCATCGCAGACATCTTGTGTCTCCTTGCCTCAATCCCTCATGGATTGATGACACTTTAATTTTCTTTCATATATATATATATATATATATATATATATATATATATATATATATATCCTCTTTCATATATACATTCTATTTCATATATATCCAATCTAATAGGATTAATATCATATCATATCCACAATAACATAAATCTCGATTAATTCTTACCCTTGTAGTTTGTTTGAAATAAGCAAAGCACAGACGAGTATCATATCACAGCACAAACAGTAATATACTCATAGTGTGAACGGAAATCATGAAGCGTAGCTCAAACTTATAACATAATCGTAAAGTAAATGGATAATGTAAATGTAGCATGACTAATAATATAATCGTAACACAAATGGATAACGTAAACGGACAACAACTAAAGTAAGAGTAGCGTGAACAAACATAGTAGATAGATAAGTACTTTCGAATAATCCAATATATATATTTTAAAGTAGAACGAAATATTGTTTTGAAAATAAGAAGGCTGCGATGTTTAAAAAATATATATCCTTTTGAAATCTAAGCAACACATCATTAGCATTATCACTTTTTAGAACATAAACGAATCATTATTTGAAAATGGGTAAAAACCATTATATTTTCATAATCTTCCAATCGGGATAAATAACAAGACTCCACGAGTCAATAAAATACAAGGCCGTATTCGGCTAACTATCATCATCTCATCCAATACGGAATCTCATCTCGTACGATAACAACCCAATATTCCATTTAATCAAATCATAATAGTCGGTACGGACATCTAGTCTACGTACCCGAACACATAGTCTAAATAGTACGGACATATAGTCTACGTACGCAAATACATTCTTCAAATAGTACAGACATCAAGTCTGCATACACACACAACAATAGAATATTATTAGTGCGGACATCTTGTCCACGCACACGCTCAACGATCGGTACGGACATCAAGTTTCGTACACGCATAGTGACTAGTACGGACCTCCTGTCGCTTACTCGCCTAACAATCAGTACGGACATCTAGTCACGTACACACACATAATATAACTCATAGTATAATATCAATCCTACTAAACGTTAATCATACTACGATGTGTAAGCAAGGAAAGTTCTACGTTGTATGAAAGTACTAATAATGTGTAGTGCAGTTGCGAGTCTGTGATTGTGCAACATGGAAATTAGTAGTAGTTATGCTACTGTTCTATACAGTGTATTTACGATAAGCCTACTAAATATAAACTACTGAATTATACTAATTAACGGACAGGTCTAATTATTCGTAACATGAACCGTAAGCATATCAATAGCATAAGGTAACATGTTTCATAGGGGTGCTATACACCATCCACCTAATTCCCCACTCATAGATACAAATCTACTCACCAACTGTAGCATTAACTAGTCGAATCACATGACTACCATGCTTCTCCTCATCGCATCAGGATCACCCGCACTCGATCCTAGATCCAAAGATAATCATAAATAGGCAAGAAAAATCCTATCAATATCGATATAAAACCCAACAAACGAAATACGACGAAAACACCAAATAAACCATCCAAACAGAGAAGCAAATGTATGAAGCTTATAGGCTCAGAGGTCTGAAGAAGATGTCTCAAAGAGACAGAGTATAGGCAAGCGTCTGAAGCTCAAGTCTCAGACGTCTGGCAAAGAACACATAGGAGACTATAGAAAGGGCAGACATCTGAAGCCTCATGCTCAGACGTCTGACAGAGAACATGAAATGCACATAGAGTATTTACAGACGTCTGAAGCTCAAGACTCAGACGGCTAATGAATAAAATCAAGCACAAACAGTAAGGTCACAGACGTCTGATCCTTTGAGCCTAGATGTCTGAAGTTCAAAATCACAGGTTCGAAATATAGAAATTTATAAGACGTGAAAATCGAACCTTTGCTTTCAAATACCTTCAATAATCCCAATGCAAGTTGTAATAACTACTAATAGCTACACAAAACACACTACAACTACAAAAATCCATAAGGTTTCATTTGTGCAAGAATTAAATGATAAAAATTGTGATTTTTATGCTAGATACATAGTTTCCGTGGGCAATAAACTCTAGAACTTGAAGAGTGGGAATTAACTCTTGAATAAGATGACTTAAGAGGAGATCAAAGCTTGTTTGAGCTACTTGACTACCTGAAGAATGCTTCTACTTGATCTTGCAGGGCTTCTAGTTGAAGAGATGAAGAAGTTTGGTGTTTTTGTTTGATTGTTGGTACTTGAGTATTTGAGAGTTTAAGAAAGGGGGAGAGGAAACCTGTTGGATATATATGCCCTAGAGGCCATTATTGTATAATACAGGATTGTATATTACATGTGTATGCTTGAGATATATATGTACAGGGTAGTCTTGCTCGATATGATAGTATGCTATCTGGTTTGTCTTGACCTCAACATATGTATATATTCTATTTTATTATTACGTATCTCGAATACATGTTGGTAAAGCCCATAAGATCTTTACTTGACTGCTAGAGTTGTGATGGCGATCATACTCGTGAGGTCTAAGTAGTCTATAAGCACATCTTTAAAATTTTCCTTAGTCGTTGGAGTTTCGAGACAGGGCATCAATACTCCGGAGTAGACTAGTGTATACGTTTCTTATTCCCGTAAGGGAAGGTGGTCTGTCCTACATCCATTGGTGTACGGCACCAAAGATAGTATACAGGTGCGCATTAGGTTATGAGTTACACTGGACGGACTCGCCGAGAACTTCTAGATGGTATATACCTATCATGAGATAGTAGTTCTCTGATGACATAGGTATAGATTAGTCTTTAGACCTGACATCGCCATTAGTCTCAAGTGTATTCCCACTGTACTTAGATTTCTACCCTACCACATCTTTAAAGAGTCGTGCAAAAAAGTTTTATTTAGGTATAGTCCCTGCCCCCAAGTGTGTTCCTACTGCACTTGGGGGCAGTGAGCGATAGAGATTCATCTCTCCTAGTATAGGGAGTTGATGTCGCGTAATGTTCGATTGATCACCACCATAAGACCTTGGCTAAGGCAGTTGAGATTTACTGATTGTGAGATCAGTAGTTTCTCGGGAAGGTTTTGAGCCACATCGACATGACTTATTGGGTTATTAAGGATATGACGTCTTCCATCTCTTAGAACTAGTATGCGACACTCTCAGAAAAAGAGACCAGACTGTACGGAGATTGTCACTTTCAGGCTCAGTAGGGATACGAATGAGTTTGCTTGTCGACCTTGCTTTCATTCAATACCTGGGTAAACGTTACGTACAGCTAGTGCCGCTGACGTGCTTATGGTTAAACCCACTGCCAGCGTATTGTCGAGTCTTTAGAGTCCCATATAGAGGGTTTCCCAGCTCAGGCGAAACGATATAGTGTATGTATTTTGATACGTACTTAGATTTGATTAAATACGTGTTTTTGTACACGTAATTTTAATCGGACATTTTGTTAATACTAGAAGGTTTGAAAAATAGTCATATTATCACATTTGGATAAAATGTGAGCTAGTATTGTTGGATATAGGTGCTCTCAAGGCAATTATTGTTGGATATATATGCCCTAAAGGCCAGTATTGTATATGTATACATATGGATGCTAGGGATATGTATGTACAGGACAATCTTGCTCAGTTTTATAGTATATTATTTGACTTGTCATTGTCAGGATATGTGTATTTATTTCTATTTTTGTTATGTATAGCTTGCACATATTGATAAAGACTCGATACGGTAGTATACTATTATGGTTTGCCTTTATCTTAACATGGCATATGTCATACTCGTTATTACATATTGCGGTTACATGTTGATAAAGCCCGTAGGGTCTTGCTTGATTACCTGCGTTGTGATGGCGATCACACTTGTGGGAGTAGGGTAGCCCATAAGCACATCCTTAAATGGTCCCTAGTCACGTGAGTATCGAGACTGGGCATTGATGCTCCAGAGTAGACTAGTGTATACGTTTCGAACCCCGTCGGGGGATGGTTGGTCCCGCAGCCATTGGTCTGATACACCTAAGATCGTATACAGGTGCTCACTGGGGGTGAGTACACTGGACGGACTCGCCGAGATCTTCCAGATGGTATTATACCTATCATCATATGGAAGTTCTCAGGTGACATGTGTATAGGTTAGTCTTTAGACCCGAGATTGGCATTTGTCTCGTGTGAGTTCCCACTGAGCTTTGATCACTATCCTACCACGGCTCTACTGAGCCGTGCAAACAGGTTTTGGTTGGGTTCAGTCCCGAGCCACATGGAGGCAGTGAGCAATTGTTGGGGATTCGTCTCTCCTGGTATTGGGAGTTGATATCGCACAGTGATTGATTGGTCAGGACCATAAGACCTTAGCCAAGGCAATTGGGATTTACTGATAGGTTGATCAGTAGTTTCCCGGATTGGTCATGAGCCACATCGGCACGACTTATCAGGTTATTAGGGTCTGACGTTCACCACCCCCTAGACCCGGTATGCAATACACTTTGACGAAGAGACCGGACTGTACGGATATTGTCACGGATAGGCTCGGTAGGAGTTCGGACGAGTTTGCTCGTCGGCCTTTATTTTCGACAGGTGCTTGGGTAGCCGTTACGTACAGCTAGTGCCGCTGACGTGCTTGTGTTTAAACCCACTGCCAGAGTACTGTCGAGTCTTTATAGTCCCACACAGAGGGTTTCCCAGCTTCGGGCGAAACGAGTAGAGTTCGTATGATTTTACGACAAGATTCGTTCACATACGCGCACTTGTGCGTGTTTAGTGTTCGGGCAGTTGATACTAGCGGGCTTTGGTTTAAGCCGGATCCTAATATTTGATTTTGGATTGGTTCAGTCTCATTGTATTCGTGTTCCTCGGAACACGGATGCGGGTATGTATATACAGTTGACAGAGGCAGAGAAAGAGACACCTCATTAGGGTTTTGACCATTGACTTGATTAAAACCATAATGAGATGGAGGAAATTATTTACTAATTTTATTAGTGTTAATTGTGTCATGGTTAATTGGTTTGACCATTTGACTTGTTGACCATACTTGACTTAGATATTTCTGTTGAGCATGAGATATTTTGCTTAGCATTAATTGTGACATGATAATGGTCAAATCAAATAAACCATCACAATTATCCTAATTAAAATTATTATTCTTTTTCCCTCATATGAGAGCTCACTCTTCATTTTGATCAAGTGACACTCTCTCTCATAGCTCTCTCTCCTTCTTCCTCTCTCTCAAGCCATAGTGTTTCATGAGTTGAAAATCAAGGGCCATTGAGACCAAGCCACCAAAACCACTCTCTACTCACTCTAGATCACTTAGTCTAGCAACCCAAGTATTCTAGTTGCCTCATCTTGGAGGTAAAGCTCAAGGTTGGATCTCTCGAGGTGGATCATCGTTGACACAAGGAGGCCGAAGTTCAAGCACGATCAATACATCTATCGAGGAGCTTAAGGAGAGGATCGAAGACCCGAAGGAATTGTTTTCTTTAGGTATACTTTCTATCATAGTAGATAGAACCTTCTTTTGCTAGTTAGGTTTATGGTTAAAGATCTGGTGTAGTGTTATCCTAGAGCCAAGTTTTGTATCGCTATAAAGTTTTTGTTCTGCATTTGGCCACGGAAGTTGGCCGGGGCGCTAGTGTAACCCTTCATGGTATCAGAGCCAACCCATAAAACCTATACTAGCTAGTTTAAACGTGTTTAGAATATCGATCGACAAAACTTTTCAAAAACCAAAATTCTAATTTTCTGTTTTCTGTCGAATTTTAAAAGTGGTCGAAAAATCAATTTTATGGTCTCAGAAAATCGTGCAGGCTTTTTTAAGAACCCTCAAGAAATTTGGGCCCATGATCCCTCTAACACACCGCGGAACCGCCGCGAAAATCATATATAGGCCACGGTTCCGTGGCGGTATTGGGGCTTTTGTGCTCAATATCTCTTCTGGGGTTCTTTTGTTTGGAATTATGGTTTCTGGAATGTTTATTTTTAGGCCCAGATTTGTTTCAGTACTGGATTAGAACTTGGGGCCCACTTGGAAAGGTTTAGTCGATTGAAATTTTAAAATACGTATTTTGTTATCAGTACTTAGTTTAGCATCTGCGACCGTGAATGTCATTTGATCGGTAAACCCGTCTATCTGCTATATGTTCTTTTAGACGGATTTGCGAACGTAACATTCGCGTTGATGTTTCTGTGATTGTGCAAAGACTGTGGTTAGATTGTCGTGGTGGATAGCATGTGGTGCAATGTTATAAGCACATTTTATATTCATTTGTACATTTGTTATTGCGGGGCGAGCGTCCGACATATGGACTGCTGTTTTTGCCAGGTTGTATATTATTTTAGGGCACGACCGGGTTGAGGTCGATGTCACCATTTGTACATATTATTTTCTTTTTCTGTACTAGGATTACCCCGCGGTGGAGTGCACGAATAGCCGGGTTCTAGAAGGCAACAAGCCCGCATCTCATGGCGTTGAGACGGAGGGGACTTCATTCTAGAATTGGCGGGCTATTCGCCGCACTCGTAGGGGATACAGGTTTTCATTGCACAGGCTATCCACACGACCGGGAACGTCGAGTTTTATTTGTGGCTCAAATAAAACCCGGGGCTCCAAGATTATCCACCATTCTGTATTGTTGACTGTGATTCTGTGATGTTGCTTATTATCATGCCTAGGACAAATGTTATATATACTTATATATATAATAGTAGATGTTGTATATGTTTTGCACCCGCGCTAGTCCAGCCCCCGCTCTGTCGTTAGTTAAGTAACCTAACGGGTGACGATGGGGCCCATTGGCGAATGCGGATAGCATATACGTACATCATATTTTCGTTCTTTTCTGGTGTGATAAGTTAAATTGATGGGACCGCATTAATTTTGATTAATGCAAGAAAATAAACCTAAAAGATATTGTTGGAACAGATTTTGAAAAACTGACATTACAGACATTCTCTTTTGCTTTGCACAGTGGTATTCGGTTATGAATATCTAGCACCTCATTCGACGAGGCAAGGGCCGAGATCCCTTCATCGGGAATGATTCTTGAGTAAAAGTTTGCGTCAGCGTAATAACTTTACTATAGTCGATTATTTTTTCTTTGCGTTGTGGTATTCAGTTTAGAATATCATGCACCTCATTCGACGAAGAAAGAGCTGAGATCCCTTCACAGGGAGTGACCTCTTTAGCAAAAGTTTTCGCCACTATATATTTGCAAAACTACTCAGGTTCCTTCGACAATATCAAGTTCATTACGTTAATAGGTTTTTCGCCAAAAACCTAGCCGTAGCCCTCCGTTATTTCAGATAGGTACCATATAGTATTCGTGCTGTGTTTGTTGGCAAGCGTCAAGACACAGTGAACGGTAGCTGAGTGATATTTATCTGTTGCATAGATATGCGATTAATCGAGACAGTCGTACAGCTTTGTTGGCAAGCTTCAAGAGTTTGTGCGGGTGGGTTCGAGTTAATCCAGGACAATGACGGGTTGAACTTGACTAGTGGCCTATGACTTGTTGGCAAGCATCAAGGTTATAGGTCGTTATGGGCAAAAACCACATCGGGAGTTTCAAACATATAGGAAACTTTCAGATTCAGCATACCTTCTGGAGTGTGGTGACTAGAGTGGATTCCATCTAGTGCATCACACAATAATAGTTGGATCCCGATCCCACTGATGAGTAGGATTACTCTCGGGAGATTATTTCACTTAACAATCAATGCTATAAACCAAGTAGGTGTCTAGAACGGTGTTAGCGGGGCTACGCCTCCAGGGAAAAGAGGTTATGTAATTAAGGAACTTCGCGAAAGCGTTGGAAAACCTCCCTCGAAGTACCGACACCAGCCTGGCTGAAAGGTTAAGCAAGTATTGTGACGTGCGATTAATCCTGACTAGTTCTTCTTTTAAGGTCTGAAGAAGAATTTGAGAAAACAGTGGGATCCATCCTGGTTAGATAAATTAATAACCAATCTAATCTTGCAAGAGCGCACGCTGAGTGTTTCATTTCTCTCTCTCCAGGTAGCAACCATTTCATGCCCTAATCAAGATAATAACATGTATCGCTTGACCGATCTGAATTCTTATTCGGGGCTGGAGAACGTCGATTCGTCTCCAACTTATGACAACGGTCATAAGTATGAGCAAGGGAAAGAGGAAAGCATGAATTCCTTGATGACCTCATCGAAGAAGAAGCATACTATTGCATCTCCTTCAGGTGTTCTTGTGATTGAGAACTGCTTTTCGGTAAGTCTTGCCTCCTGGGTACTAGATACCGGATCAGGATCTCATATCTATAATTTATTGCAGGGACTGAGAAAAAGTAGGATAGTTGGACCTGGTGATTTGTCCCTCGGGATAGGGAACGGAGCACAAGTTAATGCTGCAGCCATCGGTGAATATCACCTAGTGTTGCCAAATGGCAATACTATGATTTTAAAAAATTGCTACTATGTACCTTCCATGGTTTGCAACATAATATCAGTTTCTTTACTTGATAAAGATGGATATAACTTTGTTCTTGATAGAAATATCATGAGCATTTACCTTGATAAAGTACTGGTTGCAAAAGGTACAATGTGTAATGGTATATATGTTCTAAATCAGAATACAGTTCTCAACGTACAAAACACACGCAAGAGGAAGAGTTCAGATACGAACGAATCTTACTTGTGGCATTGTAGACTTGGTCATATCGGAGAGAAAAGACTAAGCAAGTTACATAAAGATGGACTCTTGAATATGTTCGAATTTTCATCTTATGAAACTTGTCAGTCTTGTCTCAAAGGAAAGATGACCAAATCTCCGTTCACCGGACATGGAGAAAGAGCAACAGAGCTCTTGGGACTTATACACAGTGATGTGTGTGGTCCGATATCTATACATGCAAGGGGAGGGTTCTCGTACTTCATCACATTCACTGACGATCTCTCTAGATTCGGATATGTGTATCTTATGAAACACAAATCTGAAGCTTTTAAGAAATTCAAAGAAATCAGAAAGGAAGTGGAGAACCAGATTGGCAAAAGTATCAAGATCCTCCGGTCTGATAGGGGAGGGGAGTACTTGAGCACGGAATTCCTAGATTACTTAAAAGAGAATGGAATTCTCTCTCAGCTTACTCCTCCTTACACACCACAGCACAACGGTGTATCGGAGCGGAGGAATCGTACCCTATTGGATATGGTTCACTCCATGATGAGTAATGCCGAGTTGCCTCTTTCATTCTGGGGATATGCCCTTGAAACGGCAATATATGTGTTGAATAAAGTTCCTACCAAAGCTGTGCCTACCACTCCACATACACTGTGGGAGCGGAAGAGACCATACCTTAATTTTATTAAGATATGGGGTTATCAAGCTTATGTAAAGAAGAAGAATCCGGACAAACTCGAGGCACGGTCAGTTTTGTGTAAGTTTGTAGGATATCCTAAGCATTCGCAAGGATATCAGTTCTACCACACCGAGGAACAGAAGGTGTTTGTTGCTCGCCATGCTGTCTTCTTAGAGAAAGAATTTCTTGCAAAAGAAATTAGTGGGAGCGCGGTAGAACTGGAAGAAATTCAAGAGGAACAAACTGTAAGTGAAGATTTGGTAGAACCTCAGGATTCAATAATCCCAGACAAACCTCAGCCACTCCGCAGATCTAGTAGGATTTCTCATCCGCCCGAGATATACTACGGTTTTCTCATAGATGGGGATCGAGAGGATTGCATCTTGGAAGAAGATGATCCTACTAGTTTCAGGTAGGCCATTATCAGTAGGGACTCTGATAAGTGGCCGGATGCTATGCAATCCGAAATGGAGTCCATGTACACCAATAAAGTGTGGACCTTGGATATTGCTCCACCTGGGGTAAAACCCGTTGGATGCAAATGGATCTACAAAAGAAAACTTGGTGTAGATGGGCAGGTAAAAACCTATAAGGCTAGACTCATTGCAAAAGGTTTTCACCAAAGACCAAGTGTGGACTATGACGAAACTTTTTCTCCAGTGGCTATGCTTAAATCCATTCAGATCCTACTTGCTATTGCTGCCTTCCATGACTATGAGATCTGGCAGATGGACGTAAAATCGGCTTTTCTAAACGGAAGTTTAGAAGAGTACATTTATATGGATCAGCCGAAAGGTTTCGTAGACGGTGGGAGCAGCGAGAAGGTGTGCAAGTTTCTTAAATCCATTTATGGATGAAAGCAGGCATCGCGGAGCTGGAACATCTATTTTGATGAAACGGTCAAGGAATTTGACTTCATCAAAAACGAAGATGAGCCATGTATATATAAGAAGATTGTAGGACGAAATGTCGTGTTCCTAGTCTTGTACGTGGACGACATTCTTTTGATAGGAAATGACATTCCTATGCTACAATCGGCCAAGCTATTCTTATCACAAAGGTTCTCTATGAAAGACCTAGATGATGCCTCATACATTCTGGGGATCAAGATCTATAGAGATAGATCTAAGAGATTATTGGGACTTTCGCAGTCCAGGTACATAGAGACCGTACTAAAGAGATTTAGTATGGAAGATTCCAAGCGCGGTAACATACCCACATTGCACGGAATCACCCTCTCCAAGGAGATGTCTCACAAGACTGACGAGGAGAGGATTCGCATGAGTATTATACCCTACGCTTCGGCGGTAAGAACTATAATGTATGTGATGCTATGTACAAGACCAGATGTAGCTTACGCGCTAAGCGTGGTGAGCCGGTATCAGTCAGACCCAGGTGAGAACCACTGGACGGCAATGAAGAACATTCTCAAGTACCAGAGAAGGACTAAAGAGATGTTCCTGGTTTACGGTAATGGAGACCTCAGGGTCGAGTCCTTTACCGACTCGAGCTTCCAGAGTGACAAGGATGACAGCAAGTCTATCTCGGGTTTTGTGTTTACCCTCAACGGAGCGGCGGTGTGTTGGAGGAGTTCCAAACAGGACACCGTCGTAGACTCGATGATGGAGGCTAAATACATTGCTGCAAGCGATGCCGCAAAAGAAGCGGTCTGGATGAAGAAGTTCATAACTGAACTTCAGGTAGTTCCATCCATTGTTGACCCAATACCTTTGTATTGCGATAACAATGGAGCTATAGCTTTACCGAAGGAACCACGGTCCCATCAGAAATCCAGGCACATCTTAAGGCGGTATCACCTGATCAGGGAGATCATAGATCGCCAGGAGATCGAGGTCCGGAGAGTGGATACGAAAGAGAACACGGCGGATCCATTTACAAAGGTCCTCCCTCAAGCACAGTTCGAGCGACTTTTTGAGATGTTGGGTATGCGTTACGCCAGCAGCTGGCCTTAGTGCATACGTTGGGTTTCAGTATGCTAATCACTGGCCTTTAGTGCAAGTGGGAGATTGTTGGATATATATGCCCTAGAGGCCAGTATTGTATATGTATACATATGGATGCTAGGGATATGTATGTACAGGACAATCTTGCTCAGTTTTATAGTATATTATTTGACTTTTCATTACCA
Organism: Agapanthus africanus; assembly: GCA_030015575.1. Taxonomy (NCBI): domain Eukaryota; kingdom Viridiplantae; phylum Streptophyta; class Magnoliopsida; order Asparagales; family Amaryllidaceae; genus Agapanthus; species Agapanthus africanus. The sequence continues at coordinate 669,639,301 of CM057342.1, read as the reverse complement.
GGATATGTGTATTTATTTCTATTGTTGTTATATATAGCTTGCACATATTGATCAAGACTCGATACGGTAGTATACTATGATGGTTTGTCTTTATCTTAACATGGCATATGCCATACTCGTTATTACATATTGCGGTTGCATGTTGATAAAGCCCGTAGGATCTTGCTTGACTACCTGCGTTGTGATGGCGATCACACTTGTGGGAGTAGGGTAGCCCATAAGCACATCCTTAAATGGTCCCTAGTCGTGTGAGTATCGAGACTGGGCATTGATACTCCAGAGTAGACTAGTGTATACGTTTCTAGCCCCGTCGGGGGATGGTTGGTCCCGCAGCCATTGGTCCGATACACCTAAGATCGTATACAGGTGCTCACTGGGGGTGAGTACACTGGACGGACTCACCGAGAACTTCCAGATGGTACTATACCTATTGTCAGATGGAAGTTCTCAGGTGACATGTGTACAGGTTAGTCTTTGGACCCGAGATCGGCATTTGTCTCGTGTGAGTTCCCACTGAGCTTTGATCACTACCCTACCACGGCTCTACTGAGTCATGCAAACAGGTTTTGGTTGGGTTCAGTCCCGAACCACATGGAGACAGTGAGCGATTGTTGGGGATTCGGCTCTCCTGGTATTGGGAGTTGATATCGCACAGTGATCAATTGGTTAGGACTGTAAGACCTTGGCCAAGGCAGTTGGGATTTACTGATAGGTTGATCAGTAGTTTCCCGGATTGGTCCTGAGCCACATCGGCATGACTTATCAGGTTATTAGGGTCTGACGTTCACCATTCCCTAGACCCGGTATGCGATACTCTTTGACGAAGAAACTGGACTGTACGGATATTGTCACAGATAGGCTCAGTAGGAGTTCGGACGAGTTTGCTCGTCGGCCTTCCTTTTCGACAGGTACCTGGGTAGCTATTACGTACAGTTAGTGCCGCTGACGTGCTTGTGATTAAACCCACTGCCAGAGTAATGTCGAGTCTTTAGAGTCACATACAGAGGGTTTCCCAGCTTCGGGCGAAACTAGTAGAGGTCGTATGGTTTTACGACTGGGTTTGTTCACATACGCGCACTTTTGCGTGTTTGGTGTTCGGGCAGTTGATACTAGCGGGCTTTGGTTTAACCCGGATCCTAGTATTTGATTTTGGATTGGTTCAGTCTCATTGTATTCGTGGTCCTCGGAACACGGATGCGGGTATGTATATACAGTTGACAGAGGCAGAGAAGGAGACACCTCATTAGGGTTTTGACCATTGACTTGATTAAAACCATAATGAGATGGAGGAAATTATTTACTAATTTTATTAGTGTTAATTGTGTCATGGTTAATTGGTATGACCATTTGACTTGTTGACCATAGTTGACTTAGATATTTCTGTTGAGCATGAGATATTTTGCTTAGTATTAATTGTGACATGATAATGGTCAAATCAAATGAACCATCACAATTTTCCTAATTAAAATTATTATTCTTTTTCCCTCATATGAGAGCTCACTCTTCATTTTGATCAAGTGACACTCTCTCTCATAGCTCTCTTTCCTTCTTCCTCTCTCTCAAGCTCTAGTGTTTCATGAGTCGAAAATCAAGGGCCATTGAGACCAAGCCACCAAAACCACTCTCTAATCACTTTAGATCACTTAGTCTAGCAACCCAAGTGTTCTAGTTGCCTCATCTTAGAGGTAAAGCTCAAGGTTGGATCTCTCGGGGTGGATCATCGTTGACATAAGGAGGCCGAAGTTCAAGCACGATCCATACATCCATCGAGGAGCTTAAGGAGAGGATCGAAAACCCAAAGGACTTGTTTTCTTTAGGTATACTTTCTATCATAGTAGATAGAACCTTCTTTTGCTAGTTAGGTTTATGGTTAAAGATCCGGTGTAGTGTTATCCTAGCACCAAGTTTTGTATCGCTGTAAAATTTTTGTTCCGCGTTTGGCCACGGAAGTTGGCCGGGGCGCTAGTGTAACCCTTCAATTATTGTAATTGAAGGAGAACTTATATGAAAGAACAATCTTACTCGAGATGATAGTATGTTATCTGGTTTTTCTTTATCTTTCATGTGATGCATTTATTCATTATCATTGTTGGAGATAGTGCCCTCAGAGTCAATTATTAGGTCACAGGTACGTGATTGTAATGATTGATGGAGGACCTATCCCGGTAGGACAGTCTTACTCGAGATGATAGTATGCTATCTGGTTTACCTTTATCATCGTGTACTGCTTTAGGTGACCTGACACGTCGCTATTACACGTTGATAGAGCCCCTAGGATTCTTGCTTGACCACCAGCAGTATGAGGGCGATCATATAAGTGGGAGCTGGGGTCTATAAGCTTATCCTTAAAAGGTCCCTAGTCGTGGGAGTTTCGAGACTGGGCATCGATACTCCATTAGTAGACTAGTGTATACAGTCGAGACCCCGACGAGGGGCGGTGGCCGGTCTCACAAGCCACTGGTGTCAGTTGGATCACCTAAGATGTATACAGGTGCTCATTGGGTTATGAGTAAACCAGACAGGACTCGCCGGGAATATGCTAGTTGGTCATATACCAGACGTCAGATGGCAGTTCCCTGGTGACATGTGTGCAGGTTAGTTCATCGACCTGGGGATCGTCATTTGTCTCGTGTGAGTTCCCACTGTACTTTGATTACTACCCTACCACGGCTCAAAGGAGTCGTGCAAACAGGTTTTAGTTGGGTACAGTCCCGAGCCACATGGAGGCAGTGAGCGTATCTTCAGGGGTTCGTCTCTCCCGGTATTGGGGGTGAGGTCGTGCTGTGTCTAGGAGAGCCATTACACAAAGTCCTTGGCCAAGGCAAGGAGATTTACTGGTAGGTATTCCAGTAGTATCTCAGGGTGTTTTGGGGTACACTCCGACACGACTTGTACCGCTTTTGGGGGTCTGACTTTTACCAACCCCCTAGGCCCGCCATGCGATACTCATAGACGAACGGACCGGACTGTACGGATATTGTCACTGACAGGCTCAGTAGGGTTGTCAGGCTGAGTTCGCTCACAGACATCCCTTTTAGTCAGTACCTGGTAGCCCGTTACGTATTGGCTTATACCTCTGACGTGCTAGTGGTTAAATCCACAACCAAGGTGTTGATGAGTCTTTAGAGTCCCCCACATTCAGTTACTCAGCTTTCGGGCGAAAGGTTGTAGAGGCCGTATGGAGATATGGCAGGGTCCGATCAGATACGTGCGGTATTGCACGGATCAGGATCGGACAGTCTGTACTATAGGCCGTATGGTTATATGGCAGGGTTCGATCAGATACGTGCGGTATTGCACGGATCAGGATCGAACGGATATTACTAGCCGGTTTTGGTATAAGCCGGATCCTAGTATAGTACAGTGTAGATTTTGTCTCATTGCATTTGTATTTCGGTCGGAATACAAATGCGGGTGTGTATGCACAGTATCGGGGTTTTCCTGTAATTTATTACGGGACCAGTTTTCTGGAGTTGCCAGTTTGCTTTCCATTTCGGCCAATTTCCATTGTTCCGTTCATTGGCCGAAGATTGGTGGAGGAGGGCTTATTTGCATTGTTGCAAATAAGTGGTTGTGGAGGGGTCCTTTGCATTCTTGTTGCATCATGATGGTTTTCATGATGAACACCATACCTTGACCTTTTTGACTTGATCACTTCATGATGGCTTGACTTTGTAAGCATCATGGTTGTTGATGATTAGTGTGTGGAGTGTGGGTTTGTTTTGATGATCATTTCTTTTCATGATGAGTTTTTTCCTTTCTCTCTCTTGCATGATATGAGAATGGCTCCCATCTTTTTGATACTCTCTCACTCTTTCACTCTCTCCACCACAATATACATGGCTGGCCTCATTGAGGGAGGGGGCTGTCCAAAATTCTTGGGGTGGGATTTTTATCATTCTAGCTTTGTAAAATCCCACATGTTTCATCTCCACAAGCTCATATCATTTCCTCCACCAAAAGGCAATTCCTACAACCCCAAAGTGAGACTTGAGGACTACATATTCTACAGCGAATCTTGGGCACATCGAGTAGCCGGCTTCGTGCCCGAGTTGCCTCGGCATTGAGGTGGGAGCCCGTAAAAGAAGTAGGCGATGTGGTGCACTTCCGGCGACGAGGAGGAGACGGCACATTCCGCAGGAGATCGGGACGACGACGAGAAGACCGGAGGACTCGGATCTGTCGGTATATCTCTAACCCATCTTCTAGTTAGCTTAGACTTGTTAATGGTTACGATCCGGGTGTTTAGTGCGCGGTGGTGCCGGTTTGCTAAGTCCGCAAAATTAAAGTTTTTCACCGCTTCCGCATTCCGGCGTCGGATTGACGGCCGGGGCGCCGCCACGCACTTACAGTGGTATCAGAGCCTCGCCATTAACTTAGTCTAGCTTGGTGTAGTGTGTTTTTCTGTTTCGATCGATCGAATGTTCCAAAACTACATTTTTGTTAGCATCAGTTTTCTGTTGGAAATTTTTAGTGTCAAAAATTTTTTCAGGTTGTAAAATATTGATGTACTGGAAAATCTAAGAGCTCTGTAAAAATTCGACGAAGTAACTCCACAGTTGGAGCGTGGAACCGCCGCGAAAACCCCCTTCCCGCCGCCCTTCCGCCGCACACTGTGGAGATCACTTCACCAATTTTTTACAGAGGCCTTCTGGGCTTAAAATATGGGTTTTGGAATATTAAAATTGGGCCCAGGATTTCTGTGAGTGCTACAGTTTTGATTGGGGGCCCACTTGTTAATTTTTGATCGATCGGATATTTTAAACACATTTTTCACAGTATTTACATTATATCTGCGACCGTGAATGTCACTTGATCGGTAAATCCGGTCTAACTGCTATAGCCCGGTTAGACGGATTTGCGAACGTGACTTTCACGTTGATGTTTTGTTTTTGCTGTGATGTTGCGGATCGGTCGTGGGGGATAGCCTGGATGCAATGCTAGTACAGTTTTGTTGTATTATGTACATTTGATATTGCGGGGCGAGCGTCCGACATGTGGACTGCCGTCACTGCCTGTTTGTATTATTCTTTTGGGGCACGACCTGGTTGCGGTCGATGTACCCGTTGTATGTATATTTTACTTTCTGTACTAGGATTACCCCAAGGTGGGGTGCACGGATAGCCGGGTTCTAGACGGCAACGGGCCCGCATCTCATGGCATTGAGACGGAGGGGGCTTCACTCTAGGATTGGCAGGGCTATTCGTCGCACTCGTAGGGGGTACAGGTTGACCCAGGAGGGGTGCCCAAGTTACCGGATTCCGTGAAGTGCTGGGTGGTCCATTCACGGCGATGAAGGGGGCTGCCTCGCTTCAGGTTTTGGCGGGTAACTTGCCGCGCCCGTAGGGGTCTAGGATTTCATTGCACAGGCTATCCACACGACCAGGGGAACGTCGGGTTTCAGTAGTGGCTCTGTGAAACCCGGGGATCCCAGATATCTGTATTGTTTCTGTGATGCTGTTCATTCTCTGTGATGTTGCATTTTATTCACGCCTTGAGCGAAATATAATATATTGGTATATATATTAGTAGATGTTGTATATGTTTTGCATCCGCGCTAGTCCAGTCCCCGCTCTGTCGTTAGTTAGCTAACCTAACGGGTAATGACGGGACCCAGTGGCGAATGCGGATGGCATATACGTACATCAGTATATTTTCGTTCTTTTTGGTGTGATCAATTGATGGGACTGCATTGATTCGGATCAATGCAAGTTAAAAACAAACCTAATCTGATGTTGTTGGAACACTTTTTCAAAAAGCTGTTATTGCAAGGACGTTCACTTTTGTTTTGCATCGTGGTATTCAGTTAGAATATCCTGCTCCTCAGTCGACGAGGCAAGGGCCGAGATCCCTTCACCGGGAGTGACCCCTTGGATAAAAAGTTTGCGTCAGGGCAATGACTTCACTATAGCCGATTACTTTTGCTTTGCACCGTGGTATTCATTTGGAATATCCTGCACCCCATTCTACGGGGAAAGAGCCGAGATCCCTTCACCGGGAGTGACCTCTTTAGCAACGGTTTTCGTCACTATATTTTCAAAAAGCTATCAGTTCCTTCAACGATATCAAGTTCTTTACGTTAAAGGTTTTCGCCAGAAACCATTCGTAGCCCTCCGTCGTTTCAGACGGGTAGCACGTAGTATTCATGCTATGCTTGTTGGCCTTCGTCAAGGCATAGTGTATGGTAGCTGCTTGTTACCTTTCTGCAGCATAGATAGATGCGTTGGTTTGGGACAGTCGTATAGCCTTGTTGGCCTTCGTCAAGGGCTTGTGCGGGTGGGTTCAAATCAACCTGGAGAATGACGGGTAGAACTTGACATGTGACTTATGATTTGTTGGCCTTCGTCAAGGTCATAAGAGCATGGGGCAAAAATCACATCGGGAGTTTCAAAAGAACTGAAACTTGCCAGATATGCGCATACCTTCTGGAGTGTGATAGCGTGAGCGGATTCCGTCACGTTATCATGCAATGATAGTTGGATCCCGATTCCCACTGATGAGTTAGTTTACTCCTCGGGTAACCCCGACTAATTCTTCTTTCAGGTTTGGAGGAGAATTTGAGGTACAGTGGGAGGTTTCCAGATTAGATAAATTGGTGACCATTCTGATCTAGGTTAGAGTGCACGCTGAGTGTTTTCTTTTCTCTCTCTCTCTTTGGCAGCGACCATTGACCCGACCCTAAGACTATAACTCAGTGACCAAGTTGACCAAACCTTCTTAAACACCGGCTTTTGGATTGTCAGAGTTGCAAACCTCATTGCCACTCCTACTTTTACCCTTTTCTCCAGGACACCCCGTATTACTACGAACGTCCACTTCCATTGGACAAAACCATCGTATGGTTAGATACGAACTCGAAGAAATTTATTCGAGGATGGTTTCAGGTTCTGGAGAAAACGGATAGGATTATTCAGTTGTCTTTTCCTTTTACCTTCTCTCAAGTTGTGAGTACTTCTTGGTTTAGGAGATAGTACACCTATTACGCAAATTGGATAGTCTTCTTCCAAACCTTAGGCTGGTGCCGACCGGTAGGGAATGAAGAAAACCAATTAGCATAACGATGGTGTGCAGAAGGTATTAAGTTCAGACAAAGCAAGGGATTAGTAAGAGGGCAAAGTAAATTGCAACAGATATTCACGACCAAACCAAATATTTCGTTACCACTCCCACATCACCTTTGTATTTCTCCAGGACACTCCGTATCACTACGAAGATCCACAGTTTATTTGGATACTCCATCGTATGGTTATATACGAACTCGAATGGAACTTGTTCCAGTTCGGGGATGGATTCTGGTTCAGGAGAAATAGGAATAAGGTTTATTCGGTTGTCTTTTATCTTCACCCTCTCTCATTGCGAGTGTTCCTAGGATTGGGACAGTACACCCATTATGCTTATTGGATAGTCTTCTTCCAAACCATAGGCTGGTGCCGAACGGTAGGGAAGGAAGAAAACCATTTGGCCTAAAAGGGTGTGCAGAAGGTAAAGACTTAAGACATATGAAGGGATTTAGAGAGGTGGCAAAGAACTATACGGTTACAGTCGTGAATCTGGAAGAGGCATTACTAGGAATACCAGAATACCCCATCGGAACATTTCAATGTTTCAGTTTCACTGTGTAATGTTAAAGGAAAACTGATTTCCCGATTAGATACTTACTCCAGGGTATGTATTTACCATGTACGATTCTCACATCTGTATGGTTTTACAGATGATGAGTGGGAGTAAGTTATTGGGAATTGGGTGATTATCCTCATTATATCGGGATTCGTTGTAATCGGTAATATTTGAGGAAATCACCTGGGCTGTTTGCCGGTCGGCAAATATTTGGTTTTGAATATCCGCAGTTATGCACCAATTTCAAATTGATATATCTGTACGTCTATTTTCATAGAGTGAGATATACCTTTCTGAAATTATGTCTACGACATTTACCTATATCAGTGGATGGTTAGGTAAGGAGCATTAAACAGCGGTGTAATTCTTCTTAACCATAAGTACAGTTTTCAACCTACGACACACAGTGAATGAGTTATCAGACTCAAGGGACTTATACAGAGTATTGTATGTTGTCCAGGGTCCATCAGGACAGAGGGGTTGGTCCTCGTACTACATTCAGTTTACTTATGACTTCTCTAGTTTTTAGACAAGTGTTTCGTGGAAACACAGGATCCGAATTTGGAGAAGTTATTGGTATTTGAATAGAGTGGAGAACCAGGTGTCACAAGTATCGGGATTCTTCAAAGTGATCGAAGATGTAGATACTTGTGTATGGTGTTCAGTTGATAGTAATGATTTAGAGAAATTGCTTCTCTTTCAGGTTACTCATAATTGGAAGTATTCCTAAGTTGAGTAACGCTGATCGGCCTCCTTCCATTTAGTTGACATGCACTGAGGATAGCTGCATGATTTGAATCTGGTTCAATTAAATCAGTGCCTCTGTTTCTATATTGGATATAGTACAGTTCATATCTTAACAATGTTAAGGTACGGGGAGTTGTCCGGTTTATGATTAAAACCAGACACTGGACAACTCAAGGCACGTTTCTGTAATGGCTGTTTGTGGGTTGACCCAGGCTATGACGAGGGTTGACTTTCTACCATCTGGATGAACAATAGCGATATTGTTCTAGACTCGCCACAGTTTTATTAAAAATGGATTTTTTCAGAAAATAGTAGTGGGAGTATGGTAGAACTGGAAGTGATTCCAGAACCACAAACGATTACTGAAGATTTGATAAGGAACCTAAAGATTCAATCTGGATTGACATTCCATTGGCCACTCCGTAGATAAGGTGGGTAACTTCAGGCACCCGAGAGGTACTACGGTAGCCTCAAGGACGGTGACAGGGAAGTTCTTGTTTACCCACAATTACCATTGCTGTTGTTCCAGGCTGCGAGACCCGGCGGGAGGATGAGTATAGCGTCGTTCTGAACTCGCTTTAGAAGTGTACGTGTATATGACTCTGCCAGAGGGTTGTCGTAGTCAGTGGGAGCAACGGAAGCATTGGTGGACAGGTAGCTTATGTCTATTTATAGACTAAAGCAGATGTAGCGGAGATAGATCATCTATTTCTGACGTGACAGTCATAGGTTTGACTTCATCAGAATAGGGGATGGATCTGTTGAGAAGGTAGTAGGGTGTGATATCCTGGTATTTGGATGACATACACAGAATAGGAAAAGAAACTCCTATACTACGATCGGTTATACTTTGGTCGTCACGCAGTAGTTTCTCCACAAAGGACTTGGATTTTATATCTGACGTACTGGTTACTGGATCTATGGTTTTAGATCTAGATTTGGGTGGTTTCCCAATCAGGGTACTTAGACAGCATTCTAAGGGAATTTAGAATGGACGACTCCTGGCACGGTAGTATACCTGCAGGTAAAGGAGTCACCCTCTCTAAAGATGTATTCTAGACTAAAGTGGAGAGGGATGTGCATGATTGGCAGATCACTTGCTCAGGCAATTGAGTCAATCGTGAGATGTCGAGTACCACACCAGATGTTGTTCTTGCACTAGATGAAATAAGTTGACATTAATCCAATCCTGGAGAAACAGTCGGAAGCAGTTTTAGAACATAAGTGGATGTTCTAGGGAGATGATAACGACAGCCTCATTCAGGAGACAGTTATCATTCCAGGCTTCCAAGGTGACATGGACGACAAGGAGGTTGTCAGAGTTATAGTTTTCCTTCTGATGAGGGGCAGTATTTTGGACAGGTGGTCCAAGGCAATACTGAGGGAGGCATGGCGCGCAGGATACTGATTAAGTTCAGTTGACGATACAGTCTAAGAAGTTTGGATTTGGAGTTCATTTATGAGCTAGGTCCCATCAGACATCCAGACATATTCTGAGACAGGTATTGCTCTTTTCGGGAGATGGTTTTCTCCGCGAACTTGAGATATAGAGAGACATAGAAAGAAACAACTAAGCGGATCCACTCACTGAGGCTATTCCTCGAACGCAATAGTTTCGCAAACGAGCTTTGTGAGACTGACTAGTAGAGGAGTTGGGTGTTCGGTATCACACGGGCTGTGAGTATGCGACATCGCAATAATTAGCCTTGAGTGCAAGTGGGAGATTGTTGGAGATAGTGCCCTCAGAGTCAATTATTAGGTCACAGGTACGTGATTGTAATGATTGATGGAGGACCTATCCCGGTAGGACAGTCTTACTCGAGATGATAGTATGCTATCTGGTTTACCTTTATCATCGTGTACTGCTTTAGGTGACCTGACACGTCGCTATTACACGTTGATAGAGCCCATAGGATTCTTGCTTGACCACCAGCAGTATGAGGGCGATCATATAAGTGGGAGCTGGGGTCTATAAGCTTATCCTTAAAAGGTCCCTAGTCGTGGGAGTTTCGAGACTGGGCATCGATACTCCATTAGTAGACTAGTGTATACAGTCGAGACCCCGACGAGGGGCGGTGGCCGGTCTCACAAGCCACTGGTGTCAGTTGGATCACCTAAGATGTATACAGGTGCTCATTGGGTTATGAGTACACCGGACAGGACTCGCCGGGAACATGCTAGTTGGTCATATACCAGACGTCAGATGGCAGTTCCCTGGTGACATGTGTGCAGGTTAGTTCATCGACCTGGGGATCGTCATTTGTCTCGTGTGAGTTCCCACTGTACTTTGATTACTACCCTACCACGGCTCAAAGGAGTCGTGCAAACAGGTTTTAGTTGGGTACAGTCCCGAGCCACATGGAGGCAGTGAGCGTATCTTCAGGGGTTCGTCTCTCCCGGTATTGGGGGTGAGGTCGTGCTGTGTCTAGGAGAGTCATTACACAAAGTCCTTGGCCAAGGCAAGGAGATTTACTGGTAGGTATTCCAGTAGTATCTCAGGGTGTTCTGGGGTACACTCCGACACGACTTGTACCGCTTTTGGGGGTCTGACTTTTACCAACCCCCTAGGCCCGCCATGCGATACTCATAGACGAACGGACCGGACTGTACGGATATTGTCACTGATAGGCTCAGTAGGGTTGTCAGGCTGAGTTCGCTCACAGACATCCCTTTTAGTCAGTACCTGGTAGCCCGTTACGTATTGGCTTATACCTCTGACGTGCTAGTGGTTAAATCCACAACCAAGGTGTTGATGAGTCTTTAGAGTCCCCCACATTCAGTTACTCAGCTTTCGGGCGAAAGGTTGTAGAGGCCGTATGGAGATATGGCAGGGTCCGATCAGATACGTGCGGTATTGCACGGATCAGGATCGGACAGTCTGTACTATAGGCCGTATGGTTATATGGCAGGGTTCGATCAGATACGTGCGGTATTGCACGGATCAGGATCGAACGGATATTACTAGCCGGTTTTGGTATAAGCCGGATCCTAGTATAGTACAGTGTAGATTTTGTCTCATTGCATTTGTATTTCGGTCGGAATACAAATGCGGGTGTGTATGCACAGTATCGGGGTTTTCCTGTAATTTATTACGGGACCAGTTTTCTGGAGTTGCCAGTTTGCTTTCCATTTCGGCCAATTTCCATTGTTCCGTTCATTGGCCGAAGATTGGTGGAGGAGGGCTTATTTGCATTGTTGCAAATAAGTGGTTGTGGAGGGGTCCTTTGCATTCTTGTTGCATCATGATGGTTTTCATGATGAACACCATACCTTGACCTTTTTGACTTGATCACTTCATGATGGCTTGACTTTGTAAGCATCATGGTTGTTGATGATTAGTGTGTGGAGTGTGGGTTTGTTTTGATGATCATTTCTTTTCATGATGAGTTTTTTCCTTTCTCTCTCTTGCATGATATAAGAATGGCTCCCATCTTTTTGATACTCTCTCACTCTTTCACTCTCTCCACCACAATATACATGGCCGGCCTCATTGAGGGAGGGGGCTGTCCAAAATTCTTGGGGTGGGATTTTTATCATTCTAGCTTTGTAAAATCCCACATGTTTCATCTCCACAAGCTCATATCATTTCCTCCACCAAAAGGCAATTCCTACAACCCCAAAGTGAGACTTGAGGACTACATATTCTACAGCGAATCTTGGGCACGTCGAGTAGCCGGCTTCGTGCCCGAGTTGCCTCGACATTGAGGTGGGAGCCCGTAAAAGAAGTAGGCGATGTGGTGCACTTCCGGCGACGAGGAGGAGACGGCACATTCCGCAGGAGATCGGGACGACGACGAGAAGACCGGAGGACTCGGATCTGTCGGTATATCTCTAACCCATCTTCTAGTTAGCTTAGACTTGTTAATGGTTACGATCCGGGTGTTTAGTGCGCGGTGGTGCCGGTTTGCTAAGTCCGCAAAATTAAAGTTTTTCACCGCTTCCGCATTCCGGCGTCGGATTGACGGCCGGGGCGCCGCCACGCACTTACAATCATGTATCGTTTAGACATGAGATAAAGCCCTTAGGATTTTACTTGACTGCCACGACGATGATGGAGATAATACTAGTGGGGCCGGTTAGTCGATAAGCACATCCTTAAATGTCCCCATTCGTAGGAGTATCGAGATTGGGCATCAATACTCCGGTTTAGACTAGTGTGTACGTTTCCTGACCCGGTTAGAGGGCGATAGCTGATCTTGCAGCTATTGGTGTTTGACATCAAGGATTGTATACAGGTTCTCATTGGATGAGTTACACTGGATGGACTCACCGAGAACTACTAGTTTATAATATACCAATGTCAGATAGCAGTTCTCTGGTGACATGAGTACAAAGTAGTCCCTAAGACCTGAGATCGCCATAGTGTTTCATGTGTGTCCCCGCTGTACTTAGACTTCTACCCTACCATGACTCAAAGGATTCATGCAAACAGGTTTTTGTTGGGTATAGTCTCGAAGCACGTGGAAGCAGTGAGCGGTCGAGAGGATTCGCCTCTCCCGGTATAGGGAGTTGATGTGGCACTGTGTAGGACATGAATGAACCACAAGTCGGTGGCCACCGTAGTGGAGATAAATTGATAAGTGTTATTAGTTACATCTCCGGTTGGTTATGAGTCCGCTGTCACATGACATATCGAGTTATTAGGGTCTGAAAGATTCCAAACCCTAAACCCGGTATGTGATACTCGTAGACGAAGAGACCGGACTGTACGGTGACTGTCACTTATAGATTTTGTAGGACCCGGATGAGTTTGCTCGTTGACCTGCTTTATCTTGATCATACCCGGATAGCCGTTATGTACAGCTAGTGCCACTGACGTGCTTGTGTGTTACCCTATAAGGGGATTGGATTTGAAAGGGTTTTGGATTCAATCAAATATGATCATGTATAACCTACTGCCAGTGTATTGACAGGTCTTTAGAGTGCCGCAATGAATGTGCCTTCCCGGGAAAAATGCTGATGTGACGTGCGTATTGTATACGTACTTGAGTTCGATTAAATATATGATTTAATCGAATGTCCAAAAAATACTAGCCGGTTTAAAAACCGGAATATTAAGTCAAAGGTTGACTTAATAACCGTATTTTGATGTGGTTTCTATTATTGTGTATTAGATAAACACTCTCTCTATTTTTATTATATTAGTATGATATACTGACATATTATTATTGCGTATACGATACGTAAAATGGAAATGTATTTAATACATGTTTTCTTCTCTTTATTAATTTGTATTTATATATATAAAGTAAAGAGAAATGATATAGATTAAAAATAAATATAAAGAGAAAAGAAAAGAAAGATTAGAAATGAAAAGAAAAGAAAAGAAATAAGAAGAATGAACTTCTTACTTCTTCTCTCTTCTTTTCTTTAATGAGACATTTCTTCTCTTCTCTTCTAAATTCTTCTCTTTTAATATTAATTCAACATCTTTTTCCATGAGCTATCATCTTCATCTTCTTCCTCCTCTCTAAAAAAAGGTGGAGGTTAGAAATAAGATTATAATTCAAAAAGAGAAGGTATTTCTTGATCACATCACCTCACACATTAAGCTAACTAGTTCAATGTATGAGTTTCTTCACTTGAGAAGTGAAGATGGAGTTACGGGTGGCCACTCTTCACTGCAGATCATCTATGGCGAAGCGGTCGGCTAGTAGACTCTCTGGATATGGCGAGGCGGTCGGCTAGTAGACTCTCTGGAGATAGCGATGGTGATCAGATGGTGATCGGACATACTATAAAGGTTGTAGCACTCTAAACTTGCTTTATTTTCCTTTTGCAGTTACTTATAAATGTTGATCTTGAGAGTAATAGGTGCATGCCTTCACTTGAAAAAAAAAATTGCTTCCGCTTGGTCCACAATTGTTGCGACCTTTGCACCGGTTTATCAACAAGTATTATATCTCTCTTTTTGTATCTCTTTTTTACGGTATTTGTATTTTAACACGAATACGGTATTTATATGAATTCGGGTATTTGTATGAATACAGGTATTTCTGTCTTGTTACAAATACTGGTATTCGTATTTTATACAAATACGGGTGTATGTATTTTGATACGAATATGAGTGTATATATTTATAGCATATACTTGTATTAGTGTATTTGTATATGTATGTGTGTGTGTGCGCCGTGCGCGCGCGCACATATGAGGTGGCCTCTCTTCTCATCTCATCTTTTCTTGATTATGTGAGAATGGTGTGGGCTTGTGACTCACCATTGTGAGTCACAACTCCACCCATTTCTCACATTAAAAGAAAAGAGAAAGAAAAAGAATAGATAAGGTTTTCATTTTTGGCCATTCTAGCTTTTTTAGCTTTACCTACACCATTATTTTCTTCTTTCTCTCTCTTGAGTTTTTATAAGTAGAGAAAGAAGAATGAAAAGAGAGAAACACTTAAAGATTAGCCACTACTGTACCTTAGTGACCAATTCTTAGCAAGTCTTGTTTACTAGTTGCTCCACTTGTTATTTTAGTGTGAAGTTAAAGCCTTTGCTAGGGTTTCCTTCAGATGGATCATCTTTGACAAGGAAGAGCGACTCCCAAGCTCATTTCCGGTGGACCTAGGAGCTAAAGAAACGGGATAGAAAATGAAGGACACGATTACGAAGGTAGCTAACATCTATTCTAGTAGTTAAACTCTTTCTAATTGCTAGTTTAGTATTTGGATTCGATTCTAAGTCGTAGAATTTGTGCTCTTGCTTAGAAATTTTTGTTTTGTATTTCGCCTTAGCCGTAAGTTAGCGACACGAGTATGAGCATCTACTTACAAAACCATGGGTGTTGAGAGAGTGTGTGAGAGAGATGAATGAATGATTGAGGGAGGGAATGGGAGGAGAATGGGAGTGAATTAGGGAGGCATGGGACATAAGGCATGGGTGAGCCCATTCCTCACTCTCTCCCCCTCTCCTACTATATTATTTTCTCATCAAGATATTTTAGAGAAAAGAAAACCTAAATTTTTAATTATGCTAATCATGCTAAACTAAACATTAATTAGACTAAGAAAATATTGGTTTTATTATTACCAATAATGTAGATACATTTATATATACTAAATTATGATAAAACAATTCCATAATTATTATAATCTTAATAAAACTCATAATATCATTATTTAAACTCTAAGATAATCTTTTAAAATTATGAAATGTTACACTTTAGCTCCTGCCGTGGAAAACTTTTTCAGGAGATCGACGATGTGGCGATGTTGGGATAGAAATAGGCTTTGTGACGTTAGAAAAGCTTCTACTCCAAGAAAGTGATGAAGGTCGCCGAGATCCTTTAGAGAGAAACGTTGCTCAAGTTGACGAACAAAGAATTGAAAGAACTGTATGTCGTTACCTATAAGGATAATGTCATCGACATACACAAAGAAGTTGGCGATGATGGCTTCCTTGGAGTAGACGAAGAGAGACGTAGCCGCCACGGAGTTTGCAAAGCCAGTTTGAAGGAGATAGCCTTTGAGTTCCTGATACCATGCCTGGGGCGCTTGCTTGATACCATAGAGAGCTTTGCATAGTTTGCAGATATGGTTGGGTAGAGAGGAGTGGAGAAAGCCGAATGGTTGAGCCATATACACATCTTCATGGAGAGTACTATTCAGAAAAGAATTGTTAATATCGAGTCGACGAAGAGGCCATCCATGGGAAAGTGTGAGGCATAGAATTACACGCAGTGTTGTTGGCTTATTAACGGGGCTAAAGGTGGCGGAATAGTCCAGGTCAGGCCGTTAATGGAAGCCTTTGTCCACAAAGCAAGATTTATATCAGGCAATGGTTCCATCGGAGTTACGCTTGATTCGGAAGACCCATTTGCAATCTACAAGATTCTGATTTGATTTGGGGACAAGATCCCATGTTCCGTTCTTCATGAGAGCATCAAATTCTTTGGATATTGCAGCACGCCGATTAAGATCCTTCACAGCTTGAGATACATAGGTTGGTTCAAGGGTTTAAGATATTGCATGAACAGTTGTATGGTTGATGTAGTGAGAATTGAAGTATTTAGAATTCGGTTTTCGTTCACTGGTGGTTCGGAGATTTGGGGCTGTGGGAGTAGGGGAGCGTTGTGGTGAGGGTAAATATGGTTGAGCAGTGATGAATGAGAACGGGGAGGTAGGTTGTGTAGGGTGGCGGTGTGATGAAGATTGGATGGTGAGGAGTGAGAAGAGTCTGTGGAGGGGGAGAGGTCTAGGGTATGAGATGTTAATGTTTGGGGTCCAGAGATGGTTGGGTTAGGTAAAGGGGGAAAGATGTGAAGTTTGGTGGGTTGGATGGAAGTGGTTGGGTGCGATGCTGCATCAGGAGAGTTAAAATCTTGCGAAAGAGTCTCTTGATATCTACTAGATACCTGCATGGAAAAATTGGTTTCGACAAATTTCACTTGACGAGAGATGTACAGCTTGTGAGTGACGGGATTGAGATATTTATACGCAGATTTTGATGTTGAATAACCTAGAAAAATGCATAGAGTGGATCTAGGTCGAAGTTTGGAGGAGTTGTACGGCATGTTCCCACAAATAAAATTAGTCAGATTGGGACTCAAGTCCAAGCGCCAGAAGACTCTTGGCGCTCCTCTATATGCATCTCATGTAGACATGCGCCAAGATGATCTGGCGCTGATAATATCTGAAGCCCTAGCTTCATATAGATCATGCTATATTAGGAAGTTAACTTCTCATATCTTTTTTAAAAAGGAAAGATATTATAAAATTGAATAGCTTCAGCTATTTTGAGAAAATATTTTCTCTATCTTTCTAAAACAAGAAAGATTAAGATCAATAATATGAAATTGATTTTAACCCATCACCTTAATTGATATGTATCAATTATAGATCAATTAAAATTAAATCAAATCACCGATAAAATTGGGCAGAATTGGACTCAAGTCCAAACGCCAGAAGACTTTTGGCACTCCTCCATGTGCAACTCACGTGAACATGCGCCAAAAAGCATTGGTGCTGATAATATCTGAAGCCCTTATTTCATATAACTTATGTTATATTTGGAAGTTAACTTCCCATATCTTTCTTAAATATGAAAGATATATCAACTAAAGTTTAAGCTTCGAATATCTTTCTTATAACAGAAAGATATCATTGTTAATTGATAAAATCGAATGGCTTGAGCTATTTTGAGAAAACATTTTCTCTATTTTTCTAAAATTAGAAAGATCAAAATCAATAACAAGAAATTAATTTCATAAAATAATATTGGTTAATATTAACCCTTTGATTTAAATATAACAGTAATTATACTATCACCGATCAAATTGAAAGATAGAATAAATTTCTTTGTTAGGAAAAAAATTTCCTAATCTTGTCAAACTAACAGAAAATATTTTCTGTTAAACAGAAATCACTGGATCAAAGATCTAACGGTGGACAATTTCCCCTAAGTGATCTTTGAGATCAATTGGATGGATTGAGATCTTTCTCAGAATAATTAGTATTTTCCCCTCTCCTATATAAAGGACCCAGGAGAACACGGATGATATATATAAGACCCCCCATAAACTTCAAGGACGATCCTATAAGCTTTCATCAGGAACTTAAGTTCTTTACCAAGAAGCTTTTTCCTTCCTCTCTCCAATAACTGAGACAAGGTAAAGAAGGGAGAAAGATATCTCCTTTAGAATGGAAGCTTAAGTTTCGTTTGAGAAAGAAAATTAACCTTCATTGATAGAACTTAAGTTCTTTTCTCAGATCTTACGATCTCTAAATCAAGATCATTCCTTTTTCATACGAAACTTAAGTTTCATAAAGGGATCGTTTTGATCTTAAGATCTAGAGTTTGGAAAAAGGATCGAACCCTTCTCATAAAATATGGCACAAAAAATGACGAACAAAGAACAAAAAAGATCAATTAATAGTAATAATGTTGGTGATCGTTAATGGTGATATAACCATTAACCGAAGTTTAAGCTTCATGAAACTTAAGTTTCAGAAGATATAGAGATTATGATTAATCTCTAGAACAAAGCGTCTATGGGCATGCGCCAATGGACATGCACCACATGGAAAGCGCCAAAGGTAGAATCGCCAATGGGCAAAGAACCAAAGTTCTAAACGCCAGCGGTCATAATATAGGATCTATAAGCCGTGGCAAAGCGCCACTGATAAAAGTGCCAGAGGCCTTTTACTTGCGCCAGAGCTCCTATATAATGACTTCTAGTCAAATTGACCGAGTATACCTTCGAAACTTAAGCTTCTGGGCTCAGTGCCTACCGCTGTTAAGTCATGTAAAGCCCAAAATAAAATGTGGTCTAGTGCTTAGCACTGTTGGGAAACAGAGCCCAGCGTTTAGTCTAAAATTAGACTAAGCCTCTGAAACTTCAAAACTTATTTTATTTTCAAAGGAAAATCGATCATGATCATACATATTTTAAGTTGGCCTTAATTTAAGACTAGATTTACAGGCCTTAAACATATTTTAAGTCGATCTTAATCTAAGACTAGATTAACGATTCTTAAACTACTGAACTTATGGACCTCATTTATATGAGATCTACGTCCTAAGTTCACGCAAAATATGATTTACGGGTTTGGACTAATTCTCGTCCTACGGGCGACAAAATTCGTCTCCGTATACAATCTAAGGGCAACCCCAATATAAACAATATATAATACGACACGAAGTGATCAACTGGAGCAGGTGAAAGTTGTTATCACAACGTGATTACCTATAGAGGCTTGCGCCGGTAGGGAAGAGCGTCTCCACAATCAAAAACCTCTCAAATGAGGAGGAATCTGATAAATCTGTTAAAACGGTCACATCTATCCAAACCTTCGATAGATGATGCCATAAATCAACTTGGTATGTTTGGAGAGATAGATGGATATATTACATATAGTATCTGCCCCCAAATTGAGACAAGACGTTTGTCTTCCCACTCTTCATCGTTAAACATGGCCTTAGCTAGGGATAGCAAAGATACCCAAAGATTTTGAGACGTTTATTGCTTGGTGGACGTGGGAAGAGTTTTTCAAATGGGGATTGTAAATTAAGAATCGGTGTAGGAAGAAGATTTATGAGATAGACGGTTGTTTGAAAAGTATGACTCCAATACTTAAAAGAAAGAGAGGATATATGCAAGAGTGTAAGACCGGTTTCGACAATATGACGATGACGACGTTCTGATGTGCCATTGTGTTCAGGAGTGTGTGGAGAAGTGGTGAGATGAGAGACACTATAGGAGGTGAGAGTGGATTGACTTTCACTGCGTTCGTATGAAGAAAACGAGCGAGTTGGTGAAAGTCTTTGGTGTTGTGATCGAGACGCTTGTAGAAGTTGCAGTAGGAATTGGAGTAAGGTGTGTTGTTGCTGCGTGTGGTGTAGTATATTTTTTTGAAGTTGCTGTGAGCGAAATTGTTGTTGTTGCGATTTTAGGAGATACTTCCACACTGTTGAGGAGGATGATAGGAGGAGCGATTGGGTTGGTTGGCATATTTGGCAGTTGCGAGAGAGAGACGCACCCTTGTCTTCCTTCTTCATATGGCATTCATAGTCTATAAGCCTGTCATAGAGCTCATCGAAGGTGATGGCATTGTCACAGACTTGGATAACAGCTACGACTTCTTTGAATTCATGTCTAAGGTCAGCGAGGATGTGAAGAACAAGTTCATATTCAGGAAGAGAGTGGTCGGCGCAAGCAAGATCGTCCGAGATAGATCGCATTTCTTATAGGTACTCACTTATAGGTCGCGAGCCATGTTGATTGTTGATGAAGCATTCCTTGAGCGACATATAACTCATGAACAAGATTTGATCATAAGGAGAATAACAAGTCGATCCCATGCTTCCTTGGATGAGAAAATAAAGGAGATATGAGACTGAATCGTCTCGACACAGCTGTCGAGGATGGCGTTGAGAATGAGTTGATCCTAACGGTACCATTGATGGTAGCCTGGATTTTCAACGCGCTAGGTGTTATCACTAACATCGGTGATAGTCCTCGGAGAAGGAGATTAGGAGCCATCGATGTGACTAAGAAGATCGTGGCCGATTAAGACCGATTGAATTTAGGATCTCCATAGAGTGAAGTTTGTGTGGGAAAGTTTTGTTGGAAAAGGGAATTTGGAGATGATGGGGATTGAGTTTTGAAAGGAAGCCATGAATAAAAAATTGAGCTTTTAATCGTAAGGCTCTGATAGCATAAAGAATTCTTGGAGAAGATGGTTTTTAGGGTTTTCAACATAGTAATTGTATTGAATATCACAGATCTATGTATGTATGTATGTATGTATGTATGTGAGAATAATGGAGGAAAGATGCCATAGGAGGGAATTTCCTTCTATGGCGTCGAAAAAACACATCCTCTATCGTGTTTTTCGACGATCGAAATGCATCATCTTCATCGTTATCATCTAAAATATGGGTACACCAAATTTCATGTAATTCTACAACTTTTTCTCCGTTGAATTAGTGGGTTCAAAATTAACGGTTTACCGACAATAGAACTTTTTACACTGCTAAATCAACGATGAAAAAGTTGTAGAATCACATGAAATTTGGTATACCCACATCTTAGATGATAACGATGAAGATGGTGCATTCCGATCATCAGAAAACACGATAGAGGGTGGGCCATAGGAGGAAATTCCCTCCTATGGCCTCTTTCCTCCATTATTCTCTCTCTCTCTCTCTCTATATATATATATATATATATATATATATATATATATATTACAATTTATATGATGGAGAATAAAATCCTTCGTAATCTTGTTGCAACCAGTTTGGGATTCTTTTTTATGATTAATATGTGTGATTCAGATTCACAACAGGGGCAAACGTCTGACTCCTCTTGATCAGACGTCTAATTGATAACCGCTACAATGGTGGCTGTATTCGGCAGACGTCTGATTAATGGTCGCTACAGCGGTGGCTTTATGTCCAGACGTTTGAGTATTCTTCCTTTTCAAATCTTTCAAAATGGAATATGTTCCAAACACATATGCCATGGTTCCTTATATCAACAGGGTGCAAATATCTAAATTTCACCCTTTTAGATATTTTTTCAGACCCATTGCCGATATTAAGTAGCAATCAAAATTTTGTTCCAGACGTCTGGCCCCGCTCTGTTATTTGGTATACTTGACGCAGACGTTTGCCATGCCTTCTCCAGACTTCTGGACCTGCTCTGTTATTTATACTGACGTCTGGCAAACGTCTGCAACTCCTTCTTCAAATATCTGCAGTTGCGTTGGGCATGTGTCGCTAATAATAATATCGTCCGATATGACAATATCTCCCGATATATCGCTGATATCTGCAATATGAAGTATCTCTCTAATACGTTTCTGATATCCGGAATGTAAAACCTTGATCCACTATTGATGGAGGTCCTTTTCAGGTCTCCGTCACATGTTGTCTTCCGTTGATCTCCCGGTGGGTTTTGGTGGTGATCTCCTGTTGCGTGTGGATCTCAATGGGTTTTGGTGAGATTGGTGATTTGAGGAGTTTAGCGCCGAGTACCTGCAAAGAAGTCCGGGGTGGTTTGGTACCACCGAGGACCTTCCGACGATCAATTTAATACTAGATCCGAGCAGAGTAACGGCTAAGTGGAATAAAAAATGGCTTACTTGACTCCTCTGTGATGGGGGTTTATATAGCGGCGGCAGCACGCAGTGGTAGGCGCGGAGTCTCGCCGGCCGTTACGCTCCCGACGTCACGCCCGCGTGAAGAGCGGATCGCCCATTAATAGGGATCATGATGGCATGGAATATGGGATGTTGCTGGCAGAGAATCTGCGCGTGGCGAGATTCGCGGAGCGGCAGTTACGCCTGCGAGTGGTGGAGTTGGTCGGTCGGAGGGGCCGAGGAGGACGGCCTTGGCTGGGGGGCTCGGAACCGAGCAAGAGGGTCGAGGAGTCTTGGTCCCGTGGCAACCCAGGGCGAGCCGAGGGGCCAAGGAGCCAAATTCACAGGAGGCCCCGAGGAGGGCCAGCTTATGCTTGCAGGTCGGGTACAAGGGTGGCCTGATCGGCCTCTGTGGGCCCTTTCTTCCGGGTCTTGGGATGTGTCATCCGCCACATGTCCTAATCTCGTATTGCCAATATTGAGTATCATCATTAGCCCCCCACTCTTGTCCCGACCAGCTGGCGGGTCGGGTCAGGAGTGGACTGACAGGCCTCACGAGGTGAGCTCCTTCCTAAGGCTTTGTCGGGACGAGTTCACGGGCTGTTAGTTGTCTTTTCTGCTAGCAAATCAGGGCGAGATCTCAGCATTTAAAGAAGGTGTGCTGGTTTGTGCACTCTGCAACTGAAGCGACGGTCCACACGTCAAGCGTCGATTGGCCGACACGACGTATGCAGGCCTGCGACGTCTGATGGGATGCGGTCCAGCGTAGGATCGACACGTGGAGCGATCGGAGCTACTGGACGCGAGGAGTCGTTTCGGCGGGAGATGAAGGGCATCGTCAGATGAGGCCGCTGGCAGCAATAAGTAAGGGTGGGCCCGCCTTTAGGCCACTACTCCTTCATATTTCCCTCTTCTAAGTCCTGGTTGCTCGTCGCTCATCTTCTTTCTCCCGCCTTCGGCTCCCGAAGATTCCCTTTTTCAAGGTTAGATGTCTTCCTTTGTAGAGTCAGTAGATATTATAGAAGTAGGTTCTAGGGACCCTTTAGTTGTGTCCGAGTCCCCCCGGGGAGCAGGGGTCGGATCCTCTCCACGGGATCGTGCGGCGGGGGCAGTCCCCAGGGAGGAGGCGGCAGACACGGCCCCCGGCTCCTCGTGTTGGGTGAGGCATGAGGACGAGCTCGTCAATGCTCGGGCTCGCTTCCACATCCCCTCGCGTTACACGCTTCGACTGGCCAAGGAGGGAGAGAGGGCGGATCAATTACAGGGCAGGGAAATCGCCCTGTATTTGGGAGCTTTTTGGGGCGGAATGCGTATGCCCTTCTCTCCCGAGGTCGTCGCCGCGCTGAATTTTTTCGGTCTGGCCCCCGGCCAGTTAGTGCCGAACACGTGGAGGATCCTTCTCGGGTTCTTGATCTGTCTAGAGTTACAGGCGGTTCCCTTCAGCCTCTCCCTTCTCGATTCTTCTCTTGTCTTCAAAAGTCACCCTGGTGGTCGAGCGGGCGACCCGAGATGGGTCTATCTCTCCTTCAGAAAGCGACCGGGGGCGCTGCCAGTACCGGGGTCATGGCCTTGCCCTCTTCTATTCATGATTGGAAGAAGAAATTTTTCTTCGTTTCCCCTCCCGAGGGCGAGGACTGACCCGTGCCTACCAAGTGGTCGAGGGAGAAATGTTTGCCAGGGAACTAGTCCAATGATCCCGCCGCGGTAAGTGTGGCGTCGTGGGAGCCCATCCCCCGACCTAACGTGCTGCTGTCTGAGAGGGTCCTGAGCTGGGCCGAGCTCAGCCCCGTTGAGTTCGTCGATAAGTTAGGCTAGCTTTTTGGCTTGTGTTTTGCTCGTGTTTCTGACTTGTTGGGTATTTGTGCAGGATCCATGGACTTCGACTCGCGTAAAGCCTCCATGTGCCAGCCGAGAAAGGTTATGAAGGCTGGGGGCGCCAGCTCTTCTCGCGTGAAGCCCGCCCCGGCTCCTACTGCTCCGGTGGTGGCGTCCCGTGAGCGTTCGGTTCCCGTCCCGGGTCCCAACAGAGTGTCGGGCCAGAAGCGGGCCCTGGTTCTGGAGGACCCGGACTCGGAGGAGGAGATCGGCTCTCCCTCGGAGCCGCTCAAGAGGAGCTCCCAGAGATCTTCCCAGGTCCGGTCCTCGCCGATCGTGGTGGAGGAAGGGGGCCTCCAGTTCGCGGTGCCATCGGGGCTATCCATTGCGGATAGCCTTCTGCATGAGATAGAGGCCTCGGCCGGGGGTAGAGTTCCCGGGGGGACCTTCAGGGCTCAACTGGCGTCCATCACCCAGGAGTCCATGCAGGTAAGTGTTTGGTTCATTGTGAGATTCGGTGCCCCCTTCGTCTTTCTGATCTCTTTCGTATCTCCCAGGTTCTCCAGCACGTTGCCCTCGCCTTGCGTATAGAAGCCAAGGTGGTAGCCCTGGCGCTGGAGGCTGCGGGCCGGCTCACCTCGTTGGAAGAGAGCTCCAGGCGGGAGCTGGAGGCTGTGACGGTGAGGGTTGTCGCCTTGGAAGGCGAGGTGGAGGCCGGGAAACGGGAGATAGCCTGGCACCGCGAGGCTGTCGTGATTGCTGAGGTTAAGCTCGAGGATGCCCAGGTGGTTGCCGGCAACCTGAAGAGGACAGTGAAGACCCTCCGGAAGGAGCTTGGGGCGGCGGCCGAGGCGGCCAAGTCGGACGAACTGGAGGTGGTGGAGAGCTATAAGAAGCCGAAGGACTTCTATGATGACCTGTCCGTGGCTACGACCCGCATCTGGCATGACGCCCTCGATGCCGTTAAGGCCCGGATGCCGGAGTTTGCCGACGGAGATCTCCGGGCCGAGTTCCCCCTCGCAGATGCCGATGGGCAGGGGGAAGAGGTTCCTGGTGAGGAAACCGCCGAGGATCCCACGCGTCATATGGTGGATGTCGAGGACCTCGAGGTTGCACCTGGCCTCGAGGTCTAGAGCCCCTGTCTTCCTCCTTTTATTTCTTTGTTTTTGGAATTTTGTAAGGCTGGGGAGCCCAAAAAATACCCTTTGTAAAGCCTTTGTCTTTGGTAGTAATAAAATCTTTCTTCGGTTTCATCGAATTGCGCTCTACCATATGTTTATGATGAATGCTCGTAAGATATCTCTGCTTGCAAGTTGTGTTTTCATGTTAGGTTGGCCATCTGTCTAGCGATCGTCCGTCGAGTTGATTTCGATCACTTACCGACGAGCATGCTAAGCGCTGCCGAGGAGGTATCCCCATGGGCCCCGAAGTCGAGGGGAGATCGTTTAGACCTTGATAGACTTGACGCCCCTCACTGGGGTCCCGGATCCTCTGCGGGTGACGGGCAGAGCGTTGTTCGCCGTATTTGTGCCGAGCGTGGGTGGGAAGCTGCCCGGTGGCCCCATGGGGGGTGTCATCTTTTGACTTCTGGAAATGCGAGTATCGGCCACCAACCGGGGATGACCGAGCAGGGTAGCTGCTCGGTTGCCTCTTGCGAGGTCTTTGGTCCTTCAGGACGGGGATCGAGCAGGGTTACCCGCCCGGCGCCTCTTGGCGAGGACTTCGGTCCTTAGCACGGGAGGGGCTGTAGGAAGCCTGCCAGGACCCTTGGCCGGGCAGGTTTTCTGCCCGGTGCCTCTTGGTGAAGGATTTTGTCCTGACGGAAAGCTGAGTGAGGGATCCTCAGGCTCGACTGCCTCTGGGAGGGCTTTCTGATCCCTGGCGTTGCGGTAGGGAAGCTACCCGCCAGGGATGACCGAGCAGGGTAGCTGCTCGGTTGCCTCTTGCGAGGGCTTTGAGCCTTAGCATTGGAGGGGCTGTAAGAAGCCCACTAAGGATGGTCGGGCAGTGAAGCTGCGCGGTTGCCTCTTGGCGAGGGTTTTGACCTCTGGCGTCGTGGGTAGGTAACTACCAGTCTGGGATGAACGAGCGGGGCAGCCGCTCGGGTGCCTCTTGTGAGGGCTTTGATCCCTGGCGTTGTGGGTAGGGAGCTACCAGCCGAGTTGACCGAGCAGGGCAGCTGCTCGGTTGCCTCTTGCGAGGGCTTTGATCCTTCAGGACGGGGACCAAGCAGGGTTACTTCCCAGTGCCTCTTGGCGAGGACTTTGATCCCTGTCGGTTGTGGTAGGAAGCTACCAGCCGGGGATAGCCGAGCAAGGACTCGACTGCCTCTGGGAGGACTTTGGTCCTTGGCACAGGAGGGGCTGTAGAAGCCTACCAAGGACCCTTGGCCGGGTAGGGTCACTGCCCGGTGCCTCTTGGCGAGGGCTTTTATCCTGAAGGATAGCCGAGCGAGGGATCCTCGGGCTCGACTGCCTCTGGGAGGGCTTTCTGATCCCTGCCGTTGCGGTAGGGAAGCTATCCGCTAGGGATAGCCGAGCGAAGGTTGGGCTCGACTGCCTCTGGGAGGACTTTGAATCCTGGCATTGCGACTAGGGAAGCTACCGGCCAGGTATAGCCGAGCAGGGTAGCTGATTTGGCTAATTCTTCGTGAGGTGTAGCCCGACCATCTAGCTGTAGGCATGGGGAACAGGAACGGTCGCGGCGACTGTGCGCGTAGCATGCACATTGAATATGGGGGGAGGCGAAGCGCTAGGGGCGCGTCGTTTCGATTCCACCAAAGAAGGCTTGATGACCGCCGCGTGGCAGCGACTTTTTAGGTGAAAGCGGGCGACTGTTGAGCTCCGTTGGGGCGCAGTGGGCTATATAAGGCTGAAGGAGTACTGGTCCTTCCATCCTTCATAAACAGGTCGTCGAAAATGCAAGACTTCCTGTTTACTATCCCCGACATCATCCACTTCGAAGACGTGTACTTTTACGACCAGAACTGCACCGAGGACACGGTGCAGTTGGTCTATGGGAGCATCGAGGACCATTTCGGCCGGCTGCTCCCCCGACGCTTCTCCCTGCTGCAGCTGCTGATGTACTCCGTCTGGAGGGCATCACCGGGGCTTTACAACCCCCTGTCCGAGCAGCTCTATGACGAGGCCGTGGGCAAGCTACGGTCCCTGAGGCGCTTCGGCCTGATCTCCGCAAACCGGCTGGCTCGCTCGGAGGCGCTCGTCCGCGAGTGATACGAGTTGAGGCTCGAGGTCAACTCGCGTGGGGGGAACCGAGGGGAGAGGTTGGATCTCGCAAGGCCTCGGCTGGTGGAGATCTTTGCCGAGTATCATGAGCAGTGCTCTCTGCACCCGCTTCCCCCGCTTGTTGTAATTTTCTTTCTCTTTTTGTATGTATGGCTAAGGAGCCCATAAAACCTTTTGAATAAACAAGGTTTTTCCTTCTTTTTCACAATATTCCATTGATCTTTATTAAATTAACAACAGACCCTAGGAAGAGTTTACATTGCCCTAAAAGAAAAGTACAGGCTAGTAGATGATTTTATTGGCTCGGCCCGAGCTCCCTGGAGGACTGTTGGCCTCCGTGCTTGGCACAGGGTACGGGGCTCCCTGAGTTTCGTGCTGGCCGTCCACCAAAACAAGCATGATCTGACCGATGGTCAGGTCAGCGGGAGGGCGATGCTGCTCCTGCTCGCGGTCGGCCTGCCGTTTGTCCCTCAAGTATGCGGTGAGGTGTCCCGATCGGATGAGCTCTTCGATGTAGTCCCTGAGTTGCTTGCAATCCTCCGTGGCGTGGCCTACTGTCCGGTGGAAAGCGCAGTAAGGACCCTGGGTTCTCTTCGCGGCCTGACGCGGGATCGGAGGGAACTTGAAGAACCCCTCGTTCTGGGCCTCCTCTAGCAATACTGCGAGGGAGACGTTGAGGGGGGTATACTCCTGGAACTTCGGGTGATAGGGCTGCTGACACTCCGGCCTCTCCTCCCAGGCCCTCTTCTTCTGGTCGGATCGTTCTGCTGGGAGGAGGTTTGCGTTCACCTCGGATTCCAGCTGAACCGTACGCTCGGTCCACGCCTTGACCTCAGCCATTGTAACAACCCTAATTTTCCTATACACCTTTCTATACAAATTTTTTTAAAATTTTTTAAAATCCATAAAAGAGTATTTAAACCTGAGCACAATATATATATAAGTAATTATTTTGTTTTTAAATAACTCCATTTTTAGTGTACATAAAATTGTTTTAAAATTAAAGTAATACTTGGGGTATTTATTGTTACTGTTACCACTTTAAGTAGTTATTTTCTCACAATAATTACAAGAAGGAGCTTATAGCTCATTGGTAATATCTTGCACTGCTGAACAAAGCCACTAGAGTTCAAATCCCATGCCCCACATTATTTTTGTATTTATTTTGTTTTAATTTTTTTTGGAAGTCAACATTCAAAAGGCCATAACTCACAAAATATGTACTGGACAATAAAAAGTAAATATACCAAATTGTACCCCCGGAAAATCCCCGGCCACTGGAAGCCTAACTCGGCCCAACTCGGCGCCACCGGCCGGCGAATCAGCCGACTCGGTCCGACTCCGCCGGCCGGACTTGGCCGGACGGCCGAGTCACCAACAAAGAAAAGATGCTCCTTGACTTGGTCAACCCTCCTGCACACTTATTATACCTGGATCGGTTTTAATTTGGCCAATAAATCTCTTTTACTCCTAGATTTAATGAGTTTTAATGAATTTTATATAATTTTTATATAATTTTTATATTTTTTATTAAAAACCCTAACCCTAGCCTAACCCTATATAAACCCCCATACCCTCTACCCTCTCACCCTACATTCCTAAGTCCACTCTCTAAAAATTTCAAGAGACTCGGTACATTAGAAAACGAGCGAAAGGCGAAGCGCTGCCGAAATCGACGGCGAATTCCGGCGATTGTGCTAGGACCTATTCACGATGATTCGACGCCCGGCAAACCCTCTACCTCCCTCTCACTCTCTAACGTGTCCAAAACCCGTAAGTCCCCCTCTTTGTATCTTTCTTTTCTCTCAAGAAAAATACGACTTTATAAACCCGACGGAAATCGGAACAAACCGATTTTCGATTCGGTTTTCCATCAAAACTCACTTGTCACTAATTCCATAATGCTTAAACATATTCATGTTGACTACTAATCACTTAAAAATCAATTTGGATAAAGTTTCTCACATGAAATGATAACTTTTGCAAAATACCGTATTTTCGCACTTAAATACCACCATGTTTAGTTATCACATTTAACCCTTTAACATTGCTATACCTTAAAGTAGATCACGAGGTAATGACCTACCTCCACACACACGCAAATACAACCATAATTGATATCTTCAAAACTTATAATACGATAATACAAGACTTTACATTAAAATACCATTTTCTTTATAAACCTTTTCTAAAAGTTCTAAGTTGTATACAATTTTAAAACAAAATCTTTTAAAAGGAAAATACGATATGTCATGGACATCGATCGTTTATCTAAACCTGACTTTGTGGTGTCTAGGCAAGTGTGTCTAAGGCAAGTGGTTACTTAATTAGGGCCACTACTTATAGTGGAGAGCCTCCCACTTACCTGGCACTTACCTGGCCGCAATTGGCGGTGAAGAGGATATTTGAGGCTTCTAATGACTTATCGTTTAGACTCTTTAGAAATAGGCTAGATGGCTTAGGAAACCCTAGAATCTAAAATACGGAAATTTACACCCCTTTTACAAATAAATACCTTATCTTTATAAAACCATTTTCTAAATGATTAATATTTATTAAATGTTTGCAAAGCGCCACTACAACCCACCTTTGGGAAACTCGTTAGGGATAGTACGGTTTATCGTGCACCCTCAGGCTTAGTAGTGCGAGATTCAGACCTCCGCAAGGAGCATTCGGTCTCGAAAGGTTTAAAATACGACATTTAAGAAAAATGAGATTTTTGGAAAATAAAATATTTATTAAAAATTATTCTTGTATAAACATATGTATATTTATCATTTAAACACCTATTTTATTATAAAATAAAGTTTTCACCTTTTTCTAAAAAAATTACCAGATTAAAAGTTACATTAAAATACCATGAATTTCAAATAAATCAATATTACAAATTAATACCTTTATTTATGTAATTAGAATATTTTCACTAGAAATATCATAAAATAAAATCACACTCATTATAACAATAAAGACGAATAATAAATACTTGAGGTGTATCTTGAAAACTATACAAAAGTATTTTTACATAAAACCCCCTCAAGTTTTATAAATTACAATAATGACCCTAACAAATATAGAACTTCGACTTACATTTCTTTTAGTCTGACTCGGGTTTGAGTCTGATTATTTCTGACTTGAACATGATTCAAGTCAATCTATATTCTTTAATATTCCAACTCAAAATGAACACATGAATCTCAGAATCCAGTTAACAATCTATTCAACTTGACTGAATCAAACCATGGATATACATCCATTATCCCGTTATTCCATTTACCTGTTTATGCAGTTACAATCCGTTTACTGATATCATGGTTTTGGTTAGTCATCCAACTTATACAGTACAATACAACAATACAATCAAAATACTACGGCGTTTAAAGGGTAGATTGGTACGGAAGGTGTTAAAGGTGGCACGAGGCGGTAAGATTAAGACACCTAACATGAATCCAATTGTCGTTGTTCCAGTTTGTATAACGGAGCCTTGTACTTCCATTTGCCCTGGTCTCTAGCATACTGAGACCCCTCTCGTATACACTGGCATCTTTCTGTACCAAGCTACAAATCAACGGCGTGAACACAATACTCTACAATATTATTTTTTAGAAGATACCTCTTATTCTGTCTTTTCTAATTCTTCTTATCTTTAGGACTTACCGAGCGACCTGTTCGCTGACGACAATCTATTTCTTTCTTCTTTGAATGTCGTCAGGTGTTTTGGACCCTTCAGAGATCGAGCCCACCGGTGAAGACTTAGAGCAGTTTCACGAAGACCCCAAGCTCTAGATATTGTACCTTGTTCTATTCGGTATTTTCATTTCCTGTTATGCCATTGTTTAGGCATCGCTTTTCATTTCGGTTGTATTTACTTTTCATGCATTGTACAAAAGAATGTTATTAATAAAGTTGTTGTTATTTCTATATCTCTTGTCTCTTGTGATTTACTTTTATATTGCTTAGATACACTTAGCGTATGTACTTCTAAGTATATACGTAGCGGACCTCGTCGCGTCCCCTTCGCCGTACACCGGGAAGCGGGGCGTGACAACCATGGTCTTGGGTTGTGCCAATGCGAAGGAGCATAACCACTCCTTGTGCCTCAGACCAGATCTGAGCGCCGTGATGACGGTTTCGTCCCGGTGCTCGGGGACCTCGAGAAGGGCGTTGTAGAAGCGAGTGATGTTGGCCTTGAACGTCTCCTTGTCCCCACTCTTAACCGTTAAGAGATAGTCGACCGTGCGCTTCTGCCGACGGTTCCCAACGAAGTGGCCTAGGAACTGAGTAGCCAGCTCGTCGAAGGTCGAGATCGAGCGGGGCTCGATCCCCCGGAACCAGTCCCGACCTGCGCGGATGAGGGTGGCCGGGCAGGCCCTGCACTAGGTGGCGTCGGAGTGGTCCTGGACGCTCATCCCCGCGGTGAAAGCGTCCAAATGGTCTTTCGGGTCGGTTTTCCCGTCGAACAGAGAGGCCTTTAGGGGCTTGTTGCGCGAGGAGACGCGGACGGCGAGAAATCCCTCGGTGAACGGCTTTATGAGGGAATCGGAGGCGTACTTAGCCCCGTCGCTCGAGAGGTGAGCCTCCCGGCGCATGCCTTCAATCTTCTTCTCGAGGGCGTCAAGTCAACCGTGGTATCCCGAGGAATCGGCGCCTTGGGATCCCTGGCCTCTGCTGCGGTGACCTGCGTCTGGGAGCGGCCCCAGTTCCTCTCGATGAGGTACCTCAGATCTCTGGGCAAGGTGGCTCTCTAGCCGCCGATGTGAACCCCCTCTGTGCGGCCCCGCCGAAGGGAGTGGTGTCAACCATGCCTGCGGACAGGCGAGGTGACCGACATCTCCTCAAAGGGATAAGGGTCGTGAGGAGGCTCGAGGTGAGGCGTTCTGGCGGCGGACCTTGGTGTGGAGCCGTGGGGCGCCCAGCGGGCCTCAGAGAGTACCGGCGCGAGAGATCTGTGGCCAGGAGTCGTAGCCTGCTGGTGGTCAGCCGTCCCGACGGGGGCAGAGCCTTCTGGAGGCGGTGGAGCGGCGATCTGGGGCCCAGGCCCGGCTGCCTGGACGCGGACGAGCGCTTCCACGAGGGACTGTAGCCGATCTATCCGGCTGGCGAGGGCGTTGATGATGGTCGCTGGAGGAGGCTCATCCCCGCCTTCGGTGAGTGGAAGGCGGCGGCTGGTACCGGGGTCTTCAGGATAGTTGCTCGCCATGCGGACGGAGATCGGAAGTCCAACTTTGTTTTTGTGGAGTTTCGTTTCCCACAGACGGCGCCGACTGATGGAGGTCCTTTTTAGGTCTCCGTCAGATGTTGTCTTCCGTTGATCTCCCGGTGGGTTTCGGTGGTGATCTCCTGTTGCGTGTGAATCTCAATGGGTTTTGGTGAGATTGGTGATTTGAGGAGTTTAGCGTCGAGTACCTGCAAAAAAGTCCGGGGTGGTTTGGTACCACCAAGGACCCTCCGACGATCAAGTTAATACTAGATCCGAGCAGAGTAACAGCTAAGTGGAATAAAAAAATGGCTTATTTGACTCCTCTGTGATGGGAGTTTATATAGCGGCGGCGGCACGCAGCGGTAGACGCGAGAGTCTCGCCGGCCGTTACGCTCCCGACGTCATGCCCGCGTGAAGAGCGTATCGCCCATTAATGGGGATCATGATGGCGTAGAACATGGGACGTTGCTGGCGGAGAATATGCGCGTGCCGAGATTCGCGGAGCGACGATTACACCTTCGAGTGGTGGAGTTGGTCGGTCGGAGGGGCCGAGGAGGACGGCCTCGGCTGGGGGGCTCAGAACCAAGCAAGAGGGTCGAGGAGTCTTGGTCCCGAGGCAAGCCGAGGGGCCGAGGAGCCAAATGCGCAGGGGGCCTGAGGAGGGCCAGCTTGTGCTTGCAGGTCGGGTACAAGGGTGGCCTGGTCGGCCTCTGTGGGCCCTTTCTTCCGGGTCTTGGGACGTGTCATCCGCCACGTGTTCTGATCTCGTATCGCCAATATTGAGTATCATCAACTATTATCTACAGGGTTACAAGTTTTTGCTAAAACAAAGTTTAATAATCTATAATCTACAACAGATAATCTTCATACCAGGTACGAACCACACGCAAAATTCTAGTGTAAAATTATCAAAAGGCCTACTCATTTTCTTAAGCAAGGCCGAACTATTATTGTCTAAGGTAGTTCCAAGAAGAAAAAAATTATCTGAGGCAGACTATTCTGTGTTTGGAGTTTTCACCTACTTGTTGTTGACCGTATAACTTCCAAGAAAACAATGCAGATAGATATTACAAGACTAAAATATTTTTCTTCAACAATCCTTTCCTTTTGTAGAAGCATATGATTTCAGCTGTTATAACTTCAAAAAATGATAAGAAAGTAGCTTGTAAATAATTGAGTTGAGACAATATATTTTATTGATAGCATTTGAAATTAGAATCCTGTAAATTTATTTTAATGAAGATTAATTGCGTTGAGAATCTTTCTAATTTTGTCCAATACACATGATACACTTGACTGTGCTTGAACGCAAACATGGACTTCAGTGTGCATACACATGATGCATTTGACTATGCATGGACGCAAACATCCACTTGACTGTGCATACACAAACGGAGCGCTCACGAATGCGCATGCATGCACGCACTTACACAGAATACTTGATCTTACAAAACTATAGTTTACAAAAAAATTATTTTGTTCTCCATACACTTGATTTATTATAATATTTAGGTTTCGTTACCAGAAACTACTAATAGGTATCAACTCGTTGCAGTTGATTACCAATTCTTTTGAAAATTACAAGAAAATATCATGATTAATGGTACCACATCATCATGAACTGTGCCGTGTACCACCATGTCAATTAAGACGCCACATCAGCAAAAAAATTGAAAAACCTAAAATCACCCCTCGAACCGTATCCCTAGCCATAAAAAATATAAATCAAACCCTCTTCCTTCCTCATTCCCGATGCCACCACCCTTTACTCCTCCTATGCTTCTCTCTCCTTAGCCCTCCATCCTATTCTCCAAAACCCTAACCTTTATCCAACCTTTATCTTCTTCCCCTTCAAAATTCTCCTAGATCTCTTCCCCCATGGTCGATCCCCGTCCCTCCAACCCTCAACCTCCCCTGACGTGCCTTCGGCCTCCCTCTCAACCCCCCACTCGACCTCCTCTGTCGACTCTGATAGAAATTAAATGAGAGCTCGATGGTTTTATTGATTTCATAAATGATATTTATACAAACTAACCAAGGAATAGTTCTTAGAATATTCTATATAAAATAAGATACAGATCTTCTAAATTGGAAAACCTAATCAGAATATTTGACATAAAACATCTCTCTAATAAAGGAATCTAATAATCTAAATTATGAATAAATTAGTCTGATATTCGTTAACAACCTCGCGCAAATAAATCTCTGATATTAGAGAGATTTTGTATGTCATCTTCACCATCTGCATCATTCTTTTTCGGAACCTATTCTTCCCGCTGGCAGATTCCTCCATCCATCACACACCTCCTCCACCCTTCACCATTATTAATTATCTAATTAATATTTTGTAATTAAATAAAATTATTAATAATTAATTAACTGTATAATGTAAAGGATAGAAAGGTCTTTTGGCCGTTAAATTATTGTAGTTTCTTGCAATTTGCAAAGGAATTGGTATTTTACTGTCACGGGCTAAAACCTATTGCTAGTTTTTGCTAAAAAAGCGCCTAATATTTATGATCTTTGGATTAGATTTTCTACTTCCTAAATGAAAATCTCTATGAATGCATGGAGTTCAATAACTGTCCATGTTCATCACAAATACAAAATACTAAAACATCAATTGCAATAGTTAGATTTCTAATGACATCTCTCTCATATATTACAATTAATATTTTATGTGAATAATTAATTACCTCCTACAAAGAGTATATGCAATTTATTCCATTTTTTTAATACTATTTGTGTGTAGTTTCTCCTTTCATATATTATTTAAATATATGAAAAACCTAGATGGAATTGCTCATCTCCACACAATTAGTTTCTAATAAGCACGAACCCTCACGGTTCTCCTATTCCTCTTGACTTATGGTCTTTTTTTAAATATTTCTTATATTCCACATGTTAATTAGTGTCAACGTTCTTAATTAAAGTGATAACAAAGTGTGTAAGTATGGGACCAAAACTCTCCAAACATTTAGACAGGCGCACATGTATGATTAACATTGTGTAATCAAGTATGTGTTCCAAACGCTTAAAGATATATATAGCAAGCCATTCATCACTGTAAATTCAATCTCATTTCTCATTCAAAATGAGAGAAGAAGAAAAAAAATATGGAAGAGTTGTATGAGAGTGATGTTATTTGGAGAGAGGACACTGGTAAAATAGGGGGTTGCCCCTACGGATGGAATTATCCGTTGGGGCAGATTTTACTTGGCCCTACGGATTACTCCGTAGGGCTAAAGGGTTGCCCCTACGGGCACTGACGTTCAAGAATTAAAAAATTAATTCTTAATTTGGTATTTGCCCCTACGGTGGCGCAAACAAAGGACCTACGGGTATATCCGTAGGGACAAGTAAATATCGATTTATTAAGACCCCAGACCGATCGCCTACGCTCACTTTCTCTCTCTCTCTCTCGATCTGGCGCGAGAAAAATCTCCAAATCGCCACGCCGTCGTCGCCACCGTCGTTCTCCTCGTCGCCACCGCCGGTTTCGTCGCCACCGCAGTTCTCGTCGCCACCGCGGTTCAGGTCGTCGCCCCAGCCCCAGCAGCAGCCGTTCAGGTGAGTAAATCTCGAGGTAAATTAAAGAATTTTTGGATTAGTTTGGGCTTAGGGTTCATGGCTGGGTCTGGGGTTGCGCGCGAGTTGGGGTTGGGCAGGGGTCGCGGTCGCGGTCGGGGTCGGGGTCAGGGTAGGGTTAGGGTTGGGGTTCGGCTGCTGCTGGGGTGGGGCTGGGGTTAGGGTTTGCCTTAGGGTTGGTGTTGGGGTTTAGCTGGTCGCGGTCGGGGTCGGGGTCAGGGTAGGGTTAGGGTTGGGGTTCGGCTGCTGCTGGGGTGGGGCTGGGGTTAGGGTTTGCCTTAGGGTTGGTGTTGGGGTTTAGCTGGTCGCGGTCGGGGTCGGGGTCAGGGTAGGGTTAGGGTTGGGGTTCGGCTGCTGCTGGGGTGGGGCTGGGGTTAGGGTTTGCCTTAGGGTTGGTGTTGGGGTTTAGCTGGCCACGCTGGGGTTAGGGTTGGGCTGGGGCTGGGGCTGGGGGCTGGGGCTGGGGCTGGGCCACGCGGGGTTTTGGAATCTTTGTAATTTGCTTGCTCTGTTTGGGGTTTCAGTTGATCCTCATTAAAAAATTGGTGATTGATCTCTTCAATCATATTATTATCTGTATTTAAAATTTTTGTGAAGCCTTCAGAGTTTGGAAAAATCTAGAATTACCGTTGAAATTCTGGCAACATTCAAAAACTGTGTATATGATGTGTGTGTGTGTATGCATGTATATACATTTGAAATTTATCTTTCTTCTATGATATAAAACGGTTAAACCGAAGAAAATTACTGGGGGAATTTTTGCTAAAATGTCTTGAGAGGGGGTTCAAGTGATGGGATAATTTCATTTGGTAATCTTTTACTTAATTTACATCTCTTATTTTTTCATGCAAAAATCTGAATAGGTTTCTTGCAATTTTGCCTATCGATCAATTATTATATTTATTTCTATTTTTTGTGGATGATTTGGCTTCAATTGAATGGAGGCGATGATGGCTTGCCCTCAAGCTTCCACTTTTATGAGCTTTATAGTTATGAGATTGGCGAGGCAAGCTGGTTTGTAGCCATCTTATTTCTTTTCCTAAATTCAAATCCAAATATAAACTGTCTGATTGAGAGAGAGAGAGAGTATGGGAGATTATGTATTATTCAATGTGTTTGGAAGCTGGCATGTTCTGAGCGTCATCTCTGCATGAAAGCTATGGTTTTGCAAAGGGTTTGCCCTAACTATTTTCTGTGGGGAAGCTGAAGGCCTGAAGCTTCATCAAACTCAGGATTGGATTCTGGTCGGGTATTGTAAATTCTTATGAAAGTTCCGTTCAAGATTTGTTCAGAGCTTGCATAACATCCTTTTCATCTTTATGAGATCTTTATGCAGTCATTTTTTTGGGTTTATATATTTCTCGAGCCCGTTTGACTTTGGACTTAGGATAACCCCAAATCTCTTTCTTATTTTGATTCCTAAGCTGGCATATCTGAGGCTCGTATTCCAGTATCGTTGCTGGAAAAGCTAGGGTTGCGAACATTTTTGCAACGATAATTTCTGTATGACAGCTTAAGCACACATAAAACTTAAACAATCTTGAAGCACTGCAGTTTTTCACTAAACTACCTAAAAGTTTTTATATTGCTGCAAGCTTCCTTAAAGTGCTGCATCTAAGTGTATTTTAGTGGGAAAACCCTTGAAAGCCAAACTTCATGGGGTTTGCTGTTTGCCTTCTCTGTAGCTAGTTTGAGGTTTATTTAGTTTTGGATTTGTTTTGCAACACTCTCTGAGTTCCAAATTAACAAAAAGCTGAATGTTGAATCACAAGCAAGAAGCAGCCAAACTGGCCCTAAAGTAATCCTGAGTGATGATAATTTTCCAGGGAGTTTAAAATTTATAGAAATGGCGAGGCAATATTGGATTGTCTGCAAGTATTCAAGCAACCTGTTTGCAGCCATCATGCTATTTGTGATCCCAGTATAAAACTCAAACATGACTCTTAGTTAGTTTACTTTAATTTGTTATTTATGTGTGTGTGTCAACATTGGATTGTCCCAAGTATAAAACCAAACCCACAAAACATCAAAACTGTCTCCGACAATCTTATGGTCATTAGACATAAGATTTATGCATATAGGTAACATCTGCCAATATGCCATATCCAGACCGCAATCTATTTTTGGTCGATGAATGCTATTGCAATGTAGGATGATCAGTTCTATCAATCTTGATCTCAATGATTTAAAATCATGTTACACATACAACACGAATGCACAACAAACGCATAATTAGAGAGCGACTCAAGATATTCAGGTTAAAACCAATATATGATACTCGATGATAATATGAAACCTTCATATTCCCATCGATACCAATATACGCCTCGATATCTTTCCCTCTCGTTCCCAAAATTTTCTCTCGTTCCCGCGTCTCCAATTTTCTCTTCGTCGCCACCGCGCGCCCTCCGTTCTCAGCCCGCCACCGCCCTCGTTCTTCCTCGTCGAGTTCCTCGTCGCCGATATTTGTGCCTACATTGATGCCTCAAGCAACGAATCAAATGATGTGGATCACAAACTAATTAAATAAATTTTGAATACCAATCTGGACTGGGATTTGAATACCAATCCTAGTTTGCTATATTTTTTTATATATAGTAGATGGTGATACTTCTTTAAGTAAAAACAACCCTACACTTAAGCGAAATCATAAATCGAAACACACATATATAGAATACAACTCATACATGGGTATCCTCAAATCTAACTTTCATTGAATTTGCACGCGCACTTAAAATAACAAC
Organism: Agapanthus africanus; assembly: GCA_030015575.1. NCBI lineage: Eukaryota > Viridiplantae > Streptophyta > Magnoliopsida > Asparagales > Amaryllidaceae > Agapanthus > Agapanthus africanus. The sequence continues at coordinate 669,600,766 of CM057342.1, read as the reverse complement.
TTTTATAATAAAAAAATTATGTATGCCATTACTTAGTAGTTTATGGTTTTAAGACGCAAAAGACATTTGAGAAATACTTTTTCTACCCACTATTAATCCATATTCTCAATATAGTCATTGAATTTGCACGCGCACATAATAAGAAGGAGAAGACAGTAATGTGGCAGAAGGAGAAGACAGTAATGTGGCGGAAGAAGAAAAAAATGACATTTCTCGTTCTCTGTTTCAGCATCAATCTTCTGATATGAATTAATGATGGCTTTCACATAGGCTTTTCCCATTAGAGAATTCTTAGTGTCCAATGGAAAGCATACATCAGATTTGTGCAGGTCGAGTTCTTCTATGACTTTTAAGAGTCTCAACTGATTCTGTAAATTACACCCTAGTTGGGTGATACTTTTACCACTTCTCACTGCAGGTGCGCTCTCTAATATCAATTTTGAATGTAAGTATCGATATTCAAAATGGATATTAGAGAGCGCACCTGCAGTGAGAAGTGGTAAAAGTATCACCCAACTAGGGTGTAATTTACAGAATCAGTTGAGACTCTTAAAAGTCATAGAAGAACCCGACCTGCACAAATCTGATGTATGCTTTCCATTGGACACTAAGAAGTCTCTAATGGGAAAAGCCTATGTGAAATCCATCATTAGTTCATATCAGAAGATTGATGCTGAAACAGAGAACGAGAAATGTCATTTTTTTCTTCTTCCGCCACATTACTGTCTTCTCCTTCTGCCACATTACTGTCTTCTCCTTCTTATGATGTTCGCGTGCAAATTCAATGACTATATTGAGAATATGGATTAATAGTGGGTAGGAAAAGTATTTCTCAAATGGCTTTTGCGTCTTAAAACCATAAACTACTAAGTAATGACATACATAATTTTTTTAGTATAAAGGTTGTTATTTTAAGTTTTCCCTTATAGAGATATGATCTAACTGCATCTATCAACTATAACTGTGCAGAAAATTATGATAAGAAATCATAAGAAAGGGTCGTAGCCATGCATAACTTTGAATCTACATACCAAATCATGCAAAAGCATGCACTTATTGTCACCTTGCCTTAGAATATAAAATATCTTGGAAGACTATAAGCGAGCATTTAAATCTCGATAGCTTTTGACTTCAACATATATTTTTCTCAAGTACCATGAAATATACTTGCTCCGTATAAACCGTTTTCAGGAAGATGGATTAATAATGACAAATTATCCATTGTGGCTCACTAGGTTAGCATTTTCTCTTCTATTGACCATCTTTCTAATCAGCTTGGTAAATTTATTCGGAACCGGCTGCGAATCATTAAAAGACGTGCATAAGAAAGAGAACTAAAATACAGATATATAGCATACCGATACATCGAAACTTCATATTTGCGATGGCAATCCAGAGATATTTATTTCTACACACGTGGTGCGCGTGCGAATGCGTCAGGCATCATGGACAAATATTTCAGAACATGGAAAGTATTATTCGTATAAAGTAATTAAACTTTTAAACACCTTGGGTAGATATTTTCTTAGTTGATGCAATCATATCATGAGGACTAAATTTAAGCTATTATACATATGCTTATGTATTTTTCTAACCTAAAATATCACACACACACACAGAGAGAGAGAGAGAGAGAACACCTGGTAGGTAAATAAATCAGGTAGCAGGATCCTGAAGAAATAGAGTCCATAGCATTGCTCATCATCATCATCCATGATCCCTTTGATAATATTTTTTCAAAGGGATCACGGATGATGATGATGAGCAATGCTATGGACTCCATTTCTTCAGGATCCTGCTACCTAATTTCTCTATCTACCTGGTGTTCTCCCCCCCTCTCTCTCTCTGTGTGTGTGTGATATATTAGATTAGAAAAATACATAAGCATATGTATAATAGCTTAAATTTAGTCATCATGATATGATTGCATCAACTAAGAAAATATCTACCCAAGGTGTTTAAAAGTTTTAATTACTTTATACGAATAATACTTTCCATGTTCTGAAATATTTGTCCATGATGCCTGACGCATTCGCACGTGCACCACGTGTGTAGAAATAAATATCTCTGGATTGCCATCGCAACTATGAAGTTTCGATGTATCGGTATGCTATATATCTGTATTTTAGTTCTCTTTCTTATGCATGTCTTTTAATGATTCGCAGCCGGTTCCGAATAAATTTACCAAGCTGATTAGAAAGATGGTCAATAGAAGAGAAAATGCTAACCTAGTGAGCCACAATGGATAATTTGTCATTATTAATCCATTTTCCTGAAAACGGTTTATACGGAGCAAGTATATTTCATGGTACTTGAGAAAAATATATGTTGAAGTCAAAAGCTATCGAGATTTAAATGCTCGCTTATAGTCTTCCAAGATATTTTATATTCTAAGGCAAGGTGACAATAAGTGCATGCTTTTGCATGATTTGGTATGTAGATTCAAAGTTATGCATGGCTACGACCCTTTCTTATGATTTCTTATCATAATTTTCTGCACAGTTATAGTTGATAGATGCAGTTAGATCATATCTCTATAAGGGAAAACTTAAAATAACAACCTTTATACTAAAAAAATTATGTATGTCATTACTTAGTAGTTTATGGTTTTAAGACGCAAAAGCCATTTGAGAAATACTTTTCCTACCCACTATTAATCCATATTCTCAATATAGTCATTGAATTTGCACGCGAACATCATAAGAAGGAGAAGACAGTAATGTGGCAGAAGGAGAAGACAGTAATGTGGCGGAAGAAGAAAAAAATGACATTTCTCGTTCTCTGTTTCAGCATCAATCTTCTGATATGAACTAATGATGGCTTTCACATAGGCTTTTCCCATTAGAGACTTCTTAGTGTCCAATGGAAAGCATACATCAGATTTGTGCAGGTCGGGTTCTTCTATGACTTTTAAGAGTCTCAACTGATTCTGTAAATTACACCCTAGTTGGGTGATACTTTTACCACTTCTCACTGCAGGTGCGCTCTCTAATATCCATTTTGAATGTAATATTATAGATATCCATGCATATTTATGTCAAAATTACTTATATTGTCAATGTTTGATTGTCTAGTTGTTGGTGATGCGTCCATATCAGGGACAGAGGTCACTCCCGTTCCTCCAGGTATGTTTATATATTATATAGGGCAAGTATATTGATTTAGAATGCTATATCATAAATATACACACATTTCTTTTGCTCTTAGTCGTCCAACTCATTATCATGGGCTGCTTGATGAGATTAGATTTGGGCCTGATGATCTACAAGAGCTTGTTCACTCCCTGTCATATGTGTAAGCAGCGCTATATGCGAGTTTACCTTGTTAGTATGTATGTACTGAAATTAATTAATATTATTCAAATTTTGATACATGCAGATACCAGAGGAGCACATCTTCTATCTCTGTAGGTAAGGCTTTGAATTTGTTGATTTTGGTATTTCTTGTCAATTTTATAGACCAGTATGTGCTAAATATAATGTTCTGACAGTTGCTAGGGGGAAGGCAACATTCGAGGCTGCTGACCCCAGTCCTGGACGCCGCACACGGACGGCACCACGGAGGTTTGGAGATAGGCCGAGGACTGGGCTCTAGCAGGGCCCATATGAGGTTGGACTCCACCCCGGTGGTTACTTCCTCCGTCTCCAGTTAGCGACGTATCCAGCAGGAACAGGAGAGCTTGAAGGCCACCGTTCAGGAGTTGAATGGGATGCTGGTATGTATACTACTTAATAGTAAAATATAATGTCATATTATAGATATCAACATATCCAATATCAGTACATAGCCTGAGCTTATTTGGTTGTAGACTTATGTTTTATTAATCATACATACATATGTAATTGAAATAAACAACGCTTTTCCAAACTAGATATCCAAACAAGGTTTCGAAATAACTTAATAATGATACGAATTCGAATAATAAACAGTTCTTACACGCTTCTTACACAAGTTATATCCAGACGCGACAGGGTAGATCGGCCGAGCCTCCACACGCATCTCCTTCGGCTGCGGTTCCGCAGACAGCTCCTGTAGCTCCACCGTCCACTCAGACTCCCGCTCGCGACGAATTGCAGAGTTTATTGACCGAGGAGCAGGACCGAGCTGGACCGAGCTAGGGTAGATTTTTGGTTCTTTTTTTTTGAAACATGTATTTATTTATATCATACACATTGTACTACATTTTGAAACGATATTCATATTGGTTTGTATTTATATCATATTCAGTTTTTGTGTTTCTTTTGTATATTATATATATGCGTGAGATGTGATTATGAATACTGCAATATATGATTTGATTGATGTATACATTATTGTGCACAGGGCGGGAAAAAATCAAGCAGGACATTTTTTTAAAAAAAATTCAGACAATATGTACCTACGGATTAATCCGTAGGCCTACACGTTACCCCTACGGATATATCCGTAGGGGCTAAATATCAGCAGTAACTGATATTTCCCCCAGATGTCAGTGCCAGGTGTTTGGGAATCCCCCTACGGAGATATCCGTAGGGGCCACTGACATTCCCCTACGGCGTTATCCGTAGGGACACATATCAGGAATCCTGAATTTGTGCCCCTACGGAAAAGTACCTACGAATATATCCGTAGGGGGTAGTACATGCCCCTACGGCTATAGCCGTAGGTCCAAGTAATTTATTAAAATAAACCGTAAATAATATAAAATCTTATACCCTACGGCTTAATCCGTAGGGGAAACTGGACCTACATACATATCCGTAGGGGCAAGAATTTAACCGTAGGGATAAGTTCAGGGCCTCGACTTGCACCTGCGGCCTTTGCACCTACGGGGTATTTTTTCGCCCCTACGTATATAACCGTAGGGGCAGTGGGTTGCACCTACGGATATATCCGTAGGGGCAACCCTTCGTTGTAGTAGTGGGATCGGTACCAAAATATGCTGGAAACTACCAATTGCAACACTTCGAAATATTTGTACCACTCTGCCACGATGCCGGTGAATATACCGGAGGTCAGGCGGTCGTTTGTGCATGACGAATATGTCAATGTCGAGGCGGAGGAGACGGAGTTTGTGCCGCCACATATCTTGGTGTCACGAAGCCGTACGGGGGAGAAGACGGCGCCTTCGGTTTGTTCGGGGAAGGGGAGGACTTTGAAGGGAAGAGATTTGATGGTTGTGAGAGATACCATGCTTCGACTGACAGGGTTTCTTGAAGGTTAGATGTGTATTCATTGAAGGATATAGTGGAGTTTTCGACCATGGCGGGCATTCGAAAAGTACTGCTTTGTGTTGTCTGGAAATTATTCAATAGTTGTGACATGCACTTTTTTTATCATTTTTTTTTCTTTTTAATTTTTTTGGAAGGCTGTATGTTTCACAGGGCCTAAAGTAATCCAACTTCGGACTGTTGCAATTTTTTGTTATATATGCTTGGAATATGTTAGAATATATTCAGTATATTTTATCCTATAATATTAAATTAACTATATTAGAGTTGCTGACAGAATAATACCGGGATATCGAGGCAGGCGTTTACTTAAGTGCGCTCTTTTAGCATTTTTATTTTCTTGGATAATAGATTGTGATCTGATGTATATTGTAAACGCCAAAACGGGTTTTGAACCAGAACTCTTGCACTCAACTGCTAAGAGAATCATTTATCACTTGATTGCAGTGGCACTCACGATTTGTAGCACTTTCATTGTCATGGTTTGTTTGAAAATCAAATGTAAGGCTGAGAGCCAAAAATATTCGAATTGTAGAAGGATTATTAAAAGAGAGGAGGAAAAGAAAACAAAAGGAAGGCATGTATTGAGGGATTTTTTTTTAAATAATAATAATTTAAAATTATATTATTAAAATAGAGGGATAAAAATTAAAATTATCAATATAGGATGGTTTTGCATCCACCTCACCCCACCCCGTCCCCTATACAAATGTATAGGGGGCGGGTTCTGGGAACCCGCCCCCTATACAAAAGTATAGAGGGCGGGTTCTGGGAACCCGCCCCATTTGTTTTGTTTTTTTTAATTATTTAAATAATTAATTATAATTATTAATTATATAATTATCATATTATTATTATTATTATATTATTTTAAAAGTATATTATAATTCTTAATTATATAATTATATTATTATTATTATTATTATAATTATAATTATAATTCTTAAAAATAGAATAAAAGTAAATAGACGGAAAAAAACATTTAAATTAAATAATAAAATTTCACTATATCAATGTTTTTTACAGAATGAATCCGTCAAAATTTACAATGCCAAAAATTCCTATCTATTTGTAAAATGTAAATGTTATATCGACGGTCAAATTTATAATAACAAAATGAATCCGTCAAATTTATAATACAAAAAAATCTGAGTGCACTTGTCACGATCCTGAAGGTCCCGCCCCTGATGCATATCCTGGACATCTGGTCCTATAATGGCCTGGTTGTTTGCATAGGCTACATCTGGATTGCCTTTGCTGAGGATCAGCATCCATTGTCATTCGATCTCGACGCACCTTAGGTCTTCCAGGCCTTATATTTTTTTCCGGCGGTAATACAGTCGGTGTTTGTCTGTTGGCAGTATAATAGTGCCAATAGCGACTGTCCGGTATAGGATGAAATTTTGGATCGTATGCACCTTGGTAATTAGAAACTGTATAGTAATGGGAAGCAAAATTGTAATGTGAGGTATGCATACTGCTCGCAGCAGCAATTGCGTGGGCACAAGGTAAATGTTGTTGCTGGAAAAGACCGCATGTACATGAAGAGAGCCCTTCATCTCTAAAGTTCACGGTATATTGATTCCCATTACCGCCCGTCACCTGAAACTCCGCCGTGTCAAACTTTTCGGATCTGTAGTATTGTGCTCTGCGCTCTCTTTTCCGAAAGATATCTTCGTAATACGCGGTGAGCGGAGTGTCCATCGCCAAGGACTTTTCTCTTCTGTGCACAAAATAAGTATTCATCCGGAAAAATGTTCGAACAATCAACCCCTGTATCGGTAAGCCTCTAACCCCTTTAAGGACCCCGTTGAAGCTTTCAGACATATTAGTCGTCATTAGGAGATATCTGCACCCATCATCATGTGCTTGTGACCATATGCGTACTGGATACTCATCTAACCACGCTTTCGCGGCTTGACTCATCTCCTCAATTTTCGTCATGTATATGTCGTGAACATTAGGGTTAGGCGTTTCACCGGCTCTGTACATAAGTTTATATAGATCCGAATTTTTAAATTTTCGATCAAAATTTTGGCTGAAGTGTCGTAGGCAAAACCTATGTGGGGTCGTCGGAAATACAGATCTCATTGCAGCTAGTATTCCCGGATGTCTATCAGATATGATGCATAAATCCGTTCTATGAAGAACAGATGGGATATTTTTGAGGTTACGGAAAAACCATGACCAGGATGATGTATTTTCACCCTCGACAATAGAAAATCCCAACGGAAATATACCGTTATTAGCATCAACACCTGTAGCAATTAACATGCAGCCTCTGTACTTACCGTATAGATACGTACCATCAACGCACAATACCGGCCGACAGTGTGTGAAACCAGCCGCATATGGACCAAAGCACCAGAAAATTCTTTTAAACCTGACAGAGCCCTCGACGTCTGTTTCTGTGGTTTTTAACCGGTATACGGTCCCCGGATTTGATGCTTTCATGGCTTCCATAAAAGGGACTAGTGAGTTGTACGAGCTTTCCCAGTCCCCGAATATCTTGCACAAAGCCTTTCTACGAGCATCCCATGCCTTCACATACGAAATCTGAATTTTATGCTCTCCGCTAACCAAGAGCCGTATCTCTCGGGGAGTCATCGCCACATCTGTACGGATCAGGGACATGATTAGCGAGCAAATGTAAGATGAAGTGCAATTCCGGTGATCCTGTAACATAATAGAATTGATGCAAGTGTGTTCTTGGTTGTATTTCGTGACCAGATTGTTAGTGTATATGCCCTAGAGGCCATTACTGTATCATACTAGTTTGTATATTACTTGATGGAAGCTTGGGATATTCACAGTTGTATATACAATCTTGCTCGAAATGGTAGTATGCTACTTGGTTTGTCTCTGCTTTAATATGTGCATGTGTTTCTTTTAGCATATCACTGATATACATATTAGTAGAGCCCTTAGGATCTTTGCTTGATTACCAGCGTTGTGATGGCGCTCACACTCGTGGGAGCTGGGTGATCTATAAGCACATCCTTATACAGGTCCCTAGTCGTTGGACTATCGAGACAGGGCATCGATACTCCGGAGTAGACTAGTGTATGCGCTTCTCATCCCAGTGTGGGAGACGGTCTGTCCCACAGCCGTCAGTACGTCGTACTTGAGATAGTATGCGGGTGCTCGTTAGGTTACGAGTACACTGGACAGGACTCGTCGGGAACTGTTGGTTGGTATTATACCTATCGTCAGTTATCAGTTCCCAGGTGACATGAGTACAGCTTAGTCCGCTGACTTGACACTGTCACTTCGCCTCGAGTGTGTTTCCACTGCACTTTGATTACTACCCTACCACGGCTCAAAGGAGTCGTGCAAACAGGTAGTTTTTGGGTGCAGTCCCGAAGCACTTGGAGGCAGTGACGGTTAGACAGGATTCGTCTCTCCCGGTATTGGGGGTTGACATCGCGCTGTGTCCAGGAGAGCCATTACACGAGTAGTCCCTGGCCAGGGCAAGCGAGATATACTGGTAGGTTTCCAGTGTTATCTCAGGGTGTTCTGGGCTACACTCCGACACGACTTGTACCGCTATTAGGGGACTGACGTTCACCGCCCCCCTAGGCCCGCCATGCGATGTATCAGACGAACAGACCGGACTGTACGGAGATTGTCACATACAGGCTCAGTAGGAGTTCAGATGGGGTTCACTTCGTCAGTCTTCTTGTCGATATCTACCTGGGGACCGTTACGTACAGCTAGTGCCGCTTGCGGTCTGTGGTTAAACCCACTGCCAGCGTAGTGTCGAGTCTTTAGAGTCCCACACAGAGAGCTATTCGCCTTTAGGCAAAATGAGTAGAGGTCGCATGGTTTTGCGACAGGGTTTGTTCACATCCGCGCACTTGTGCACGTTTGCTGTCCGGACAGCTTATACTAGCGGGCTTTGGTTTAGGCCGGATTCTAGTATATGATTTGGGATTGGTTTTTCTCTTTGTATTCGTATTCCTCGGATCACGAATACGGGTGCGTATGCACAGTTGCTTGAGACAGAGGGAGACGACTTTGATTAGGGTTAATGACTATTGTCATTTGTATTAACCCTAATGATTATGTGTGTATTATGGTTAATTGGTATTAGTTTAATAATTGTGCATGGTTATGGTTGTTGACCATTTGACCCACCTTGACTTGTTGACCTTGTTGACACTTTGACCATCATCATTTCATTTGGAAGTTGCTCTTTGATCCTTACAATTTGCATTAAAAATGAAATGATAATGGTCATGTCTTGATTAACCATGACAATTATCTAGCTAATTATCTAATTACAATAATTCACACATATATGTGAGAATGGTTTATTTTATTCTCATTCTATCATTTACATTCTCTCTCTTGTTCTTCCTCTCCCTCAAGCTCTCTCCTCTCATGTGTTGAGAAACACTTGAGCTTGAGAAAAACCCTCTCTTGATAATCTCAACTCTCATCTAGAGTTCAAGGATTAGCACTTCTTGCACCCTAGTTACTTCTAGCTTGGAGTTGAAGCCAAAGGTTGAGGCTTTCGGGTGGATCTTTCTTCGACGAGAGAAGACGACAAAGGTGACCTCCTTCCACCACTCCAAGGAGCAAGGAGAGAAGGACATAAAGCCCAAGGTATAACCTTTCTAGCACTTAGCTAGTTTCTAGTTAGCTTTAGCTTGTTTTTGTTTAGCAAAGATCCTTCATAGTATAGAAGCTCATAAAAATCGATTTTTATTCCGTTTTCCGCCTCCCCGCAAGTACCGGGGTGGGCAACGTGGACTTACAGTGGTATCAGAGCCTAACTAAACATAAACTAGCTAGGTAGTAGAGTGTATCGAAGTTCGAATCGGAAAAATCGAAAAACCGAGTTTTCAAAACCCTAAGTTTCTGTTAAATTTTTTTCTGTTCAAAACAAAATTTGTTATACTCCAAAAATCATCTCAGGGTTTTGTAAAGAAAGCCACCAAAAACGAACCAATGATTCGACCAAAGAACCGCGGTTCCGCGGCAATAGCAAGCTATTGCAGCGCAACCGCGGCCGTATTGGCTCATCACTGGGTCGAATTTGGTGCAGTGTATTTCTGGCTTGGTTTTAGAATTTTTAAGATGGTTTATATGTGCCCAGATTTTCCAGAATAGAAATTTGTTTTTGGGGGCCTATAAATCCGTTTTTTTTTTCCGAACTTCAATACACTTTGACTAAAAGGTTATATCTGTGATGTTTACATGTATTGAACGTCGGCTAATCGCTATATGTCGATTAGTCGGGGTTATACATATCTGTGATCTGTGATTGATGATGGTATGTGTATATGAATGGGTTGGATTGTCGCGGATGAATAGCCGAGGTGGATATGAGATGAGTGTTGCTTTTTCTTTCATTCATTGTAATATGCAAATTGATGTAATAATATTATTTGTATGGCCGCACAACCGGGTCGGGATTGTAGCCGTCATTGTATAATTCTTTTTACTGTTTTTGCTCCTAGGATAGACCCATGGAGGGGGTGCACAAACTACCGGGTATCTCGAAGTGCCGAGTGGCCTACTCACGGTGGTGAGAGAGGTTGCTTCGCTTCGGGTACTTGGCGGGTAGTTTGCCGCACCCATAGGGGTCTTGAGTGGGGTATTGGCTATTCACCGCGACTGTGTAATCCGCTTTTCGTTGCAGGCTTGAACGGATTGCGGATTCCTAGTATATCCAATATATTCATCTGTGATCTGTAATGTCTATCATTGCTATATATTTATATATGATAACTATTTAGGCGTTGCTTATGTTTTACAGCCGCGCTAACCCAGCCCCCGCTCGTTAGTTAAGTAACCTAACGGGTGATGACGGGGCCCCATGGCGAATGCGAATGGCATAAGCGTACGTCATATTTTGGTTGTTTTCTGCAATGGTAGGATTAAATGATGGGACGCATTAAAAGAACTAATGCAAGAAAATAAACCAAGTAAAAGTCGATTGGAACACTTTGAAAACCACTCGGTTCTTTTCAAAACTAAACTTTTAAACGTGGAGCTTGAACCACTCCTTTTAAAAGCTATCTCGTTCCATCGATTATATCAAGTTCACTACGTTCACGGTTTCGCCAAAACCATTCGTAGCCCTCCGCCATTCCACATGAATGATCAAAAAGTATTCAAGCTATGTATTTTGGCCAAAGTCAAGGCATAGTGATTGGTAGCTATTGGGTATTCATGTGCAGCATAGATAGATGCGTTAGTTTAGGACAGTCGTGCTGCCATTTTGGCCAAAGTCAAGGGTAGGAACGGGTGGGTCCAAATTAACCAGGAGAATGACGGGTAGAACTTGATATGTGACTTATGATATTTTGGCAAAAGTCAAGGTCATAAGAGCATGGGGCAAAAATCCACATCGGGAGTTTCACAAGTACTGAAACTTGCTAGCGCTGCATACCGTTTGGAGTGTGATAATTCTGGTAGGATTCCTTCGGTTTTATCACGCGATGATATTTGGATCCCGATCCTACTGTGAGTATATGCTACTCCTCGGGAAAACTCTCACTTAACGATCAATGCTATAAACTTAGTAGGTGTCTAGAAAGGTGTTAGCGGGGCTACGCCCACAGGGAAAAGAGGTTACTTAATTAAGGAACTTCGCGAAAGCGTTGGAAAACCTCCCTCGAAGTACCGACACTGGCCTGGCTGAACGGTTAAGCAAGTATTGTACGGTGAGATTGATCCTGACTAATCCTTTCTTTACGGTTTGAGAAGGGATTCGAGAGACAGTGGGAGCCATCCAGTTTAGACAAATTAAAAACCACTCTAAACTTGCAAGGGCATCATGCTAAAGTGTTTCTTTTCTCTCTCCTAATTGCAGCGACCATTCAACATGACTGGACTTAAGTTATTACTAGATAAAAACATATTGACAGGGTCAAACTACAAAGATTGGCTCAGGAATGTCAAGATGGCAATCACTTATGACAAGTTGGGGTATGTCCTTACCACCAAAGCTCCCCCTGTCCCAGGTCCCAATACCAGTGTCGTAGATAAGGAAATCTACAAGACCTGGGAAATAGATTGCGGGAAGGCTAGATGCCTCGTACTAGCCTCGATGGACAACGAACATCAGAGGAGGCACGAGAATATGGACCTGGAGTCCATATTTCTTCATACAAAAGAACTGTATGGAGAGCAGTCTCGTATCGCAAGATACGAAGTGTCGAAGAAGTTGTTTTCGGCAAGGTTGGCCGTCGGATCATCGGTAGCAGAACACGTGCTTAAGATGATTGGCTACATAGAGGAGCTCGCGGACCTTGGGATCACGTTGGAGAATGAACTCTATACTGACTTGATTCTCCAGTCCCTTCCTTCCACTTACGCCCGGTTTATTCTTAACTTCAACATGCAAGGAAAGGAGGTTGAACTTTCCGAACTTCTGAACATGTTGAGGAGTGCTGAGGGCACCCTACAGAAGGGTAGGGAGACATCCACTTTGTTTGTAGGAGGACCTTCCTCTTCTAGGTCCAGGGCGAAAGCCAAGGGCAAGAAGAAGAAAGCCCCCGCCAAACCAAGAGGCGGTGTCGGTAAAGTGGATACGAAGGGAAAAGGAAAAGCAACAAAGATAGCGGGAAAGCTGGTGGGGAAGGAAGAATGCTTCTATTGTCACAAAAGTGGTCACTGGAAACAGGATTGCAAGGCTTGGAAGGCCAGAACACAGGATTTGAAGCGAGTTGCAGCTTCAGCTTCAGGTGTGTATGTTATTGAAAACTGTCTATCAATAAACTCTACATCCTGGGTATTGGATACCGGATCAGGATCTCATATCTGTAATTCTTTGCAGGCGTTGAGAAAGCGTAGAGTTTTGAAGGCAGGTGACATGACCCTCAGAGTTGCAAACGGTGCTAGCATGGATGCTGAGGCCGTGGGGGACTATCACCTGGGATTGTCGGATGGACATTTTTTGGTTTTGCGTAGTTGTTATTATGTACCAAATGCAACCTGTAATATCATTTCTGTATCTTTATTATCTAAAGAAGGTTATGAATTTGCATTTGTAAGTAATGTAGTGAACATTCACCTTAATCAAGTTTTGATTGGGTCAGGTACATTGAACAACGGTATATACGTATTAAACCAGCCACAGATTTTCAATGTCAGAATACACACAAAAGAAAGTCTCCAGAAATTAATAAAACTTTCTTATGGCATTGTAGACTGGGTCACATCAATGAGAGAAGGTTGACTAAGTTACATGCAGAAGGATATTTGGATTCGTTCGAATATCAATCGTATGCAACTTGTCAATCCTGTCTCAAAGGAAAGATGACAAAGACTCCGTTCACTGGACACGGAGTAAGAGCGAGCGAGCTCTTGGGACTCGTACACAGCGACGTGTGCGGTCCAATGTCTACATATGCACGAAGCGGTTATTCTTACTTCATTACTTTTACGGATGACTTTTCAAGGTACGGTTATGTCTTCTTAATGAAACATAAATCCGAGGCTTTTGAAAAATTCCAGGAATATAAGAATGAAGTAGAAAAACAAACAGGCAAAAGTATCAAGGCACTGAGATCTGATCGAGGTGGTGAATACTTGAGTGCCGAGTTCCTGGGTTACTTAAAAGAGAATGGAATTCTCTCTCAGCTTACTCCTCCATACACTCCGCAACATAACGGTGTATCGGAGAGACGGAACCGAACCCTATTGGATATGGTACGGTCCATGATGAGTAACGCTGAGTTGCCGCGATCGTTCTGGGGATATGCGCTAGAATCAGCTGCATACCTTTTGAACCGAGTTCCAACTAAGACTGTGCCTACTACACCATATCAGATGTGGTGTGGGAAGAGACCCTATCTTAATCACATTAAGACATGGGGATGTCCAGCTTTTGTAAAAAAGCAGCATGCGGACAAGCTCGAGGCACGCTCAGTACAGTGCAAGTTTGTGGGATATCCAAAGAGCTCCAAGGGATATTACTTCTATTGCCAAGAGGAACAAAAAGTCCTTGTTTCTCGCCATGCCCACTTTCTAGAACACCAGTTCATAGAAAAAGAATTAAGTGGGAGCGCAATAGAACTGGAAGAAATTCCAGAACCATGAGCTATTACTGAAAGCTTGGTTGAACCAGAGGGTTCGAAAGATCAGGACATTCCCACGCCACTCCGCAGGAGTAGTAGGCAGTCTCATCCGCCTGAGAGATACTACGGTTTTCTCATTGACGGGGATAGAGAGGACTGCATCATAGACTTTGATGAGCCTACTAGCTTCCAGCAAGCCATTCAGAGCGTCGACTCGGTAAAATGGCTGGATGCAATGCGGACCGAAATGGAGTCCATGTACACCAACAAAGTATGGACGTTGGACATTGCTCCAGATGGGGTAAAACCCGTAGGATGCAAGTGGATCTTCAAAGGGAAGATTGGTGTAGATGGACAGGTTGAGACCTATAAAGCTAGACTAGTAGCAAAGGGTTTTCGTCAGCGACCTGGTTTGGACTGTGACGAAACCTTTTCTCCAGTAGCTATGCTGAAATCCATTCGGATCCTTCTTGCCATTGCTGCCTTCCACAACTATGAGATTTGGCAGATGGACGTAAAGACAGCTTTTCTAAATGGACATTTAGAGGAGTGTGTCTATATGGATCAGCCAGAGGGTTTCATTCAGAGTGGGAGCAGCGGAAAGGTGTGCAAGTTGCTTAAGTCCATTTATGGACTAAAGCAGGCATCGCGGAGTTGGAACATCTGTTTTGATGAGACGGTCAAGGAATTTGGCTTTATCAAAAATCCAGATGAACCATGCATCTATTGTAGATTTGTAGCGAGAACTGTAGTATTCCTCGTTTTATACGTGGATGACATTCTCTTAATAGGAAATGACATTCTTATGCTACAATCTGTCAAGGGGTTCTTGTCACACAGGTTCTCTATAAAAGACCTGGGTGATGCCTCATACATTCTGGGTATCCAGATCTACCGTGACAAATCCAAGAGGATATTAGGACTTTCGCAGTCCAGGTACATCGACACCATATTGAAGAGATTCGGTATGGAAGATTCCAAGTGCGGTAATCTACCGGCTTGTCACGGGATTACCCTCTCCAAAGAGATGTCTCCCAAGACTGATTTGGAGAGGGATCGCATGTCAATTATACCCTACGCTTCTGCGGTAGGCTCTATAATGTATGCGATGTTGTGTACCAGACCGGATGTGGCTTATGCACTGAGTGTGGTAAGCAGGTATCAGTCAAACCCTGGGGAGAAACATTGGATAGCAGTAAAGAACATTCTCAAGTACCTGAGAAGGACTAAGGAGATGTTCTTGGTGTATGGCGGAAAAGACCTCCAGATTGAGGCCTTTGCTGACTCAAGCTTCCAGAGTGACAAGGATGATTCCAAGTCCATGTCGGGTTTTGTCTTCACCTTCAATGGAGGGGTGGTGTGTTGGAAGAGTTCCAAACAGGAAACCGTTGCTGACTCGACTATGGAAGCGGAATACATCGCTGCATCTGATGCCGCAAAAGAAGCTGTCTGGATGAGGAAGTTCTTGAGAGAACATTAGGTGGTTCCGTCCATTGTTGACCCAATACCTCTGTATTGCGACAACAACGGGGCTATAGGTTTAGCGAAGGAACCCAGGTCCCATCAGAAATCCAGACACATCTTAGGCGGTATCACCTGATCGGGAAGATCGTGGATCGCCAGGAGATCGAGGTTCGGAGGGTTGCTTCAGAAGATAACACAGCAGATCCATTCACCAAGGCCTTGCCCCAGACTCAGTTCGAGCGGCTGATCGAGATGATAGGTCTTCGATACGCCAGTACATGGCCTTAGTGCAAGTGGGAGATTGTTAGTGTATATGCCCTAGAGGCCATTACTGTATCATACTAGTTTGTATATTACTTGATGGAAGCTTGGGATATTCACAGTTGTATATACAATCTTGCTCGAAATGGTAGTATGCTACTTGGTTTGTCTCTGCTTTAATATGTGCATGTGTTTCTTTTAGCATATCGCTGATATACATATTAGTAGAGCCCTTAGGATCTTTGCTTGATTACCAGCGTTGTGATGGCGCTCACACTCGTGGGAGCTGGGTGATCTATAAGCACATCCTTATACAGGTCCCTAGTCGTTGGACTATCGAGACAGGGCATCGATACTCCGGAGTAGACTAGCGTATGCGCTTCTCATCCCAGTGTGGGAGACGGTCTGTCCCACAGCCGTCAGTACGTCGTACTTGAGATAGTATGCGGGTGCTCGTTAGGTTACGAGTACACTGGACAGGACTCGTCGGGAACTGTTGGTTGGTATTATACCTATCGTCAGTTATCAGTTCCCAGGTGACATGAGTACAGCTTAGTCCGATAACTTGACACTGTCACTTCGCCTCGAGTGTGTTCCCACTGCACTTTGATTACTACCCTACCACGGCTCAAAGGAGTCGTGCAAACAGGTAGTTTTTGGGTGCAGTCCCGAAGCACTTGGAGGCAGTGACGGTTAGACAGGATTCGTCTCTCCCGGTATTGGGGGTTGACATCGCGCTGTGTCCAGGAGAGCCATTACACAAGTAGTCCCTGGCCAGGGCAAGCGAGATATACTGGTAGGTTTCCAGTGTTATCTCAGGGTGTTCTGGGCTACACTCCGACACGACTTGTACCGCTATTAGGGGACTGACGTTCACCGCCCCCCTAGGCCCGCCATGCGATGTATCAGACGAACAGACCGGACTGTACGGAGATTGTCACATACAGGCTCAGTAAGAGTTCAGATGGGGTTCACCTCGTCAGTCTTCTTGTCGACATCTACCTGGGGACCGTTACGTACAGCTAGTGCCACTTGCGGTCTGTGGTTAAACCCATTGCCAGCGTAGTGTCGAGTCTTTAGAGTCCCACACAGAGAGCTATTCGCCTTTAGGCAAAATGAGTAGAGGTCGCATGGTTTTGCGACAGGGTTCGTTCACATCCGTGCACTTGTGCACGTTTGCTGTCCGGACAGCTTATACTAGCGGGCTTTGGTTTAGGCCGGATCCTAGTATATGATTTGGGATTGGTTTTTCTCTTTGTATTCGTATTCCTCGGATCACGAATACGGGTGCGTATGCACAGTTGCTTGAGACAGAGGGAGAGGACTTTGATTAGGGTTAATGACTATTGTCATTTGTATTAACCCTAATGATTATGTGTGTATTATGGTTAATTGGTATTAGTTTAATAATTGTGCATGGTTATGGTTGTTGACCATTTGACCCACCTTGACTTGTTGACCTTGTTGACACTTTGACCATCATCATTTCATTTGGAAGATGCTCTTTGATCCTTGCAATTTGCATTAAAAATAAAATGATAATGGTCATGTCTTGATTAACCATGACAATTATCTAGCTAATTATCTAATTACAATAATTCACACATATATGTGAGAATGGTTTATTTTATTCTCATTCTATCATTTACGTTCTTTCTCTTGTTCTTCCTCTCCCTCAAGCTCTCCCCTCTCATGTGTTGAGAAACACTTGAGCTTGAGAAAAACCCTCTCTTGATAATCTCTACTCTCATCTAGGGTTCAAGGATTAGCACTTCTTGCACCCTAGTTACTTCTAGCTTGGAGTTGAAGCCAAAGGTTGAAGCTTTCGGGTGGATCTTTCTTCGACGAGAGAAGACGACAAAGGTGACCTCCTTCCACCACTCCAAGGAGCAAGGAGAGAAGGACATAAAGCCCAAGGTATAACCTTTCTAGCACTTAGCTAGTTTCTAGTTAGCTTTAGCTTGTTTTTGTTTAGCAAAGATCCTTCATAGTATAGTCCATGTTGCCTAAGCTCATAAAAATTCGATTTTTATTCCGTTTTCCGCCTCCCCGCAAGAACCGGGGTGGGCAACGTGGACTTACACTTCCAAGCCTTGGCTCTTTTGGAACAACATGCATGCAATCTCCACTGACATTCAGGAGCTTTCGTACATACCACAGTATAGTACGTCTTATTTGACTCTTCGGTTTTTGTAACACCCGAGCCCAATGCTACTATTTTCAGTTACTGTTTGAGCATAATGTGGTACTCATTTCATTTAATTTGCTTGTTTGTTGCTTACTGTAAAATTTACCCGGCAAAGTCATTTCTACATATAACAAATTTTAGCATCTAAAATAAAATTGAAAATATTCATCTTGGCCTACTTGACACCCCTAGCCTCATGGTAGCGTCCGTGCATTGTGTTCTCGTCCCGTTCAGTAAAACGGGCAAGTTTGGATGGCTACGTGCACGCACGTGTGTCCGTTTTGAGAGTATGCTTTTTAATCATAAAACATTTCATTTTAAAATTTGGAACCCGCTTAAAATCCTATTATTTGAATTTCGAATTTTTGGACCCAACCCGGGCGCAATTTGGAAATGTTTCATTTGGCGCCAAAATCCCAAATTTTTAATATTATTAAAACCTTCGCATATATTTTTCTAACTAATCTGATATCTTACTGTTCATTACCTATCTTTTAAATCTTTAAGTTAACCATATAATATTTTTACAATCTTTTATATCCTTCTCAATTTATTCTCTCAGCCAATCG
This sequence comes from Agapanthus africanus, assembly GCA_030015575.1. Classification (NCBI taxonomy): domain Eukaryota; kingdom Viridiplantae; phylum Streptophyta; class Magnoliopsida; order Asparagales; family Amaryllidaceae; genus Agapanthus; species Agapanthus africanus. Next base: position 669,582,042 of record CM057342.1, on the reverse strand, counting down.
CAACCTCCCCTTTAACCCCGTGGTCCCCACTTTCTCTCTCTCCTTCTTCTCTCTCTCTCCACTTTCTCTCTCTCTCTACCCCTTATATATTCTCTCGTACTTCTCTTTATCATTTTTCTCTTCTTGCTTCATGTCTCGTTTCTCATTTCTTTTAACTGTTCTTTTGTTACCGGAATTCCGTCGTGCCGGTGATGTTTCTCGACGTTCCAGCGAGATACCCCGACCCGTGTGGTTCCTTTGTTCGTCGTTTGGGTTCATTCCGTGAACCGTGCGCCGTCGCGAGTTTTCCCCGCCGACGGTTAACGTTCCGTTTTCCCGATTCGCGACCCATCGAGGCAAGTTAATCTTGCTACATGCTATATACTTTTATAATCTTCATTTTATAATATTATACATTTGAAAATCTTATAGTTTACATATGAAATGTCGTTGAAAAATCGGATATGACAAATCTGAAATTTACTGTACACCTTATCTTATAAAATTCATTATAAATCATAGAAAAATCATTAGGATACGTTCTTTAGTTCGTTTCGAAGCTAATTCAGAATACTATAACTCTATAAAATATTTACTTGCAAAATAAATTGTTTAATTAACGTAAAATGCAAATGAACACGTCTCTAAACTGCTGTCCAGGGAAATTCCAGCAGCAAACTTTCAACTTTGAATATTCATAACTTTTTGTAGGGATAACTTGAGATGCTTATACTTATAAAACTGAAAACCTTATTGAATTATCTTTGTTTTGGTATAAGATACGTCTCTTTTGGAGAACATTTGTTATTTTTAAGCTATTTTACAAATTAGGGTGACGCTAAATTTCTGAACGGAACCTTCTTGTGCATGGTTAATCAATACATCTTTTATAGTTACTAATCGCTTTGAATATGCTATCCATATTAATATTATTATATCACATATTGTTTAGTTGTACATCCCACATTACCATTTTATAGTTTTATAACTTTTCGGATACCCGTTTGCATCCATCGCATTTAAGATACATATAATTGCATCCATAGATCACATCACTACATAATAATGTGATATTAACACTCCATGTTTAATAAATTGTATCCTAATTAATATTGGAACTATAAATGTAACCCTAATCGATAACTGTGCATCCATATCCTTGAAATTATATCTATTGGCATATCATATTACATGTTCTGATAGTACTCATGCTTGTTTATTTATACACATGTTTATGTTAGTTTGATTATGAGCACCCATATGACATCTTGTGCTTCCTGACATGACCTGTTACACTTCTTACTTGACATGACATGGTACCGTACACTCTTGACATGACATGACACCTTTATACATTACCTGGTTGACCTGATGTACCATGGCTTTACCTGTTACCTGATCTCATGCCTAATGCCAACAAACCTGACCATTCCTGCTGTCTATTCAGACAGACCTACTTTTACCTGATTTTGTGTTGGCATTAGTCCTTGACTACTGAATACCTGACCTGACATACGTAGCTTGGGGGTATGGGGAAATCAAAGGTGAAACGTACTTGTAACTCAACAGTTCGATACTTGTTCTGATCAGTCTTACGGGCTTGGCCAGTCCGGGAGTGATGATGCTGACATCACTCGTCCATCCTACTACCTACTTTACTGCCTAGCGGCACGTCTCGGATTCAGCCCTGAGAACCTTGACCGTGGTCCCGGGCACGCACGGGATACTATTGAGTTACATCGACGATTCATCAATTGATTTCAAAGACTATAGAGTAGAAACCTGATAGGACAGTTTAGTTACCACTGCACATTACCCTGCACTGTTATTTCTTAGTACTGCTTTATTCATGTTCATACCTGCATTGCTTATTACCATGTTCATATTATATTGTTGGTTGACATGACGCGCTGACGTCTGGGTTTTGCATGGCCCAGATTCTTTACCACTGTCGACGACTGAGCAGGAGTACTTCAGCCAACAGGCTGATTTGTGAGTTCTGTAGTGGTTAGTTCATTTATTGCATTTTATTTCCAGGTGTGATCCCGCATTACGGGACGTACCTTTCTATTATTGCATTGGATCATTTGCTTCCGCATTTATTTATCATTGACTCTGGTTATTATGGATTTGGACATGTGTTAGATAGTTTATTTATCTTGTTCTTGATATCTCTACAGCCGTAATGTGACTGTGGATGGATACTTCCTACCCACAGGTAGCATGGTTGGCTATGTCACGTGCTCAATCTTGCGTACTCTGGGAAGCGGGGCGTGACATGGTTCTTTTGGTATCAGAGCCATAGGTTAATTGGGTTGATTCTTTGTAGTTGGGTATTGCACCCGATACACGAATCATAATACCCGTGATTAGGAAACATGTCCTGCCACCTTGACCGTTTTACCATCCTTGAATCATTCTTCCAGATCATGTCGACATGCAAACTTACTTTGCATTGTCAACTCGAAAACCTAATTTCTTGTTATCCCTAGGACTTAGGCGACTTGGGTGGAGTTAAGTAATTGCGGCTATGATACCGCGGCATAGCTACAATGTGGTACTCTATTTAAGTATCTTGGAGTTCTCGCCTTGATCCATATTCAGAATCTATCATCATGCTAATATTGGGTGTTTTGAGTTCAGGATTATGACAGGTAAGAAGTTGAAGACGTACCAGAGGCGTGTGAACGGAGCCGCCATGCTTGGAGTGATAAGAGGAATGCTGGAAATCAAAGAAACAGCCCGAGCTAATCCAGCAGCAAGCGGACTCGTTTCAGGAAGGTTTGCAGATCGTTCAGCAGTCTGTGAACAAGATTGGAACTAGACCAGTTGACCGAGTAGGGACCGTGGCAGAGTTCAGACGTGTGGGTCCTACTACTTTCACTGGTTTGGAGGAGCCATGCCAGCCGAGCAGTGGCTAGTCAGCACGGAGAATTCGCTGATTGCGGCACAGATTCCAGAGGACAAAGGAGTTGATGTGGTGTGCATTCAACTAGTGGATTACGCCGAGAGTGGTGGCTTGTGGAGGAGAACCGTTTGCCCAAGCCAAGCAGTTAGGCGGATTTCTCTAAGAGTTTCCTGGAGAAGTTCTTTCCGCGGACTGCACGGGAGGAAATGGAAGAGAAATTTATTGGGCTGAGGCAGAATGGAGCACCCGTGGACGTGCATGCAGCAGAGTGGACGAGACTCAGCAGTTTCGCTGGACCTTTAGTCGCCAACGATGCAGACAGGGCACGAAGGTCCATGCGCAGCTTGGATGTGGACATCCAAAGGCAAACCGTCTCCCTGGGTTTGACCACTTTCTCACAGGTTCTTACGGCAGCTCGAGAACAGCAGAGCATATCAGGAAAATTGGGAGTTCACAGCAGACAGCAGTTGCGGTAAGGAAGCAGTTCTGTCGGGCCGGTCGAGTTTAGGGCTAGGCCGACAAACAATGTTCTTGCATCAATGGAAGTGATGAAAGTAAAGAGCCGGCTGTTGTTCGTGATTCTATGGACGTGTTTGAAGATATATCGGGCTTACCGCCGAAGCGAGACGTGGAGTTCACGATTGACCTTAGTCCTGGTGCAGCGCCAGTGTCTAAAGCTTACTATCCAATGGCACCAGTGGAATTGGAAGGAGTTAAGAAGCAAGTTGGTGAATTACTTGAGAAGGGTTGGATTCGAAGCAGCAACTCGCCTTGGGAGCTCCAGTTCTTTTAGTAAAGAAGAAGGATGGCACGAGAAGGATGTGCATTGATTATTGAGAATTGAACCGGGCGACTATTAAGAACAAGTACCCGATCCCTCGCATTGGAGGACTTTTGAGCAGCTTAGTGGCGCGAGAGTATTCTCGAAACTGGATTTGCGATCCGGATATCATTAGGTCCTGCAGATGTTGAGACAGGAGAAGCTTTATGCGAAGATGAGTAGTGCGAATTCTGGCTGGAAGAAGTGAAATTTCTGGGACATGTCGTGTCGGGTGATGGAATCGCCGTCCATCCCGAAAAGATTGCAGCAGTTCGAGATTGGCCTATTCCAAGGAATGTAGCTGAGATAAGAAGTTTCCTTGGATTAGCCGGATACTACAGGAGATTTGTGGAGAACTTTGCTCGTTTGGCAGAACCGCTGACCAAGCTTATGCGTAAGGAGGTACCTTTTGTATGGACGGATAAGTGTGCGTTGGCTTTGAGACGTTGAAGCAGAAGTTGATAACCGCCCCTATCCTGACCGTACCAGACAATTCCGGAGGACTGATGATTCATAGCGACGCATCTGGGAAAGAATTGGGATGTGTTTTGATGCAGCATGGGAAGGTCGTAGCATACGCATCAAGACAATTGAAGACCCATGAGAAGAATTATCCAACTCATGACTTGGAGTTTGCGGCTGTGATTTTCGCTTTGAATATTTGGAGACACTACCTTTTGGGCGTAAGAGTCGAAGTTTTTACAGATCATAAGAGCTTGAAGTACGTGTTCACGCAGAAGGAGTTGAACATGAGGCAACGCAGATGGTTGGAGCTGACGGCCGACTACGACCTTGATCTTAAGTACCATCCGGGAAAAGTTAACGTCGTGCCAGATGCGCTAAGTCGGTTACCAGCAATTCAGGTATTGACCGCACAAAGGGAGATCATTGCGGATTTTCGGAGATTTGGCTTGGAGGTTATGCTACCACATGCTACGGGACAGTCGATGCAGTTGCAAGTACAGTCGTCCTTAGTTGAGAAGATTAAAACAGCACAATCGCAGGATCCTAGACTACAAAAGTTTCGAGAGCAGGTTGAAGCCGGACTACGAACAGATTTATTGATCCACGAAGATGGTTCGTTGAGGTATGGTAGCCGTGTGTGTGTGCCAAAAGGGGATGTAAGTGAAGAGCTTATGAAGGAGGCACACAATTCAGTTTACTCTGTACATCCAGGAGGGACAAAGATGTACCAAGATATTCGACAGCATTTCTGGTGGGAAGGCAGGAAACGGGAGATTGCTCGCTTCGTGGCTAAGTGCTTGGTATGTCAGCAAGTCAAGGCTGAACACCAAATGGTTGCTGGTTTAGTGCAACCATTTCCGATCCCTCAGTGGAAGTGGGAACATATAACCATGGATTTCGTGACGGCTTTACCGCGGAGTCCAAAAGGCAACAATGCAGTAAGGGTGATTGTTGATCGGTTGACCAAGGCAGCTCACTTTATTCCTTTTCGGGTTGGTCAATCAATAGAGACTTTGGCAGAGCGGTACATGCAGGAGATCATAAGATTGCATGGAGTACCGGTGAGCATCGTGTCCGATCGGGACACTCGGTTCTTATCACACTTCTGGAGGAGTTTACAGGAAAGTTTGGGGACTCGATTGAAGTTTAGCACAGCTTATCATCCTCAAACTGATGGTCAGTCGGAGAGAACGATTCAAACTCTTGAGGATACGTTGAGAACATGCAGGTTGGACTTCAAGGGGTCTTGGGAGGATCATCTACTTTTGGTGGAGTTGTCTTACAACAACAGTTTTCAGGCAACTATTCAGATGGCTCCATTTGAAGCTTTGTATGGTCGTAAATGCCGTTCACCTGTTTGTTGGGACGATGTCGGTGAACGAAGATTATTGGGACCAGATTTGGTTGTGCAGACAGTTGAGAAGGTTAACCCTATCAGAAATCATATGAAGGCAGCACAGGACCGACAGAAGAGTTGGGCAGATACGTCAAGAAGACCTCTGGAGTTCACCGTGGGTGATTTGGTATTCTTGAAGATATCACCGACTAGAGGGGTGATTCGCTTTGGGAGTCGGGGAAAGCTTGGTTCTCGATTCGTTGGACCCTTCGAGATATTGGAGCGTGTTGGAGAGTTAGCGTACCGTTTGGCGTTACCACAGTCCTTGGCAGGTGTGCACGATGTGGTTCGTGTATCTCAACTACGGAGGTATGTTCGAGATGAAACCCACGTATTGGATCATTCGGAGTTGACCGTACGGGAGGACCTAACTTTTGAAGAGCGACCAGTTGAAATCAAGGATCGAAGAGAAAAGGTTCTTAAGAACAAGGTTACCCCTCTTGTGCTAGTTTCTTGGGGTAATCGATCGCATGGAGAATCCACTTGGGAACGAGAAGATGAAATCCGGCAGAAGTTTCCTCACCTTTTCTTGTAGTTATCTATCTTTGTATTCTTTGAATTTCGAGGACGAAATTCTTTTTGTAGTTGGGAATAATGTAACACCCGAGCCCAATGCTACTATTTTCAGTTACTGTTTGAGCATAATGTGGTACTCATTTCATTTAATTTGCTTGTTTGTTGCTTACTGTAAAATTTACCCGGCAAAGTCATTTCTACATATAACAAATTTTAGCATCTAAAATAAAATTGAAAATATTCATCTTGGCCTACTTGACACCCCTAGCCTCGTGGTAGCGTCCGTGCATTGTGTTCTCGTCCCGTTCAGTAAAACGGGCAAGTTTGGATGGCTACGTGCACGCACGTGTGTCCGTTTTGAGAGTATGCTTTTTAATCATAAAACATTTCATTTTAAAATTTGGAACCCGCTTAAAATCCTATTATTTGAATTTCGAATTTTTGGACCCAACCCGGGCGCAATTTGGAAATGTTTCATTTGGCGCCAAAATCCCAAATTTTTAATATTATTAAAACCTTCGCATATATTTTTCTAACTAATCTGATATCTTACTGTTCATTACCTATCTTTTAAATCTTTAAGTTAACCATATAATATTTTTACAATCTTTTATATCCTTCTCAATTTATTCTCTCAGCCAATCGCAACCTCCCCTTTAACCCCGTGGTCCCCACTTTCTCTCTCTCCTTCTTCTCTCTCTCTCCACTTTCTCTCTCTCTCTACCCCTTATATATTCTCTCGTACTTCTCTTTATCATTTTTCTCTTCTTGCTTCATGTCTCGTTTCTCATTTCTTTTAACTGTTCTTTTGTTACCGGAATTCCGTCGTGCCGGTGACGTTTCTCGACGTTCCAGCGAGATACCCCGACCCGTGTGGTTCCTTTGTTCGTCGTTTGGGTTCATTCCGTGAACCGTGCGCCGTCGCGAGTTTTCCCCGCCGACGGTTAACGTTCCGTTTTCCCGATTCGCGACCCATCGAGGCAAGTTAATCTTGCTACATGCTATATACTTTTATAATCTTCATTTTATAATATTATACATTTGAAAATCTTATAGTTTACATATGAAATGTCGTTGAAAAATCGGATATGACAAATCTGAAATTTACTGTACACCTTATCTTATAAAATTCATTATAAATCATAGAAAAATCATTAGGATACGTTCTTTAGTTCGTTTCGAAGCTAATTCAGAATACTATAACTCTATAAAATATTTACTTGCAAAATAAATTGTTTAATTAACGTAAAATGCAAATGAACACGTCTCTAAACTGCTGTCCAGGGAAATTCCAGCAGCAAACTTTCAACTTTGAATATTCATAACTTTTTGTAGGGATAACTTGAGATGCTTATACTTATAAAACTGAAAACCTTATTGAATTATCTTTGTTTTGGTATAAGATACGTCTCTTTTGGAGAACATTTGTTATTTTTAAGCTATTTTACAAATTAGGGTGACGCTAAATTTCTGAACGGAACCTTCTTGTGCATGGTTAATCAATACATCTTTTATAGTTACTAATCGCTTTGAATATGCTATCCATATTAATATTATTATATCACATATTGTTTAGTTGTACATCCCACATTACCATTTTATAGTTTTATAACTTTTCGGATACCCGTTTGCATCCATCGCATTTAAGATACATATAATTGCATCCATAGATCACATCACTACATAATAATGTGATATTAACACTCCATGTTTAATAAATTGTATCCTAATTAATATTGGAACTATAAATGTAACCCTAATCGATAACTGTGCATCCATATCCTTGAAATTATATCTATTGGCATATCATATTACATGTTCTGATAGTACTCATGCTTGTTTATTTATACACATGTTTATGTTAGTTTGATTATGAGCACCCATATGACATCTTGTGCTTCCTGACATGACCTGTTACACTTCTTACTTGACATGACATGGTACCGTACACTCTTGACATGACATGACACCTTTATACATTACCTGGTTGACCTGATGTACCATGGCTTTACCTGTTACCTGATCTCATGCCTAATGCCAACAAACCTGACCATTCCTGCTGTCTATTCAGACAGACCTACTTTTACCTGATTTTGTGTTGGCATTAGTCCTTGACTACTGAATACCTGACCTGACATACGTAGCTTGGGGGTATGGGGAAATCAAAGGTGAAACGTACTTGTAACTCAACAGTTCGATACTTGTTCTGATCAGTCTTACGGGCTTGGCCAGTCCGGGAGTGATGATGCTGACATCACTCGTCCATCCTACTACCTACTTTACTGCCTAGCGGCACGTCTCGGATTCAGCCCTGAGAACCTTGACCGTGGTCCCGGGCACGCACGGGATACTATTGAGTTACATCGACGATTCATCAATTGATTTCAAAGACTATAGAGTAGAAACCTGATAGGACAGTTTAGTTACCACTGCACATTACCCTGCACTGTTATTTCTTAGTACTGCTTTATTCATGTTCATACCTGCATTGCTTATTACCATGTTCATATTATATTGTTGGTTGACATGACGCGCTGACGTCTGGGTTTTGCATGGCCCAGATTCTTTACCACTGTCGACGACTGAGCAGGAGTACTTCAGCCAACAGGCTGATTTGTGAGTTCTGTAGTGGTTAGTTCATTTATTGCATTTTATTTCCAGGTGTGATCCCGCATTACGGGACGTACCTTTCTATTATTGCATTGGATCATTTGCTTCCGCACTTATTTATCATTGACTCTGGTTATTATGGATTTGGACATGTGTTAGATAGTTTATTTATCTTGTTCTTGATATCTCTACAGCCGTAATGTGACTGTGGATGGATACTTCCTACCCACAGGTAGCATGGTTGGCTATGTCACGTGCTCAATCTTGCGTACTCTGGGAAGCAGGGCGTGACAGTTTTAAATGTAACGTTTTGCTGAATGGACCACGACTTCAGCTTACAAATAAGATCTTCTTTTTCCTGAAACAAATCCCCGCCGCTGATGCAATCTTCGCTTGCTGCTGTCGCGTCCAAATAGGGTGCCGTATTTACTTCTGCCACGGCTAAGTCTACCCAACCATCATCTTCCAGTGGATCGAGGCCGGGATCTTCTAGTTCGACAAAATCGTTATTCGTAACCATACCATCAAAGAATGCTACCTCATTCAATCCAGCAGCATATTCCACGCTATCCTCCCCCTGATGACCTTCACCGATTTCATCATCATCACTGCCACACATATCAATATCACCCGTAGCAACATAAGGCTCGGGTGCAATATATGATGGTTGTGGTCGGTGTAATGTGGATTGTTCGGGATGAGAAGACCGGAAAGATGTGGACGGACATGCTTGGAATGCGCTGCTTGGATCGTGTTGGAATGATGCGGAGGTGTGGGGAAATCTGCGTTTAGTATATAAATTGTTATTATAATATTATTCCTTAATATTTTCGTAACTAAATCATCACTTGTTTCAAATTTATTTACCTGTAGAAGGCTGTGTATGGTAATTCTTGCTGTTCTTCTGGGGTGCATGTAACTGCAGCAGTCGACTGGAAGAACCTGGATTTATGGAGTATATTAAATGTTTGAATATTAGTATATAGGTATTACTAAAATGTTTAAATATGGGTTTATAAAATGTTTACCCATGAGTTTGAAGGTTTGAATAATGTTGTGTATAGTCATATCCAACGGCACTGACGGTATCATCGTTGACCATGTGACCGTACCCCCAGGAACTATCTCCAGCATTACCATCAAAATTACCCGTTGGAGGGGCATCTGATACTTCCAATTGCTCCTTCTGAACCAAAAGTTCAAAAGAATGCTGGGTGCTTGAGAGACCGAAATCTATCATCGAAGATATTGATGTATCGTCTATAATTTCAAGCAATGCATTTCCACTGAACATAGGCCATATACAACTTAACTTAACCCTACTTTCACGGGGATCGTATTTCGTAATTTTGAACACTTTAGTCTCTAGTTCATCATAAGTCGTTGATGCTTCCAATCGCATGATTCGTGCAGACCCGCCCATATACTCGGGACCTTGTGCACTTGTGATAACCTGGCCATCGTATTTACAAACAACAAATACTTGGGGAGGCCATAATCCTGCACAAAAAACAGTTATATTTTTTATGTTGTGTTGAAATTGCAAAAAACTTTCAAACTCGAAAATTGCTTACTTCCAATACTTTATGAACTGTTCTACTGCTCGAAGATTGCTTACTCGCAGACTATGGTACTGAACTTGACCTTCTTCTAAAACTCCACACTTACACAAAATTGATAGCGGAGAAGAATTGATCGAAGTAAATGGATAGTGACCGTTGTAGGATGAAAATTTGACAGAGATGATATGGGTAGTGAAATGTATAGCGGAGACATATTTATAGCCTATGAGGCGGCAAGATATTGAAGAGGGCGGGTTCTAACAACCCATCCTCTTAATTGACATGACCGACTCTGGCATACTGGTACAAATAATTATTGAAGAGGGCGGGTTTTAATAACCCGCCCTCTTCAATATGATGTAAAGTGATTTGACAAGAGAAAACAAAATTAATGAAGAGGGCGGGTTCCAAGAACCCGCCCTCTTCAATATGATGTTCTGAACACTTACACATAATTTTAATAAATAAATATATTAAAATAAATTGATTTGACAAGACAATATAAAAAAACAAAATTAATGAAGAGGGCGGGTTCCAGGAACCCGCCCTCTTACTTTCTGAATATTGCTGATTTGAAAACTATCGTAATTAAAGAAGAGGACAAATAGTACTGATGTGACATCTCAATTAATCACATTACTCAAAAGTGCTAGTACTGACATTACTGAAGGACAAATAGTACTGATTTGACTAATTAATGAAGAGGGCGGGTTCCAGGAACCCGCCCTCTTCTTTGTGAATAGGAACTGATTTGACAGCTCTCTGTAATTTTTGAAGAGGGCGGGTTCCAGGAACCCGCCCTCTTACTTTCTGAATATTGCTTAGTACTGATGTGACATCTCAATTAATCGCATTACTCATAGTACTGACATTACTGAAGGACAAATAGTACTGATTTGACTAATTAATAAATAGGGCGGGTTCCAGGAACCCGCCCTCTTCTTTGTGCCTAGGAACTGATTTGACAGCTCTCTGTAAATTTTGAAGAGGGCGGGTTCCAGGAACCCGCCCTCTTCATTAATTAGTAATTGATTTGACTAATTATTGAAGAGGGCGGGTTCCAGAGAACAAAAACTGTAGCGGGTTCCTGGAACCCGTTCACCCTCTATAAAACCCGAGCATTCACACTTTCATCAACCACACTTTCTAATCTCTACTTTTAATCTCTTGATAAAACTCTCGACAAATCTCTGCTCCAGTACATTTCAATGGAGAATCAACCACTCGACAAATCTCTGCTTGTGTATCAAAACGAACACAGATCGTTCAATATATTACACGGGGAGGAAATATTCTAAACTTAGTTAATTTTTTTTAATTACACCTTTTATTTAATTCTAATAATTGAAAATAATATTATTTAATTTTGCAGGATGGAGATAATCTCACCGTCGTCACGCATAGCTCAGACAAATGGGTAGTTAGCGACCAACGAATAAACCATCGGCTTAGACGGGCCGGATTTTATGAAGCGTCGTTGATTCGTCATATCCAAATCGACCACGCCCCCGTCACCTCTATGGTCGAGCGTTGGAGAAAAGAGACCCACACCTTTCATCTAAGATGGGGTGAGGCCACAATCACACTCCAGGATATTGGCATCTCACTCGGTTTATGGGTCAATGGGCTTGGGTTGGTCGGAGGAAAAATTGTTGGTCCAGATACCGACCACCCATACTGGGATACATATGCCGAGTCTGCTCTCGGACAGGTAAACAATTTCATTCTGATTTCCCTATTTAGTGTACCTATTTTATGTTTTATATTATTTCTAGCTTTAATATTTAAAAAATGCTAATATCAGGCACCAGGAGGCTACAGTAAGGGGTATAAAATCAATTTAAACTGGTTAAGAGATACATTTAGTAATATCCCTGATGAAGCCACCGATGAAGTTTTGGATAGACATGCACGTGCCTACATTCTGTACATGATCGGTTCTTGGTTGATGCCGGACCAATCAGCAACGCATGTCCATCCGTTATACCTTGGCTTCCTAGCGGATTTTGATGTCTGTGGCCAATATGCTTGGAGAGCAGGGGTCCTGGCCTTTCTTTATAAGGAACTCGATAAAGCATGTGCTCCTACGAAGAATAAAATTTGTGGATGCATTACATTACTTCAGGTAAATTCTTTATTTTTCACAGCTAGAATTTTGCAATATTGGTTTTCTCTCTTATAATCTGAAACTTTATTTATAGATCTGGTCATGGGAGCATATGTATATAGGAAGACCGGAGAATATTAAAATAACTGGCATGGATATCCCCGGAAAGCCGCTCGGCTGCTGGTGGAATGGGAAGAGAGCGTATAAGGCTCCTCGTCGAGTGCTTAGGTACTATAGAGATGAGTTGGATCGCATGGAGGCGGCTCAGGTAATCATAATTTAGGTAATTAATTTTGTTTTACAATTTTGAAATACCTTAATCACAATTTTTTTACTATGTTATTTGCGCAGTTTCTGTGGACGCCTTATACAGCAGATCGTTTACAACACTTACCCGGCATCTGTCTCGAAGGAAAGCCGGTTTGGCGGGCTCGATGCCCACTCCTCTGCATTAATGTCTTTGTTATGCACCTCCCGGATAGGGTATTGCGACAGTTTGATAGATTGCAACATATTCCTGTCCCGCCGCCTACGCCTATGACAGTAGAGGGAGACATGCGAGGAGGAAATACGGAGCGTGATTGGAGGGAGCATCATCATCAGTATTTGCTGAGATGGGAGGATAGGCAGTGTAGTATTAACTTACAGCAAATAGGTGACCACACAGCCACCGACGCTACCAAAGTATATCTACAGTGGTATAAGCGTGTCACCATAAGATATCTTTCTGCTCCTCCCAAACATCTCGCGGTATGAGCTTAAAGGCCACATGGAACGAGATTTGGTAGGTTGAATTCTTTATATCATATTACTTTTTAACATCCGGCGGTATGAGTCAATACTTATTTCTTATTTCTAATGTAACGACAGGCTCGTGGGTTGCATCTCGTATAAACAATGGTGCAGGAACCATACCCGACTGATGCTGGTCCGGCATCTCAGGCTCGATTTTCAAATGTCGACCAATTAATTGGTGATGTATTTGGTTCATATGGTATTTCTCAACATTTATCGCCGGCACCGGAGCCACAGTATCAACCGGCACCGGAGCCGCAGTATGAACCGGCACCGCAGCCGCAGTATGACCCGGCACCAGAGGCGCAGCATCAAGGAGATCCAGCGCAGCAGGATCGGTGGTTTGGATCACCATACCATCAGCAGCAACCCTGGCATACCGGACAGGCTCAACAACACCAGTCTTAGGGATCAGGTTTTGCAGAACAGCCGTCTTGGGGGTTAGGTTTTGTGCAACAACAGCACCCTTGGGGGTCAGAATTTACGCAGCCAGGGGGCCAAGGTTTTGTGCAACATCAGCCGCATGAAATCGGGACAGGTTCTTCGCTACAACCGCCCAGTTGGAACACGGATTTAGCGTCCTACGCAAATTTGTTGGGAAGCAACACATATCCGACACCTGTCCCACATTCAGGTTCAGGATTTGTGGATCAACAGCCTGTCCAAGACGCTGCTGAAGACGAAGCTGAAGCAGAAGCAGAACTCGAACCCGAAGCAGCAGAGCAGACGCCGACGCCGACGCCGCCATCTATCCAAGAAACAGGTGGTTCCTCCAGTCATCCCAGGAGGCATAGGCTTATGTCAAGCCTTCTCGGATTTCATAAGGAAAAAGGAAAAGGAAAAAAATAGTATTTAATTTTTACAAACAGATAGTATTTTTCATATTGGAAATTTGACAGATTCATTTTGATATTATAAATTTCACCGTCGAGATAGAAATCGGATAGGAATTTTTGGCATTGTAAATTTTGACGGATTCATTCTGTAAAAAACATTGATATAGTGAAATTTTATTATTTAATTTAAATATTTTTTTGTCTATTTATTTTTATTTTATTTTTAAGAATTATAATATAATTTTTAAATAGTATTATAATAATAATAATATGATAATTATATAATTAATAATTATAATTAATTATTTAAATAATTAAAAAAAACAAATGGGGCGGGTTCTGGGAACCCGCCCCCTATACATTTGTATAGGGGGCGGGTTCTGGGAACCCGCCCCCTATACATTTGTATAGGGGGCGGGTTCCCAGAACCCGCCCCCTATTCTGGGGGTGGGGGTGGGGGGGGGGGTGGGGGCAAACCACCCCATATTGATAATTTTAATTTTTACCCCCCTATTTTAATAATATAATTTTAAATTATTATTATTATTTTAAAAAAAAACCCCATGTATAGATATGTTATCTGATAACCCAATTTTAGGTATTTTATGTTGAAAATCCTATACCTTTGACCTTTGAAGTAATCACAAACCACAATAAGAGTCGCAGCGGAAAACCTATTAGGATCACGTAAATCAAATCTACTTGAAAAAGAATAACCGGACAACTACCAAAACACGACAAGTTATTAGAAGAACACACCTTTTTCACCCCTTTTTTAAGTCCGCAATGTGCAAACGTTCAGAGTGGGCGGGGGTGCGGAACAAAAGCGAAGCAACGAGGGTAGTGGCCTTCTTTCGAAGGGTTTGGGTATTTCAACCAAGAAATTAAGGGTTTGACACTCCTGAAAAGCACAAGTACTTACCGTTATTTACTCACTATTGGCCTCTGGTCAAGCCCAGATTGAAATACCCGATGAACCGGTTTGAATCACATCGCATAAATCATAGAGCAAAAGGGAAGGGAAATAAATACTCGAAGAAGCTCAATTTTATTGAAGAACTTTCATTGTTTACATTGTTCTTTCATACAGTTACAAATCTCATTCGTAAACTTCACACTATATAAGAAGAGGGTGTCATAAACTCGATAATAATGTGTTTGTTCAAAGAAGAGGACAAATCTCTTTCTTATGGAGTATCTGCCGGTCATTCATAGAGGTCGGATACCCTGTCCATGGGTATCCGCTGTTTATGTATAAGAAGGGTAGACATCTTATCCGTGGGTATCCGCCTATGATTTTGTTTAGTTTTGTTGGGTTATTTTGGTTCCATATGCAGAGAACGGGGTTTCTCCTAATTCTCGAGATTTAGTCCTTTCAAAGTCACAAATCTATTTCAGCATTCCGTCAGTATAGACCTACTTCATGGTTTTGTTTGAAACTTATTATTTAAGACTTGTTTCGGAAAATAAGCTTTTCATCTTATTTCCCCTGCCATGAAGAAATAGGTTACTCCATATCTATAGAAAGGAACGCGGAGTTTCCTCCGGGTTCCGGCCACAAATAACACACTTTTTTAGAAGAACTCGGTTGAATTTTTTTTAGTGGTCCATTTCGGGCCAAGGGATATCAAACACCGTAAAGTGAGAAACTTGTTGTTTTCTTTCTCCTTTTTTTAAGTTTCTCACCTCGTTTTTCTTGAAAATATTTTGGGAAATTGTAGGTAGAAAGATCCTTGGATTCTTTCTGACTATTGAGATTTGGAATTTCTGTTGGATTTTTCTTATGATTGAAAGTTAGAATTTTTGGAACTTAGAACCATCCTTTTTTTCATTTGCCATGGGGCTTGATTTTATTAGGTAGTTGCCATGATGGATACCCTACTTTTTTGTACCTGTAAAAGTACATTTAGAGGCATGGAAATGGGGTACTATATCTTGTGAGTAGCGTCCTTCTTTCTATACATGCGCGACAGTGGGTCCCATTAAGGAGATGCCCACCGTCTTATTTTAGGCGGGCACCCTAAAGGAAACAGCCTTTGCTTGGCGTGGCCGGGCACCCCTTGAAGCGGGTACCTGACATTGGAATGCCCGCTTGGGGCGCCCGAGGGTGATCAGGAAGCCAAGATTTTCTTGGTCAACGCTTTCAGAAATCTCCTTTATTGCATGGCACGCCTCGTTTTCAGGCCTCTTTGACCGCTTTTCTTCTTTTTATATTGGGGAAGTATCCCTCTTCCTCCTCATTTTCACAAGGAATCATGTCGGTTATCGAGTCCATCGGTTCTTCCCATCTGGGGGTGATTTCTGTTAGAGACATCATTTCTCTTGACGATGTTCGCATTTTCTATTCGAGATTTGACGATGCCCGGTGCAAAGAAGTTCTGACCCAGCTAGAGGATCATGTCGGGAGAGTCATCCCTTTGCCTTCAGCTTTGCTGCCTTTGCTTTTCTTTGCCATTCTTCATATCATTCCATAGTATCCCGCTCTGATGAATCGGCAAATGCTTTATGATGCTGAAAAGACGATTCAATCCATTCATGGAGCGAGTTTGATTGAAGAGTGGCTGAGGTATCGTTCCCTCCGGGTGTTGAGTCATATCTTCCGGAAGCAGACATTTATGTCCAGTGTCCTTGTGGTGCCTGGTTCTACTAGAGGTCTAGAGATGCTTCATTTAGAGTGTTTTCTTGCACGGTTAGAAGAGACTGAGGCTGTCATTTTGTACGCATGTCTTCCTAAAAATTTACCCGACCATAGCTATTAATGAGATTCCTTCTTTGTCTTTTTCTTGTCTTTGGAATTGATGTCCATATTATTTCATCTTGTTTTATTTGCCCGTTTAGGAATCTTGGAATTTTCGAGACCACTCCCTTTTTTGTGGGGCGGGTACTCCATCATAGGGTATCTGTCCGCTTTGATTTGAGGGGGTTGCCCGCCCCTCTTTTTTCGGTCATTCTTGATGTTTGTGGAAGCGTTCTCCTTTTTTGAACGTTATATACCATTTTATGCGTGAGCCTTAAATACCTTCCTCATAAATTAAGATGGTGGCGTCCATTCTTCTTCCTAATTTCTAGTGAGAATAGAATGGCTCGTAACACCGGTTCTTACCGCACTTTGCAAGTGTGGGAGGTCCCTATTAGGGATATCGTCCCTCTTTCGGCTTTCCGTATGGTGAACCCTCGTTTTACCGATCCTCGGTGTGAGGCTGTGTTGGCCAAGATCGAGGGTCATGTGGGTCTGCCCTTTCGCTTGACTCCCCTGGCTTCGAATGATTTTTCTCATCATCCTTGATGCCATTCCTGTTCATCCAGGAGAGATGATCATGGAGATGCTCAATGTCGCAGAGGATAAGCTCAATTCCATTTACGAGGCTTACTTGATTACCGACTTTCTTAGGGACCGCTCCGTCCATATCCTGAGTGGCATACAGGCTCGGAGGGCTACCATACTTACTTTTGCCGATGGGTATGGCGTTGATAGGTAGGCGCATACACCTCGCGAGGGGCATCGCTTTGATATGGTAGAGAAGGCTGAGAGGAAGCTTCAGAGCCTTGAATATTGGTTTGTTCATCCTTGTATCTCGGAAAATGTATTTGGCAGTCTTTTTTAATGGAATGCTTGTTTCTTTCTCTTTTTTGGTAGCTTTTCTCATTTCAACAAATGCCCCCTATCAATGAATTTACACGACTCCTCTTAGTTGTCGGTATGAAGTTGATAGCAATCACTTTTTGTAGCCCAATTCTTTTATGAGCATGTGCCGTGTTTAGTTTTAAAGTCGTTGCGGAAGTTTCATGGAATTTTTGTTGCTGCTTAAAAATAACGTAGAAGCACAGAATGGAGAGTGGATCCTAGTCGTCATCCGTTACTTATAACTAACAAACATTTAAACTCCGACAATAGCATAGATAACAGGAATTTACTACCCATAATCTGAATGCTGAACTTTTTTTTATTTTTATCTGCAACATTACTTTCGAATGTTTACAAATTTGAAGAAAGGAATGCGAAAAATAATTATTCATGTCATTGAATTTTGTGGAGTTTTCGTCATTGATGGGATTCTTTTTGCAAGCCTAAAGGTCCTCTTCCACCAGGGACCACGGGGTATACAGCCCATGCCCAAACCTATAACGGCAAGCTGTGAACTATACCAGGCTTGTTAAGAAGTTCCAGCCGTGGAGAGTATTTTCTTTGACAAGTTTGGATTTTTGGAGGATTTTCTAATTGAAAAGGGTACCTTCACAGATAGAGAAATGCTCACAATTCGAACCTTTAATGGCGAGATACAATAGATCTTTATGCCCAGTTAGCAGTAAGTCCCTAAAGCTTTGGGAACCTTTGTAGATAAAAAGTTGGCGTTTGGAATTAGCGATTCTTCAATGACGATAGGATTGACTTTCCTATTTGTTTTTTTGATTTTTTAGATGCTTGAAAGTAATTTGGTTGATGAAGGCATATAGAGTTTAGATTTCAGAAGATGAGGAGAAGTTTCGGTCATCATGAGGACATGGAATTTTAGTTATGAAGTCATTGCGGACATGGTGATTTAACGTCATAATATACAAGGGTGAGGTGTTAGTTTAAAGTCGTCATGGACATGGTGGTTTAACATCATTAGGAACATGATAGATTTGAGTATTTGTTTATGATTTGTTTTTCTTAAAGGCAAGATTTTGCTTGTGATGTTGGCGGACTGAGTACCCGCCGGTGGGGCTACTCGTTGTTTATAGAGAAGGAGGGGTCCCGCCTTGGGAGTTGAACCGTCTCATGCGTGGGCGGACGCACTTCTTAGGAACCGCCATGTCTCTTGGGAGGCAATGTTTCACTTAAAGTTTCAATGGTGCATTTTGGGATTTCTTGATGTTTTTTCATCCTGTATAAATAGAGTGGATGTCTTCTCTTTCATTTTCCATTTTCAAAAGAGGAGAAAAAATATGACAAATAGTGAATCTGTTAACTCCTTCTTCCCTGGGATGATCTCCATTAAGGAGATTGTTCATTATCCTGATGTTCCGTCGTGCTGGCCTGACTCTACTGTTGCCCAATGTGAAGATGCCATTCAGTAGATCGAGAAGCACATCGGTTCCCATCTTCTTGCTGACTCTCTTTTGCTTAGCATTATCTTTCATGGTATTTTGAGTTGTCTCCTTCCTCGTCTAGTGCTTTTGCCTCTCATTTCCCTCGACGTTGCGGAGAATCAATTTCACTCTGTGTTCAAGATGGGGCTGATTTCTGACGCTTTGAGGAACCGCTCGATCAGGATCTTCCATCGCATATATCAACAGAGGAGCATCCTTTAGTCATATGAGCGGGAGGAGGACATCAATGGTGACTCGAAAGCACGCCGCTGCGAGCAGGTGCATCGGGAAATAGTGGCGAAGGCCACGCGTTACTTGAATGATCTTGAGTTTTTCTTTACTGATCCTCGTCATGCTATACCTAGACCTTGAAATGTTTGAATGAAAAAACTTTTGTCTTTGTTTTTCTTATGATTGTCTCGTGTTTGTAGACTTTCGTTTTCATTCCTTTTTTTGCAGCGCAGCGATAATTTGATGACTGGTTGAGAAATCTCTCATTTTTTGTTTCTCTCTTTATTTTATTACAGAGAGGAGAGGTATTGACTGCGAGCAGTGAGAGTGTTGCTGGGTTCGCATAGCACCATCGCTAGGTTCGGCAAGCATCAAGTATACAATTTCAAAAAATCTAGAGTGCTAAGCAAACCGAACCAAAGATCTAACTAGAGAATTGGGGTATTTAAAGCATGTAAACAACTTTACACTATGTGAACAAGGAATACAACCTTTGTAGACCGGTCCTTCACTTCTAAAGCTCCATGTAATAATCTCTTAGCTCCGAGTAGTGGTATCCTGGACTCTCCTTAGGCTCCACTAGGCGAAAGGAACGAGTTTGCTTAAGGATCTTCGAGGCCGAAGATGATCTGCGTCGAAGAATCTCTAACTCAAGATATCTCTTCACTAATTGAGGAATTAGTGAAGTAAACAATCTATACTAAATGGCTAGTTTGGTATAGATTGATGAAGTGGGAATTTTACTCACTTTAGAATTATTTTTCTCTTTTTCTTTTTCACCTCACTCAAAACCTAAAGAGTGAAGAAGGAGATGAAGAAGATGAACAAGTGTGAACCCTTTCAACCATGGGTGAGAAAATATCACAAATGATATTCGTAGAGACTTAACCATGGCTAAAGATAATGGTTGAGTTAATAAATATCTGGAGTAAAACAAAATTAGTGGACTTAAGTCAAGACTTCTACATGCTTCCACAAGCATCTTTAGCCATGCTAATTTTCCACCTAATTTGATTTTTCTCTTAATAATTAATCACCCAAATTATCTTTAATTGGGTATGAGTCTCATACACCCAAGTCCAATGTATCATCTAGTATGACACAATAATAAATACATTAATATATATCACAAATATATTTAAATGTATTGGTAGAAAAGAAATTCTTAAGTGAGCTAATATTAGTTAATATATATTAATATATCAAATATATAATTATATATTAAATTATTAAATCAACACTTGATTTAATAATCCGGCTATATCACATATAACCGACTAATATCATTTATATCAACTTATCGAATCAACACTTGATTCAATAACCCGGCTATATCTCATATAACCAACTGATATCATATATCGCGAGATTAGAATATTGTACACGTATCAATCTCGGTCCCACACATATCACATATGTGCCCTACTTCATTTCGCTTGAGCCAGGAAACCTCTGTGTAGGACTCTAAAGGCTTATCAATACGCCAGCAGTAGGTAATGATCATATTAGTTACCCATAAACCGTCAGCAGTACTAGCTGGACGTAACGGCTACCCAGGTATTAAACGATCATAAGATCAACAAGCAAGTTTGTTCATACTTCCGTGAATCTAGTAAGTAACACTACCGTATAGTCCGGTTTCTTCGTCTGATATGTTGCATATCGAGTCTGGGGGTGGTAAACGTCAGACCCCAATAGCCTGATAAGTCATGCCGATGTGAGGCTCATAACGGGTCGAGAAACTACTGATAACACTTACTAGTAAATCTCATCATCAACCCTGGCCAGGGACTTCCTGTTATAGCCAATCAAGCATAGCGCAACATCAATCCCCAATACCGGGAGAGAAGAAACCCCTCTTATCGCTCATTGCCTCCATGTGACTCGGGATTGTACCTAAAATCCACCTGTTTGCACGCTCTCTTGAGCATGGTAGGGAGGAAATCAAAGCACAGTGGGAATCACACAAGACTCTATGACGATCTCTGGTTTACAGACTAACATGTACCAGTGTCACCAGAGAACTGCTATCTGACGATAGGTATAATACCATCTAGGAGTTCTTGGTGAGTCTTGTTCGGTGTACCCATTCTCCAATGAGCACATGTGTACAATCTTTGATGTCAAACACCAATGGATGTGGGATCATCCGTCGCCCCATACAGGGTCAAGAAACATACACACTAGTCTACTCTGGAATATCGATGCCCTGTCTCGATACTCTCTCGACTAGGAACAATTAAATGATGAACTTGTGGACTACCCTGGCCTTACTAGTATGATCTGCATCATAGTCCTGGTAGTCAAGTACACATCCTAAGGGCTTTATCAACATATAACGGAGAGACAGTATAACAATACAAGTATACATGTTAAAATAAAGAGCAACCAGATAGCATACTATCATGTCAAGCAAGAAAGTCCTCTCTATATATGTCCAAGCATCCACTATAATATACAATCATGTACAATAATAATCTCTAGGGCATACATATAACTAACAAGTGTTAATGGAAGGTGTCTATGAAAAGGGTGTCCGCCGAGAGGAGTCTTCGCCTAAGGGAGTCCAACCGCCGTGCATGTGAGCAGTTGTTTCTCTTTGGAAATGGTGCATCCCTTGGTATTTTGTGGTTTCATAAAATCGGTCGCACCTTTCTAGGACCCAATTAAAAGCCCTCTAACTCTATGAATAGAGTGGGTGATCTTCCCTTCTTTGTTAGGGAGGAATCATAGCTAATAAAGAGTCGACGAATTCTTCATTCCCTGGGATGATTCCCATCAGGGAGATCGTCTCTTATAAAGACGTTCGGTTCTTCTAATTATACTGATTTCCAGTGTAACGACATGCTTCGTTGACTTGAAGAAATGTGGGGAAAGTGGTTCCCCTTCGTTCTCCTCTTCTTCAGATGATTTTCTTGGCTATCTCGAACGCTCTTCCCGACCGCTCAGAGCCCATGTCGCTTCAGGCTTTCGATGTTGTGGAGACCGAGGTGAATTCCGTCTATAAGATGGGCTTGGTTAATAAAGAATTGAAAGATCACTCAACCGTCCTTTTATATCACATTTACGAGCAAGCGGTGATTATTTCCTCTTATGCTAAAGAAGAAGAGATCGTTGGCGATCCAGAGGCTCGTTGGCATGAAGCCGTGCACAAGGAGAGGGAGGATGACGTTTGGGATGCTTTGTATGGATTCATCTATGAATTTATCAACCCTTGTACTACAAGCAGTATATTGCCTATTTGAATGATGATGAATAAATAAAATAATGTTTGTTTCAAATGATTGTCTTATCTCTTTTTTCTCTTTTTTTTGAAGACAGATTCTCTTTTTTTTGTTCATGAGTAGAGCATTTATCTGAGGCGTGAATATCTGCGGTGGATACCTAAGTTGAGGGTATCTGTCGCAAATGCTCAAGATAGGGGAAAATTCTGTTGCGGATACCCAAGTGAGGGGGTATCCGCTGTGGGTCTCCATGAAGTCTCCAGTGTTCCATCGGGTGCTTAAGATTTGTAAAGCGATGGGCCTCTTTAGATGGGGTAGGTAGGTCACATGGTTCCCCCTATTGGTTTGTTAGGCTGAACTCTTGACCTCCCTCCTCTATATAGGACAATTCAAATTGGATTTTTTAGAAGGAAATCCATCATTTCAATTTGCAGAGAGAGAGAGGGAAACAATAGGGAGAAGGAAATCCATCATTTCAATTTCGACTCTAAAAATAGCTTCTTTGCCCCCGAATTGGTCTGGGCGGACACACTATGGGGTCCCTCTGCTTCGACTAGAGGGAGACAAAGGGGTATCCGCTCGGGCGGGGATACCTTCTACCATTGGATGCTTGCTTCGACAGGCCTGCCTTCGAGTCGTGGGTATCCACGTGGGCGAATACCCTCTATGGGGGATTTAAAATTTATCCTTTTTAAGTATCATGGCTAAGTTTTTAATGAACTTGGCTCCTCCTTTTTTGCTGAACGTTCTCGAGAGTCTCAGGCCCTTTTCTTTCTTTCTTCTAATGTGCACTGATTGTTTTGTTCTGGCGTGTTCTATGAAGTTCTATTTACCGCAATCAAGACGGTATCACATGAAGCTAGACGCGATGAGCACGAGTCGTCTATGGAAGGACTTGTTAGGGTTAGGGTTAGGTTAGTTTGAGTTAAGATAATGCTTACTTCATCCTTTGTGTCTCACTTAATGTTGATGCTAAGATAATCGGCAACAACTTGTAGAGTGTTTGCTATTGTGTGTGAAATCCCTACTTATTGTCCCTTATCCTTCTATTCTAGGCTCTTATCCATAGCTTCCGGCCAAACAAACATAAGCGGTCTCAGTTAGAAATCACCGCTATCATGTAGGATGGGATACCTACAGAAGCCAATTGCGAGTCTTTGGTCGGAGTTCAATCTACAAGGTGTTGGGCAAAGGAAGGAGTAATGCACTTCTCCATATAACTTGCAAACTCACTTAAGAGATTGCAGGATCAAAGAAAAGCATGGAAATTCCAAAAAGCCATAACCATGGTAAATATGGTATGAAAATGTGCAAAAAAGGCTTGTATTGATTTGTGAATTGGAATACAAACTAATGAGATCAATAATCTCCCCTTAACTCTGCAAGCTCAAGAACTGAGGTTGCAAAATCAAGATGAAGTAAAGAACTCAAGATTAACAAAATGAAAATTACAAAATATCATTTAAACTAAAAACTTGGTCTAAACTTGGACTCCTTGGCTTGCTCTGTGATCTTCTATTTTTAAGCATTTCAACTGCAAAAAGAAATGATAAAAATGGACCGATGAGTCAACATAGGGCACACAGAAAAAAAACGAGGTGATTTGGAGCTAGTGGGGCCGCTATTTGCGGCCAGATGGATTAAATGGGCGGCCAAATAGCGGCCAAGTGGGCACGTCTTGCTTCAGTAGTCTTTTGATGCTACACTCTTCTCCTTTTCAAGGTTACGTTTGCAAAATCTTTAACATTTGATCTCAGATGAATAGGAGTCCAAGATGAAGGCTCTTTTTGTCTTCTATGAATACGCGTCTCTTCAAATCTTGTTAGACATCGTGCATGCCTCCTTCGTGCTTTGTGTTGCCTCCTTCGTGTGTCATGCTGTCCGAGACACGAATGACCATCGTTTTATCTTGTCCCTTGTACTGGTAAGCGGCGCCTGACGGATTTGAATAGCCGAAACCTATATTTTATGTCCTGAAATCATCATAACTGTTGAGAATGTGCGTGATTTGCATTATTCTGGATTGGGAACCTATAACCTGTAATCATATAGAAAATACAGATTAAAAGCACCTATCTATATGCAAATGTGATTAAGAATGAGTGGTATCGAAATGCAATAATATGCTATAAACAAATACCAGCAAACTTATCTTTTGCTTTTCCCGAACAAAACCGTCTTATTTTCAAAATCCTAACCCCACTTTCACAGGGAATGCGATTGTACTGAGCCTATGCAACAAGCTGTTCAATTTCTAGGGTGCCCTAGTAGGAGGGGTTTTGTCTCCTAAGGGTTTTCAGCGAACTACACCCACAAAATCCCGTCAAGCTAGTTTTGTGAGATAACAGTCGATTCTAATTTTAAAGTTCAATATCTAAGCTAAAAATTCTATCATCCTAAATTAGAAATATAGAACACTTATTTTTCACACCTTACTTCTTATTTAACTTAAGATTCTATACGTCTTTATGTGCTCGTGCAAATAGCGTCGTTACGTTTCAAAAAACTTCGATTAGTGTTTTCATGCCACAAATACGGACCGGACAAAACTTCAAAAGGATCACACGAGTTTGTAAAGATTTAAAATTTTCTTAAGTTTCATTCTCCAGCTAAGCCTCAAATCCAGAATTTCTATCATTTTTAACAAAAAAACTAAGCCTTATTCTTCACTCCACCTTTTACTTGTTTTTGTTCATACACACTTTCGTGAACGTACAATAGTCTTTATCATCATGTAAAACTTTCATATCTCCGTTAAAAAATATTTTTATGAAAAAACTCATCTTCAGCCAAGATTATTCTCACACAAAGAACCGTGAAGAATTTTAACTCAGAGAGAACACTTACTTGACTTTGTTTATATCGGACTTTCTAGGTTTCTTAGCAAGTTTTGGGCCAATGCACCCAAATCATGGTTTTAAAGTATTAGGTGTAAAAACACCGCAGCGGAATTAATTGCCCAAGTCGTCTAAGTCCTCAAATAAAAAGACTTATTTTATGCATGAAAATCATAAGAATTCAATGTGAATGGAGACATTTCTAGTTGTTCATATTATTTTAAGATCAAAAATGTGTTTGTGTAGATCAGGTATGTAATTACTCCAATCAAGTTTCATATGGGTTATCTTTCAGACTTAGCCTCCATTAAAACTTTCAATAATATCTTTTCATATCCACTTCACTTTATGAACTATTCTTGATATTACTTATTTCAGAACAAACATGTTTGTTCCTATGAAAGTTTATCAATTTCTAAAAGTTTTTAAGACATTTAAACTTGTCATCAAATTTGCAAAACGCATGACACGTGCAAAATGATGCAAAGACGTATATTAGCTAAGGTTAAACTCAAAAGAGGGTAATCTTTCGGGTTTTCAATTTCTGAAAATAGGATTTAGTTATTTCTATCTTATCAAACTAAACCATTGGTATTTCGAATCTAAGATATCTCACTAGCTAACCTGATGACAAAGTTTTTTTGTTTTAAAATATTTTTCAATTTTTAAGGGTTTTCAAATATATATCAAAATGCGGAATTTACATATGAATGCAAATATAGAAAGCTCACCAAGCATACCTCCAAACTTAAATTGGACAATGTCCTCGCTATCATGCTATAAAAAGAAGGTCAAAATCATTGAGCTCTCAAAAACATGTCGAAGAGCGTTTTTTAGCTCTCTTTTTTAAGGGAATTTCACCTGACAAGAAATTTCCCAAAAAGAAAACGAATATTCACACGATAAGAATAATTATTTACAAGAACAAGAAATCAGTGTATACATACCCCTCCCCCCCCCACCTTATTTGAAACAGTGTTTCCACTATTTATGGCTGGAAAAGTAAAGTGTGAAGGATAGACGGAAGAAGATCAAGTAAGGTAAATTGGCTCCTAGAGCTCCTCCGATGGTTCTGTGGAAAAGAACGGTTTCAATTTTTGTCCGTTCAGTTTGAATAATGAACCGTCCTTTGGATTCTCCAAATCTACTGTACCGTGCAGGCATACACACCGCACTTGAAATGGTCTTGTCCGGCGAGATCGCAACTTACGCGAATGAAGATGCAGTTGGGTATCATAAAGAAGGATTCGTTGTCCTGGTGTGAACGTTTTGCGCACACGGCATTTATCATAAAACACATGTGTCCTGTTCTTTACGAAAACCACGTTATCGTATGATTCATTTCGAAGCACTTTTAATTCGTTCAGTTGCAGCTTCCGAAAACTGCCCGCTTGGGTAAGGTCAAAGTTCAACTCCTTGATCGTCCACATCGCTCGATGTTCAATCTCGACAGGGAGATGACAAGCTTTATCAAATACAAGCCGATAAGGAGACATGTCAAGATCAATCTTATTTGTAGTACAGAATGCCCAAAGAGCATCGGTTAATTTTGAAGGCCGATCCTTACGGTTCTTGAAAACCGTTTTCTCCAATATCTACTTGATATGTCTATTCGAAATCTCATCTTGTCCGCATGCTTGGGGGTGATAAGGCATTGACAACTTATGGTTGATTGAGTACTTCCGCATCAAGACCTCAAAAGATCGATTGAAGAAGTATGTCCCGTTATCGCTTATGATCGCGCGACGGTGCCCAAACCGAGAAAAGATATTTTCCTTGAGAAATTTAACGACAACCTTGTTATCGTTAGTTCGGCTTGAGATGGCCTCGACCCATTTCAAGATGTAATCAAAAGCTAATAGAATATACGGGTTCCCAAAGGAGTTAGGAAATGGGCTTATGAAATCTAGACCCCACACATCGAAAATCTCAACAACCAAAATTGGTTGGAGCGAAATCTGATTTCTCCTGGAAATTCGGCCTAAGTGTTGACCTCGGGAACATGTCTTGTAATATTCATGTGCATCCTTGAATAACGTCGGCCGGTAAAAGCCATATTGCAAGACCTTTTTAGCAGTTTTCTTAGAGCCGAAATGATCGCCATACGTTTGATCGTGGCAGAAAGACAGAACACTCTGGAACTCATTGTTGGGTACACACCGATGAATGATTTGATCAGGAAAATATTTGAACAGATAAGGTTCAACCCAGTAAAAGTGTTTTACTTGGGAAAGAAATCGATATTTGTCCTGTTTTAACCATTCGTTGGGTGCAAGTCCAGTTGGAAGGATGTTCACAATATCTTTGAACCATGGTTCACACGATATTGTCAAGAGATGTTCGTTGGGAAATGTTTCATTGATTGGCACGAGAAGCGTTGGAGCAGAAAGGAGTCGAGAAAGATGATCAGCTACTACACATCCACTCTTGTCTTTGATTACAAGATTGAATTCATGGAGCAAGATAATCCAACGTATTAACCAGGATTCATCCTTTTTAGCAAAAAATGCCTCAGAGTTAAGTGATCAGTGTAACAAACGACTAGGGAGACGATGAGGTACGACCTGAATTTTTTTTAAAGCAAATACAACAGCTAAAAACTCTTTCTCAGTTGTTGCATAATTCAATTGAGCATCATTCAGGGTTTGAATTGCACAGTAAATTATGTATGGCTTCTTGTCGATATGCTGTCCTAAGAAATCCACCAAACCTAAACCCAAGTCAACCGAAGACCGCACCGATGGCAAAATCGGAAGCATTACATATAATTTCAAACGGATGATTTCGGTCAGGGGACTACAGAATGGGAGCGGTTGTGAAAGAGCGTTTCAGAGATTCAAAAGCGGTCAAACATTCCGAGTTGAAATGAAATGTGGCATCCTTAGCTAAGAGAAGAGTCAAGGGCCTATCAATTTTGCTTAAGTCCTTGATAAACCGTCTGTAGAAACCGGCATGGCCAAGAAAAGAACGGATATAGTTGACGCATTTGTGGGAAGGTAGGTTAGAAATGATGTCGATTTTTGCCTTATCAACCTCTATACCACTTTATGAGATGATGTGTCCTAAGACAATTCCTTCACAAATCATGAAGTGGCATTTCTCCCAATTCAGAGTCAGATTCTTTTCGTTATATCGGGTAAAGAAAACATCAAGATGTTGCAAGCACCCGTCGAAAGAGTCTCCAAAAATGGAGAAATCGTCCATAAAGATTTGCAGAAAATACTCGACCATGTCAGAGAATATCCTCATCATACACTGCCGAAATATAGCGGGAGTATTGCATAACCCAAAGGGTATGCGGCGGTATGAGAACGTGCTGAAAGGACAAGTGAAAGTGGTTTTATCCTGGTATTTTCAGTTCTCCTATACCGAGTTGCAACGGGTCTCGGACAAGTAAATCGTAGGCTAAATACGAAAGCTGGGTTATGCAATACTCCCGCTAAATACGAAAGCTGGGTTATGCAATACTCCCGCTAAATACAAAAGCTGGTTAACACTAAGGGTTATGATCGGTCGACCATGTCCTGGTATTTCAGTTCTCCCATACCGAGTTGCTCATAGACTAAATACGAAAGCTGGTTAACACTAGCACCGAGATCTTGAAGAGCGTGGTTGATGTTCTTATCCCCAATGGTAATTGAAATTGTAGGACAACCAGGGTTCTTTCGTTTTTCAAGTAAATCTTGGGTAAGAGTATCACTCACGTTACTTGCTAAGAAAACCTTCTTCGGTACTTGAGATCTCCTTTTCTTAGTGCACAAGTCTTTAAGAATTTTAGCATGAGAGGGGACTTGTTGGATTGCATCTAAGAGGGGAATGTTGATGTTAATTTGCTTAAATAACTCCACAACCTTCTCCATTTATACACTTGGTTTATTGGGCCTCAGCCGGTTTGGAAATGGAGCTTTGTTTAAAGTGGTTGGGTCCAATGTTTCTAGAGTAGGTTGTGGAAACGGAACGGATGCCAAAACTGGTGTTTGAGTGGAGTGAGATGTGGGTCCATTTTAAGCAGCAGAATTGGAAGGAAACCCGGTAGAGAATGGAGAACAAGTTTAGAAGAAGTTGGAATGGAAGAAGAAGTGGCTGCTGAGGTGTCATCATCGTCGTCGTTTGGTGCGCCAATGTTGGTGTTCAGCAATCTTCTCGGTCTCAATGTAGTAACTGCACTCACATTATGATTCTGTTGTTCAAGAACAACATACGCATTATGTGAGAGACCAGGATTTGGTAGTGGTTGAAATGGAAGCTTCACATTCTCTCTCTCACTCATTGCCGCGTTTAACTGTGCAATCTTTGCTTCGATGGTTTTAATGCTTTGGCCGTGAGAAGCGGTATGTTGCATGAGATATTTGATTGATTCTGTGAAAAAGTGTGTAGTAATAACCGCAATCAATAACGGTGTCGCATGTAGCTAGCCGAGATGAGTACGAGTCATCCGCAGGGATTCGTAGAACTTTTAATCTTGCTTTAGACGAGTTGATTAGAGTAAAAGAAGAAAGGAGAATAGATTCTAGATCGATATTAAATACGGATGTAGAATATATATAGTTTTAATATCTAGTTTAAATACGGATGTAGAATCTATAAAGAAGAGGCTTGTAGGGTTTGTTAGGATTTAGTAGTCATGGATGACTAATAAAGATTACTTCTTTTATCTTTTGATGGATTTAAAACTAGATAGATAGTGATGAATGAAAATTAGGTTTCTTGGAAGAAACTAGGTTTTCCCCATTATTGACCCTTATCCCTTCATTGATCTTTATTCATGTCTAGCCCTTAACAAAACAATTGTTAATCTAATCTCAAATCGTGGTCGAGACTATCAATAAATTGATAGCGCGCCCAATCAGGATGTTAACGATTCTTTTGCTAAAGTTTATAAAATTTATACGACTTAAAAGAAGTTAAAATATTTTCCCATCCATTGTTCTACCCTAATCCTACGAACCCTATCAACCGGAGAATTATTCGCGCATGATAGAGATAGAAGAAGAAAGGATAGAGAATGAAATCATGATTATAATGCAGAAATTAAATACGAACTAAGTAAACTAATGATCTACCTTTATTAATCAACTTCACAATTACAAAACCTTCGAGTTTAGATTACAAGAGGAAGAAGAAGTTGCTCTCGATCTCTGTCTCGTAGGAAGTAGATGTTCCGTCGAATCTTACGTCGTCTTATCATGTCGAATCGCGGACCTGTCGTAGATCACTTATTCTTTGATGGTGATTTGCTTCGTGAAAAAGGTGATAGATTTCTATGTTTAGCCCTCGGTCCTTTATATAGCCCTGGAAGCAGAAACCCTAGATGCTATATGTGAGAGTTTTTTGATAGGATCCTACCCAAAAAATCCCAACTCCTAAGTCCCCAACACTGCCGCGGATCCGCCGCACCTATCATGATTTGGCCGCGGAAGCGCGGTTGAATAGAGGAGTTAGGGATTGCAATTTCTTCAGTGGCTTCACATTGATACGTAGAGATCTTCTACATATCTGGAATCTTCATATCTTCTCTGAGTCTCTGCCAGTATTGATTCTTCGATTTTAATTAAACTTCATCGGCAGATTTTTTATTCCCGACATCTCGATATCCCGATCTCCCGACCTGAGTTAAATCTTGCACAATATCTCCATGAATAATGTTAGTAATATTTGTTATAGAGATATTATTCTAATCATTTGTATGATATTATATCTTTTAAAGAATCTTGATTAAAATATTTGATATGATATGCATAATAAAAATATTATATTATATGCATATATTTTCCTTCATAATATTATTATAATATAAAAACATATGGTAAATAATATTTTGCAGATAAACCCAAATATTTTCTATATTTATAAAAAACACCTTTAGATATTTAAGAAAAGTAAGGAAAATGTTATATCAAATGCGCGATATTTTCGACTGAACAAATACCCCCAAACTTAACTTTGATCGTCCCAAGAAAACTAGTTATTCAAGAGAGGGAGAAAAAGAAAAAAGAAAAACCTAAATAGCACGCTTTTGTAGGCAACACGATTGCACTGAGCACGTGCAACAAGCTGTTAAACCTCTAGATATCCCTAATAGGAGGAGTGTTGTCTCCTAAGGGTTTTCAGCGGATTACACCCACAAAATCCTATAATAAAAGAAAGAAGATGAAAGTTACGTACAAAGATAAGAATTATAAAAGAAAGTGCTTGAAAATAAGAGTTTCCAACTACATCAGTTTTTCAGTTGCCATGAGCCCTATCTTAATGGTCATGAAAAGATATTAGAAATCTCATCATCTGTCAATAAAACATCGTCTTTATCCTTTCTCCCTACCTTTCTTCCAAACATCGATCATATACCCCTACATGTGTGTAAAAAACATCTCTACACTTAGAGAATTCAATTCATGCTATCATAACATTGTCCATCTTCCAAAGTACTTTATAGTCGGTGAATATTTTAGATGGAATTGCTCACATATCGTTCATGTGACCGTTAATACTTCTTGAGATACCAACCTACCGATTACTAAATGTGCTCACGCATTTAGGCGTAATTCCTCGTTTTGCAACACCTAAGACTTAGCAGTGGCTCCCAAACCAGCTGGTCTAAGGCACTAGGTGATAAAACACCCTCGCTATAATTTTTTTATGCTGCCTTAAGCAATTACAAAACCAGTGTTCATTTTTTTCTTCACCATTTTTTTTATGTTTTTATTTTTCTTCATATCAAGGCTTTTAGATAAGAGCATTTCAAGGTATTCTCTACTATCCCAAGTTTCAAGATGTGTGCAAGTGTGTATAGTAGGGTATCAACGTTCAAATGTTTGGCTTCAAGAATAGGGACTATTTTTCAGACTTATATTTATCCTCAGATTAGTAATTTCCTTCATCTTTATAACCCTTGGGACAACGGTTCATAACTACTTATTACCAGTTTCATTTAAGAAAACATCTAATTTTCTTGCTTTTCTCAAACTATTCCTATCTTTCGAATGTAATTTTTTTACTTTCAAACTTTCATTATCAAAAAAAATTTGTGCTTATATATAGTATAATGCAAAATAATGCGTGAATAAGCACAAACGTCCTCCAAATCTGTTTGCAGTAGTGTCCTCACTGATGTTATTTGTTAAGCTAAAAAAAACCTGTAGACTTGGAAGGAAAAGTTAGTAACGGGGACATGAATAAATGATAGTGAAATCCTCTCCCAAACTTTTTTTGGCTCAAAATTTTTGTAAAAATTTATTATTTTTCAAGAGCCAAAATATCCCCCCTAAACTTGAGTAAAATAATATTAAGCATTTAAAATTATGAGGGGGGTTAAAGTTATTGGTCAAAGTAAAGCCTTACAAAGACCAAAAGTCAACACCGACCATTCAAATATTTTATCGATGTTACGCGCTGGTTAGTAGAAGATCATGTCACCTATCGACGTGCAGAAGTAGGGAGGGGATAAGGGATAGAATAGAATAGGTTTACGTCTCGGTTGGTAGAGACGGAATAGTGATGGTGAATGAAAACGAGAATGTGAATGAGTGGGTATGGGAATAATAGTCACATTCTTGTATGGGATAAGAAGAAAAGGTGGTGGTTCAACTTCTTCGGGTGGAGGTTGATTAATCGCAAAATCCGTGCCATTTAGGAATGCGAGTTCGTCGGCGAAAATATCATCGAAACTTGCATCGATGGTATGATTGAACGTTTCAATGTCAATAAATATCGCGCCAGAATTCAACACACATGATTTGTCAAAAATTATAGAGGTAGGCGCCTTGAAAAACTCATCTATCTCATTCTCAAAAGAGTCTAAATCAAGTTGTCTTTCTAGAATTATCGAACTCGAAATATCAGAGTGTGAGTCATCAACACTCAATAAAATTAAAGGAAGATTAGAAGAAAAAAACAAAGAAAGTGGGTGATAAAATGGGTAAACAAATCGGGGTGTCGAGTATTGCTGAACCAGATGTGGGAAATGAAGGCTGAATATCGTTCTTTTTTTCGGTTATGCATTTATCATCAATTTCCAGGCGCATATGGGGTTCGGAAAAAACAGTTAATGGTTCGAGATGATGTTCACACGGAAGTGAAAGGACCCGATGAATTGGTGAGAAAAATTCATCCAAAACTGTGGGTTCATCATCCAATATATCCCTAGCGTCAATATCCTCAATCAAGTGAAAGTTAAAATTCTCAGACACCTCATCAAAAGCATGGTTTTCAATCAATTTAGATTCTAGAGTGGAGGTGTAGAGATCACAAGAATTGGGTGTGGTTTCATTTGAAACGGACCCTTTACAATCGGGTAAATCAAGCACTACAAAGTCGCACAACTCATCAAACCTTCTATCTTCAATTGGTGAATCATTTGGTGTACTTGATAGATTTATGAAACTAGAGTTATGGATTTCAATTTGGGATGAGGAGGTTTGATTTGGAAGGGTGTACTGCTCTCTCTCACTACCCAAATTCTCAATTTGTCCTATTGCCGTATGTTCCCCTCCGAATGGCGGCGGAGATGTTAGGACGTCTTGCCTGAGATTCAGGGCAGATGCTATTTGGTTTTATCCGTCCACCTCTCCGAAGATGCCAAGTTGATTTATGGCACCGTGTATCGGAGGTTTAGACAGATGCGGTCGATGTAGCAGACTTCGTCAGATTCCCCCTCGCTTGAGGGGTTTTTGATTGTGGGGATGCTCTTCCCTGCAGGCGCAAGACCCTGCAGTTAATTACGCTACCGCATAGCGGTAACAACTTTCTCCTTCTCCAGAATTTCACTTCGTATCGTATGTGTTGTTTGTTTGTGGATGCCCGTGGATTGTATACGGAGACTAAGTAATGCCGTCGTCCGTAGGACGTGGATTAGTCCAAATCCGTATTTACTTAGATTTGAGTTTGGTGTTTTAGTTTAAGGATACGTTAGCCGTATTGAGGCTAAGATCAACTTAAACGTTCGTTAAGGATACGTTAGTCTGATTTGAGGCTAAGATCAACTTAACGTAGTGATCCATTTAATATATGGCCGTTGGGACCCGTCACCTCTCTGACGACGTTGAAGGATTACAACGACAGGTGTCAGAGGAGTTTGGAGATGTACCCTCGAACCAAAGTTGATTTGGAGTTTTATAGTCCATTTGAATGTTTAAGGATACGTTAGCCGGGTTTGCGGCTTAGATCAACTTAAACGGGATCGTTTAGATCCGACAAAAGAGCGTTTGGGGACTCTATTGTTCCAGTTTAGGGACATAGTGGTCCATAAGTAGTTTAAGGACATTGCGGTCCATGTTCCAGTTTAGGGACGTGGTGGTCCATTGGTAGTTTAAGGACGCTTAAGTCCGTGGATTTAAGGACCCCACAGTCCGTGTTTTAGTTTAAGGACGCATAAGTCCGCGGGTTTAAGGACTCCACAGTCCGTATTTAATGTGTGGTCGTCGGGACCCGTCGCCTCTCTGACGTCGTTGAAGGATTACAACGATAGGGGTCAGAGGAGTTCGGAGATGTACCCTCAAACCGGATGTAAATTGATTTAGGAGAGCAGCTACGCTCAGTCAATTTAATTTGAGGACTTACGGCCACGATTGGGCTAAGTCCAGTTGAAAAATGTTCAACGTTTTGTTTGCATTTGGCCTGTTAGGCCTTTGTTTGGGCTCTGCCCTTTTTAAATGATGCACAACATCTATTTTAGGCCATTTAGACCTTTTTTTGACTGGGCTTTGCCCTTTTTATTTGGTCCTTTAATTGGGCTCTGCCCTTTAAATAATGCATATTCGGCTCTGCCCTTTCAATAATGCATTGCATTCAATGTTCTGACAATGCCCCACGTGGCTTGTCAGGCGCTTTGCGCCAATTGAGGAGCGCAAGGCGCAAACTCATATGGTGGTGACACGTGTCACGCTCTGATGAGCGCAAGCGCAACAGCGCAATGCGCTGCGTCAGTGCGCTGCGTTGTTGCGCTGCTGACACGTGGCGCTCCCTGGTGGCTTGCGCCAACACACGAGCGCAACAGTGCAATTTTTGCCAGTGCAGAGCACTGTTTTATCTTCTGATCGATTTTAAATCAAAGAAAACAAGTTTTTCTTGTTTTTAAAGAACCAACGGTTCATAAGAAAGTGCAAGGCACTATTATTATTTATTGATCTTGTTCTCAGATCAATGATCTGTTCATAAGAGAATTTTCTCTTTTTTCTAAAAGTTTTTACCTTTTTTTTGTTCTTGAGGAATTCTCTCCAATTCTTCATAGTTTTCAATGATGATGATGATGATTTTGAATTAAGGTCTAGGGTCCTTTATATAGTGCCCATAAATTTTGTTAGATTTGTTAAAGAGATCTTTCTCTGAGTGATTTGGGGAATTTTCCCCACCATTGGATCTTTGATCCAAGAGCTTCTGTTTTACAGAAGAAAATCTTCTTGTTTTAACAAGAACAGAAAGATTTCTTTAAAATTTTAATTATGTTTGGCGCAAATGCCCCAGCGCTGACACGTGTCGCGCAGCGCAGCTGCGCTGACACGTGTCGCGCAGCGC
This sequence comes from Agapanthus africanus, assembly GCA_030015575.1. Taxonomy (NCBI): domain Eukaryota; kingdom Viridiplantae; phylum Streptophyta; class Magnoliopsida; order Asparagales; family Amaryllidaceae; genus Agapanthus; species Agapanthus africanus. The sequence continues at coordinate 669,546,174 of CM057342.1, read as the reverse complement.
AGCGCTTGCGCTGACACGTGTCACGCAGCGCAGCGCTTGCGCAAAAGCGACTGCGCTGACACGTATCGCACAGCGCAGCGCTTGCGCAACTGAAGATTTGCTTCTTTTAATTTTGTTTATTAATAGAGTCTTGCTCTGATTGGACGCGCTGTCTTGGGCACTGCGCTGACGTATCAGCTTCTGATACGTAGCGCGTTGCGCGCAGCACACGGAATCTGAAGCGTTACTTCAAAATTTTGAATTTTTTGAAATTCAAACAGTGCCTTGCTCTGATTGTGGGAAACAAATGCCCCCCTACCGTTGCGCTCACGTGGCGCGCACGTGAGTGCGACGGTGGCAAGATCCTAACCGTTGGATCAATGGGTGATCTGAAGGGGTGCAGGCGCCTGTAAATAGGACCCTTGGTCCTGGGTAATTTTTTTACCATTTTCAAGAATCTTGATTTTCAGAGCCTTGCTCTTGCTTAAGAATTTTAGAGCCTTGCTCTTTCTTTTTCCCAAGAACTCCAGAGTTCAGAACTTAAAACCATCTAAGGTATAATAAAATTAAATTAAATTAAATTAAAGTTGATTAATAGAGCCTTGCTCTCATAGATCTTTGATCTAAAACCCTTTTGGGGTTTCATCAACAGAGTCTTGCTCTCAAAAGTTCATAGATCTACAGAGATCTTGTTCATGGGTTTTAACCCATGGACAGAGCTTTGCTCATGGATCAAATGTAGATCTTTTTTGATCTGAAAATGAAGAACTCCTAAAAGTTTTCATGGATCTTTAGATCCCAAATTTTTTATCTTCAGGAGTTAAAATTTCTTTTTGATGGATTTTTCCATCATTATTATAGAGCTAGGCTCTTTTTAAGGAAATTTTATTCCCTTGGGACCAGAGTTTGACAAATGTCACTCTGTGACAGAGCTTTGCTCTAAAAGAGGAGATTTTCTCCTTGTCTCTGGGGATTTCCTATCAATGAGAATATTCTCTTGGGGATCTTTTCATTAATTGACAGTCTCACCTAATGATGGGGCTGTCTTGTTAAATGATGCACTGTCATCCAGATTTTGTGGGTCCCCATTTGGTCCCCCTACCCACTGCATTACAGTGTGGTGTAAAAATTTAAAATGTTGAGCGTTGGAATTATAACACTGACGGCTAATTTTTGTCTCTTCGCAGGAAACATGTCTGCCAATTTGTCTTTTCCGTTTGTTCGCTCGGAGGGAGGGTTTCCCCAGGCACCGGTGGACCGTGTGGTGCTCGCTCTCATCAAGGATCATGACCCCAAGCACAAGAGCCTTCATTGGTGGGGTAGGTGGTACAATGAGATCATCCAGGGTCGCCGAAGTTTCGGTTTCTCCACGCCGTCTGAGGCAACATATTCGCTCCCCTACGCAGATGAACCCCCGGTGAAGTATGCCGTGGAGGTCAAAAATTGGAATTCGGATGACCTCCTCCAGCCTGCGATTGGTGCTATCCCCGTGCAGCTGCCGCCAGCAATAGATATTTTAGGGAGACGAATTTGTCAGGGTGAAGCACGCCCTTGGGGACAGGCCTATAATATTGGATTGATCCCACGACCGCCTGCCGGATATTTGCAATGGGCCCGGTACATCCTATCAGCGAAGAGGACTCATCTGATGAGGATTGGTTTGTACTCGGCCATTTACGTCTCGCTCTTTGAGTATCCTTCTCCTCCAACGTGGTAGGTTAAGGCTTTTATCGAGCAATGGAACATCCCCACCCACACCTTCCTGATGACGGACCGGGAAGTCTCTATCTCCTTGGAGGAGTTTGCTGAAATCTCGGGTCTGCCGATGAGGAGAGAGCCTTACGAGGAGCTGCTTCCTCCCGATGAATACGTCTTTGCCACCAAGCCGCTGGTGTTTGACCTGACGCCGGAGAACGCTATTCAGCACCAGTACCCGGGCTTGGTTAAGGTGCTGGAGATCTATGAAGGACTCTATCTGGAATCGGGCATCCGGGGTGTCAGCTTCGCAGATTTTATTGCCCGCTTCATTAAACCGGAGTTCTTATCGGAGCGGAGCGAGAAGTTCTCCCAGCTCGACGACCCTTTTGGATTCGGTTTGGATCGCCGACCCACATCGGAGGATGACCACAAAGACTTTTACCTCCCCAGTGCCGCCGTCATCCCTTTTTCAGAAATTGCCGTCCCGGGCATGGATGAGGAGACTTTTTTTGTAGGGTTCCTGGGCTTGTGGCTGTGCAGCTTTGCGCTCCCTATGCACCCACGCCACATGCGGCCATCTGTTTTCTACCCAGCACATCGGATGGTGGCTGGTTTGCAGTTGTCAGTAGGAATTGCCGGGCTGGCTTATCTTTATAATGGACTTAGCGTAGCAGCAGGCGCTAGTGAGCCTGGGGTGCAGCCTGCTAACTTCCCTATGCACTACTTCACCTCCTGGATGGAAATGCACGTGCACAGGGTGTTCGGCGCCCATAAGATTCCTCTATTTTTTGAGAAATGCAGACTCCCAAGAGTCATGTGGTTGGTCGGTGCTTCAATCGTGGTTGCATCTCCACGGGAGTATAGGGGGCTACTCCTTCGTCCACACCTGGTCGGAGCGAAGGTTTCCTTCTTGGATAAGGTCATAACAATAGGCTCAGAGAGCACCAAGTCGGTAGTGCGGCTACGCGATGATTTTAAAGACGGGGTTTCCATATTGAAGGCTCGGGAAATCCTCCATCTCTACTCCATTCGGCCGGGCTACCTGGTGTTCAGGCAGAATGAGACAGCACTCTTCATGAGGTATAACCCTCACCCTTTTGCTCAGCAATCGAGCTACAACCAAGGGATCCCGATGGAAGCTTTCTTGGAAAAGCCCGTGGTTAGCCGAGAGGGGATAAAGAACACAATGCACCACTTCATGCGGCTTAACACGGGTTCCTATTTCTTCATCAGCGAGCCGAGCTGCGTCCCCAAGGTCCTCAACGCGTACGTGGCTTGGTACACGCATGCTATGGGTCCAGTCATTCTTATGGAAAAGCGCATGCTAGTTGACCGCAAGGGTGCGCCTCCCAGCGGCGATCGCAAGGCTCCCCTGAAGCCGAGGACCCCGGTCATTCCTCCATTGAAAGGTGCTGGAGTTGGACCTCCGCGCGTGTTGAGCCCTCCGCGCGGATTGCCGCTTCGCGATACTATGGATGCGCCACCAGCCCCCCGTGCTCCAGTGGAGGCGGTAAATGTGGTATCGCCGGAGTCCGGCGCAGGCGCGGATATCGGGACCCACCGCCCCAAGGTGCCTGCCAAGCGCAAATCAGCCCCGGGTGCATCCAGAGCTGGCGGGCAAAAGAAGAAGAAGTCGCTCCTCCCCCTCAACGCGATCCTCGGTTTAGAACCTGAGGCCCCTCTTACCGAAGGAATAAGCGAATATGGCAGCAATAAGGGCTTCTTGATAGACCCCGCAGACACCGATTTGGCGGCCGCTATTGCAGCTTCTGAGCGATCAGCGAGGCTCGAAGCGATGTTGAGCAAACTCGCTGAGTTAGGTAACCATTAGTTGCTTTCTTCGTCATTTTATCGCATTTTTTATCATTATTTTTGACTAATACTTTCCCCCATTTTTCAACAGGTGTCACTACCGAAGAAGCCATTGCTGCCTCTTTAAAGACCTTCCAGGAGGAGGAGGAAAAGCGTGCTTTAATGGGCGTTGGTACGTATCGCCTTATCAGAAATTCTCGTCTTCTTTTCTGATGGCCAATCTAACCTTCTCCCTTTGTTTCCTTACAGAGGCTGCGCCAGCTGATGTGGGGACTCTCCCCGGATCCTTTACTGAAGTCCCAGCTTCTTCGGGGCTGCCGCAGGAGCCTCAACTTGACAAAACGACGAGGGATGCCTTGAAAAATTTGGAGGCGTCCATGTTCACGGATGAGGACGCCTCAATGAAAGAGGCTCTGGTGAGGTCCGTCTCAACGACTCGGGAGGAGAGGAAGCGGCTGAGGCGCGAGGCGAAGGCGCGCAGGGCTGCTTTGGCCATGGGAGTGGGCCCAAGCACCATTATTCTCCCTGCTTCTCCTTCTGAAGAGCTCCCGGTCGGTCTATCTACCGCACGCAGACAGGTAGCGCGTGCAGTTCGGGAAGCTAATGATAAGTCCATTTCAGCTAATATTTCTTTCAGAATCTTGTTGTAAGAATTATAAAGCCGTCGGTTCTTATATATTCTATCCTGCAGGGCCAAGTCCGACCGAGGGGGAGGCAGAGACCGTCGAACCTAAGGAAACAAAGGAGGAGGCACCGGCCGAACCCGAGCCGACGATGGGCAACGTCGCTAGGGTTACTGAGCCTGAGTTGGGGGCTGGGGGAGCCGCACTCGAAGAGGTCGTTGATGCCGAGCCTGAGGTGACGGCAAATGAGATGACCACTATTACTGAGCCTGGGGTGGCGGCGGATGAGGCGCTTAAGACCGGCGACCTCATGGTGGCGGCGGATGAGACGACGGAGACCGCAGAGCCCGAAGAAGTAGCGGGTGAGATGGGCACGACTCTTGGGGAAGAGCCAGCCGCTCTTTCTCAAGAGTCCGGCAATGCTCCAATTATTGCCCTCCCCGTCTACGGTCCCCCGCCGTCTCCTGGTCGCGTGAGCACAACGACGGCCCCCATTGAGTCGGGTGATGAGGCTACGGGCGGTGGCCTCATGTCAATGGAGGAGGGGGACGCTTCCGTTTCGGCCGGCAGCTCATAAGGTAAATCCCAAGTTACTGTCCTTTTTATCTTATAATCCTTTCTAACAAGTTTACCTTTGTTTTTAACGCAGGTGCGGCCAATGTCGATGCTCCACTGCTCAAGGGGGCGCCGTCAACTACTGCCTTGGCGGTGGTCACCTCTCAGCCCTCCCTTGTACCATCAAAGATGTTGGAAGGTATGGGTTTGCAACTTATTAGTTTTATCTTTCAGACGCATAACTTATGTACTAAAGTCGTGTTGTTGTGTCTTTTCAGGAGTGCTTTTTAACCATCTTTATCAAGTGTTGCTCCCACACTTCTCCTTCCCATCTGAACTCGCTTCTCCCTCTGGTGGCGCTGGTGAGTATAGTTTCTGACTGATATCTTTCTTTTTCAGTGATGGAATTATTTCTAACTTTTTCTCATCCTGACTGCAGTGCTACAAATCGAAAGGGGAGACGAAAGATCAGTCACGCCATCGGCCCTTCCGGCCTTGCCACCTGCTTCAACTGGTATAGTAGACTATCTCATCAATGACTTTTTCCGTATTTCTTGAACCGTCATCTAATCGCATTTTGTCTTTTCAGCTGTCATTCCGGTCTCCGCGCCTTTTGAGTCTCACATTACAATGCCGGCAGGCCCTTTCCTGAGACGTCCATCCTCGAAAGGCGCCGCGAATAGTCTGCGCGTGTTGAGCGATTACATCGAGAAACTCGACGCCAAGACTCCTACGTCAGCTGCAGATTTTGCTACGACGGTTAACCCGATGCTGGTGATACTCGTAAATTTCCATGACGAGGGCATCGTTGCGTCTTGGGTTAATCATTGCAGGGAGATCGAGACTCTCCTGCATCAGCTGGAGTCGATGCGTCCTGCCTCTGAGGTTTTGGCCGTGAGTACTCAACGGGCAGCATGGCTCGAGCAAAGCACTTCTCATTTCCACCATTTGGAACAAGAAGCATCTTTAAGGCTGAAGGAGCGTCAGGAGTCTTCAAGCGAAATTGCTCGCCTATGTGCTGAATTTGAGGCGAACGCTGCCGAGGTGAAGGCTGTCTTCGAGGGCCTTCTGGAGCGTATCTCAAATGGGCTGAAATTGAAGCAGAAACGTGACGTTGTTGAGCGTAATGCCCAAGGCCGCGAAGCCACTCAGCAGGCCGTTGGGGAGCAGCTTGCATCTCTCTTGCAGCAAAGGGCTCAGGTGGAGGCAGAACTGGCGGTGGTGGCAGATCAGGAAAAGGCGTGGAAGGAAGTGCGCGAACAATTAATAGGGCTATGCAAGACGCTTCCTTCCCAATAGCTGCCTTTGTACCAATAAACTTGTAAAAAAAATTTCTTTTTCAAATAATATGTATCCATTCTTTATTCTTTTATACGATTCACCTTGTACTTCTTTGGATTAACGAATAAAGATACACATTTTTTTCCTCTGCAATGTCTTATATGCTCTTTCGCTTTCTCCCTTTCTCTTATTATCAGCATGTTGACTTGATAAACATAATTGGCAGATAACTTAGTTTTTCCAAGAGATAGCGATGGCTTAGGCCGCAGGTTCAGATCTGCCGCCTAAGACTTTTCAACTCTATGAGCCGTGAGGGTCTCATAGAGACTTTTCTCCCTACGGATCGAGAGGATCTCGTAGGTGGATTTTCTCCTTGGGAATCGTGAGGATTCCCAAGTGCGTTTTCTCTTATAAGTCGTAAGGATCCTATAAAAGAATTTTCCCTCCTACGAGTCGAGAGGACCCGTAAGCGGTTGTTTCCCTCCTTGTCGAAACTCGACTTTGGAGAGTGAAACCCGTGGATAGTATGCAAGATACCATTTTAGACCGACTTGCAGGGTCTCATTGCTCAGGAAACAAGTTTTTTTTTATCCCTGCTGCCTGAGGCTTCATCTTGCAAATTGAGACGAATCGGGAATTTCCCGCGGAGACACTGGTTTCTCTGCGAGCCGATGTGAATCAGGAGGCTCTCATCAAGGATGCTAGTTTCCCTGAATTGAGGTATTTGCTAAGGATATTTGTTTCCCTGGTGTTGAAACGAATCGAGAATTTCCCGCGGAGACACTGGTTTCTCTGCGAGTCGACGCGAATCACGATTTTCTTCGTCAAGGACGCTTGTTTTCCTCGAGTCGAAGGATTTGCCGAAGACACTGGTTTCTTCGGGGTTGAAACGAACCGGGAATTTCCTGCGGAGACACTGGTTTCTCTGCGAGCCGATGCGGATCAGGAGGCTCTCATCAAGGACGCTAGTTTCCCTGAATTGAGGTATTTGCCAAGGACACTTGTTTCCCTGGTGTTGAAACGAATCGAGAATTTCCCGCGGAGACACTGGTTTCTCTGCGAGTCGACGCGAATCAGGATTTTCTTCGTCAAGGACACTTGTTTCCTCGAGTCGAAGGATTTGCCGAAGACACTGGTTTCTTCGGGGTTGAAACGAACCGGGAATTTCCCGTGGAGACACTGGTTTCTCTGCGAGCCGATGCGAATCAGGAGGCTCTCATCAAGGACGCTAGTTTCCCTGAATTGAGGTATTTGCCAAGGATATTTGTTTCCCTGGTGTTGAAACGAATCGAGAATTTCCCGCGGAGACACTGGTTTCTCTGCGAGTCGATGCGAATCAGGATTTTCTTCGTCAAGGACGCTTGTTTTCCTCGAGTCGAAGGATTTGCCGAAGACGCTGGTTTCTTCGGGGTTGAAACGAACCGGGAATTTCCCGCGGAGACACTGGTTTCTCTGCGAGCCGATGCGAATCAGGAGGCTCTCATCAAGGACGCTAGTTTCCCTGAGTTGAGGTATTTGCCAAGGATATTTGTTTCCCTGGTGTTGAAACGAATCGAGAATTTCCCGCAGAGACACTGGTTTCTCTGCGAGTCGATGCGAATCAGGATTTTCTTCGTCAAGGACACTTGTTTCCTCGAGTCAAAGGATTTGCCAAAGACACTGGTTTCTTCGGGGTTGAAACGAACCGGGAATTTCCTGCGGAGACACTGGTTTCTCTACGAGCCGATGCGAATCAGGAGGCTCTCATCAAGGACGCTAGTTTCCCTGAATTGAGGTATTTGCCAAGGATATTTGTTTCCCTAGTGTTAAAACGAATTGAGAATTTCCCGCGGAGACACTGGTTTCTCTGCGAGTCGACGCGAATCAAGATTTTCTTCGTCAAGGACGCTTGTTTTCCCTGAGTCGAAGGATTTTGCCGAAGATACTGGTTTCTTCGGGGTTGAGACGGAACGGGAATTTCCCGCGGAGACACTGGTTTCTCTGCGAGCCGACGTGAATCAGGAGGCTCTCATCAAGGACGCTAGTTTCCATGAGTTGAGGTATTTGCCAAGGACACTTATTTCCCTGGTGTTGAAACAAATCGAGAATTTCCCGCGGAGACACTGGTTTCTCTGCGAGTCGACGTGAATCAGGATTTTCTTCGTCAAGGATGCTTGTTTCCTCGAGTCGAAGGATTTTGCCGAAGACACTGATTTCTTCGGGGTTGGGATGAACCGTCGAGATTTGGCTTCGTTTTCTGGCGAAGCCTGTTGGGAAAGTATGGTTCCCTCTTTGTTTGCGCCCTTGGATTGCATACAGGGATCGATGTGATCTCAACTGTAGGGCCAAAGTTTTATCATTTCTCTTTTTTTTTGTTTTATTTCCGCGATACTCTATTATTTCAGCTTTTATATCGCGAAGGTCGCGTTTGCCCAATCATTTCGGCTGTCTTTCGCGGTGCCCAATCATTTCGGCTATTTATTTTATTTTTACTCGCTGCTTTTTATTGCGAGTTGCCCAATCATTTCGGCAATCTCGTGTGCATACGTTTTTACTTGCTGCTTTTTATTGCAAGTTGCCCCATCATTTCGGTTATTTCATATGCATGTCTAGCTTTTCGCCGTAAACCTGAAATTAGACACCGATCTCGGCATCAGCACCGCTACAACTAGGATATTGCTAGGAGCGAATCATCATCTGCCTCTGTCGATGTCGAACAAAGGTGGCTTAGTGACCAGGGTTAAGGTCCTGTCGACTAAGGCTCTTGACTTCATGAGTCGTAAGGGTCTCACAAAGTTATTTCTCCCTACAAGTCGTGAGGATCTTGTAGGTGTATTTTCTCCTTAAGAATCGTGAGGATTCCTAAGTGTATGTTCCTCTGTAAGTCGTAAGGATCCTACAGGAGGGTTTTCTCCTTGTAAATCGAGAGGATTTACAAGGGTCGTTCACTATGCGAACATATCCCCAGTCTCGGATGGGACTCGGTTAGGGAAATGTTTATTCGCGCCCGTGGATTGTATACAAGAGCCAGTATTGGACCACTTGTAGGGCAATATCGGAAGTTGTGGGGGTTGCTTAAGCACAGGTTTAGGTCTTTGTAACTTAAGACTTTCAAATCTTATGAGCCATGAGGGTCCCATAAGAGAGTTCTCCTTACGAGTCGTGAGGATCTCGCAAGTGTATTTTCTCCTTAGGAATTGTGGGGATCCCTAAGTGTGTTGCTCCCTTGTGAGTCGTAAGGATCTCACGCGGGTGGTTTCTCCTTACAAGGTCGAGAGGACCCTATAAGTGTCTTTTAACGAGGTTGCGCCCTTTCGGGTTTTCACAAACACTCACCGGTAGTCCTGCTGTTTTTACTCACGGAGCCCTTTCGGGTTTTCATCCGTGCCTATTTTGCTTATGGACATACCGTTTTTATTTTATTCTTTTTATTTTTTTCTCTTTTTTTTTACGAGGTCGCGCCCTTTCGGGTTTTCACGAACACTCACCGGTAGCCCTGCTGTTTTTACTCACGGAGCCCTTTCGGGTTTTCATCCATGCCCTTTTTGCTTATGGACATACCATTTTTATTATTTTTATTATTATTATTATTATTTTTATCCATTCATCACCCTAAAGATGCTGCGGTAGTAGTTTAAGGACGTTTCGGTCCGTTATTAGTTTAATGACGTTTCGGTCCATCGTTCAGGAGAAGGCCGGCTACTGCTTATAAGGTTCGAGCTTAGGAAGATAGCGAGCGGACATAGTCGTCGTCATCTATCATTGACCTAGGCGGTAACCTTCTAAGCGTAGTATTTCTTTAGGAATCGACCATTTATTGGCCTGTAAGGCCTTTCACCATGCATATCCATGAGTAGATAGGCTCCACCCTGGTAGACCTTGTCTATGATGTACGGGCCTTCATAATTTGGCTCGAATTTTCCCCGTTTGGCGCGATTGGGGATCATAGGCCTTTTGACCACTAACACGAGTTCGCCTTGGCGGAATGTCCTCGGTCGGGTCAATCTTTCATATGAGCGCGTCAGCTTTGCTTTATAAGCTTCCAGATTTTGTTGCGCTATGAGCCGTGTTTCATCAAGGGCATCAAGCTCCTCAAGCCGAAGGTGAGCATTTTCTTCGTCCGTTAGCTCGTAGTGGACTGCCACTCGTAGAGAGGGTAACTCTATCTCGATGGGGAGTATTGCTTTTGTACCGAATACCAACGCGTATGGCGTTATGTTCGTGGCCGTCTTGAACGTAGTTCGATACGCCCAAAGAGCCTCTTGCAGTCTCTCGTGTCAGTCTTTCTTATTTCGGGACACCGTCTTTTTCATGATCTTCGTCAAGGTCTTGTTGAAGGCCTCGGCTAGACCATTAGCTCGCGGATTATAAACTGAGGAAAATCTCCAGTCTATATTATGCTGCTGTGCGAAGCGACTGACTTGTGACTTCTATAGGCTAGCCCGTTGTCGGAGATGATCCGTCGCGGAGTTCCAAACCGATATATGACGTGCGTCTTGAAGAAATGGAGGATATTCTCCGTCTTCACTTCCCTCAACGGTACTGCTTCTGCCCATTTGGAGAAGTAATCAGTCGTCGCCAGGATGAAACGATGTCCCCTGGACGAAGCTGGTTCGATGGGGCCGACTATGTCAGTTCCCCACATCTCGAACGGCCAGCTAGCCACTGTTGGATGTAATGGATTTAGATGTTGGTGGATGAAATCCCCATGGATTTGGCACGAGTGGCATTGCTTCGCATATTCGAGGCAGTCCTGAATCATCGTGGGCCAGTAGTAGCCCATTCGTTTGATCTTCAACTTCATCTTTGGGCCTGCTTGGTGAGAACCACAGAGTCCGTCATGAACTTCCTGAATGACTCTTTTCATTTCATCAGGTCCTAAGCATCTCAGCCACAGAGAATCAAATGACCTCTTGTACAGAGTATCATTGACGAAGGCGAAAGACAGAGCTCGTTTCATGAGCTGATGTCTTGAGGACGCATCTTCGGGCGTTCGACGGTATTTGAAGTAGTCTATAAAGACTTCTCTCCACTCCTCAGCCTTCTCACGGTCTTTTATTTGTAGGGTCGTCCGTTCAGTCGCTCCCTTTTCTTCGGATGATTCCGGAGATATTTCTGCTGGGGCAAGCACCCGACGGCTTTGTACCACGATTCTAACATCATCGAGGTTCTCATCAGCCAATTCTTTTGCGAGCTTGGCTAATGCGTCCGTTTTGCTGTTTTCCACACGCGGTATGCTTTCCAGCATATAGGAAGGAATTTGGGTCAACAATTGTTGCACCTTTTCGCCGTACTTCACCAACTCTGGTTTGCACTTTTGGTAGTCGCCATTTACTTGACTGATGACCAGCTGGGAGTCTCCATATACGAGGAGGTTTTCAATTCCCATGTTAATGGCGATCTCGAGACCTGCTATCAAGGCTTCATATTCAGCTTCATTGTTCGTCCTCGGCTCTGTTAAGAAGAAAGCGAAGCGCATTATTCCTCCTTGTGGGGTCACGAAGATGAGGCCTACCCCCGATTTGATCATTGGCGTACTTTGTTTGCGCTTCTTCATGGAAGATGCTCCATTGAAATAAAGCTCCCATCGGGTATCACCACCGTCGATCGCATCAAACGCATGTTCATCTGGAAGATCGCAATTCAAAGGAGAATCGGCGGGTATCGGATGCTCAGCGAGGAAGTCGGCGATGGCCTGGCCTTTCACTGCCTTGAGAGGTTGATACGTTATCGAGAACTCCATCAAGAGCAGGGCCCATTTAGCGAGTCGCCCCGTCAATATGGCCTTTGACATTAAATATTTAAAAGGGTCCACTTTCGAAATGAGACGGACCTCATGCGCCAACGCATAGTGCCTGAGCTTTGTTATCGCAAAGATCAACGCAAGGCAGTGTTTTTCAATAGGGGAATAGTTGCTTTCTGCCCCCAGTAGAACTCGGCTTAAGTAATAGAGCGCTCTTTCTTTCCCTTGATCGTTCTCTTGTGCCCATAATGCACCTAAGGAACCTTCGAGGGCGGTTGTATAAAGGATGAGGGGCTTTCCCTTGACCGGAGCAGCCAGTACTGGCGGGTTCTGCAGGTACTGCTTAATCTCTTCCAGTGCGCCTTGGCATTTGTGATCCCAGACGAACGGGATTCCCTTCTTCATCAGGTGGCTGTAAGGACGGCACTTTCCTGAAAGATTGGCTATAAATCGCCGAATATATGCGAGCTTTCCTTGGAGAGACCGCAGCTGTTTGAGAGTTCTAGGCGGAGGCATTTCCATGATCGCCTTGATCTTCGACGGATCTATTTCGATACCTCGGTGTTGGACGATGAATCCTAGGAATTTGCCTGAGGAAACTCCGAACGCACACTTGAGGGGGTTCATTTTCAAGTTGTATTGTTGAAGGCGTTGAAATACGGTCTTCAGATGCTCGAGATGTTCCTCGTATGATTTGCTTTTAACCACGAGATCGTCGATATAGCATTCGACGATTTCATGTATAAGGTCATCGAAGATCTTCGTCATGGCCCTCTGATAGGTGGCACCGGCGTTCTTTAGACCGAAGGGCATCACCTTGTAGCAAAATATTCCCAAAGGGGTCCGGAAAGCGGTATGCTTCTGGTCTTCGGGATGCATCTTTATCTGATTATACTCTGATGAGCCGTCCATGAAGGAGAAAACCTCATGAATGGACGTATTGTCTATCATCAGTTCGGTGACTGGCACTGGGAAATCATCCTTCGGGCAGGCTTTATTGAGATCCCGAAAGTCCACGCATATGCGCACCGTCCCATTTTTCTTCATCACCGGGACGATGTTGGCGATCCATTCAGTGTATTGAACTTCCTGGATAAAGCCAGAGTCGATTAACTTCTTGACCTCGGCGTTGATGCTCATCTCAAGCTCGAGCCGCATTCTTCTCGGTGCCTGTTTGACTGGCTTGACGTCCGGGGATATTGCCAATTTGTGCACAGCAATCTCTGGATCTAGTCCCGGCATCGCAGAATAGTTCCATGCGAAGCAATCTTTATGCTGCATAAGCAAGTCTTTTAACACAGCCGCCCTTTCTTCGGATAACAGCTCGCTGACGAATGTCGGTCGCGGGTCATTTGCCGTCCCCAACTCAATTTTCTTGAGGTTATCCGCAGTGGTATGTATTCCATCCTCTAGCTCTTTCGGCGCTGGTGGAAATTCTGAGATCACCTCATCATTGCTGTTCTCGAAGCATCAGGGAAGGTTATCCACGTTCTCGGGCTCTTCTTTTAACATTGTTATCATGTGACAAGTGCGAATCCGCTTCCAATCCCAATGTGGAGTTGGTTCTGTTCTCGTGGCTTTGGGTTCGTGCTTCTGTGGCGGCGTTACCCTCCAGTTGTCAGACAGAGCGAACTTGCCAAGCTGATACTGATCTTCGACCCAATTCTTAAAGGTGAAGCAATCCTCAAGAGGGTGCCCTATTACTCGATGGTAAAAGCAATAGTCTGGGTGAGAGACTTCGCCTGCTTGTTCGGGGTGCTTGGACTCCGGCAGTGTAAGCATCTGATGTTTTAGCGCAAGATCAAGTATCTTCTTCGTCTTGTCTCGAGGAAACGAGTACGCTCGACCCATTTTCTTCATGAGGGATAGATCAGGAATGCTCGATTCCCGCTTGCGTGGCTTCTTAGTTCCGCTTTGTTGCTGTTGAGCACCTCTTTGGCCTTTCGACTTGTTTCTGCCTCTTTGTCGAGCCTTTTTTATAACAGGTTGACAGGGAGCAGCATTTTCGTCTTTCACAGCCTGTTGAAGGAGGCGTTGCGTTTTGGCTTTCTTGTAGATAGCCATTTCGCGGTTGTGATCATCTCGGACTTTTTGACCAGCTTTCCTTATAAGCCTGTCCATTTGTTCTTCAAATGATGGGCTAGGCACTTTTGCATCTGGAACTTTCACTGGTTCAGGATTAGCATCCTCCCACTGAGCGTCCGCTTCTTCATCGAAGTCATATATGACGTAGCAATCGCGGAGTAGCTCTCGTTTCTTGGACCGAATGTATCCAAGTCCGACTGTTTCCATCCTCCCACTAGGCAGCTTGTGCTGGGGACGTTCCAGACCCTGTCATAGAATTTGGCCTTTCTAGCGGTCTGTTTGAAGGGTATCCCTTGGCGCTTCAACAGCCTCTTCAAGCCTTCTGTATAATATCTGGGTAGACGGATAGGTTGAAGCCTGTCCAGCGTAGGATCCGCACCGTGCCAGATTTCTTTCTCCACTTTGTTTTCTTCAGAGCGGTAGAATAGAATTGCCTTTTCACCTTCTCGCCTAGGAGGGACATAGAACGTCTGCAGCTCTTCTACACTGTCGGTATCGAGCGCATCCAGTTCTTTATAATGTCTAAGCGGCACCATGGCGACTTGCAGACTTTGCTCTTTGTCAGCGGAAGCTCGTATTGAAGGTCGAGTAGAGAATACAGCATGGACCTCATCCTCCGAATCACTACCAAAGATCAACGTAGGGGCGGATGGTCCCGGCTTGGTGTATTGGGGTGGACCCGAATAAACTATCTCCTCTTCCTCCTCGGTATCACTGCCGAAGACAGGGATGGTGGCGTTAGTTTTATTCTCCGGCTTGTGACACCTTTCCATGTCTTCGAAATTCGGTAAGAAGTATTTGGCATCTTCATATTTGCGAACTTCGTTCACGGAAAACGGATTCAGTTCTCCCATCACGGTATACTCGAGACCATCCCTAAAATATTTCATACACTGATGCTATGTAGAAGGGATGATGTTGTACTCGTGTAATCATGGTCGGCCGAACAGAGCATTGTTGCATGTCTTGGCATCTATGACGTGGAATTTAATGTCCGTGAAGAGCAGCCCAAAGCGTAGCGTCAGTATCATAGATCCAAGAGTCTTTAATGATTGGGAGTCGAACCCGGAGATGGTGATCTTGTCTCGAGCGAGGTGTTGGACGCTCATGCAGATTTCCTTTAACACCCGCACATTGAGTAGATTAACAGACGATCCGTTATCGACCAGGATTTTGCTAATCTTTATATCATGGCAGTATCCTGAGACATAGAGGGGGCGATTGTGTTCGCACGTCCCAAGGTGAAGGTCTTCATCGCCAAAAGTGACATCTGCCGTGTGCACTTCCTCCAATTCATCCTTCATCTTTTCTTCGGCCAGGAAAGCTTGGAACTGCTCCGGGTCCTGTAGTGCCTTAATTAACGAATCTCTCGCCTCCTTTGATAGTAAAAGGGCGTCAAGAATGCTGAGCTGTGAGGGTAGCTTCCTCAAATGCGCTAGAACGTTGTAATCCACCTTATTTTTCTTCGGCGGGTCCTTGGCAGCTAGCTCTTCCATGACTTGGTCATCTAAGGCAATATCCTCAGAGACCTTTTCTTTCCCTTTATCTTTTTTGTTTGAAGGTCCGAAATTCTTTTCGGGTAGCGTCCTAATACGCAGCCGGATATTTTCGCAAACCTTCGGCTCTTCTTCTTTTCCCGAAGTGGACTCTTTAAAGAGGGGGCTAAGAGCCAGCTCCTCGTCAGAATCGCTCCCGAATGTGAGCACTTGTGATCCCCCGCGTTCAACATGCGACAATTGCCTGTAGTTCTGTTAAGCCCTTCGGTCGTACCGTTCTGCTCTCGGCGGGTCTTGCGCTTTTCCCGCTTAAAATGCTGTCAGTGAGCAACATATCCTTGCCAGCATCTATCGAAAGCTTTGCACTCTTCAGTGGGGTACGAAATCTTCCGATGATATAAGCAATAGGAGGGGTGCATTTCCGCTTCACCAGTAACGCTTCCCTCAGAGGATGGTAGTTTCATACCCATTGACACGGCTTTAGCAAATCTTTTCCTTATCTTGAATTTGATTTTATCCGTAGTGGGTGTATTTTGCTTTAACGGGAGTATCTCAGCTCTTTCGTCAAGGCGCTGGCGTTTGGCCCTTTCAAATATGACTGCCTCGCGCTCCCGATCAGCTTTGCTTTTTAAGAAAGCTTCATTGAGGAATGCGTCAATCACTTCATCCGATAGCCCCAGAACTTTTGGTTCAGGATCTGCCCCCAGCTTTTCAGTACATGGAGTCTCCTCATCGTCCGTGAACGAATGGGAAATCACATGACAGCTCGCCACGTATTCTTCGGATTCATCCGACAAACTTTCTCCCTCATCGTCCTCTTGAAAGACGTGGTTGAGGAACTCTTGGAATGTAATGGGAGTCCTTGCCTTCTTGTTGTATTCCTCCAGCGCGTCAATTTGTTTTTGCAAGTCCGTGCGCTTGTCGCCAGGCTTCACGGGCTTCTTTGATTTCTTTTTCTTTTTCTTTGAAGATTTCAACGGCTGGTTGTGAATGCTTGGGCCACCTCCACCGATCCTTTGAGTTGGATGCGGCTTCAACATTCCTTCAATGACCTGCGGTTCCAACGGGTTCTTCCACTTGATCGCAGGGCATGTTTGAAGATCGTTCAACATTCTCTTTGTCTTGGCTAATAGTACAACCTCCCAAGGAGCTTCTTCAACGAGAGAGCATGTTGCCCCCGGCGTATTCATCATATTAGAGGTGTGGGGCTGCGGGGGATTCACCTTCCATTTGTCAGATAATGCGAACTTGCCCTGTTGGTACTGGTCTTCAAGCCAATTTTTGAAAACGTAGCAATCTTCGATCGGATGACCCAGTACTCGATGATAAGGACAGTAGTTGGGCTCATTGACATCATTTGGTTGCGACGGACGTTTTGGATCCGGCAGATTAATGAGTCGGTTGCACAACGCCAGCTCGAATAATCTTCTCATTTTATCTCGGGGAAACGAGTAAGAACGTCCTAGCCTCTCCCCAAGGGCTACGTACGGGCGCATATTATTTTGACGAACGACCGGCTTCGAGTTGATCGACTGTTGTTGAGCATTAGCGATAACGATCGCTTTCCCCTTCCCCTTCTCATTTCGGGAGTCCGGCTTTGGAAGAAGAGGTCTATGGCCCATCTGATCCATTTGCGCCAGCTTGTCGATTAATGCCTGGAAGGTGGTCGGTTTGAAGAACATCATAAATTGCGAGATGGTTGCTTGCGGATTGAGGGTTCCCACAAACATACCCACTGCAGGAGCTTCTTTAATGCGTTGCTCGCATTTTGACCATAAGTTCCGCCACCGTATAGCATATTGGACCCATGTCTCGCCCGAATTCACCCTGGAATTAATCAATGCCGTTATCGGGGTACGCTCGCTGGCACTCGCGAAACGCTGGGTAAACAGCAGTTCCATCTCAGCAAAGGTCTTGATAGAGTCGTTCGGGAGCTCGGAATACCACTCGAACGCTATATCTGACAAGCTGCCAACGAACTGGCGAAGCAACAATTTATCATCACCGTCAGTGTTGCCGCAAAGCGCCCTGAACTGTGCAACATGCTGGTGGGGATTGCCAGTCCCCTTATACACATGGAATTTTGGTATTGTATATCCTGGCGGGTATTTGATCTGGTCGTACCAGCTCGGATACGGTCGCCCCGTTTTTACGACCTGACCGGCTGCTTCAGTCGCCTGATGAACCCGGATCTGCTGAGCTATATATTCTTCCAGGTCGGCTTTGGAGATTGCCTCCTCCTTGGCTGTTGACAAAGCCGGTGGAGGATTTGACGTTTCTCCCCTATCGTCTTCAAGGACGATCGGAGGATCTTCAACAGGGGGATCTTGTTGAATCATCATGCCCACCATGTCCTGGAACAGGAGGGCCATTTTTTTTATGCTGGCTACTTGTTCCGCAGCTTCTTTATCCTTCTTCTCCAATATTCGACGAAGGAATTCGGCGTCAATTTCTTACTCCTGGCGTTCATCCGAAGACGTTTCGGGGCTTTCTTTTGGCCCAGTTAGTGCGGCCATGGCGTTCATCATCTCCTGGAGCTTTTGTTGTTGCTCCTGAGCTTTGGTCACTGACCGTGTAAGCGGTCTATGACCTGTGGATGCACGGCTGTCCTGCTTTCCCGACACCATGTATACTGTATGAACTATTATGCCCCCGGACTTAGGGCATTTAGGCTCACCACCTTTGGCATTTGCCGCGGGCGCAGGGATTTTCTCCGGCCTTCTTCTTTTGTGGGTCGTTGAAGCTGAGGAGGCCGTTGCAGCGGGCACCCTGGTGATTGTTGTCCTTTGCTGTTTAAGAGGACGATCCTTTTCTTCTTGCACCTTCGCCTTTTTCTGTTGACGAGAGTGATCTGGGTCAATTACGGAGTCTTGAACTCTCCGCCAAACTTTATAAATTTTTGAGGGCAGCCGTTGAGGGGGCTGCTCTTGCTTCGTTTCCGGAACTCTCTCCGCGGGTGGAGGAGATCTTTTCAGTGTAGCGGTTGGAGAGTTCTTACATACCCTCCTCAGCAGTTCAAAGCTGTTCCCAGTTGGAACAGCAGCGTTGACTTCCACCACTGGAGCAGGCGGAGTTAGCCCTGAGGGGGAGTTTCCCCCTGCCTTCCTTATTCGTCGCCAATGGCGACGTCGAGCATGACGAGCCATTGGGACTGGATCGGCGATAGAGACGGCTTCCTTTTGCCTCCTGTCTGAATGAGGTGCTGCCGGTGTCAGCCTTTCAAAGACTGATGTTGTCTCTTCAATGGAGATATTCAATCTGTCAAAGACAGATCCTCGAGCAGGGGAAGGAGCCGGAATAGACAGCCTTGAAAAGACTGACTTTTTGACGGGAGAAGCCGCCTTAACGACTTCCGGAGCAGCGGTTGTTGTCTTCCTTGGGACAGCCATTTGAGAGTTCATAGGCTTTTTGGAGGGCCCATCAAAGTTCCGATCCAGCCTGTCAAAGACAGAGGCTGTTAGTTTGGTAGTGGACGACCCGTTGAAAGGGGCCGTAGTAGCAGTGAGCCGGTCGAAGACCGACTTCTTGTTTGCTTCTGGTGCGGGCATCGGCATGGTGAAGCTTGCAGGCGGGATCATGGTCCCGAAAAACAGGCCGGTGGTGGCCTGGCTCACCTGTTCTACCGGCAGAGCAAGGATGGAGGCCGCTTGAGGCCCATATACTACACCTCCAGGTGAGGTGGAGCGTCGGCTGCATTGACACTTCGAGCAGTTCGAGCAGTTAGAGGCCATTGATGCTTGATTTCTGCGCCAGGCAAAAGACCAAATCTTAGTAACTTGAAATCCAAAGGCAACCCTTAACAAACCGCGATTCGTTCGCGAAGACGACACACGAAGTGTGGAGTGGAAAGATGAAAATGTTCCACCGGACGTGCCAGAATCTGTTCCCCTCCGAATGGCGCGGAGACGTTAGGACGTCTTGCCTGAGATTCGGGGCAGATGCTATTTGGTTTTATTCGTCCACCTCTCCGAAGATGCCAAGTTGATTTATGGCACCGTGTATCGGAGGTTTAGACAGATGCGGCCGATGTAGCAGACTTCATCAGATTCCCCCTCGCTTGAGGGGTTTTTGATTGTGGGGACGCTCTTCCCTGCAGGCGCAAGCCCCTGCAGTTAATTACGCTACCGCATAGCGGTAACAACTTTCTCCTTCTCCAGAATTTCACTTCGTGTCGTGTGTGTTTGTTTGTTTGTGGATGCCCGTGGATTGTATACGGAGACTAAGTAATGCCGTCGTCCGTAGGACGTGGATTAGTCCAAATCCGTATTTACTTAGATTTGGATTTGGTGTTTTAGTTTAAGGATACGTTACCCGTATTGAGGCTAAGATCAACTTAAACGTTCGTTAAGGATACGTTAGTCTGATTTGAGGTTAAGATCAACTTAACGTAGTGATCCATTTAATATATGGCCGTTGGGACCCGTCACCTCTCTGACGACGTTGAAGGATTACAACGACAGGTGTCAGAGGAGTTTGGAGATGTACCCTCGAACCAAAGTTGATTTGGAGTTTTATAGTCCATTTGAATGTTTAAGAATACGTTAGCCGGGTTTGCGGCTTAGATCAACTTAAACGGGATCGTTTAGATCCGACAAAAGAGTGTTTGGTGACTCTATTGTTCCAGTTTAGGGACATAGTGGTCCATAAGTAGTTTAAGGACATTGCGGTCCATGTTCCAGTTTAGGGACGTGGTGGTCCATTGGTAGTTTAAGGACGCTTAAGTCCGTGGATTTAAGGACCCCACAGTCCGTGTTTTAGTTTAAGGACGCATAAGTCCGCGGGTTTAAGGACCCCACAGTCCGTATTTAATGTGTGGTCGTCGGGACTCGTCGCCTCTCTGACGTCGTTGAAGGATTACAACGATAGGGGTCAGAGGAGTTCGGAGATGTACTCTTGAACCGGATGTAAATTGATTTAGGAGAGCAGCTGCGCTCAGTCAATTTAATTTGAGCACTTACGGCCACGATTGGGCTAAGTCCAGTTGAAAAATGTTCAACGTTTTGTTTGCATTTGGCCTGTTAGGCCTTTGTTTGGGCTCTGCCCTTTTTAAATGATGCACAGCGTCTATTTTAGGCCATTTAGACCTTTTTTTGACTGGACTCTGCCCTTTTTATTTGGTCCTTTAATTGGGCCCTGCCCTTTAAATAATGCATAGCATTTTTATTTTGGTCTGATAGACCTTTTTATTGGGCTCTGCCCTTTCAATAATGCATTGCATTCATTGTTCTGACAATGCCCCACGTAGCTTGTCAGGCACTTTGCGCCAATTGAGGAGCGCAAGACGCAAACTCATATGGTGGTGACACGTGTCACGCTCTGATGAGCGCAAGCGCAACAGCTCAGTGCGCTGTGTCAGTGCGCTGCGCTGTTGCGCTGCTGACACGTGGCGCTCTCTGGTGGCTTGCGCCAACACAGGAGCGCAACAGTGCAATTTTTGCCAGTGCAGAGCACTGTTTTATCTTCTGATCGATTTTAAATCAAAGAAAACAAGTTTTTCTTGTTTTTAAAGAACCAATGGTTCATAAGAAAGTGCAAGACACTATTATTATTTATTGATCTTGTTCTCAGATCAATGATCTGTTCATAAGAGAATTTTCTCTTTTTTCTAAAGGTTTTTACCTTTTTTTTTGTTCTTGAGGAATTCTCTCCAATTCTTCAGAGTTCTCAATGATGATGATGATAATTTTGAATTGAGGTCTAGGGTCCTTTATATAGTGCCCATAATTTTTGTTAGATTTGTTAAAGAGATCTTTCTCTGAGTGATTTGGGGAATTTTCCCTACCGTTGGATCTTTGATCCAAGGGCTTCTGTTTTACAGAAGAAAATCTTCTTGTTTTAACAAGAACAGAAAGATTTCTTTAAAATTTTAATTCTGTTTGGCGCAAATGCCCCAGCGCGTGATACGTGTCACGCAGCGCAGCGCTTGCGCAAAAGCGACTGCGCTGACACGTGTCGCGCAGCGCAGCGCTTGCGCAATTGAAGCTTTGCTTCTTTTAATTTTGTTTTTTAATAGAGCCTTGCTCTGATTGGATGCGCTGTCTTGGGCGCTGCGCTGACGTATCAGCTTCTAATACGTGGCGCGTTGCGCGCAGCGCACGGAATCTGAAGCGTTGCTTCAAAATTTTGAATTTTTTGAAATTCAAACAGAGCCTTACTCTGATTGGGGGAAACACCGTATCTTACATTGAAATTTTTTGAGCTAGCTGAAAACTAATTGCTTGTTCGTTGGGTTGTATGAGGACGGCCATGGACGCATTCAATTCCTCTATGTGGCGGCGCGACGCTACCTGAAATTCTTCCACTGTCCATTCAAGACTAGACATGGGTCAGGAAAGGATTTCAGCAGAAGATTGAAATTCTTGTGGATAGGTAAAACTCCAAAATGACTTATTAGAAGAATTGTTTAGAGAAGGTGTAAAAGTCGGGTAGGATTGATTGGAATCGAATGGTTATGAAAATTAGACAGCAGTAGGATCAACATTGTGATAAGAAGAATATTGATATTGGTTGGTTGGTTGGAGACTAGAAACAGATGTCATATACGCCGCAAAACGAGTAGCGATATCTTCCTTAGAAAGTGATGGTGTTTGTTGTCCTAACGGTTTGACCGGATTGAAATTTTGGCTTTTAGCCCTCGCCATATGCTTAGCGATGGACATGCGTTTAGGAGTTCCCTCACACGCTTTAATCAACATAAGAAAATGTAGAATTTTGATGCGGTTGATAGGACCTGGAGTGAGGTGTCCAACTGTTTCTTTCTGCTTGCTCTATCCGATCTCTTAAAGACACGGTAGAGTCGGAATTTTGACCAAAGCAATTACGGAAACAAGAAATATCTGGTACTGGATAGCAAAGCTCGGCAAGAGTTCGTCTGTTTGGGTTACCCATTATAACAAGGAAAGAGGAAGGGGAAAGATTTAAGCTCTATTTGGATTATTTTGCTTTGAAAGTGGGACTTGAGGGTTGACTCAACAAATCACAAAATGCACAAGCAACCCTAGAACTAAGGTCACCTAGGTCAGGCACTAGACTGCTCCTAGACTTCCAAAGGACAAGCTGCAGGATAAATTCTCTACCACCTCTTTATCACTCTAGTGGCTATGTAAGTGCCAGGTAAGTGGGAGGTATCTGCAATACGAGTCACCGCAAATTAATGCCTAGATGCACTTGCCTAGACACCACAAAAGTAATGCAAATAAGCGATAGATTACCCACGACCTTCCTCTGTCCTAATTGAGCGCGACGGTCCTTAGAGTCTTGGTCTAGATATTTTTTAATTAATATAGTGTTATGCGGATGCTCGTTTTGTGATTTGTAGGGCCTAGGAAGGGTGATGAAATCCCCACCTAATCTGAATTTTGGTCTTGCCCCTTAAAGTCCGTATTCAAAATATGCAAAAACAAACCGCAGAACAAAACACGCAAAAAGATTTTTGAGCGGCAATATTTTGCAAAGAACCATGCGGAAAAATATATTATAGGATTTTCAGAGGAGAGAGAAAGAGTTGAGGAATATACCAGAGATGTTTGGGGGCACAACTCGACAAGGCCGCCGCGGTTCCGCCGCTCTTTGGCATTTCGTTTGCTGAGTTTTCTTCAGTGGTCTCCTTTACTCCTCTGGGATTTGATGAATGTCTCTGAATCTCTATTTTCTCAATTCAATGACTCCAGATTCCCTCTCAAATTTGCACAATAATCATTAAATATGCAAGATGCGGTTTTGTTTTGTTTTTATGATATGGATCGAATAAGAATTCAACCCGAATAGCAAGAAAAAAATTACGCACGTATCCCCGGCAACGGCGCCATTTGATTGATTCTGTGAAAGAGTGTGTAATAATAACCGCAATCAATAACGGTGTCGCGTGTAGCTAGCCGAGATGAGTGTGGGTCATCCGTAGGGATTCGTGGAACTTTTAATCTTGTTTTAGACATGTTGATAAGAGTAATAGAAGAAACGAGAATAGATTCTAGATCTATATTAAATACGTATGTAGAATATATATAGTTTTAAGATCTAGTTTAAATACGGATGTAGAATCTATAAAAAAAAGAGGCTTGTAGAGCTTGTTAGGATTTAGTAGTCATGGATGACTAATAAAGATTGCTCATTTTATCTTTTGATAGATTTAAAACTAGATAGATAGTGATGAATGAGGATTAGGGTTCTTGAAAGAAACTAGGGTTTCCCCACTATTGACCCTTGTCCCTTCATTGATCTCTATTCATGTCTAGCCCTTAACAAAACAATTGTTAATCTAATCTCAAATCGTGGTCAAGACTATCAATAAATTGATAGCACGCCCGATTAAGATGTTAACGATTCTTTTGCTAAAGTTTATAAACTTCATAAGACTTAAAAGAAGTTAAAATATTTTCTCATCCATTGTTCTACTATAATCCTACGAACCCTATCAAGCGGAGAATTACTCACGCATGATGGAGATAGAAGAAGAAAGGATAGAGAATGAAATCATAATTATAATGCAGAAATTAAATACGAACTAATTAAACTAATGATCTACCTTTATTAATCAACTTCACAATTACAAAACCTTCGAGTTTAGATTACAAGAGGAAGAAGAAGTTGCTCTCGATCTCTGCCTCGTAGGAAGTAGATGTTCTGTCGAATCTCATGTCGCCTTATCACGTCGAATCGCAGACCTGTCGTGGATCACTTGTTCTTTGACGGTGATTTACTTCGTGAGAAAGGTGACAGATTTCTATGTTTAACCCTCGGTCCTTTATATAGCCTGGAAGCAGAAACCCTAGATGCTATATTTGAGAGTTTGTTGATAGGATCCTACCCAAAAAAATCCCAACTCCTAAGTCCCTAACACTGCCGCGGATCCGCCACACCTATCATGATTTGGCCGCAGAAGCGCGGTTGAATAGGGGAGTTAGGGATTGCAATTTCTTCAATGGCTTCACATTGACACGTAGAGATCTTCTAAATATTTGCAATCTTCATATCTTCTCTGAGTCTCTGCCAGTATTGATTCTTCGATTTTTATTAAACTTCATCGGCAGATCTTTTATTCCCGACATCTCGATATCCCGATCTCCTGACCTGATCTAAATCTTGCATAATATCTCCATGAATAATGTTAGTAATATTTGTTATAGAGATATTATTCTAACCATTTGTATGATATTATATCTTTTAAAGAATCTTGATTAGAATATTTGATATGATAAGCATAATAAAAATATTATATTATGTGCATATATTTTCCTTCATAATGTTAATTATAATATAAAAACATATGGTAAATAGTATTTTGCAGATAAACCCAAATATGTTCTATATTTATAATAAACACCTTTACATATTTAAGAAAAGTAAGGAAAATGTTATATCAAATGTGCGATATTTTCGACTGAACAATACTGAATCGAAGAAAGGATGTTGGCAGTTGATTGAGAAGATTTCACAAAAACATAAATACTCCGTTCAAGAGAGGAGACTTTATCGTTACCAGACGGAAAAAAGTTGTTTTGAGGGAACGAACTAGTATACGGAGCAAAGTTGTTCGTTGGGTTTTGGTATTGTTGTGGTTGGAAGGGTTGCTGAAATTGTTGCCGAGTTTGTTGCTGTTGAGGAGGAGGAGGACTTTGAAAGTTTTTTTGGCCGTGGAACTGGGTTTGGTTTTGGTTCCGGGAGAAATTAGGTGATTCCTCCATCCAGAATTATACGTGGATGAGTAAGGGTCATTTCTAGGTCATTGCTGGAAGGCAACATTGGCTTGATTCTGACCAAATTGTGGATTCAAAGGACACTCTTCCGTCAGATGTGACGGATCGAAACATCAAGCACAAACGGCTCAAAGGGGAGCAACAGGGCTAGGGGAAGAAGCTGAAAATTTGCTTTCAATTGCTTCGAACTTTAGCGTTATTGCAGCCATCTCGGCTTTCATTGCAATTGAGATATCAAGTTGATGAACTTCTGCTCTAGATTGACCGGAAGAAGAGGATGAAGAAGATGAAGGGTTCGGCTGGGTACCATCCCACTGCAGCGATTGTTCCACGGGATCATCAAAAATTTGCCAAGCCTCCTCGTCGGATTTGGATAGGAAGTGGCCTTGACATATGGTTTCCATCAACTGTCTAGTTGCTAGATTCAAGCCCTCATACAAAGTTTGGTAAACTTGTCATTTCTCAATACCGTGGTGAGGACACTGAATAAGGAGATCCTTATACTGGTCAAAGCACTTCCAAAAAGGTTCGTTTGGAAGCTGGGTGAATTAATTTATTTCATTTCGGATTCCCGCTGTTTCATGATTAGGGTAGAATTTCTTTTAAAACGCTTTTGCGAATTCATCCCAACTGGTTATGGAATGAGATGCGGTGATGTATACCCATTTTTCTGCAAGATCACAAAGAGTAAAAGGAATAACACGCAGCCGAATAGCATTGTCGGACAATTGGGTTGTTTTCATCATCGAACAAACCTTTTGGAATTTGTTGATGAAGATATAGACAACTTCAGATTCAAACCCATAGAATTTGGGCAACATGTTGATGAAGTGGGACTTAATTTCAAAATTGTCCCCATTTGCCGGTGGAAGAGAAAGAAAAATGGGAAGCATTGCACGGGTTGGTTAGAAACGGCCTTGAAGCTCGATTCGAGATGGCGCTCTTAGAGGTGGTGAAACAATACCCAGCGGTGATAAAATGATGTTCGGTGGAAGTCCTAACATTTTAAAAGAAGAGGTACACAAAAGAGAAGGTGAAGATGTGTGAACATAATCACAGTCAACGTCAGAGTCGACCTTCAAAGGCAAAGGCAAAGGGTGCGTGGAAGAAGTATCGACTTCGGAGTCGATCGCATAGTCGGTAGTGACTAACAAAACGCGGACTAAACGAGCACCAGGGTCATGAGCCCAACGGACATACACTAAAAAAGTTTAGTATTGTCAAAGCGTATTTGTAGAAGGTGGGGATAAGAAAACGTCGATGGAGAAAATGTAGGTGAAGGTAAAAATGTGTACATTTTTTGATTTTTTGATTTTTTGTTTTTTCCTGAAAATTTGCGGAAATAACGGATTCAACACAATCAATCACTATCAAAATGTACAATCAATATCGAGAGCTAGGGTCTTCAAAGTCCAAACTAGACCGCTCCTAGACTTCCAAGCGACAAGTTGCAGGATAAACCTTCTAGCTGGCTCTTCACTGATCAAGTATGGCCAGGTAAGTGCAAGTGAGGTAAGGGAGGTTATCCATGGCTTTCGTCAAGTTCCTTAATGTAAGAACCTCTTCACTTTGCGATACTCTCATCCCTAACACTTTCCTTAGACACCACACGATCAAGTTTAGATAAATAGTAGATTCCCCGCAACCTTCACTTGTCCTAAATGAGCGCGATGAGTCCTTAAATGCATGGTCTAGATCTTTTTTAATTAACTCAAGGTAATGCATATGATTTTAGTGATTTTTAGGGCTTAGGATGGGTGATGAACTCTCTACCTAATCTGAATTTGGTTTTGTGCCCTTTAATTTCTGTATTAAAGATGCAATGTGCAATTTAATAAATGGGTTGTTCAAAACATCAAACAATCGTTTTTTACATTAAGCGGCGGCGCTGCAACAAATACGGGTTAGTCTCTTTTTGGCTATAGGCGATGAACTTTTGCAAAGAATCCTGCAAAGAATAGAATATTACAGCGTCGAATTTGAGTGACAAGGAGTTAGAAAATACATACTGAAATTTTTCGGGTTAAAACCCCCCTACTGAATCGATCCCAAATAGTTTGGAAAGTTCGCTTGCACGGCTCAAACTATCCGGATCTTTGACACTGTACTTTTTTATCGCCTTGTTCTTGAATGTTCGTTTTGCTTCGCACGATCGCTATTCGCAAATCCGTCAAAATCTGAAAATGTCAGAAAACAGATATTTTAAAGGAAAACAGATATTTTAAGAGAAAAATCGATATAAATAGACAATATGCTACACACTCACAATTGAGAAATTTAAATATCAAAATGGAGCAATAATAGAACAATAACGTATCAACTAAAAAATTGGAGCAATCTGGGCAAGTGGGGCCACTATTTGCGGCCAGATGGAATAATTAGGCGGCCAAGTGAAGGAAATGGGGCTACAACTTTTTGTAGTGTTCTCTATGTTCTATGAGTGTCACATTTTTATACTTCAAATCTTTCAATAAATCTCAGAGTGATAGCAGATAAAAAATACATAGAACAAAACGTCAAAAAGCATGAGATTTTTGTTTTGGTTTTTTGAAAATTTTCAATTTTTGTTTTGATTTTCTGAAAATTTGTTAGTTTTATACACAAATTAACCCGAAATAACAAGAAGAAATACGTTACCGTCTTTCTCGAAATGACGCAATTTAATTGTTTTGTTTTCACATGTTCTATGAAATTCTATTTACCGCAATCAAGACGGTGTCACATGAAGCTAGCCGCGATGATTCCGGGTCATCCACAGAGAGAAATTATATTTTTCGTTTTGTTTTAACGAGTTAAGTTCAAAAGTAAGAGAGTTTGTTATCCTAAGTGTTGTGTTTAAGTTAAAAAAGGACTTGTTTGGATTAGGGTTAGGTTAGTTTGAGTTAGGATAATGCTTACTTCATCCTTTGTGCCTCACTTGATGTTGATGCTAAGGTAATCGGCAACAACGTAAATTAGGGCTCTTAAGTAGGGTGTTTGCGATTGTGCGTGAAATATCTACTTATTGTCCCTTATCCTTCCGTTCTTGGCTCTTATCCATAGCTTCCGGCCAAACAAACACAACCGGTCTTAATTAGGAATCACTGCTATCATGTAGGATAGGGTGCCTAAAAGAGCGGATTGCAAGTCTTTGGTCGGAGTTCAATCTACAGGGTGTTTGGCAAAGGAAGGAGTAATGCACTTCTCCATATCTCAAACTAACCCTTTCCTACCCTAA
Organism: Agapanthus africanus; assembly: GCA_030015575.1. Lineage (NCBI taxonomy): Eukaryota > Viridiplantae > Streptophyta > Magnoliopsida > Asparagales > Amaryllidaceae > Agapanthus > Agapanthus africanus. The sequence goes on along the minus strand of CM057342.1, from coordinate 669,518,011 downwards.
CAAGTGAAGGTATTACTCACACATCATTTCAAAAATAAAAAGGAAACAAAAGAGATAAGAAAACATCAAGAACATTGCAAAGAAAAGTAAGAGTTAAAAAATATGCTAAGAACCATAATGTGTAATGTAGTGAATGTCTTAATGGTTTTTTTATGTCCAAGTACAAGTATGAACTCAAATACTAAACTTTAAACTTGGAAGATCACTTCAAAGGTTGCAAAATCAAAGAAAAGTAAAGAAATTCAAAGAAGTTACTACTATGGCAAATATGGTTTGAAAATGTGCAAAAGAGACTTGTATTGATTTATGATTTGGAATACAAACTAATGAGCTCAATAACCTCCCCTTAACTTTGCAAACTCAAGAACTAAGGTTGCAAAATTAAGATGAAGCAAAGAACTCAAGATTAACAAAATGAAAATTACAAAATATCATCTAAACTAAAAACATGGTCTAAATTTGAACTCCTTGCTTGCTCTATGATATGCTATTTATAGGCATTTCAACTGCAAAAAGAAGATAAAAATGGAGCGATGAGTCAACATGGGGACCACAGAAGAAGAACGAGGTGATTTGGAGATAGTGAAGCCGCTATTTGCGACCAGATGTATTAAATGGGAGGCCAAATAGCGGCCCAGTCGGCCTGTCTTGCTTCAATAGTCTTCAGATGCTACACTCTTCTTCTTTTCAAGGTTACGTTTGCAAAATCTCTTATATTTGATCTCGGATGAATAGAAGTCCAAGATGACGGCTCTTTTCGTCTTCTTATGAATACACATCTCTTCAAATCTTGTTAGACATCGTGCATGCCTCCTTCGTGCTTCACGCTGCCTTCCTCGTGTCCCGTACTATCTAATATACGAATGACCATCATTTTATCTTGTCCCTTGTACTGGTAAGAGGAACCTAATGAATTTGAATAGTCGAAACCCGTATTTTATTTATCTGTCGGCTGTTCATCTTGAAATCGTCATAACTGTAGAGAATGTGTGTGATTTGCATTGTTCTGAACTGAGAACCTATAATCTGTAATCATGTAGTAAACACCGATCAAAAACACCTATCTATATACAAATGTGATTAAGAATGAGTGATTTCGAAATGCAATAATATTATATAAACATGCGCTGTCTCTTTTTTCTCTTTGCAGGCAATCATGTCTTCAACTGGTGATAGCACCCTTGCTAATGAACATGCACAATCTTTAATTGTTAGAATTGTGGAAGCTCACAACACAATAGTCCTAGAGGGGAGTGAATAGGACTAGCTACTAATATGTCCAAATTAAAAAATCTAAATACTTGCTAATACAAATCAAAATTGAATAGCTTAGATAAATGATAAACCAATGGATAAGATGCTAAGCTAAACTACAATTGTGAACCCATGACTGTTCACCGCCGGAAGACGGACCAGGACGTTGGGACGTCTGGCCTGAATTTTGGGAGCAGATGCTATTTGGATTTATCCGTCCACCTCTCCGAAAATGCCAAGTTGATTTATGGCACCGTATATTGGAGGTTTGGACGGATGCTGCCGTTGTAGCAGACTTCGTCAGATTCCCCCTCGTTTGCGAGGGGTTTTTGATTATGGGGACGCTCTTCTCTGTAGCCGCAAGACCCTGCAGTTAATTACGTTACCGCATCGTGATAACCACTTTCTCCTGCTCCGGAAGTTTTCTTCGTGTCGTGTGTATTTTTATTTTTAGTTTAGGTTGCCCATGGATTGTATACGGAGACTAATTTATGTCGTCGTCCGTAGGGCGTGGATTAGTCCAAATCCGCATACCTTAGATTTGGGTTTGTTTTATTAAAAGATCGTTAATCTAGTTTGAGATTAAGATCAACTTAAATGTATGTGAGCAGTTGGGGCTCAGTTGGTCTGAATCAGGGAGGTTCTATCCTCAGGGGGCCTATCCAATTTGGGCTTGGTCCATTTATTTTTTTTTATTGAAAAGTTCCAAGCGCTTGTTTGGGCTCTGTATAATCAGTCCCCTGTTTGTACAAAAAGGGCTGAACACTTATCTAAGTTCTGAAGCTCACATATAATCATGTAGACTTTTAGTCATAGGGATTGCCCAATAAGTGTTAAACACTTTACCCCTTTTTGTCTTTGTATGGAGTGCCAGGCACTCTTTATGGCACCCACGTATGGGACACGTGAGGCGCTGCCTAGTGAGTGCTAAGCACTCTTCCATTCTGTGGCGCCCATGTGAGGGGCACGTGAGGCGCTGGGCGCCGCTCATTGAGTGCTAAGCACTCTCCTCTGTGGTGCCTACGTAAGGGGTACGTGAGATGCTGGGCGCTTGGCGCCGCTCATTGAGTGCTAAGCACTCTTCTCTATGGTGCCCACGTGAGGGGCACGTGAGGCGCTGGGTTCTTTTCTTGCTTAATAATCATAGGATCTTTATTTTATAGACGAATCTTTGGTTCTCAAGAAACAAGTTCTTCCCAATGAGAATTAAATTCTCATCATATGAGATACTTGTCTTGTGGATCTCAGATCCAGAGAAAGAACTCAGTTCTTTAAGAAAGGCTAAACCCTCCAGTAGGTATATATTTTTACCCTTTTTTATATATCTTTTTTATTTACCTAAAATTTCCAAGAAGGGAGCTATTCTTCCTCGAGAATTTAATTCTCTGTTCTTTTTGAAGCTTTCTCCCTTTTTTTTAAGCTTATGGGGGGTTCTTCTTTTTAAGACTTGAAGTCTTAGGTCCTTTATATAGTAGAGGCCAGTTTGTTAATTAGTTTTTGAAGAAATCTCTCATTAAGAGATCCTAATTGATTTGGGGATTTTTACCCACCATTGGATCTTTGATTCGAGGGCTTCTGTTTTCCAGAATAAGATTGGGGAAATATTTTCCCTTGCACAGAATTTATTCTGCAGAACGGTGATTTTTTAATCACCATTGGATTTTTAATCTAACGGTCCTCTGTTTTACAGAAGGCATAGAATATTATTCTATGATCAAACCGAAGGTATCTTTCTTGTTTTAGAAAGATTTGAGGAATATTTCCTCTCATCATAATTTTAATTCTGAGTCTTGATGATTTATCATCTTCGTTGAATTTTTAATCCAAAGGCTCTGTTTAACAGAGAGAAGAATTTAATTCTACCTGGGCGCCGGTGCTCACGTGGTGTGCACGCGGGTGCTAAGTAGGGTTTTAATTCCTTTATGTGCTTTACATGTTGGTGCCCGCGTGAGAAGCACCTGTGGCGCCATATAAGAGTTTTTAACTCTGGCGCCGGTGTCCTTGTGGAAGGCACGTGAGGCCTGCCTCTTTAAAAATTTTGGAACAGAGCTTTGCTCTTTTATTGGGGGAAACAAATTCCCCCCACCGTTGCGCTCACGTGGCTCACATGTGAGTGCGGTGGAGACACCTTTTCCACTGTTCGATCTCCTGGAGAGTTGAACCGTCTTTTAAGGTATTATAAATAGGGCCTTTGGCCCTTGAGATGGCTGCTGTTCATCTTCTTTTTAGCCCTCTTCTTTTCTTGAGAATTTAATTCTTCTTTCAGAGCTTAAATTTTTGTTCAAAGAAACTCTTCTAGAGTCAAAACTCTATCAAAATTTGGTAAGAATCATGACCATGTCTTAATATCTGAGGAAACTCTTGAAGGAATCTCTTCATGTTTCAGGATTTTTTAACCCATTAACAGAGCTTTGCTCTTCTTTTGCAATGATCTCTTAGAGATCTAAAAAAATTTTACTTGAGTAGATCGTAGATCTGAAAGATCTTTTAGGGTTTTACCCTGTTAGAAACTTTGCTTTTTGAAGGTTATTTGGAATTTAATTCCCTTTCTTGAGCGTAGTTCTGGGATGTTATCCCATTGTTCTACAGAGCTTGACTCTGAAGAATTACTTTTAAAGAAATTATCTTAGGAATTTTATTCCCTTCATAATTTCTTGATAGATTTGAAATCTGTTTGCAGAACACAGTTTTCGAGGGAGTTTAATGATGTTTTCTTATTATGTGAGAATCCTTTTGGATTTTATTTTTAATGAGTGGCTGCCACATCATTGATAGGACGTTACTTTGATTTTGTAGGCCCCCCTGTCCCTTTCTTCTTTGAATTGTGGTGCAGTACAATTTTAGAATGTTAAAGCTTTGAACATTGTGTCGATAACTAACCCTTCCCTTTTTGTGTAAGTACAATGGATTTTGATTCCTCCTTTCCATTCATACGTTCGGAGAGCATTTTTGCCGACACGCCCGTAGATCGGGAAGTCTTCGCATTTATTAAAGATCATGACCCAGAGAAAAAATCTCTTCATCTGTGGGGGTCATGGTTTAGTCAAATTATTCAGGGTCGGCATAGTTTTACTTGCGCAGTGCCTCAGAGTCGATCCCGGCGATCCATTATGCTAATCCGCCGCCGGTGACCTTCGCAGTAGAAGAGGTCAACTGGACCTCGGAAGGTCATCTTCAGCCTTCCATGGCTTCAATACCAGTGCAGCCGCCGATGGCCTTGGACATTTTAGGGCGACACATATGCCAAGGAGAGTCGCGTCCTTAGGGGCAAGTTTACATGATAGGAATGACTCCCCGTCGTTCGGCCGGCTATCTACAGTGGGCCCAATATATCCTGTCGGCCCAGAAATCCGTGTTATTAAAGACTGGATTGTATCCCGCGATCTACGTGTCCCTCTTTCACTATCACGCTCCTCATGTGTGGTGGATCAAATCCGTTTTGGAACAATGGAACATCCCGACCCATACCTTTCTCTTAACATATTGGGAGGTTTCGATTTCATTGGAGGAGTTTGCGGAGATCCTCGGCTTACCTGTCAAAGGGGAGCACTATGAGGAGCTACTTCCCCCCGATGAGTATGGCTTCGCCACCAAATCAGTGGTAATGGGCCTTATTCTGGAAAACGCCGTTCAACATCAGTTCCCGAGCTTGATTAAGGTGTTGAACATGTACAAGAGTTTATTCTTGGATTCTGGCGGGCATGGAGTTGGCTTCGCAGATTTCATCACCCGCTTCTTCGTCCGAAAGTTCTGTCTAAACAGGCTGCGAAATTCACGAAACTTGACAACATGTTTAGGTTTGGTTCGAATAACTTGCCGACTGAGGAGGCGGATTTAAAGAGATTCTTTATTCCGGATACTCCAGTCGTCCCCTTTGCAGAGATTGTTGTCCCAGATGTTGATGAAGAGACGTTCTTTCTGGGGTTTATTGGCTTGTGGTTGAGTTAGTTTGCACTTCTAACACACCCCCGCTAAATGAGGCCATCTGTTTTTTATCTGGCTCATCGCATCGTCGTAGGGACGCGCGTGGCCGTTGGGATCGCGGGGTTGGCTCATTTATATTATGGCCTCAGATTAGCAGCTGACACTACTCAACCGGGGGTAACGCCCGTGTATCTGCCATTGCACTACTTGACATCATGGATCGAGATGCACGTGCTGGACACCTTTGGTGTTCATAAACGTCCCCGATTCTACGAAGGCTACAACTTCCCCCGGGTCATGTATCTCATTGACGCTTCCGCTCCAGACCAATCGCAACGAGAGGCTCGGCGATTGCTTCTGCACCGACGCATGGTTGGGGACAGTATGACCTTTGTCGATAGAGTCATGACTATCGGCAAAAAATCTTCCAAGGTGGTCCAACCGTCGCATGATACTTTCAAGGACGAGGCTTCTGCGTTGAGGGCTCGAGAGGTTATGCACCTGTATTCTATCAGGCCGGGCTTCCTAGTATTTAGACATAACGCCTACAACCTGCATCGTTTTGCCCGACAGTTGGGTTATAACCAAGGTGTTCCTCTTGAGGCGTTCTTAGTTGAGCTGGTTGCTATGGAGGAGGGTATTCGCAGCGCAACGCATCATTTTATGCGATTGAATACGGGGTCCCATTTCTTTGTCAGCGAGCCGAGTTATGTGCCAAAAGCCTCGAATGAATACGTCACGTGGTACCGGCATGCGACAGATGCTGTTATCAGGGAGGAGAGGCGGCTGCTACTCGACCATAAGGATGCCGTCCCAGCCGGTAATCCAGCGGTCCCGCTGAAGCGACGGACAATCGTTCGTCCTTCTTTAAGAGAAATCACTACGGCGGTAGTCCCACGAGATTTCCCTGATAAGCTTCGACCGGATGTTACTGCGACTACGGTAGCCATGGCGTCTTCGGAATCGGGCATTGGTTCGAAGATCGGGACCTGCCGTCAGAAGAAGCCTGTCAAGCGAAAGCTTTTATCGTCGGCTGTTGGTGTCAGTTCGCAGAAGAAGAAGAAATCTCTATTTTCTGCTGACGTCGTGTTCGGCCAGGAGCTCCGTACTCCTTATAGTGAGGGCTTGTGCGAGTATGGCACCAATGAGGGTTTGTTTGATGCGCCTGTGATTGATTCCGACCTTCAGGCCGTCATTGAAGCGTCAAAACGACTGGCCCATGAACAGGCGGTGTTAGACTCTATTACGGAGTCGGGTATACTCCATTTAAATTCTTCTGCATCTATCCCCTCCCCCCTTATTGTGCTTTATTAACACCTCTCTTTCTTAACAGGTATCTATGCCGAAGAAGCTTTTACGGCTTCGCTTGAGACGTTTGAGGAGGAAGAGGGGCTTCGCGCCTCCTTGGGCCTTGGTATAATTTGTTTCATTACACCCTTACTCTTTTAGTTCCTTTTATTCATGGTCTGACTCTTTTCCTTTATCCTATCACAGGGACCACCAAAACCCAGGTTCCCAAGTATAGTGCCAATCCCAGATGGTGATGCAGAGAAGCTTCCAAAACCGCCGACTACGGCCGAGGCTCTCCCAAGGCCACTACAGGAGGCGTTGCTAAAGCAGCCGATGATAGATGCCATAGAGGTTCCGGAGGCCGAGCTCGGTTCGGACGACGATGTCCCTCTGTCGCAAGTTTTAAGGAGGTCGGTTCACACGGCCCAGGCTGAAAGGAAGCGTAGAAAGCAGGCTGCAAGGGAACGTCAGGCTGTCCTGGCTGTGGGCGCAGGTTCGAATGAAGTTCGACCTTCTGTCATTCCCATAGCGGATTTCCCTTCTCGCTTGTCTATTGCTCATCGGCAAGTCGCGCGTGCATCTCTGGAAGAAGCCGAATGGCTGCTTCAAAGTATAACAACGTGCAGTCCCTTATTAGAACTTAGCAATCGTTTTTCCTCGAATCATGACACATTTTTTTTTGTTCTAAAGCAGGGCCAAGTTCTGGTGATGGCCTGGCAGGTGAAGTGCCGGCAACTAAAGAGCCCGAAGTGACCAACCCTTCTCTGGAATCTGAGACCGCTCCGACTGTCGCTTCTTCTCCCTGCAGATCCTTGATATCGGCGGGGGATGCCAGCATTACAACTGCCCTTATCGAGTCAGGGGATGAAAGCGTGGGTGCTGAGTCCACTTTCCCAATGGAACCGAGGAATCCATCACTACCGGTGATGCTTTGGGCATGGTTTCGGTTTGTCAGGTACTCCTCGGGTTATTATCCTTGAGTTTTTAATCCTGCTAAGCATCTCTGATGATATTTCCTTTGTCCTGAGCATAGACGCAGCAAACTCTGAAGTTGTATTGGCTGAAGAAGTACCACCGGACGTTGCCTTGACTGTCATGGCTCCTTCTCCCTCTTCTGAGTCTCCCCGAATTTCGGAAGATAAGGACTTCTCATTTATTTGCTTCACTGTAGATTCCATTTTTTTATTTTTTATTTTTGCACTAACCATATATTGTCGCAACATTGCAGGAGTGCTCTTTGACCACTTATATCAGGTGCTAAATCTACATTTTCCTTCTAATCGGAAGTTGTTCCTCCTTGCGGCGGTGGTCAGTATATTCTTAGCTTGGTAAAAATAAGTGGCAAATAGAAATAACCCAATTCGCAAAATATACCAACACACAAATTCGCAAAACCCAAGGGGGTAAATAGAAATCCACTCCTTCTTCTTCCCTCCAAATTTTGACATCCCAAAACCCTAGAATTTGGCGATACGATGAATTTGAAGCGGCTAGGGTTCAAGTTCGATGCGATTCCGTGGGTCTCGATGATTTGATCGCGGCAATGGCGCAGAATCGAATTCTCGTGCAAATCGCAGCTATTAGGCCAGTTCTTTTGTTTTCCCCTTTGCGTTTAAGTTCTTATGCGATTTATATATTGTGAGTTCCTGAATAATAGACCACAGATTGCTCCTTTTTCAACTTTCGTCAATAATTTGATAAAGGGACGATTTCCATCGTTCCTGAATAATAGACCACAGATCACTGCGCCTCGCCGGCCACCGATCCTCGCTGGCCTCGACCCGCTTGATGAAAAAATTAACAAAATTAAATCAACAAATAATATTCTAGCATAACAAAATTAATTATAAATAGAGAAAATTGTGAATTTTACCTTAATCGGAGAATATCGGAGACGGTTAGATCAAAATCGGAGAGGATTATCTACATAAAACACAAAAGTTAAGGATAATGAACACAATACATTAACTACAAAATAGTTTAACAATTAAATCGAATTAAAATTAGATAATGTCGAGAAATTACCTTGATTTGGGATGAAATAGGGTTTTGGTGAAGTTATTTTTGAAGATTAGGAGATGATTTTAGGAGATTTAAGGGAGAAATTGGGTTTGGGAATTTGGGGAAAAAGAGTCGCATGTTGGGGAATATGGGGGGACTGAAAGAGAAGCCGATCACGACATAAATTTAGTGATGGTATTGGCGCCTGTACCAACAATACTGATAGGACGGTCACCAATACGAGCTTGGTATTGGCGACCGTGTATTAGCGACCGTATAATTATATACGGTCGCTGATACTGTATTAATGACTGTATAAATTTAACGGTCGCTAATACCCCGTTTCTAATACACAGATTCTGGTAGTGAATCGGTTCGAGGCTAGAATTCTCATTCTTCTTTGACCTAATTTCAAAATACAAAAATGGAAACCTATATGCCCAAAAGCCACCAATAAAAATATATTCTACATTATTAACGCTTCGCAAACTAGAAAAATCTGATATTAACCCTAATACTTTTGCACGTGTGATTCATGTAATACCATTTCCCTGCTAGTCACATACAACATTGTTTATTGAAATATTTTTGACAGGTTTAGGGAAAGGTATAGTTAATTGTTGATTGTTGTTTACTTTAAAAACATTTGGCACCAAGGATCGTTTGATTTTCGATATTGATAGCATTTGAAATTTGATGTTCCTTGTTCAGTAAAAAACATGGCTAAATACGATTACAAAAAGTAATAAGCACACATATGTGAAATTAGAGGGTGAAGATGAAACTTTAAAGAGAAAAAAATCACTGAATTGAATGTTTCTGATTGAAATTAGAGGGTGAAGATGAAACTTTAAAGAGAAAAATTCGATGGGTGTTTGGATATTTCTAGTTTGCAGGGTCATAACTTCATTTTAAGAATTTAAATTTGATGGGTGTTTGGTTTTGAAGTTTTCTAAACTCGAAAATATTATCTAAACTCCAGAATGAATATTTTCTTCATAAATTGTGGAAATTTAGAAAACTTTGGATAGATTTGAGTTTAGTATACTCTGGTTATCTCAACTTTGGAGTTTAGTTAACCGGAGTTTTCTGAACAACGAAAACCAAACGTGACATAATTAGGAAATTAGTTTAGATAACTTTATAAGACTCTAATCTTTAACTCCATTTCCAAACGGTGCCTAATTGAAGTCAAGTGAAGGGCATTACTAATTGTTAATTAGGGAGACTGAAGTTGAAATTATTTAAAAGGAGTGGATAATTTTCAAAAATCATGGACCTTGGTATCTTTGGGACCATATATGTGTTGAATTGAGTTAACTGAACTTTACATTTAAATAAAAAAAAATTTGGGAAATTTATGTTAAAGCAAATTTATATCTTGACATATCATCATTGCTTAGCTAGAAGTAAATTAGGAGGTGTAGGGGTAAATCCTCATGCCCTGTTTGGGAATAGAGTTAAGGTTAGATAGCCGGAGTTTCATAAAGCTATCCAAACTTAACTCCAAAATGCTAACTATGCCATATTTCACACGGATTGAGGAGTTTAGAAAACTTTGATTATCTAAACTCCAAATTTGAGATAACCGGAATTTACGAAACCCCAATCCGTCCACAGTTTACTGAACTCCAATATTTATGAAAAAACATCCATTTGGAGTCCAAAACAATGTTTTGGAATTAAAAACCCTTCGTATAGACAAACACTCGTCAAAGTTAAGTTTTTAAAATGAAGCTAGGATAAGCAAACCCTCTACCTCCCCTTTAAAATAAACTTCAGTTCTCGGAACTCTGAATCAATCCAAAGGGGAAAATAAGGGGTAAATAGAAACAACCAAATTCGCCAAATATTCCAACACACAAATTCACAAAACCCAACGGGGTAAAAAGAAATACACTTCTTCTTCCCTCCAAATTTTGAAACCCCAAAACCCTAGAATTTGGCGATGAGGTCCAAAGATTCAATCTTTTCATGAATTTGAAGTGGTTAGGGTTCAAGTTCGATGCGATTTCGTGGGGATTCGAGGATTTTATCGCCGCAATGTGTAGATCCCTGAGGCGCAGAATCAAATTCTTGTGCAAATTGCAGAGGTTAGGCCAGCTCTTTTGTGTTTTACTCTCTTTGCGTTTCAGTTCTTATGCAATTTATATATTGTGTAGACCACAGGTAGGTCATTTTTCAACTTTCTTCTATAAATTTATAAAGGTACAATTTTGATCGTTTTGTGAAAGTTTTTCTTTTATTAACAATGGATGTTCTCCATTCCCATAAACAATTTTGAGATATTATACTTAGTATTTGAAGCCATTCAGATCAATCGATAGAGAGAATGATTTTGAGCCCACCAACTGTTTGTGATAATTCCATCACACCTTAAACACATCCCCATTAATCCCTTTTCTAAAATTTCATTATTTAAACATTATACCCATTAGTTATTCTTTTTTCTTTTTTCCCCATTGCATGTAGATAAAATGTTTACTTTATCCTTCACATCATTCATCATCTCCTAATATGCACAAGTGGTTTTAATGTATGTATATTATTTATACACTATTCAACATGAAAGCTAAGTGATTAAAACAATTACTAAGCATTGTTTAAATGGTCTTTACGTATATGTTTTAAACAGTTTATCTTACAACCACTTGACTTGTTTCTCAGGCTTGTTTCTTAACTTGATTTATTCTTAAATCCAAAAATCCCAAAATTATGGAAATACCCAAAATATATTATTGAATTTCTTTTAAAATCAAACCTTGATTTGTATATGTATTTGTGATTGTGAATGTATTGCCAATAATATCGTTTTAAGATTTGGTAAAATATGTGCTATGATTTGATAAATAAATTATATTATAATAAGTAACTTGATTTGATAAAAAATGTTTTGCTTTGATAATTAGTGATATGATTTGATAAATAATGTTATAGTTAAATAATTAAAGTACTGAGGTTAAAATGCATAGAGCTTGAGAAAGGGTAAAACTGGTACTGTTAAAGAAAAAAAAATATCTCAATTAGAATACGTATGGGCTTGAAATATTTGTATTTTCTAAGTATTGGGATTTTTAATAATTTTGAAAATATGTGGGTTTAAACATAAGTAACTTCTCAAAATTGGGCCCGGAAACAATTCTTCCTTTATTCAAAATAACATTATTGACCATGCAATTTTATATTAATTCCAAATTACATAACATGATTCCAATTGCACAACCCACTCCTACATAGAATCTTGTCTTGAAACTTATTTTAGCTCTCTTCAAGGATATACCTCGATAACTGATCTCAAACCAAGTATAGGTAGAATTTTGTATCCCCTGAAACCTGCATCATCGAAGATTTTCTTCCATTCATCTTCAGATCTTTGCTTTCCTGTGGTATGAACCAGCATGTGAAGGTCAAATGCAAACTGAGTCTCGACCAACTTATGATTTATGTTGTTTGTGTTCATGACCATGTCTATGATTATCACTTTTCCTCCATCTTCTTTACAAGGAATAGCCTCTTTGCATCGTTTTAGTATTTTCACACACTCTTGGTCACTCCAATCATGAAGAACCCACTGCAAAATCCAGATTAGTTGTGTTAAGTTTGACATAGTTAATGTGGAAAATCTTATAAGCTCATTTTGTTATATTAAGCGAAGTTAACTGAACGTCCCATGGTATAAAGTCCTTTAAATTGTAATATTACTACAACACCATCAACTAGTTGGATCTTTGTCATGTTGTAAATAATTTTTTTTCATTTGACACATATACATTCAAAAGCAAACATTAATATAGGAAAAATAATGAGAAAATAACAGACAAGTATCCGTCTTCCTTACGACCCTACTAAATATATTTCAATCTTCACCCAGGTATAATATGAATCCTATCTACATATTCCTTTGCGTGATTTAATTTTACTGTAAATTTTTTACAGAAAAGTTTAATCAACCCGTATGACTTAAATCGAACTTGGAAAAATTCAATAAATTCAAATAAGAATTTTTAATAATAGTACACCTATTAATACCCTTCAAAAATTGCTTACCTCGAGTAGAATATCATCAGCAAAAGGATATGCTCAAACACATCCCAATACATATGCAAACAACACAAAAGAAGGTTGACAAACTTATTGTCAATTCAATAATTAACATTATAGGTTACCTTCAGAAGCGTAGCATCTGCAGGAGGAACAAAATCAAACATATCACCCGCAACAAATCTCACCCTCTCGCTCTCCTCCAATTGCTCAATCACATGAGGCAACTCAAGCACGGTGCATTTCACTGTCGGAAAAGCCTCCGCAATCACATGTGCCAACACCCCCGTTCCTCCTCCAACATCCACCAAAGAACTCAACCCTTGAAAAACCTCACCACAATCTCTTACAATTATCTCCGTTATAAAACTACCATCAGTAGATAACCCCTCTTTCATCATTTTGTTGAACTCAACAGTTTCGCTCGTGTAGTCCCATATCGGCTTCCCATGAGCCATTTCAAAGGCTGTAGGAATCTCGTCATCGTTGAACCAGTCGCTAAGACGATGCCATGGGCTAAGAAAAGTTTGATCGAGCACAAAGCGCACGAAAGGGGAAAGACTAGCATTAATGTTGTTTTCGCTTATCAGGATTTTTGAAAATTTGGTGAGGGAATATAGTTCTTCGTGTTCGGAGAAGAATTTGGAGTGGACTAAAAGTCGCATTAGGCGACGTAGGCCGGGGGTTTTTGATGGAGGAAGCGAGAGAGCGGTCGAGAGGTTGGAGATAGCGATAGGTTTGCCGTATTTGTGGATTATGCTGGGGATATTTAGCTCTACAGCACATTTCAGGGACATCGAGTTTATGTAGCTAAGTGTGTGGTTCCATAGATGAGATTGAGCTTCAAGAAGATCTTTTGAGCTATCTTCATTACTTGATCCCATCATATAATACTTCATTTGTGATTATGAATGTCTTGTTGATGTTTATATAAGAGATTTTGGGCCAGTTTGATAAGACTTGTGTAGGAGAGAAATTAAAGGGTTTGGCTTGATTGAATATGATATCATGCACGTGAAGGACAGAATAAAAAGATTGAAGTTGGTGGTTAAATTATAGTGTTTGGTGACATGTTTTTCCCAAAGGATTTAAAAACAAGCATGTATGTATTATTTGGTTCACCATATAGCATTAAATTATTGAAACTATTTGATTATTAGAATAATCAGCACGCGGATATAAAAGAAATCAGACTTAATTTGGATTTGTGGATATAAAAGATTGAAGCATTGATATCTTTTAGAATTTATATAATAAAAAAGTGTATCCATCATTTAGTAAGTTATCTGCATTTCGCGGATCCATGAGGTTGTGTTCCCTAGTGTGTTATAAATGGGTCCTCATGAATACTTATCTTCCAGCTAACAAAGTGACCCAGCCTAAACTTGTTTTCGGTTACAAAAAATTGAAGAGACATCGGTTATAAAAGGAAGGGATACCAATTCATGAATAGGTTTAATGAAAGGATATGTAACGGTTATTGTAATCAATTGGTATTATGAAGAGTCATAATAAAGGGGCATGTAAACTTCTATATAAGGAGATGTTTTGTAAAGTTTTTAGAGAGCAAGGAAAATATAAGAATAGTTTATTGATACTTTCTCCATTCTCTATCCATTCTCTCCTCCAAACACATTCGGCTACATCGTAGACCGAACATAAAGTTGTGAAGATCCTAACAAAGTGGTATCAGAGCAAGGTTCGAAGAAAATGTCGAAGACAACACTCTCGTACAACGCCCCACGCCTCACCAAAGATAACCATGAAAATTGGAGCATCAAAATGAAGACTGTTTTGGGAGCAGTAGGCGCTTGGGATGTGGTGGTCCGAGGCTATGATCGGCCTCAAGATGAAGCTGCACTGACGGCAGCTCAGAGAACGACCCACGAAAAATTATTCGAGAAAGATTGTACCGCAAGATACTTTATCGAGCAAGGTGTCGATGATTCGACTTTCGAGAAGATTTCGGCTGCCACTAATGCAAAGCAACAGTGGGAGATACTTGAGAAAACCTTCCAAGAAGTCGAGAAGGTTAAAAAGGTACGCTTACAATCACTAAGGAGGGAGTTTGAATTGTTAAAAATGGAGGAGAATGAATCGGTGACTGACTATAATGCCCGAGTGCTTACGGTGGTCAAGCAAATGAAGAGGAACGGAGAAAAAATGGAGGATGTAAGGGTGATAGAGAAAATTCTTCGGTCACTACCACCGAAGTTTGACTTCATTGTGTGTTCAATTGAAGAGTCAAAGAATCTTGAAGAAATGACGATAGATGAGTTGATGGGTTCACTAAAAGCCCACGAAGAACGGTTCGTGAAAAAGCAAGAACCGATTGAAAAATTACTACAAACACAAGTTAATTTGAAAGGTGATTCGGTTGAAAATGGTCAAAATGACCGAAATCGAGGAAATACACGCGGCCGAGGAAGAGGCCGTAGCCGAGGTCAATTCGGTCGAGGACAAGGTGGTCGAGGAGGTCAAAACAATGACGATATAAGCCAAAGCCAAAATTTCGGCCGAGGTCGAGGCCGAGGACGATCGACAGGTGGAAGAGGGAGACCGAATGTTCAATGCTATAATTGCAAGAAATTCGGTCACTACGCAGCAGACTGTTGGGGAAAAACAGTCGAGGAAAAATCAAACTTTGTGGAGAAAGAAGATTACAATGACGATGTATTTCTGCTGGCTTTTAAAGGTGACGAAGAAAGTGCCGACACTTGGTATCTCGATACTGGTGCAAGTAATCATATGTGTGGCAAGCGAAACATGTTCGTAGACTTGGACGAATCGGTGAGTGGCCAAGTCACATTCGGTGACTGTTCGAAGGTACCAGTAAAAGGCAAAGGTAAAATTTTAATTCGACTGAAAGATGGATCACAAAAATATATCGAAAATGTGTATTATGTGCCGAATATGAAAAACATCTTGAGTTTAGGATAACTCTTAGAAAAGAATTTCGATATTCATTTAAAGGATCGAACTCTTTTCTTAAGAGATAACCGAATGAAGTTGATAGCAAAAGTGCAGATGACGAAGAATCGGCTATTTCTATTGGATATCAAATATGGTGAAGCAAAGTGTCTAAAATCATCGGTGAAAGATTCGGCTCGGTTATGGCATATGAGGTATGGACATCTCAATTTCGGCGGACTAAACTTGTTGGCGAGGAAGAACATGGTCAAAGGTTTGCCGATTATGAATGAACCGAAAGAGTTATGTGAAGGGTGTTTACTTGGTAAACATCACCGAGCAAGTTTTCCAAAAGAAGCCGAGTTTAAAGCCAAGGAGCCATTACAACTTGTCCACACCGATGTATGTGGACCAATTACTCCAAATTCATTTGGTGGAAAAAGGTACATTCTAACATTTATTGATGATTTCACAAGGAAAACATGGGTATATTTTCTAAAAAATAAATCGGAAGTTTTTGAAAATTTTAAAAGATTCAAAATGAATGTGGAAAAAGAAAGTGGGTTTTATTTGAAATCGGTCAGGTCAGACCGAGGTGGAGAATTCACTTCAAATGAGTTTGAAAATTTTTGCAAAGAAAATGGGATTCGGCATTTCTTAACGGCCTCCTATTCACCACAACAAAATGGAGTGGCCGAACGAAAAAATAGAACCATATTAGACATGGTGAGATGTATGTTGAGTAGTAAAAATATGCCGAAGGAATTTTGGGCAGAAGCGGTTGCATGTGCTGTGTACATTCTAAACCGATGCCCAACCCAGAGTCTACAAAATGTAACACCGCAGGAGATGTGGCATGGTTATAAGCCGAATTTAAGTCACTTTAAAATTTTCGGGAGCATAGCATATGCTCATGTCCCCGAACAAAAGAGAGTAAAACTTGATGACCGAAGTTCTCGGTTGATTTTTATCGGTTATGATCTAAGAACCAAAGGCTACAAGCTGTTTGATCCAGTCAATAAGAAGGTCATTGTTAGCCGAGATGTCGAATTTGATGAAGAAAGCTCATGGAGTTGGAGCGATGAAGCCGAAAGCAGCAGACCGAATGAAGTACTCGGTCAAGAAGAAAAGAAAAGAAATGAAGTCGAAGTTGATGTTCCATCGCCTGCAACAACACCTCGGTTCAATTCGCCTCAAGTCGGTTCTCCACAAACCGAAGCGTCGTCAAGTTCAACTCCACCAAGAAATCCAAGGACGAGGACTATGACCGAGTTATATGAGGTAACCGAAATGCAAAATAATCTAACATTATTTTGTTTGTTTGCCGAATGCGAGCCAATGAATTTTGAAGAAGCGGTCAAAGACCGAAGGTGGAAAGAAGCAATGGACGAAGAAATCAGTGCTATTGAGAGAAATGGAACTTGGGAGATCACCGAACTTCCCAAAGGCAAGAAACCCATAGGAGTGAAATGGGTGTACAAGGAGAAAAAGAACGCTAAGGGAGAAATCGAGCGATACAAGGCAAGGTTAGTGGTCAAAGGCTACAAACAACAAGCTGGCATTGATTATGATGAAGTTTTCTCACCAGTACCGCGACTCGAGACAATTCGACTGATCATTGCTATGGCGGCTCAATTCAGTTGGAAGATATATCAATTGGATGTTAAATCGGCATTCCTTAATGGATATCTTGAAGAAGAAGTCTACATCGAGCAACCACTCGGTTATGAGAAGAAAGGACATGAGTCGAAAGTACTGAAGCTAAAGAAGGCTTTATATGGCCTGAAGCAGGCACCGAGAGCATGGAATAGTCGAATCGACATATACTTCCAAGCACACGGTTTCATGAAGTGTCCTTATGAGCATGCATTATACATAAAGAAGTCCGAAAAAGGTGATATTTTTATAGTATGTTTATATGTGGATGATCTCATCTTTACAGGAAACAATCCACGTATGTTCGATGACTTCAAAAGCTCGATGGTTAAAGAATTTGAAATGACCGACATCGGTCAGATGGCATATTATTTGGGAATAGAGGTAAAGCAAAGACCGAATGGGATTTTCTTATCCCAAGAAGGATATGCTCGGCCGATTTTGAGAAAGTTCAATATGGAGCAAAGCAATTCGGTCAATACCCCAGTAGACTGCGGAACAAAATTATCAAAGTTCGATGAAGGGAGCAATGTGGACTCGACGCATTTTAAAAGCTTGGTAGGCAGTCTTCGGTATCTTACATGCACAAGACCGGATATTCTATATGGAGTCGGCTTGATCAGCCGATACATGGAAGAACCGAAATTGACACATTTATCAGCGGCGAAAAGGATATTGAGATATATCAAAGGTACACCAAATTTCGGTTTGTTCTATTCGAAATTTAACAATTTTGAATTATATGCATATACCGATAGCGATTGGGGAGGAGATATAGATGACCGGAAAAGTACGACAGGGTACATTTTCTTCATCGGTGAATCAGCATTTACTTGGTGTTCCAAGAAGCAACCGATAGTGACACTATCAACTTGTGAAGCCGAATACGTTGCTATATCGGCTGGAGTTTGCCATGCTATATGGCTAAGAAATCTGCTGAAAGATCTAAAGGTTGAACAGGAAGGACCTACGAAGATGTATGTGGACAACCAATCTGCTATAGCACTGGCGAAGAATCCAGTGTTTCATGAACGAAGCAAGCACATTGATACTCGGTATCACTTATCAGAGAACAAGTGAGGAAGAAAGAGGTCGAACTCGTTCATGTCAAATCACAAGATCAACTGGCCGACATTTTTACAAAGCCCCTAAAATTTGAAGTGTTCGCAAAATTGCGAGGAAAGATCGGCATGGTAAAACAAGTTTAAGGGAGCATGTTAGAAATTAAACTTGTTTTCGGTTACAAAGAATTGAAGAGACATCGGTTATAAAAGGAAGAGATACCAATTCATGAATAGGTTTAATGAAAGGATATGTAACGGTTATTGTAATCAATTGGTATTATGAAGAGTCATAATGAAGGGGCATGTAAACTCCTATATAAGGAGATGTTTTGTAAAGTTTTTAGAGAGCAAGGAAAATATAAGAATAGTTTATTGATACTTTCTCCATTCTCTATCCATTCTCTCCTCCAAACACATTCGGCTACATCGTAGACCGAATATAAAGTTGTGAAGATCCTAACAATTTTGGGCCAGTTTGATCAGACTTGTGTAGGAGAGAAATTAAAGGGTTTGGCTTGATTGAATATGATATCACGTGAAGGACAGAATAAAAAGATTGAAGTTGGTGGTTAAATTATAGTGTTTGGTGACATGTTTTTCCCAAAGGATTTAAAAACAAGCATGTATGTATTATTTGGTTCACCATATAGCATTAAATTATTGAAACTATTTGATTATTAGAATAATCAGCACGCGGATATAAAAGAAATCAGACTTAATTTGGATTTGTTGATATAAAAGATTGAAGCATTGATATCTTTTAGAATTTATATAATAAAAAAGTGTATCCATCATTTAGTAAGTTATCTGCATTTCGCAGATCCATGAGGTTGTGTTCCCTAGTGTGTTATAAATGGGTCCTCATGAATACTTATCTTCCAGCTAACAAAGTGACCCAGCCTAAACTTGTTTTCGGGTACAAAATATTGAAGAGACATCGGTTATAAAAGGAAGGGTATATAATAAAAAAGTGTATCCATCATTTAGTAAGTTATCTGCATTTCGCAGATCCATGAGGTTGTGTTCCCTAGTGTGTTATAAATGGGTCCTCATGAATACTTATCTTCCAGCTAACAAAGTGACCCAGCCTAACTGCGCAAAACTGTCTCATCTCTGTAGTTCGCAAACACCACAGATTTGACAACTCATGTCTGTAGTTCGCGTCTCACTCCCATTTGGCTTCACTTCTGTGGTCTGGAATCCTCGAGGTTGAAAGAAACGAAATTAAAAGTGACTGGCTCGTGTAGAAGTTTGTTCTCACTAGCTGTAAACGTAGAGCCTAAGTTGTGAGGGTGCAGATCCTCGAATCCGGGCCTCATCAGTGTGCGTGAGTTGGGTTAGGCTTTGCTGTCTTTTATATTTATTTAATTTCTATATGTTCTTAATACTATTAATTACTAGATATTTTAATCTCTCCATGGAATATGTTCCATTTCCCACTTGGCTATATTTGTGTCTTGGAGTTGAGCATAATCCCATACAGCAAATATTTCTTCCCCTTTTCTTAGACTTATCCTTAATCAATGAGAATTTTGAGGATATCAACTGGTCATTTAGGTCTTTTACAAGTCCTCTCTTGTCACAGATTTCTAAACCAAGTATCTGCCACTTATTTGGAGAGGATTGAAGCTAGGTCGACAACCGGTCTTTGTTAGATCCTTATTGGAGTTTTGCTTCATAGCCGATCCCGTTTTGATGGGAAAAGGCTTAGGTGATGACGACGACGACGACGACAACGTCTTTTTAATCTCTCTATGATTTATGAGGACACGCGACTTCTTAAAAAACTCCTTGGAATTTTTGTAAACTATCAGCATTTATTACTTTCTTTTGATCTGTCGATTAATGGAGTTTTCTTTTTGTGGATGCGCTCTTTTCAGAAATAGAACCAAAAACCTTCCGCATGGAAAAGGAAAGTTTTACCGTTGGAGCTATGCTGTTTTGGTGTTGATTCATATAGTTGAAAACCTCCAACAATTGACAACGCGGTACTCCTACCGCTCCTAAGGTAAGTATTCCACAATCTTAAATGATTTCTCAGAATATATTCTTTCCATATGACAGGAAATGCCGTCTTTGTGCCTGTTGGTAGTTGGTATTATTGATGAATGCTTGATAGAAAGAAAAAAGATCACTTTAGGAATCTACATCATGAATTTATAAAATCCTTATATAATGACACAGGAACAGAATACAGATAGCTAAAGCTTTTATTATACAGGGCGAAGCTCGTGAGTACAATCACAGTACAGCACCGATCCCTTATGCACCAGATTAAGTCCCAAACATAACTAAGAAACACACAACAAGTTCATATACAAACCATAGGACAAACAGATAGAGCATAAGATTAAGTAGTTTATCATGAGTGGTAGATTTCAATAATTGAATGCAATCCAAGAGCTGGTATGATCTTATAATCGTTGAATCCAGTTTCAGTGAATATCTTTTTCCATTCATCTTCAGTTCTCTGCTTTCCAGTTGTGTGAACCATCATGTGAATATCATAGTGAAGTTGAGTTTTAGCATGCTTCGAATGAACATCATCACTTGTGTCCATAACTTTGTCAATGATAATTGCTTTGCCTCCATTTTCTTTAGATGGAATCGCCTCTTTGCATCGTTTCAGTAGTTTTATGCATGCTTCATCGCTCCACCCACTGCACACCCACTGTAAAAATAATAAAAATAAATATATAACTTATTATATAAATAGAATTTTGAAATTAGATGATATTTGAGTTCAAATAGTTAGAGGATATACCATTTCTCTCTCTTTGCAATAAGAATTTTTTACCTAATCATCAAATGGGCAAAATGACAACTTATACATATAGGAGTTATAGAGAAATTGATGCAAGTGCTTAAGTTATGTGAGTAATTAGTGGTTTAGTTGAGTCAATTGTTTGTTTGTTCGTTGCTTTTTCCCTCATTCATATTGCATCAAAAGTTTTTTTTTAAAAACAAATCTAAACATGTTTTAGTTGACACAGACAATAAAAGCTTATATACTTGAGACTCGAGAGGATCCAGATCTATCACTAAAACCTTAATCAACTTCATAGAACCTGAACTAGAGAAAAACTTCCGAAATATACAATCTCATATCCATACCTTTAAAATAAGCGCATCCGCTGGTGGAATATGTTCGAACATATCGCCAGTAACATACTCAACCTTGTCACTCTTTTCCATTGCATCGATCATCTGAGGAAGATCAAGCACCGTGCACTTAATCTCCGGTATGGCCTCCTTGATCGCCGGCGTCATTGTCCCCGTTCCCCCTGCCACCTCCACCAGGCTCTTCACCCCACTAAACAACTCCCCACCTATATCCTCAACCACCACTTTCATTATCGACCCTGAAGTGCTCCCCAGCCCTTGCCTAACCTTTTCCCCAAACCCTGGAATTATCCCCGTTGCCTCCCAAATAAAAACCCCATGAAACAACTCAAACGCAGTCGATGTCTTATCGCTCTTGAACCACTTGCTAAGATTTTGCCATGGGTCTATCAACGACTCATCGAGCATTCATAGTCACATAATTCGCGAATTATTCGCCGAATCCGCGAATAATTCGCGAATTTTTGACCAGCCGACTTAATCGCCGAATTAATCGGCGGGCCGAATAATTCGCGAATTATTCCCGAATAATTCGCGAATTATTCCTGAATTATATGAAAAACATCGAATAATTCAAAAAAACAGCAAATAATTCACAAAATCAAAATCTAGCGTCTCATATATTAATTTCTTGCTCGAAATCCTTCCCAAACATTTCCCGAACACTTACCAAATCTTTCCCGAATACCTGCTGATTTTTTCCGAATAGTTCGCCGAATCCAAATTTTCGACCTTGCCGAATTATTCCCGAACGACGAATTTGTGACTATGCGAGCATTAGCTCAATGAATGGAATGATTTGTACACCCCTTTCTTTTACTAAAGGGATCGAGTTTGTTGTTAGCGCGTACATATCTTCGGTTGTGTCGGTGCTTATTCGAGTGAAGTAGCCATTATGGACTAAAAGGCGCATAAAACGATGGAAGTTTGGAATTCTGCATGCGTTAATATTGAGAGTGCTTGCAAGTTCGGTGAGGGAGATGGGCTTACCATGGTTGTGAATGGCATCGGGGATACCAAGCTCTACGGCACATTTTAGAGAGAAGGAGTTGATGAAGCTGAATATATGGTTCCAGAGATGAGATTGAGCTTGTAGCAGTTCTTTTGAGCTCACACCATTGGATCCCATTGTAAGTTGATTACTTAAATCGTGAAAGAATGGTATCTCAGTTCTTTACTATATATAGAAAATTTGATAACCTCAAATAATTTCCTCGTGTTATGCATTTAGTCTTAAATAATTGAAGTGGATATTGAGTTAATGCTTAATTATTTGTTGTTGGACATGAAGATTGTGATTTTGGGGTGGCTAAGTTTGACATTTTACCTAAATTGCTTAAATTTTAATAGAAATTACACATGACTGTTAATATAGGTTGATTAATTATTCTCCATTTGTGATTAAATAACCATTTTATATGTTACGCAAATAAAAGAGAGTCGTTGGCAGTTACAAGTCTAATCAACACAGCTTTGTTTATACATAGCATTACATATCATAATCAGATCTGCTTCTTTATTATTATGTGTATAATTAGGTGTACAGAAAAATAATTGCTAGAGCAGCTCTCATACTGTATATCCCTTGTTAGGAGGAATAATGTTGAGTATATTGTTTCTTTATATTTTGAGTCTCTCCAACAATTATAAAGATCCAACCACTAAATAAACTTTCATTTTCAAAAGCAAAAATCATAAACTATATTTCAAGTTATGCCTGATAAGTTAAGCCATTTGTTGATCATGACAGAATCCAAAGCGTCGAGAGATTATGAATGTAGCTAATGAGCCCACCATGGTTATTTCAGCTCAAAGGAGGGGAAATAAGGGTAAAGCTGTTACAGGTAATCTCAAAGGCGAGCCTTATCCCCCCACCCCCCTCACGCACTAAAATATTGATCCAATAGTTCACTCATTTTTAAATGCAAATGCCTAATTTATTTTTTCAGTTGTATATTGAATGCACTAATGTTTCGCTAGCATTTGTTGTGATACACTTTTTTACTATGTCCCGAACATATACATGACATGAAATATCATTTATATGGATAAATAGGATAACACGGATGTTCACCGCCGAAAACGGGGACGAACCGGGATGGATCGTCCTGCCTGAATTTGGGGGCAAATACTACTTAGATTTATCCGTCCACCTCTCCGAAAATGCCAAGTTGATTTATGGCACCATATATCGGAGGTTTGGACGGATGCGGCCGTTGTAGCAGACTTCGTCAGATTCCCTCCTTCCATTTGCAAGGGATTTTTGATTGTGGGGACGCTCTTCCCTGCAGGCGCAATCCTCTGCAGTTAATTACGTTACCGCATCGCGATAACCACTTTCTTCTGCTCCGCAAGTTCACTTCGTGCCGTGTGTGTTTTTATTTGTTTTGGTTGCCCGTGGATTGTATACGGAGACTAATTTATGTTGTCGCTCGTAGGGCATGAATTAGTCCAAATCCGTATTTCTTAGATTTGAGGGTTTTTTATTTAAGGATCGTTAATCTATTCTGAGATTAAGACCGATTTAAATGTATGTGAGCATTTGGGGGCTTGATTTGTTTTTATTAAGGATAAATTAGTCCAATTTGAGACTAAGATCCACTTAACGAGGTTTCAGGATCGTTTTCATTACAGATCCAACAAAAAAGCATTTGGGCTTTATTGTTTTAGTTTAAGAACGTTTCGATCCGTTATCGCCATTTTGGAGGTGAATATTAGTTTAGGAACATTTCGGTCCTTTATCGCCATTTTGGAGGCGAATATTAGTTTAGGGACTTCTCGGTCCTTTATCGCCATTTTGGAGGCGAATATTAGTTTAGGGACTTCTCGGTCCTTTATCGTCATTTTGGAGGCGAATATTAGTTTAGGGACTTCTCGGTCCTTTGCCAGTTTAAGGACGTAGTGGTCCATTGCCAGTTTAAAAACGTAGTGGTCCATTATGTTCATCTTGCGCGCACATATATTTGTTACGCGACGGAATGAACAAGGGTGATATGGAATGCATCCAGTATGGGGTGTGGTCTGATTTTAGGTGTACGTCGGTTTGGACGGTTTGGGAATGCACTGAAGAATTGTTGGTTGTCGGGACCCGCCACCTCTATGAAGACATTGAAGAATTATAACGACGTATATCAGAGGTGTGGACAGATGTACCCTTAAACCAAATCCCGTATTTGAGCGAAAATGGGACAGTTGTGGACCTAAGAGTCATTAGTCATTTTTTAGACTAATATTATCTTAGGAGATATGTGATGAATATCATTTGGATATCATCAGTTAAAGGATCATTAGTCATGTTTGGGACTAAAATTAGTTTGGGGAATCATGAGCACAGAGGGCTCGGTTGATTGAAAATCGAAGAGGTTTTAACCTTGGGAAGACTTAGCTAATTTGGTCTAGGTTTGGGTTTACATAGTTAGCCAACAATGCTAAGCACTGGTATATGCAGCACCCACATGTATCCTACGTGAGATATTGGATTAGTGTTAAACACTGAACTCTGGAGACGCTCATGTGTGAACACGTGAGGCACTCCAAATATGGGCGCCGCTCTTTAGGGTTTTATTCCCCTTTTTTGTATAAGTGCTAAGCACTTGGTTCTTGTGGCGCTCACGTGTTTAGCATGTGGGCGCCCTAAATATGGGCACTGCATTTTGGGTTTTATTCCCCCTTTTTATATAAGTGCTAAGCACTTGGTTAGGGCTCTCATGGAAAACACGTGACTGCCTTACGAAATGCCTCTTGTTTTTCTTTTAAGCACTCGCATGGAAAACACGTGAGGCAGTCTGGGCCATTCTTGTTGTTCATTAGAGGTACTCACGTGGAAACACGTGAGGTCTCATTATAATGTTAAACACTAACGAATTCCCAGGCTTTCCTTCTGTTTTCTTAGAGATCTTGATCTCT
Source organism: Agapanthus africanus (assembly GCA_030015575.1). Taxonomy (NCBI): domain Eukaryota; kingdom Viridiplantae; phylum Streptophyta; class Magnoliopsida; order Asparagales; family Amaryllidaceae; genus Agapanthus; species Agapanthus africanus. The sequence goes on along the minus strand of CM057342.1, from coordinate 669,492,842 downwards.
TATTAATGACATTTCTAGTCATTAGAATTTGGGTTTGGAAGATCTCAGATTATTATCATCGTTTAGACTGAGGAATCAAGTTCTCCTATCGTTTTTACAAGAATCAAATTTTTTATATAAGGTTAAACCCTAGTTTTCAGAGGAACTGAATTCCCATATGTTTTTGTAAGAATTAAATTCTTTGAACTCAGTTCTTTCCCCTAAGTTTTAAATCTGCAGGACATAATCTCCCCGATGAGAATTAAATTCTCAACTTATGGGGAGATTTGCTTCTGTAAATCTCAACAGAGAAAGAACTGGGTTCTTATATGAAGGGCTAAACCCTTAAAGAGGCAAAGAAGAGATAGAACAATCTCTGTGTTTTTTTCTTTTTACCTAGTGTGTTGTGACGAAACAAGTCTTCACTGAGAATTAAATTCTCTTTTTTCTGTCTCTCTTTATGTCTCGTCCCTTTTCTCTTGTTCTCTCTTTGTGTTCTCTGTGTGTGTGAGACTTGAAGTCTTGGGTCCTTTATATAGTGGAAGTAAGTTGTTAATTGGTTTTGAGAAAATCTCTCATTGAGAGATTCCAATTGATTTAATTGATCTCAAAATTGATTTGGGGAATTTTACCCACCGTTGGATTTTTTGATCCAAGGATTTCTGTTTTACAGAAGATATTGTTTTTGTTTTTAACAAGATTGGGGATATTCTCATATATATAGAATAAAATTCTATCGAGCGGTGACATTTTAATTACCATTGGATTTTTAATTCAAGGGTGCTCAGTTTAACATAGTATAATCTTTCCCTGTTTAGAAAGATATAAAAAAATATTTTGGATCTTTGATCCACCAACTCTCTGCTTAACAGAAAATATTCTTCCCAATAGGATTTAATTCTATGTTTAATCACCGTTGGATCTTTGATCCAACGGTTCATTAAGTAGAATTAGTAGAATTTAATTCTACTAAATGAAGTGTCGTCACGTGTTTAGCATATGGGACTTAGTTCGGCCCTTTAGCTGTTTAGTTGTAGCGCCTATATGGTTTGCATACAGGCGCTCACGTGTTAGCACGCGAGGCTTTATTTAGCCTATCTGTTGTTTGATTGCAGTGCCTATATCTTTTGCATATAAGCGCTCACATATTTAACACGTGAGACTTTGTTTAGCCTATCAGTAGTTTAGTTGCAGCGCCTGTATACTTTGCATATTGGCGCCCAGGTTTTGTTTAGCCTATCAGTTGTTTAGTTGCAGCGCCTATATGCTTTGCATATAGGCGTTCACGTGTTTAACACGTGAGGCTTGTTTAGCCTATCAGTTGCTTAAAGGCAGCGCCTATATATTTTGCATATACGAGCTGAGACTTGAGTAGTGGGGAGTTTCCCCTTTTCTTACTCTCCACCTTTTTTATGAGGGAACAACGGACAAACTTATTATATTTTGTTTGGAGAAAATGTCTAGGGTCAATATGATAGCTAATTAAAGCATTTCGCTGGAAGCAATTTAGATCCAACTTCAGTTAACTTATGTTAGAACGAATTTTAAATAAATGATATTGCACAAAAAGAATTTTTTAGGCTATGAGAGCTTCATCAAAGAATGAGTTTGTTATCTTGTAATGATTAGAGTAGGCCAAATCCCCTCCGTCATGCTCTTCTCGATCCGCCGCCTCCCTTACCATAGCGCCGTGCTCGATCTCTTCAAGATACTCTCTGGTGAGCTCCACATGGCGCTCTCCCCCGCCGCCTACCGCCATGTCATCACACTACTGTTTCGGTCCTGCCGCAACGTGGACGTCCTCAAACTGTTCAACGAAATGATCAAGAGAAGAATGAACCTTGACTCTAATTCAAACTCGATCGATACATCGCTTGTTGATTTCTTGTTAAGTTCTAGCGCCAAAGTCGTCGATATGAGCAATTGCATGGAATTGTTCACTAGAGCTAGTGAGTTGAAGAAGTGGAATGGATTGAGATAATAGTGTTTAGAATGTGTTGTGTAAATGCTTGAGAGAGGAGGGAGATTGAGAGTGGGTTAGAGATTTTTTTGAGTTATTTATTATTTAGAATATATTTATATAAATTTTAGAGATGATGATGCTTGGAATGTGTTTGTATAAATATTTGAAATATGTTTGTATAGATTTAGAAGATAATGCTGTTTGCAATGTGTATGTATAAATGCTTGAGAGAGGGAAAGAAATTTTTTGAATTGTTTACTGTTTAAATTTAAGATTGATTAAGCTAAATTGTATTGAATATCCGAATGCATTCCATTCTCAGATTTTAATATAATTTCTTTCATTTAGCATTAGTAATTCAACTCCTAAATCAATAAAAAAAAAAGCACGTCACAATATCCATTTAAAATAACACCATCACAAAAAGAATCTAAATTTGAAATCAAAGGGAGGAATCGATTGCTTGCCAACTTAAAGGATCTCGACGGCGGCTTCCTCGACTCTAATGGTGAGATCTTTATTCAAGATGTCGCTGCCCTTCAAGTAAGGCCATGAGTCATCGTAGATGTCAAGCACCACATCTATTGCTTCTGATCGTCGATTCTGATCGCCGCCGCCGCCGCCGCCGCCGCCCTGCCACCGTAGCCATCAATTCACACCTATAAAACACAATTCATATACCAAATACCATCTAAAATGACATTAATACAAACACAATCTAAACAACATTATCGTCATCATTATTCAAGCATTTATACAAATACATTCCAAGCACCATTAATTAACATAAAATTTATTACAACGAATAACATCATTATCATTCAATCATTTATACAAACACATTCCAATTATCATTCAACAAATCCTTGATAATCCACTTGGCACGTTAGGGAGATGGTGTCCACGTCGGAGTGGGCAGCGAAGGGAGCTCGTCAGAGACGACGAGTATGTGGTGGAGGCGGCGGCACATGAGGGAGATGGTGTCCACGTCGGAGTGAGCAGCGAGGGGTGGGCAGTGAGGAGAGGATGATGATGATGGTGTTGTGGATCTTGAGCTTCGAGAAGCTTGGTGGCAGTGATGGAGCAATGGGCAGCGATGATTGCACCTTCGTCGATCTCAAACAATCAAACCCTAGAAATTATGGGTTGAGAGAAAGGCGGTTAAAATAGGGAAGAAGGGTACTTCGGGAATTAAAAAAGTAAAAGGTCACTTGAGGGTTTTAAAATAACTTTAGAAATTAGAAGTCTAACTGCAAGGGCCGCTAGGGGGTTGGGTTTAACGGAAAAAAGCTTAGGGGGGTTTTGTGCTGGGAAATTTCGCCAGGATAGTTTTGGAAACATACGCTATATTGCATGGTGATTTTGGTGAAATTTCCCATTTTTCTACCGTCACACAAACCTTCAAAGTTTGATGCACTGATCGAGGAACAAATTTTAAAGTTTTGGCGCAGTAACTAGCTGCCTCTGCTGGTGTGACAAAAAACAAAATTGCATCCTCTCTCTTTGTATCTTGATAGATTATCTCTTTGCAATGAAGCCATCAAGTCCTTTTCCTCCTGACATGATTAAGGCATTAATCTTTGCATCCTTGGATGGAGATGCTGCCATTTATCTTCGGCATAGATTTGGCGGTGGTTCTGCCATCATCCCTTTCGATCATAGTATTCTTGCATAATGGCTACAATTAATTAAGAAAGTGGTAAAGTTTTTGGTAGTTTTTGGGAATTATGCCTTTTTCTTTTATTCTTCATGTATTTAGTTTTTGGAAGTAGGCCTTTTTTCTTTTATTCTTCATGCATCAATGATTATAATATTTCTTTTTTTTTGGGTTGGATGCAATCCATTCGGGAATCAAACCGTTGACCTATCACTTTGGAGAGGAAAGTTTCACCACAAGAGCTATTTGTTGCAGTAAAATTAAGAGTTGGTTAATGATATTGCAGTTAGTGCTTCTCTTTTGTTCCTTGAGCACTAGAGATTTTAATATGCCATGGTTAAAGAAACATGGAAGCTTTATATTATGAATTCTATCCATGTTTGAAATATAATTTAAACATATCCATCTAAACTTTTCCACTTACATAGCCCCCTTCATACTTATTATTCAAGGGTGTTCTTTCTTCGGAAGAGAATTTTTTTTTTTTTTTGTATAAAATAAAATAAAACCAAAAAACCTTGCTTGAATTTGCAAGACAGAAACTTTTCCGCTTACAAATCCTCCTTCATACTTATTATCCAAGGGGTTTTCTTCGGAAGAGAGTTTCCTTTTTTTAAAAAAAAAAATAAAAAAAAAAATTTAAACCTCCCTTGAATTTGTAAGACAGAAACATTTCCGCTTAAAAAGGGCCATTTCAAAATAAAGGGTTTCTACTGTTTTAGGTTGTTATGGTAGATAAATGTGTTCAAAGCATATTTAAGAAGTTGAAAGGTAACTAACTACTGCACGTAACAATCTCTATCTTGTGAGGACACGATTTTATTGTAATTTAAATTTTTGCATATTATTTCAAATTTCTATTCTTCAATTTTTGTAATTTATTTGGTTGTTACCAGGTACAAGTTGGCATAGCTTAATTGCTGGTCGTCGAGCTAGAGAAATAGCTTATGAGACTTGGAGGCATTGAAGTTATGTGTTGTGTTATTGTTGTTCGCTGCTTATGAACGTCAGGAAGAGTGAAAATGTTCTGTTGTGTCAATATATATTTGTACTGTTTTCGTAATAAACAAGCTCATGTTAAGCTGTAATTTTATGTTTTTTTAATGAATAACTGCACAAATATTGGGGTCCTTGTAGAATTTGTGGTAATTTTTATGTACTTTGAGTTAATTGTTGTGTTTTCCTGCAACTGCGGTGAGTTATGATATTTTTATTCAGTGAGCTCAAAATTGCGGTTTTCGCTCTAACCTGAATTAATTGTTGAGATATTTAATGTTGTAGATTTTACTGCAAAATATAACCTGAACTTTGTTGTATTTTTCTGTTATCTGGACAAAATGCTGCGATGATTAATGCTATGGTATTATTCTGTAATATCTACACTCAAATTTGCGGTATTTTCCTGTAATTAATGCTATGGTATTATTCTGTAATATCTACACTCAAATTTGTGGTATTTTCCTCTAATTTGTGCTTGCTGTACTGCTCAGGCTAATTTTTGTGGGGTTTTTGCGCAAAGAGTTTGCATCTAATATTTCCGCTCGGGCATCTCATAATGAAGAAGAATCCAATGCCGAATTGTGATTAAATCGTCAATAACAATCCATAAATTGAAATTAACAGTAAATTATGATGATAAAAATCAGAAGCTTTAATTTCTTTGTTCAACAACTTTTAATGTAGAAATTATTCTGGCTTAATTCCAAAAAAAAAAAAACCTTTTAGCTGATGCTAGAAACCCTTAAAAACTTATAAAAAACACAAGCACAAAACTTTCAAAATACATTAAAAACTACCATCCAAAAATCAGATGCCATGTCAGCAATAAATAATACAAAACTGCATACCAATGGGAGAGAAAGGGAAGAGATGAAATACACACACGGGCAGATACTGTGAGTGTGTGAGAGAGAGAGAGAGAGAGAGTTGAGAGGAATTTTATGTGTGTGTGTGATGAGATGAATTTTGTACCTAGCTCATCGTCTGGTTGCAGATGGATGGTTGGATTAGATGAAAAAGAGCGATCGGGACATCCCTGTATCTCCCTCGCAATCAAACTTTGTTAATACTGTTGTATCCTGATCTACTCTGACACGGCGCAGAGAACCATGAAGGGATCACACAAGCCTATCGTGCGGACAAGCGGTACGACGCAGCGGAAATAAATAGAATCGCGTGAAAACAAAGATAATGAAAAAGATATATCCAACGGCTATCACAACACACCAAACAAATAGTAAAGCACACCAACAATACAAAAGACACATCGATATACCCAGGTTTGGACAGCTAGCATCCAATCCTGCCTTCGCAAGAAGAATTTTTACTTGAGTGAGAATTACACCAGAATCTATAGTCCTCTCTGGATCTCACCCAAAGATTTTCTCTATCTACAAACCCCTCTCTCTCTCTCTCTCCTCTCCTCTCGGCCCATCATAATCTCAGCCGCAGGCTTCCTTATTAATTCTTGAAGCTCTCTATTGATTTATTTTGATTAGGCCTAGACCTTTAAAGATTGGCCGCAGCCTTTAACATAAGGCTTCCGTGGATTATTTTTTTAAAGCTTTCAAGATTGATACTATTAATATATTCAGTGCTTTGATTAATTTATTCTAATTAATCACAAAACCATTACATATGAGAGTAGGGTTCTTAGAGATAAGATTCAAATTGAAGGATTTAGATTAATCTAAATCCTACAACAACTATAAAACCCACTATGTGCACTGCACGTATTCACTCCTAGGCTTTTGTGTTGGACTCTTAATATCGGGATCCGAATTTATAATTAATTTCAACAATCTCCATCTTGATTTAAATTCTCACAATCTTGATGCTTTCCCATTCCCTGGAACTCTTTTCTTATCGCGGTTTGCCCTTCACAATCAACCAGGAATAACTTAAACTTGGACGGAACCATTTAAGAAACACGTCTGCCAAATTATCTCGAACCAACTTTAGTAAGAGACAATACCTTCTTCTCAGCCTTCAAGAAGAACACTCTCGCCTCTTGTAGAACTCCCAAACCGAACACCCTCCGCAAATATATGGTCCCCATAACTGACTCCAAGACGGTTATTAAACTTGCCTTTGTTATTGATTGCGCGATACCTGATCGATGCGTCGATCTACCTAACATTGCATCTGTGCCCAACATCACGCCTGTCGTCGAGCACTATTTGCCCATATCACTATACTCTGTCACGATACTCCCATCAACGCTGACTCCACTGAATGACGAACTAAACCCGTCACTGTCTCTCAAGTATCTCAGGATGCACTCCACAACCTGTCAATGTTCTCCGCTCGAAATAACCCAGCATATGCTGACCGCTCCAACTGCTTGTGCAATACTCGACCGCGTGTATCCCATACCAACCTCTGCACTCGCATATGATACTAAAAACACATGATCTGTATCTGTCCCTGATGATAATATCGCCATAAGCCTGAAGTGCGTCTCTAAGCGAGAAAACACGGGTCGAATCTCCTTCATCCCATACCAAGCTAGAACCTGCTCGATACTTTGCTGCAACCGACGCAACTCTCCATCCATGACACTTACCATGCCATAAATCAAATGCGCAGACTTTCTGCCAAACTCACGTCCCTAGCGCCTTGAAAACACGTCCCTAGCGCCTTGAAAACACGTCCCTGGCAACTCCTGTGCGCCAAACTGTCCTTGGCCTTTGCACCACTGACTGTACTGAATTCTCCATCTGAATCGGACTACCGACCACCTTATCTTTCATACCTTGGACTGGGACTTTGAACTCTACCTAACTTGACGGCATACCCGTTCTCCGTTCACCATCTGACCGAGTCTGTCTTCTATGAAGTATCGCAGACTGAACGAATGTCACTTAGATGATTACTCCACTCTGGATACCAGAACACCACAGTCTGTACCCTTTTGCTCCGCCTCCTAAGCCGACAAGAGAATGTCTTTTGATCCTTGGTTCCTCGGTGTATCCAATAACACGAAGCCCTACGTAATCTCTAGCCCCCAGTCCATAACTTCTCGGGAATTCTTATATCTATCACCATAGATGGTGACCGATCGATGAGGTACTCGGTAGTAGATTGGGCTCCAACACGAAACTCCTTCGGAAAACCAGCCGTAAGCCGTAACGTCTTGTTCTTCCAACTGTTCGAACCATTCGCCCTGCAATGCTATCTGACCGAGGTTCTCCCAACGTGGTGTACTGATGCATGATCCTTTCCGGCCTGCACAATCCTGTGAATCCCTGCGAAGCGAAACCTCCGCCTAAATTGGACCGAAAAACTTCTACGCCCTTCCTAAGCCGCAAATCCATCACGGCCATTCTAAACTTCTGAAAATTCAAGGCCTCGGGTTTGAGAACGTACACCCACAACTTCCTCGAAAAGTTGTCCATGAAGGAAACATCATGTCTAACTCCACCTCTAGAACAATTCGGTGCCGGAACCACATGTATCTTCGTCTCAAAGTCCTCATGGAAATATGTCCAGTTGAACTCTCCACCTTTAAGTAACTGCCTCTTCCGAGACACCTCCAAACTCGTATGACTGATATGACCCAAATGTGAATGCCATATCCTGACTGAATTTGAACCGCCTGAACTAGTAGAAATTTCGACAACATATCCCACAATTGTCTCTTCCTGAAGAAAATATATATTTCCTACCTTCTTCGCCTTCATGACAATCATAGCACCTTTGGAAATTCTTATGGAATTTCTGTCGGGCACGCACTTATAGCCGATCCCGTCCAAAGCTCCTAAAGAGATCAAGCACCTCCTCAAATCTGGCACGCGTATGTCGACGTCCAAATTATCTCATCATGCATGCGAATCCGAACTGTGCCCACCCTAACAACTTTGCTCGACGCATCGTTCCCCATGAAGACCAAGCCTCCAATAACTGAACGATATCTAGCAAACCAATTCCGATGCGGAGTCATATGGAACGAGTTTCCCAAATCCACCATCTAAGAATCATGTACGTCTGAAATCGCATATACCGATAGAACCGAACAATCGCAACCCTGATCTGAATCCTCCTCTGCGACTGCAGTGCTGGAAGAAATTTGCTTGCCTTTCTCTTTTAACTTTGAACAATCCATCTTCCAATGTCCTCTTTCTTTGCAATGTCTGCGCTTGTCATTCTCCTGGGTTTTCGACTTCTTAGAACCATCATCCGACTGCTTCACCAAGCGGCCTCTAGCGAATATCACATCGCCCGAACTTCTTCTGCCGCTGACCACCTTATCCCTCAACGTCTCACTGTGCAAACCTGCCTTGATATCTTCCAAAGATAACTTGTCTCGGCCATACACCATAGATTTGACAAACTGGCTGAATTTGATGGTCAAAGAGCACAATAAAATTATCGATCTTCACCTCCATATTTCGTAAGTCCATCACAATCCGACTGAGCTCGTCGATGTGGTCTTTGACGGAAGTCCCTTCCTTCATCTTCAAAGAGTTCAACCTCTATTTGAGGTAGAGACAGTTCATGAGAGATTTTTTATTGTAGAGAGACTCCAGCTTATTCCAAATAGCCGTTGCATTGGGCTCTTGCGTGATCTCGCAAAGTACCTTGTCGGTTAGGTAAAAGTGTAACGAATTGCATGCCTTATCTTCCATCACCTCCAATCTATATTTGTGGTCTCTTTTGGTATCTTATCTCTCACGAAAACTATCTCGTGAACGCCATGTTGTTTCAAAACTGTGGTCATCTTCAATTTCCATAAACCGAATTTATTACGACCATCAAAAATTTTTATTTTGTTGTTCGAAGTCGTCATCTTCTCAAGATATCCGAATCACCAAACCTGATACTCTGATACCAGTTGTTGTATCTCGATCTACTCTGACACGGCCTGGTGAACTACGAAGGGACCACGCAAGCCTATCGTGCGGACAAACGGTATGGTACAACGGAAATAAACAGAATCGCATGCAAACAAATACAATGAAAAAGATATATGCAATGGCTATCCCAACACACAAAACAGATAGTAAACACAACAACAACACAAAACACACAACGATATACCCAGATTCGACACAACTAGCATCTAATCCTGCCTTCGCAATGATAACTTCCACTAGAGTAAGAATTGCACGAGAATTTACCGCCATCTCGATCTCATTCAAATACAAAGATTTTCTCTATTTACAAACCCCTCTCTCTCCTCTCGGCCCATCAAAATTTCAGCCGATTTATTTTGATTAGGCCTCGACTTTTGAAGATGGGCTACAGCCTTTAACATAAGGCTCCGGTGGATTAATTTTTTGGGCATTCCCCTTAAAGATTTATGCTATTAAAATACATATAGGGCTTTGATTAATTTATTCAAATTAATCACAAAACCAATGCATATCAGAGTAGGGTTCTTAGAGAGAAGATTCAAATTGAAGGATTTAGATCAATCTAAATTCTACTCCAACTATGAATCCACTACGTGCACTGCATGTATTCACTCTTGGGCTTTTGTCTTGGACTCTTGATATGAAGTTCCGAATTTGCAATCAACTTCAACAAATACATGGCTTTTCCGTCGTATAACCGAATTTATTTGCTGTTGTTTTTTTTTCTTTGTCGTTTTCGTTTTGAATTATTATGATGTCTGTGGTTAGCTGCTACAAAGAAAAAACAAAGAATAAGTTGGCAAAACATTTTTTTCTGGTTGGATATCCCTTGTTGCCATTATGCCAAGAAAATTGATTTTCATGTTTAGGGTGAGGCTTGAAAAAGATAATGTTATATCCAACCATAGATTAGCCAATAGAAAATATTCTAAGAAGGTTCTTATAATAATCACATAGCTAATTATTTGAAATTGGATTCTAATTTTGCCCGGTTTGTTTGTACGGAAGAAACATGCAAGTAACGAGAGCAAACTTACTTCGGATGCGCTTGATAGGAGGCAATCTAGATAATAATCCTTGATTACCATGAAATATTACTACGCTTGTTTAGGTGTAAAAGATATTCTCAGGAATAAAGGATTACCATGCTAATCAAATAACCACATTTTATAGTAATTCTATTCCCCTAAAAACATGTGTTTATCCTAAATTACCATAATATATTCCCGTCTAACATGAAATGAGTCATTATCATCCGCCGCCAGCCTCCCTTGCCATCCGCCGGCCGGCCGATCCTATTGTCGGTCGTCCGTTGGCTGCCGGTCATCGCCGATCGTTCACCGGCCGGTCAGCCGCTGACTAGACATTCGACGTCGATCTTCCATCGACCGGCCCTCCGCTAATCGGTCGTTTCCCGCCGGCCGGACGACAGTCATCGCTGATCGTTCACCGGCCGTCCGCCTGCCAATGAGACGTTTATCGCCGGTCGGTTGTAGTTCATCGTCGGTCGTCCACCGACCCGCCGCCGATTGATTGTTCGTCGCCGATCTTGCTGGCATCCACCGACCCTCCTTCGACCTCACCGCCGGTTGGTAGTTGCACTTACATATATTATCGGGAATGATTAAAATATACCAAACACGTTAATACAAAATTCCTTGGAATTAGATATCTGGTTATCCCATTACCGGGAATACGAGAATTCCCGATAATCTTCTATTTCATATACCAAGCGCAACCTTCCGGTATTTCATGTGTTTGTTTTGATGGAAATAAAGGTTGGAAGCTAGTTTATAGTGATGTGCTGGACCCTATGTGGCATGATTACTTACAGGATTTTCTTCCTCTCGTTTTGGATGGGAAGTAGCTATAGAGCACAAGAAACAAGAAAAAGTATTAATTATTTAATACTTCTCTTTATTACTTTCATAAAATAATGATATAATACTTATAAAAAAATACTTTTTTTGTTTGTTTTTCTTTATTAAATAAACATAGAAAATTATTTTATTTTTACTTTCTTTTTCACAAAACATATAAATAAATTTTAGAAATAAGATTTATGTCTGCTTTCATGACAATTTTTTTGGAAGTCATTCCAATATTACTTGCAGCCAACCAATCATGCATGTAATAATCAAAATTGATATTATCACCAATCCTTAGGCTTACCATGATTTTAAATTATTTGTCAGCTCATTTAATTGAGATCCTACCACGTGTTTTCGTGCAACCAATTTTATTATAGGTTATTGATTAATGTGATATTTTTGGGTTAAATTAAATAAATATTTGAAATACTTTTGGGTAAAATTTAAGCAAATCTAACTAAATTATCATGGTTTATTTTGTCTATTGCTTATTTCTTTTTGGGGTAACTAATATTCATCTCTTATATAGTTCTCTAATTTCGTACAACTTCCTAACAACATTAGTGGTTGACCATTGGATAATTAATCACTAAATTACTTGAATTGGAATGTGGCCCATTTTTTAATCCAAAGTAGTTAAGTCTACACTATATTGATACGTTTTAAAGAAGAAGATATCAAGGGTGAAGCAAGTTGTGTATGTACACTTATTTCATTCTGGATTCAATAAAGAAGTAAAAAGAAATCATTTATAGCTAGATGTTAGATTTGTATTGGATGTGTGCATACAATATCAAAATTGTCAATTCCTAATAATTAATTTAAAGCCATTTGATATAGATTAGTATCTAAATTTGAAATAAATATATAATATGGGTAATGACCGGTATCATCGCCAATCCGCAGGAGAGGGACTGATTTGATCATGTGCATGAAAGCTGATGATAGGAACAATTTGTAAAATGAAGGAACGACCTACGTAAAATATAAACTAAGCAAATAAACATATATGTTTCAAAATTTGCACTTTAAAAATATGAGATCTCTGGTCCTGCGATGATAGGTAGAATAAATTAGCCATCCTCTTTTTATTAATTGAGTACCCTGGGCTCAAACCCGGGTCTCTCCCATGGATTACTCCAAGTCCCAACAATGAGCTACCCGATCCCTTCAAAATGTGTCACTTTAACACCGAAAGTTTTATTTTTTTTGCACTTTGCCGCCCGTCTGTTCTCCAGAATGTGTTTCTTGAGGATGAGTAGATAGAAAAATGCTAATAAGCAAAACTTCAAGCATTAAAATACCACATTTTGAAATATAGGTATTTATCTGCTATTTGGATGAAACAATGGGTATGCATATGCTATTTAGCCGAATATATATGTAGACAATTGAACAATACGATAGTTGATAGTTTAATCAGGAGATGATTTCCGATAAAGATAGCAAAGGAAGGGAAATAATTCAATTAGTTTCCACAATAAAAGTCTGAGTTAATCCTTGGTTAAGAAAGCAAGCTCTTCCCATTCTATTTTAGCCCAATCAACCGTGGCATCGCATTTACAGAGATAACTAATTGGGTTTCGCTAGGATTTCCTCTTCAAATCTCAAAATAAAAGATTGTTGGTTCGCTTCCGGATGGATCGTATCCAGAAAAACAAAAGAAAATCATAAGATAAAAAAAATATCTCTAGTCCTAATATAAAAGGTAAATCAAGTTATTGGCCCTTTTTCTTAGAACATTTACAACCCCAACCTTGTTTTTTGTCACTCTAGCCATGAACAATTTATACCATTAGTAGGTAGTTGATGGAGGTCCTTTTCGGGTCCCCGTCAGATTTTGTCTTCCGCTGATCTCTTGGTGGACGTAGGTGGTTATCTTCCATTATGTGTGGGTCTCAATGGGTTTTGGTGGAAGAGCTGATATGAGGAGTTCAGTGCCGAGTACCTGCAAAGAAGTCCCGGGGTGGTTTGGTACTACCAAGGACCCTTCGACGATCAAGTTATTGATGGGATCCGAGTAGAGTAACGGCTTAAAGAGTAAAGAATGGCTTACTTGACTCCTCTGTGATGTGGGTTTATATAGCGGCGGTGGTATGCAGCAGCAGGCGCGAGAATCTCGCCGGCAGTTACACTCCCGACGTCACGCCCGCGTAATAGAGGATCGCCCATTAATGGGGACCACGATGGCGTGGAACATGGGACGTTGCTGGCGTAAAATCCGCGCATGGCGAGATTCGCGGAGCGGCGGTTACGCCTGTGAGTGGTGGAGCTGATCGGAAGGCCGAGGAAGACGGCCTCGGCGGGAGCTCGGGGACGAGCTAGAAGGCCGGGGAGTCTTGGTTTTGTGGCAGCTCAGCACGAGCCACGGGACCGAGGAAGCCAATTTGCAGGGGGCCCCGAGAAGGGCCAGCTTGTGTTTGCAGGTCGGGTACAGGGTGACCTGGTCGGCTCCTGTGGGTCCTTTCTTCTGAGTTCTGGGACACGTCACCTGCCATGTGTCCTGATCTTGGAGGTCGCCAATATTGAGCATCATCATTAGCCTTCCACTCTTGTCCCGGCCAGCTAGCGGGTCGGGTCAGGAGTGGACTGCCGGGCCACCCGAGGTGAGCTCCTTTTTAGGGTTTTGTCAGGACGAGTCCTCAGGCCGTTGGTTGTCTTTTTTTGCTAACAAATCAAGGCGAGATCTCCGGATTTAAAGAAGGTGCGCCGGTTCGTGCATTCTGCGACTGAAGCGACGGTCCATATGTCGCTCGTCGACTGGCTGATGCGACGTATGCAGGCCTGCGGCGTCTGATGGGACGCGGCTCAGCGTGTAACTGACATATGGAGCGATCGGGGCCGCTGGGTGCGAAGAGCCGTTTCGGCGGGAGACGACGGGCACCGTTGGATGAGGCCGTGTGCAGCAATAAACAGGGATGGGGCCCGCTCTAGGGGCCTCACTCCTCCATATTTCCCTTTTTCAAGTCTTAGCTGCTCGGCGCTCATCTCCTTTCTCTCGTTTCCAGCCTCTGAAGATTTTCTTTTCCAAGGTTAAATGTCTTCCTCTGTAGAATCAGTAGTCATTGTAGGAGTAGGTGCTAGGGTTCCTTTAGCTGTGTCTGAGTCTCCTCGGGGAGCAGGGGTTGGATCCTCTCCCCGGGATCGTGAGGCGGGGGCGGCCTCCAGGGAGGAGGCCGCGGATATAGCCCCCAGCACGAGGACAAGCTTGCCAACGCTCGCGCTACACGCTTCCACATCCCCTCGCGCTACACGCTTCGACTGGCCAAGGAGGGAGAGAGGGCAGACTAGGTACGGGGCAGGGAGATTGCCCTGTATTTGGAAGCTTTTTAGGGCGGAATGCGCCTGCCCTTCTCTCCCGAGGTCGCCGCGGCGCTGAATTTCGTCGGTTTGGCCCCCGTCCAGTTAGTGCCAAACTCGTGGAGTATCCTCCTTGGGTTCTTGATCCGCCTGAAGTTGCAGGCGGTCCCCTTCAGCATTTCCCTTCTCGATTCCTCTCTCGTCTTCAAAAGCCACCATGGTGGTCTAGCGGGCAACCCGAGATGGGTTTATTTCACCTTCAGGAAGCGGCCGGGGGGCACCGCCGGGACCGCGGTCGTGACCTTGCCCTCCTCCATTCATGATTGGAAAAAGAAATTTTTCTTCGTTTCCCCTGCCGAGGGCGAGGACTGGCCCGTGCCTACCAAGTGGTCGAGGGAGAAGTGCCTGCCGGGGAACCAGTCCGATGACCCCGCCGCGGTGAGAGTGACGTCGTGGGAGCCCATCCCTCGACCCGACGTGTTGCCCGAGAGGGTCTTGAGCTGGGCCGGGCTTAGCCCCGTCGAGTTCGTCGGTAAGTTAGGCTTGCTTTTTTGGGTTTATGTTTTACTCGTGTTGTTGATATGTTGGTATTTGTTTCGTGCAGGATCTATGGACTTCGTCACACTCAGGGACTCCATGCGCCAACCGAGGCAGCCTACGAGGGCTGGGGGCGCCAGTTCCTCCCGTGCGGGGCCCGCTTCGACTCCCACCGCTCCGGTGGCAGCGCCCCGTAAGCGCTCGGTGGCGGACCCCGCCCCAGGTCCCATCAGAGCATCGAGCTGGAAGCGGGCCCTGATTCAGGAGGACTCGGCCTCGGAAGAGGAGATCGACTCTCGCTCGGAGCTGCTCAAGAGGGGCCCCCGGAGACCTTCCTGGGGCCGATCCTCGCCGACCGTGGTGGTGGAAGGGGGTCTGCGATTTGCGGTGCCGTCGGGGCTGTCCGTGGCGGACAGCCTCCTGCATGAGATAGAGACCTCGGCAGCGGGCAGAGTCCCAGGGGGACCTTCAGGGCTCAGCTGGCGTCCATCGCCCAGGAGTCCGTGCAGGTAAGTTTCTTGATTCATTGTGATATTCAGTGCCCCCTTCGTCTTTCTGATGATCTTTTGTGTCTCCCAGGTCCTCCAGCATGTGGCCCTCGCTCTACGCATAGAAGCCGAGGTGGTAGCCTCGGTGTTGGAGGCTGCGGGTCAGCTCGTCTCGCTGCAAGAGAGCTCCAGGCGGGAGCTGGAGGCGATGTCGGTGAGGGTTGCCGTCTTGGAAGGCGAGTTGGAGGCCGGGAAATAGGAGGTCTCTAGGCACTGCGAGTCCGCCGTTATCGCCGAGGGTAAGCTCGGGGACACTCAGGTGCTCGCCGGCAACCTGAAGAGGACGTTGAAGACCCTCCGAAAGGTGCTGGGGACGGCGGTCGAGGTGGCCAAGTCGGCTGAATCGAGGGCGGTGGATAGCTACAAGAAGTTAAAATACTTCTATGACGACTTGGCCGTGGACACGACCTGCATTTGGCATGACGCCCTCGATGCCGTCAAATCCCGGATGCCGGAGTTCGACGACGCAGAGCTCCGGGCCGAGTTCCCTTTCGTGGGCGCCGACGAGCAAGGGGAAGGGGTTCCCGGTGAGGAGGTGGCCGAGGACCCGACACGCCTCGTGGTAGAGGTCGAGGACCTCGAGGTCTTACTTGGCCCCGAGGTGTAGAGCCCCCGTTCTTCTTTTTTTACTTTGTTTTCTTGAATTTTGTAAGGCTGGGGAGCCAAGAAAAAATACCCTTTGTAAAAACTTTTGCCTTTGGTAGTAATAAAGTTTAAGTTTTTCTTTGGCTCCATAGAATTATGTCGCGCTCTACCATTTGTTTGTGAAGAATGCTCGTAAGATATCTTTACTTGTACCGTTGTGCTTTTATGTTAGGTTGGCCGTCTGTTTGGCGATCGTCCATCGAGTTGACTTCAATCACTGGCCGATGAGCGTGCTGCCGAGGAGGTGTTTCCCTGGGCCCCGGAGTCGAGGGGAGATCGTCTAGACGGGGATAGACTTGACGCCCCTCACAGGGGTTTGTATCCTCCGCGGGCCGGCGAGCATTTCTGATTCCGAGCATTGACCCGCATCCGGGGTTGACTGGGCAGGGAAGTTGCTCAGTCGCCTCTTGCTAGGGCCTTCTGGTCCCTGGCGTTGTGGTAGGGGAGCTACCCGCCAGGGATGGTCAAGTGAGGGCTTGGGTCCTTAGCGCTGGAAGGGTTGTAAGAAGCCCACTAAGGATGACCGGGCAGTGAAGCTGCGCGGTTGGCGAGGGCTTTGACCTCTGGCATCGTGGGTAGGCAACTACCAGCCTGGGATGAACGAGCGGGGCAGCCGCTCTGGTGCCGCTTGTGAGGGCTTTCGATCCCTGGTGTCGTGGATAGGGTGCTACCAGCCGGAGTTGACCGAGCAGGGTAGCTGCTCGGTTGCCTCTTGCGAGGGCTTTGATCCTTCAGGACGGGGACCGAGCAGGGTTGTTGCCCAGTGCCTCTTGGCGAGGATTTTGATCCCTGTAGGTTGTGGTAGGAAGCTACCAGCCGGGGATAGCCGAGCAAGGACTCGACTGCCTCTAGGAGAACTTTGGTCCTTAGCGCGGGAGGGGCTGTAGAAGCCTACCAAGGACCCTTGGCCGGGTAGGGTTGCTGCCCGGTGCCTCTTGGCGAGGGCTTTTGTCCTGAAGGATAGCCGAGCGAGGGATCCTCGGACTCGACTGCCTCTGGGAGGGCTTTTTTGATCCCCGACGTTGTGGCAGGGAAGCTGCCCGCCGGGGATAGCCGAGCGAGGGATCCTTGGGCTCGACTGCCTCTGGGAGGGCTTTCTGACCCTTGGCATTGTGGCAGGGAAGCTACCCGCCAAGGGTGACATGGCAGGGTAGCTGCTGTGTCGGGTCTTGGCGGGGCGTAGCCCGACCGTTCGAATGTGAACGGTCTGGGTGACGACGCGCATAGCCAGCGCATTGAATGCGGGGGGAGGCGAAGCGCTAGGGGCGCGTCGCTTCGATCCTACCGGATAATGCTCGATGGACGTCGCATAGCGACGACTCCCTAGGCGAAAGCGCAAACAGGGTGATTGATGAGCAGCGCAGCAAGCTATATAAGGAGTACTGGTTCTTCCCCCCTTTGCAAATAGGCCATCGAGAATGGAGGATTTCCCGTTTACCATCCCCGACATCGTCCGCTTTGAAGATGTGTACCTTTATGACCCATACTGCATCGAAGGCACAGTGCAGCTGGTTTACGGGAGCATTGAGGACCATTTTGGCCGTCTGCTCCCCAAACGCTCCTCCCTGCTGCAGCTGCTGATGTACTCTATCTGGAAGGCATCACCGGGGCTTTACAACCCCCTGTCTGAGCTGCTCCATGATGAGGCCGTGGGCAAGCTGCGGTCTCTGAGGTGCTTCGGCCTAATCTCCGCGAACAGGCTGGCCCGCTTAGAGGCGCTTGTCCGCGAATGCTACGAGCTGAGGCTCGGGGTCGATGTGCGCGGGGGGAACCGAGGACAGCGGTTGGACCTTGCGCGGCCCCGGTTGGCGGAGATTTCCGCCGAGTACCATGAGCAGTGCTCGCTGCACCCCCTTCCCCCACTGTTGTAATTTTCTTTTTCTTTCTTTTTGCATGTACGGCTGAGGAGTCCATAATACCCTTTGAATAAACAAAGCTTTCCTTTCCTTTTCGCAATGCTCCATTGATCTTTATTAAATTACTAACAAACCCTAGGAAGAATTTACATTGCTTTAAAAGAAAGGTACAGGCTAGTAGATGACTTTATAGGCCTGGGTCGAGCTCCCTGAAGGGCTATTGGCCCCCGCGCCTGGCATGGGGCATGGCGCCCCCGAGCTCCGGGATGGTCGTCCGCCGAAGCGAGCATGATCTGACCGATGGTCAGGTCGACAGGAGGGTGATGCTGCTCCTGCTCACGGTCGACCTGCCGTTTGTCCCTCAGGTAGGTGGCGAGGTGCCCAGTCCGGATGAGCTCTTCGATGTGGTCCCTTAGTTGTTTGCAGTCCTCCGTGGCGTGGCCCAGTACCCAGTGGAAAGCGCAGTAGGGGCCCCGGGTTCGCTTTGCGGCCTGATGCAGGATCGGAGGGAACTTGAAGAACCCCTCGTTCTGGGCCTCCTCCAGCAACACCGTGAGGGATACGTTGAGTGGGGTGTACTCCTGGAACTTCGGTTGGTAGGGCTGCGGACGCTCCGGCCTCTCCTTCCGAGCCCTCTTCTTCTGGTCGGGCCGTTCTGCCCGGGGGAGATTAGCATTTACCTCGGATTCCAACCGAACCTCGTGCTCGGTCCACGCCTTGACCTCGGCCATGGTCTTAGGTTGCACCAACACGAAAGAGCGCAACCATTCCTTGTGCATCATATCAGATCTAAGCGCCGTGATGACGGTCTCGTCCCGGTGCTCAGGCACCTCGAAAAGGGCGTTGTAGAAGCGGGTAATGTAGGCCTTGAACGTTTCCTTGTCCCCACTCTTAACCGTGAAGAGGTAGTCGACCGTACGCTTCTGTCGACGGTTCCCCACGAAATGGCTGAGGAACTGAGTAGCTAGCTCGTCGAAGGTCGAAATCGAGCGGGGCTCGAGCCCCCGGAACCAGTCCCGACCTGCGCGGATAAGGGTGGTCGGGAAGGCTCTGCACTGGACGGCGTCGGAGTGATCCTGGAAGCTCATCCCCGCGGTGAAAGCGTCCAAGTGGTCCTTCAGGTCGGTTTTCCCGTCGAACAGAGGGACCTTTGGGGGCTTGTTGCGTGAGGAGACGTGGACGGCGAGCAAGTCCTCGGTGAATGGCTTCGTAAGCGAGTCGGAGGCATACTTAGCTCTGTCACTCGAGAGGTGAACCTCCCGGCGCATGCCCTCGATTTTCTTCTCGAGGGCGTCGAGCCGACCGTGGTATCTCGAGGAATCGGCGCCTTGGGTGTAAGTCCGTGTTGCCCATCCCGGTGCTTACGGGAGGCGGAAAACATAATAAAAAACGGATTTTTAATGACTTAGGCAACATGGACTTTGCTTGTGAGGATCTTTGCTAAACGAAAACTAGCTAAAGTAAACTAACAACTAACTAAGTTGTAGAAAGGTTATACCTTTGGTCTTTAGTCCTTCTCTCCTTGCTCGTTGGAATGGTAGAAAGGCCTCACCTTGCTTGTCTTCTTCCGTCAAAGAAAGATCCACTTGAAAGCCACCACCTTTAGCTTCAACTCCAAGCTAGGAGTAACTAGAGTGCAAGAAATGCTAAGACTTGAACCCTAGAAGAGAGTAGAGAGGATCAAGTGAAGGTTTTTCTCAAGCTTTTTGTTTCTCAACACATGAGAGGGAGAGAGCTTGAGGGAGAGGATGAACAAGAGAGAGAAATGATATGAGAGAATGAGAAAATAATAGAGCTCTTCTCACTAATATGTGTGAATTAATTTAATTGAATAATTATCTAGATAATTATCATGGTAAATCATGACATGACCATTATCATTTCAAATTGCAAAGATCAAAAAGCATCTTCCAAAAGAAATTATGATGGTCAAAGTGTCAACCTTGGTCAACAAGTCAAAGAAGTCAAAAGGTCAATAACCACAACCATGGATAATTATCAAACTAATTACTAATTAACAATAACACACACATAAATATTAGGGTTAATAAAATGACAATAGCCATTAACCCTAATCAAGGTCCTCTCCCTCAATCTCAAGCAACTGTGCATACGCACCCGCATTCGTGATCCGAGGAACACGAACACAATGAGAAAAACCAATCTCTAATCATATACTAGGATCCGGCTTAAACCAAAGCCCGCTAGTATAAACTGTCCGGACAGCAAACGTGCACAAGTGCGCGGATGCGAACGAACCCTGTCGCAAAACCATGCGACCTCTACTCATTTTGCCTAAAGGCGAATAGCTCTCTGTGTGGGACTCTAAAGACTCGACAATACGCTGGCAGTGGGTTTAACCACAGACCGCAAGCGGCACTAGCTGTACGTAACGGTCCCCAGGTAGATGTCGATAAGAAGACTGACGAGGTGAACCCCATCTGCACTCCTACTGAGCCTGTATGTGACAATCTCCGTACAGTCCGGTCTGTTCGTCTGATACATCGCATGGCGGGCCTAGGGGGGCGGTGAACGTCAGTCCCCTAATAGCGGTACAAGTCGTGTCGGAGTGTAGCCCAGAACACCCTGAGATAACACTGGAAACCTACCAGTATATCTCGCTTGCCCTGGCCAGGGACTACTCGTGTAATGGCTCTCCTGGACACAGCGCGATGTCAACCCCCAATACCGGGAGAGACGAATCCTGTCTAACCGTCACTGCCTCCAAGTGCTTCGGGACTGCACCCAAAAACTACCTGTTTGCACAGCTCCTTTGAGCCGTGGTAGGGTAGTAATCAAAGTGCAGTGGGAACACACTCGAGGCGAAGTGACAGTGTCAAGTCAGCGGACTAAGCTGTACTCATGTCACCTGGGAACTGATAACTGACGATAGGTATATTACCAACCAACAGTTCCCGACGAGTCCTGTCCAGTGTACTCGTAACCTAACGAGCACCCGCATACTATCCCAAGTACGACGTACTAACGGCTGTGGGACAGACCGTCTCCCACACTGGGATGAGAAGCGCATACGCTAGTCTACTCCGGAGTATCGATGCCCTGTCTCGATAGTCCAACGACCAGGGACCTGTATAAGGATGTGCTTATAGATTACCCAGCTCCCACGAGTGCGAGCGCCATCACAACGCTGGTAATCAAGCAAAGATCCTAAGGGCTCTACTAATATGTATACCAGCAATATGCTAAAAGAAACACATGCACATATTAAAGCAGAGACAAACCAAGTAGCATACTACCATTTCGAGCAAGATTGTATATACAACTGTGAATATCCCAAGCTTCCATTAAGTAATATACAAACTAGTATGATACAGTAATGGCCTCTAGGGCATATACACTAACAATCTCCCACTTGCACTAAGGCCATGTACTGGCGTATCGAAGACCTATCATCTCGATCAGCCGCTCGAACTGAGTCTGGGGTAGGGCCTTCGTGAATGGATCTGCTGTGTTATCCTCTGATGCAACTCTCCGGACCTCGATCTCTTGGCGATCTACGATCTCCCTGATCAGGTGATACCGCCTTAAGATGTGTCTGGATTTCTGATGGGACCTGGGTTCCTTCGCTAAAGCTATAGCCCCGTTGTTGTCGCAATACAGAGGTATTGGGTCAACAATGGACGGAACCACCTGAAGTTCTTTCAAGAACTTCCTCATCCAGACAGCTTCTTTTGCGGCATCAGATGCAGCGATGTATTCCGCTTCCATAGTCGAGTCAGCAACGGTTTCCTGTTTGGAGCTCTTCCAACACACCGCCCCTCCATTGAGGGTAAAGACAAAACCCGACATGGACTTGGAATCATCCTTGTCACTTTGGAAGCTGGAGTCAGCAAAGGCCTCAACCTGCAGGTCTTTTCCGCCATACACCAAGAACATCTCCTTAGTCCTTCTCAGGTACTTGAGAATGTTCTTTACTGCTATCCAATGTTTCTCCCCAGGGTTTGACTGATACCTGCTTACCACAATCAGTGCATAAGCCACATCCGGTCTGGTACACAACATCGCATACATTATAGAGCCTACCGCAGAAGCGTAGGGTATAATAGACATGCGATCCCTCTCCAAATCAGTCTTGGGAGACATCTCTTTGGAGAGGGTGATCCCGTGACAAGCCGGTAGATTACCGCGCTTGGAATCTTCCATACTGAATCTCTTCAGTATGGTGTCGATGTACCTGGACTGCGAGAGTCCTAATATCCTCTTGGATCTGTCACGGTAGATCCGGATACCCAGAATGTAGGAGGCATCACCCAGGTCTTTCATGGAGAACCTGTGTGACAAGAACCCCTTGACAGATTGTAGCATAGGAATGTCATTTCCTATTAAGAGAATGTCATCCACGTATAAAACGAGGAATACTACAGTTCTCGCTACAAATCTACAATAGATGCATGGTTCATCTGGATTTTTGATAAAGCCAAATTCTTTGACCGTCTCATCAAAACAGATGTTCCAACTCCGCGATGCCTGCTTGAGTCCATAAATGGACTTGAGCAACTTGCACACCTTTCCGCTGCTCCCACCCTGAATGAAACCCTCTGGCTGGTCCATATAGACACACTCCTCTAAATGACCATTTAGAAAAGCTGTCTTTACGTCCATCTGCCAAATCTCATAATCGTGGAAAGCAGCGATGGCAAGAAGGATCCGAATGGATTTCAGCATAGCTACTGGAGAAAAGGTTTCGTCATAGTCCAAACCAGGTCGCTGACGAAAACCCTTTGCTACCAGTCTAGCTTTATAGGTCTCAACCTGTCCATCTACACCAATCTTCCTTTTGAAGATCCACTTGCATCCTACGGGTTTTACCCCGTCTGGAGCAATGTCCAACGTCCATACCTTGTTGGTGTACATGGACTCCATCTCGGTCCGCATTGCATCCAGCCATTTTACCGAGTCGACGCTCTGAATGGCTTGCTGGAAGCTAGTAGGCTCATCACAATCCAGGATGCAGTCTTCTCTATCCCCGTCAATGAGAAAACCGTAGTATCTCTCGGGCGGATGAGACTGCCTACTACTCCTGCGGAGTGGCATAGGAATGTCCTGTTCTTTTGAACCTTCTGGTTCCACTAAACTTTCAGTAGTAGTTTGTGGTTCTGGAATTTCTTCCAGTTCTATTGCGCTCCCACTTATTTCTTTTTCTATGAACTGATGTTCTAGAAAGTGGGCATTGCGAGAAACAAGGACTTTTTGTTCCTCTGCGTAATAGAAAAGATACCCCCTGGAGTTCTTTGGGTATCCCACAAACTTGCACAGTACTGAGCGTGCCTCGAGCTTGTCCACATGCTGCTTTTTGACATAAGCTGGACATCCCCAAATCTTCAAGTATTGAAGATAGGGTTTCTTCCCACTCCATAACTCATATGGTGTGGTAGGCACAGTCTTAGTGGGAACACGGTTCAAAAGATATGCAGCTGTTTCTAGCGCATATCCCCAGAATGATCGCGGCAACTCAGCGTTACTCATCATGGACCGTACCATATCCAATAGGGTTCGGTTCCGTCTCTCCGATACACCGTTATGTTGCGGAGTGTATGGAGGAGTAAGCTGAGAGAGAATTCCATTCTCTTTTAAGTAGTTCAGGAATTCGGCACTTAAGTATTCTCCTCCTCGATCCGATCTTAGGATCTTGATACTTTTGCCTGTTTGTTTTTCTACTTCATTCTTATATTCCTGGAACTTATCAAAAGCTTCGGATTTATGCTTCATTAAGAAGACATGTCCGAATCTTGAGAAATCATCCGTAAAAGTTATGAAGTAAGAAAAACCGCTTCGCGCATGTGTAGACATTGGACCGCACACGTCGCTGTGTACGAGTCCCAAGAGCTCGCTCGCTCTTTCTCCGTGTCCAGAAAACGGAGCCTTTGTCATCTTTCCTTTGAGACAGGATTGACAAGTTGCATACGATTGATATTCGAACGAATCTAAATATCCTTCAGTATGTAACTTAGTCAATCTTCTCTCGTTGATGTGACCCAGTCTACAATGCCATAAGAAAGTTTTATTAATTTCTGGAGACTTTCTTTTGTGTGTATTCTGGATATTGAAAATCTGTGGTTGGTTTAAAACGTATATACCGTTGTTCAATGTACCTGACCCAATCAACACTTGATTAAGGTGAATGTTCACTACATTACTTACAAATGCAAATTCATAACCTTCTTTAGATAATAAAGATACAGAAATGATATTACAGGTTGCATTTGGTACATAATAACAACTACGCAAAACCAAAAAGTGTCCATCTGATAATCCCAGGTGATAGTCCCCCACGGCCTCAGCATCCATGCTAGCACCGTTCGCAACTCTGAGGGTCATGTCACCTGCCTTCAAAACTCTACGCTTTCTCAACGCCTGCAAAGAATTACAGATATGAGATCCTGATCCGGTATCCAATACCCAGGAAGTAGAGTTTATTGATAGACAATTTTCAATAACATACACACCTGAAGCTGAAGCTGCAACTCGCTTCAAATCCTGTGTTCTGGCTTTCCAAGCCTTGCAATCTTGTTTCCAGTGACCACTTTTGTGACAATAGAAGCATTCTTCCTTCCCCACCAGCTTCCCCGCTACCTTTGTTGCTTTACCCTTTCCCTTCGTATCCACTTTACCGACACCGCCTCTTGGTTTGGCGGGGGCTTTCTTCTTCTTGCCCTTGGCTTTCGCCCTGGACCTAGAAGAGGAAGATCCTCCTACAAACAAAGTGGATGTCTCCCTACCCTTCTGTAGGGTGCCCTCAGCAGTCCTCAACATGTTCAGAAGCTCGGCAAGTTCAACCTCCTTTCCTTGCATGTTGAAGTTAAGAATGAACTGGGCGTAAGTGGAAGGAAGGGACTGGAGAATCAAATCGGTATAGAGTTCATTCTCCAACGTGGTCCCAAGGTCCGCGAGCTCCTCTATGTAGCCGATCATCTTAAGCACGTGGTCCGCTACCGATGATCCGACGGCCAACCTTGCCGAAAAGAGCTTCTTCGACACTTCGTATCTTGCGATACGAGACTGCTCTCCATACAGTTCTTTTGTATGGAGAAATATGGACTCTAGGTCCATATTCTCGTGCCTCCTCTGATGGTCGTTGTCCATCGAGGCTAGTACGAGGCATCTGGCCCTCGCGCAATCTATCTCCCATGTCTTACGGATTTCAACATCCGCGACGCTGGAGGTGGGACCTGGGACAGGGGGAGCTTTGGTGGTAAGTATATACCCCAGCTTGTCATAAGTGATAGCCATCTTGACATTCCTGAGCCAATCTTTGTAGTTTGGCCCTGTCAATATGTTTTTATCTAATAGTAACTTAAGTCCGGTCATCTTGAATGGTCGCTGCAATTAGGAGAGAGAAAAGAAACACTTTAGCATGATGCTCTTGCAAGTTTAGAGTGGTTTTTAGTTTGTCTAAACTGGATGGCTCCCACTGTCTCTCGAATCCCTTCTCAAACCGTAAAGAAAAGGATTAGCCGGGATCATTCTCACCGTACAATACTTGCTTAACCGTTCAGCCAGGCCAGTGTCGGTACTTCGAGGGAGGTTTTCCAACGCTTTCGCGAAGTTCCTTAATTAAGTAACCTCTTTTCCCTGTGGGCGTAGCCCCGCTAACACCTTTCTAGGCACCTACTAGGTTTATAGCATTGATCGTTAAGTGAGAGTTTTCCCGAGGAGTAGCATATACTCACAGTAGGATCGGGATCCAAATATCATCGCGTGATAAAACCGAAGGAATCCTACCAGAATTATCACACTCCAAATGGTATGCAACGCTAGCAAGTTTCAGTACTTATGAAACTCCCGATGTGGATTTTTGCCCCATGCTCTTATGACCTTGGCGTGAGGTCAAAATGTCATAAGTCACATGTCAAGTTCTTCCCATCATTATCCTGGTTAATTTGAACCCACCCGTACCTACCCTTGACGTAGGCCAAAACGGCAGTACGACTGTCTCAAATCAACGCATTCTATCTATGCAACGGATAAATATCCGGTAGCTACCAATCACTATGCCTTGGCGTGAGGTCAAAATACATAGCTTGAATACTACCGAATATTTAACCGAAATGATGGAGGGCTACGGATGGTTTTGGCGAAACCGTGAACGTAGTGAACTTGATATAATCGATGGAACGAGATAGCTTTTAAAAGGAGTGGTTCAAGCTCCGCGTTTAAAAGTTTAGTTTTGAAAAGAACCGAGTGGTTTTCAAAGTGTTCCAATCGACTTTTACTTGGTTTATTTCTTGCATTAGTTCTTTTAATGCGTCCCATCATTTAATCCTACCATTGCAGAAAACAACCAAAATATGACGTACGCTTATGCCATTCGCATTCGCCACGGGGCCCCGTCATCACCCGTTAGGTTACTTAACTAACGACAGAGCGGGGGCTGGGCTAGCGCGGCTGTAAAACATAAGCAACGCCTAAATAGTTATTATATATAAATATATAGCAATGATAGACATTACAGATCACAGATGAATACATTGGATATACTAGGAATCCGCAATGCGTTCGAGCCTGCAACGCAAAGCGGATTACACGGTCGCGGTGAATAGCCAATACCCCACCCAAGACCCCTACGGGTGCGGCAAACTACCCGCCAAGCACCCGAAGCGAAGCAACCTCCCTCACCACCGTGAGTAGGCCACTCGGCACTTCGAGATACCCGGTAGTTTGTGCACCCCCTCCATGGGTCTATCCTAGGAGCAAAAACAGTAAAAAGAATTATACAATGACGGCTACAACCCCGACCCGGTTGTGCGGCCATACAAAGAATATTATTACATCAATTTACATGTTACAAATGAATGAAAGAAAAACAACGCTCATCTCACATCCACCCCGGCCATTCACCCGCGACAATCCAATCCATTCATATCCACAAACCAATAACAATCACAGATCATGTATAACCCCGACTAATCGTCTTATAGCGATTAGCCGACGTTCAATACATGCAAGCATTACAGATATAACCGATGTAGTTAAAGTGTAGTGAAGTTCCGAAAAATACGGATTTATAGGCCCCCAAAAGTAAATTTTAGTTCTGGAAAATCTGGGTACATATAATATATCCTAAAAATCCGAAAACCAACAACAACACACTCTGCAAGAAAAACGATGCGCCGATCACGACAATCCGCGGCGGTTCCGCCGCATATACCTACTTCATGCGGCGGAAGGGCGGCGACTTGAGGGAATTAGGGTATCGTTTTTCTTGGGTGTATTCACAAAACCCTGAGACGATTTTACAAGTATAAATATTTTTATTTTGAGCTGAAAAAATATTAACAGAAACTAGGGTTTTGCAAGTTTGGTTTTTCGATTTTCCGGTTTCGAAACTTCGTTACACTTAACTACTTAGCTAGTTTAGGTTTAGTTAGGCTCTGATACCACTGTAAGTCCGTGTTGCCCATCCCGGTGCTTACGGGAGGCGGAAAACATAATAAAAAACGGATTTTTAATGACTTAGGCAACATGGACTTTGCTTGTGAGGATCTTTGCTAAACGAAAACTAGCTAAAGTAAACTAACAACTAACTAAGTTGTAGAAAGGTTATACCTTTGGTCTTTAGTCCTTCTCTCCTTGCTCGTTGGAATGGTAGAAAGGCCTCACCTTGCTTGTCTTCTTCCGTCAAAGAAAGATCCACTTGAAAGCCACCACCTTTAGCTTCAACTCCAAGCTAGGAGTAACTAGAGTGCAAGAAATGCTAAGACTTGAACCCTAGAAGAGAGTAGAGAGGATCAAGTGAAGGTTTTTCTCAAGCTTTTTGTTTCTCAACACATGAGAGGGAGAGAGCTTGAGGGAGAGGATGAACAAGAGAGAGAAATGATATGAGAGAATGAGAAAATAATAGAGCTCTTCTCACTAATATGTGTGAATTAATTTAATTGAATAATTAGCTAGATAATTATCATGGTAAATCATGACATGACCATTATCATTTCAAATTGCAAAGATCAAAAAGCATCTTCCAAAAGAAATTATGATGGTCAAAGTGTCAACCTTGGTCAACAAGTCAAAGAAGTCAAAAGGTCAATAACCACAACCATGGATAATTATCAAACTAATTACTAATTAACAATAACACACACATAAGTATTAGGGTTAATAAAATGACAATAGCCATTAACCCTAATCAAGGTCCTCTCCCTCAATCTCAAGCAACTGTGCATACGCACCCGCATTCGTGATCCGAGGAACACGAACACAATGAGAAAAACCAATCTCTAATCATATACTAGGATCCGGCTTAAACCAAAGCCCGCTAGTATAAACTGTCCGGACAGCAAACGTGCACAAGTGCGCGGATGCGAACGAACCCTGTCGCAAAACCATGCGACCTCTACTCATTTTGCCTAAAGGCGAATAGCTCTCTGTGTGGGACTCTAAAGACTCGACACTACGCTGGCAGTGGGTTTAACCACAGACCGCAAGCGGCACTAGCTGTACGTAACGGTCCCCAGGTAGATGTCGATAAGAAGACTGACGAGGTGAACCCCATCTGCACTCCTACTGAGCCTGTATGTGACAATCTCCGTACAGTCCGGTCTGTTCGTCTGATACATCGCATGGCGGGCCTAGGGGGGCGGTGAACGTCAGTCCCCTAATAGCGGTACAAGTCGTGTCGGAGTGTAGCCCAGAACACCCTGAGATAACACTGGAAACCTACCAGTATATCTCGCTTGCCCTGGCCAGGGACTACTCGTGTAATGGCTCTCCTGGACACAGCGCGATGTCAACCCCCAATACCGGGAGAGACGAATCCTGTCTAACCGTCACTGCCTCCAAGTGCTTCGGGACTGCACCCAAAAACTACCTGTTTGCACAGCTCCTTTGAGCCGTGGTAGGGTAGTAATCAAAGTGCAGTGGGAACACACTCGAGGCGAAGTGACAGTGTCAAGTCAGCGGACTAAGCTGTACTCATGTCACCTGGGAACTGATAACTGACGATAGGTATATTACCAACCAACAGTTCCCGACGAGTCCTGTCCAGTGTACTCGTAACCTAACGAGCACCCGCATACTATCCCAAGTACGACGTACTAACGGCTGTGGGACAGACCGTCTCCCACACTGGGATGAGAAGCGCATACGCTAGTCTACTCCGGAGTATCGATGCCCTGTCTCGATAGTCCAACGACCAGGGACCTGTATAAAGATGTGCTTATAGATTACCCAGCTCCCACGAGTGCGAGCGCCATCACAACGCTGGTAATCAAGCAAAGATCCTAAGGGCTCTACTAATATGTATACCAGCAATATGCTAAAAGAAACACATGCACATATTAAAGCAGAGACAAACCAAGTAGCATACTACCATTTCGAGCAAGATTGTATATACAACTGTGAATATCCCAAGCTTCCATTAAGTAATATACAAACTAGTATGATACAGTAATGGCCTCTAGGGCATATACACTAACATTGGGATCGCTGGCCTCCGCTGCGGGTGGCCTGCGTTTGGGAGCGGCCCCGGTTCCTCTCGAGGAGGTGCCTCAGGCCCCGGGGTGAGGTAGCTCTCGAGTCGCCGGGGCGAACCCCTTCCGTGCGGCTCCGCCGATGGTGGTGGGGTTGAACACGCCTGTGGACAGGCGAGGTGACCGACATCTCCTCGGGTGGATAAGGGTCGCGAGGGGGCTCGAGGCAAGGTGTCCTGGCGGCAGACCTTGGCGTGGAGCCCTGGGGTGCCCAGCGGGCCTCAGGGGGCACTGGCTCGAGAGATCGGTGGCTAGGGGACGCAGCCTGCTGGTGGTTGGCGATCTGGGGTCCGGGCCCGGTCGTTTGGACGCGGACGAGGGCCTCCATTATGGATTGTAGCCGATCTATCCGGCCTGCGAGGGCGTTGATGACGGTCATCGGAGGGCGTTCCTCCCTGCCGTCGGTGAGCGGAAGCGGCGGCTGGTACCGGGATTTTTAGGATGGTTGCTTGCCATGAGGGTGGAGATGGGAAGGCCAACTTTGTGTTTTGTGGAGTTATTCTTCCCACAGACGGCGCCAACTGATGGAGGTCCTTTTCGGGTCTCCGTCAGATGTTGTCTTCCGCTGATCTCTTGGTGGACGTAGGTGGTTATCTTCCGTTACATGTGGGTCTCAATGGGTTTTGGTGGAAGAGCTGATATGAAGAGCTCAGTGCCGAATACCTGCAAAGAAGTCCCGGGGTGGTTTGGTATCACCAAGGACCCTCCGACGATCAAGTTAGTGATGGGATCCGAGCAGAGTAACGACTTAAGGAGTAAAGAATGGCTTACTTGACCCCTCTGTGATGGGGGTTTATATAGCGGCGGTGGTATGCAGCAGCAGGCATGAGAATCTCGCCGGCAGTTACGCTCCCGACGTCACTCCCGCATAGAGAGCGGATCGTCCATTAACGGGGATCGCGATGGCGTGGAACGTAGGACGTTGCTGGCGTAAAATCCGCGCATGGCGAGATTCACGGAGCAGCGGTTACGCCTGTGAGTGGTGGAGCTGATCGAAGGGCCGAGGAAGACGACCTCGGCGGGAGCTCGGGGACGAGCTAGAAGGCCGGGGAGTCTTGGTCTTGTGGCAGCTCGGCGTGAGCTAAGGGGCCGAGAAAGCCAATTTGCAGGGGGCCCGAGGAGGGCCAGCTTGTGTTTGCAGGTCGGGTACAGGGTGACCTGGTCGGCCCCTGTGGGTCCTTTCTTCTGAGTTCTGGGACACGTCACCTGTTAGTGTATATGCCCTAGAGGTCATTACTGTATCATACTGGTTTGTATATTACTTAATGGAAGCTTGGGATATTCACCTTGTATATACAATCTTGCTCAAAATAGTAGTATGCTACTTGGTTTGTTTCTACTTCAATGTGTACATGTGTTTATTTTATCATATCACCTATACGCATTAGTGGAGCCCTTAGGATCTTTGCTTGATTACCAGCGTTGTGATGGCAGTCACAATAGTGGGGGCTGGGTAATCTATAAGCACATCCTTATACAGGTCCCTAATCGCAGGACTATCGAGACAGGGCATCGATACTCCGGAGTAGACTGGCGCATGCGCTTCTCATCCCAGTGTGGGAGACGGTCTGTCCAACAGCCGTCAGTACGTCGTACTTGAGATAGCATGCGGGTGCTCGTTAGGTTACGAGTACACTGGACAGGACTCGTCGGGAACTGACAAGTTGGTATTATACCTATCGTCAGTTATCAATTCCCAGGTGACATGAGTACAGCTTAGTCCGCTGACTTGACACTGGCACTTCGCCTCGAGTGTGTTCCCACTGCACTTTGATCACTACCCTACCACGGCTCAAAGGAGTCGTGCAAACAGGTAGTGGTTGGGTGCAGTCCCGAAGCACTTGGAGGCAGTGACGGTTAGACAGGATTCGTCTCTCCCGGTATTGGGGGTTAACATCGCGCTGTGTCTAGGAGAGCCATTTCATGAGTAGTCCCTGGCCAGGGCAAGCGAGATATACTGGTAGGTTTCCAGTGTTATCTCAGGGTGTTTTGGGCTTCACTCCGACACGACTTGTACCGCTATTAGGGGACTGACGTTTACCGCCCCCTAGGCCCGATATGCGATGTATCAGACGAACAGACCGGACTGTACGGAGACTGTCACATTCAGACTCAGTAGGAGTTCAGATGGGGTTCACCTTGTCAGTCTTCTTGTCGGCATCTACCTGGGGACCGTTACGCACAGCTAGTGCCGCTTGCGGTCTGTGGTTAAACCCACTGCCAGCGTAGTGTCGGGTCTTTAGAGTCCCACACAGAGGGCTATTCGTCTCTGGGCAAAACTGAGTAGAGGTCGCATGGTTTTGCGACAGGGTTCGTTCTCATCCGCGCACTTGTGCACGTTTGGAGTCCGGACAGATATTACTAGCGGGCTCTGATTTGAGCCAGATACTGGTATATGTTTTGGGGTTGATTTTATCTCATAGTATTCATGTTCCTCGGAACAAGAATGCGGGTGTGTATGCACAGTTGATTGAGACGGAGGAAGAGGATTTTCATTAGGGTTTCGGAACGGGTGCGTATGCACAGTTGACAGTCGTCTTTTTCCAAACCCTAATGGTTTTATGATATATCAATTAATAATATTAATTAAATGAAATTGTGTCATGGTTGGGTTTGTTGACTTGTTGACCAAGGTTGACTAGTTGACCATAGTTGAAAGTTTGACCATCATCATTACATATCAAAGATGCTCTTTGATTCTAGCAAAATTCATTTAATGTGTGTAATGATAATGGTCATTCCAAACCATCCATCAACTATTTCATTTACATTATTATTATTTTTTGATAATTCATTTTTCTCTTTTTTGTTATGGTTGTAAAAAGAAAAGCTCTCATTCTATCATAACACTTCTTCTCTCTCCTCTCTTCTTCTTCCTCCTCCTCTAGTTCAAGGAGCTCCCTTCTCATGTGTTGAGAATCCATCTCCTTGAGATAAAAACACCCCAAAGCCACTCTCTACTCACTCTAGGGTTAGAGGTTTAGCAAGCCAAATATCCTAGTTCACTCAAAGTTCGAGAAAGAGCCCGAAGGTTGAACCCTCAGGTGGATCCATCTTTAACGGAAGAAAGCGACGAGGAAAGCACCATCAACCTCTACAAAGGTTTCAAGAAGAAGGAGTTCAAGTTAGGTATAACCTCTTTTCCGAGTAGCTAACTCTCTTTAGCTTTCTTGCTAGTTTAGTTTAGAAAAGATCCCGACTTTATTAGTCCATGTTGCCCCTTGCGCTTAAAATTTGATTGTTATACCGTTTCCGCCTCCTCGTAAGTACCGGGGTTGGCAACGTGGACTTACAGTGGTATCAGAGCCTAACTAAACTTACACTAGCTTAGTAATAAAGTGTATGGAAGTTCGATCGGAAAAATCGCTAAAACCGGAAAATCAAAACCCTAACTTTCTGTTGAAATTTTTTGTGCTCTAAAAATAAAAAGTTTTGCTCCTAAAATCGGCTCAGGGTTTTGTGAAAACACCCACCAAAAACGATCACCTGATTCCCTCAAACCGCCGCGGTTCCGCGGCGATAGGTATGCATTTGCCGCGGAACCGCCGCCGTTTTGGCTCCTCTCGTGATCGGGTTTTGTGCAGTGTTCTTCTGGTAGGGTTTTGGGATTTTTCAGATGGTTTATATTTGCCCAGATTTTCCAGAAAAGAAATTTATTTTTTTGGGGGCCTATAAATCCGTATTTTTATCGAACTTCACTACACTTTGACTATAATGGTTATATCTGTGATGTTTATGTATTGAACGTCGGCTAATCGCTATATGTCGATTCGTCGGGGTTATACATATCTGTGATCTGTGTTTGATGATGGTTTGTGTATATGAATGCGTTGGACTGTCGCGGGTGAATAGCCGGGGTGGATGTGAGATGAGTGTTTCTTTTTCTTTCATTCATTGTAAAATGTAAATTGATGTAATATTATTATTTGTATGGCCGCACAACCGGGTCAGGGTTGTAGCCGTCATTGTATAATTCTTTTTACTGTTTTTGCTCCTAGGATAGACCCATGGAGGGGTGCACAAACTACCGGGTATCTCGAAGTGCCGAGTGGCCTACTCACGGCGTTGAGGGAGGTTGCTCCACTTCGGATACTTGGCGGGTAGTTTGCCGCACCCGTAGGGGTCTTGGGTGGGGTATTGGCTATTCACCGCGACCGTGTAATCCGCTTTTCGTTGCAGGCTCGAAAGGATTGCGGATTCCTAGTATATCCAATGTATTCATCTGTGATCTGTAATGTCTATCATTGCTATATATTTATAACTATTTAGGCGTTGCTTATGTTTTACAGCCGCGCTAGCCCAGCCCCCGCTCTGTCTTTAGTTAAGTAACCTAACGGGTGATGACGGGGCCCCGTGGCGAATGCGAATGGTATAAGCGTACGTCATATTTTGGTTGTTTTCTGCAATGGTAGGATTAAATGATGGGACGCATTAAAAGAACTAATGCAAGAATATCACGCATTAAAAGAACTAATGCAAGATAATAAACCAAGCAAAAGTCGTTGGAACACTTTCGAAAAACCACTCGGTTCTTTTCAAAACCAACTTTTAAATGCGGAGCTTGAGCCACTCCTTTTAAAAGCTATCTCGTTCCATCGATCATATCAAGTTCACTACGTTCACGGTTTAGCCAAAACCATTCGTAGCCCTCCATCATTTCAGTTAAATATTCGGTAGTATTCAAGCTGTGTATTTTGACCTCACGCCAAGGCATAGTGATTGATAGCTACTGGATATTTATCTGTTGCATAGATAGAATGCGTTGTTTTGGGACAGCCGTACTGCCATTTTGGCCTACGTCAAGGGTAGGTACGGGTGGGTTCAAATCAACCAGGGATAATGATGGGTAGAACTTGACATGTGACTTATGACATTTTGACCTCACGCCAAGGTCATAAGAGCATGGGGCAAAAATCACATCGGGAGTTTCATAAGTACTGAAACTTGCTAGATTTGCTTACCATTTGGAGTGCGGTGATTCTGGTAGGATTCCTTCAGTCTCATCACGCGATGATATTTGGATCCCGATCCTACTGTGAGTATATGCTACTCCTCGGGAAATTTCTCACTAAACGATCAATGCTATAAACCTAGTAGGTGTCCAGAAAGGTGTTAGCGGGGCTACGCCCCCAGGAAAAAGAGGTTCTTAAATTAAGGAACTTCGCGAAAGCGTTGGAAAACCTCCCTCGAAGTACCGACACTGGCCTGGCTGAACGGTTAAGCAAGTATTGTGTGGTGGGATTGATCCCGACTAATTCTTCCTTTATGGTTTGAGGAGGGATTCGAGAGATAGTGGGAGCCATCCTGTTTAGACAAATTAAAAACCATTCTAAACTTGCAAGAGCATCGTGCTGAGTGTTTCTTCTCTCTCTCCTAATTGCAGCGACCAAATCGACATGACTGGACTTAAGTTACTTCTAGATAAAAACATACTGACAGGGCCAAATTACAAAGATTGGCTCAGAAATGTCAAAATGGCAATCACTTACGACAAGCTGGGGTATCTTCTTACCACCAAAGCTCCCCCCGTCCCAGGTCCCACCTCCAGCGTCGCGGATAAGGAAATCCGTAAGACTTGGGAGATTGATTGCGCGAAGGCCAAGTGCCTCGTGCTTGCCTCTATAGACAACGAACATCAGAGGAGGCACAAGGATATGGACCTGGAATCCATATTTCTCCATACAAAAGAACTGTATGGAGAGCAGTCTCGTATCGCAAGATACGAAGTGTCGAAGAAGTTGTTTTCGGCAAAGTTGGCCGTCGGATCATCGGTAGCGGAACACGTGCTTAAGATGATTGGCTACATTGAGGAGCTCGCAGAACTTGGGACCACGTTGGAGAGTGGGCTCTATACGGACTTGGTTCTTCAGTCCTTTCCTTCCACTTACGCCCAGTTTATACTGAACTTCAACTTACAAGAAAAAGAAGTTGAACTTTCAGAACTCCTCAACATGCTGAGGAGCGCAGAGGGGACCCTACAGAAAGGTAGGGAAACACCCACTTTGTTTGTAGGAGGATCTTCTTCTTCTAGGTCCAAGGCGAAAGCCAAGGGAAAGAAGAAGAAAGCTCCCGCCAAACCAAGGGGCGGTGTTAGTAAAGTGGATACGAAGGGAAAAGAAAAAGCAACAAAGATAGCGGGAAAGCTTGTGGGTAAAGAAGAATGCTTCTATTGTCATAAGAGTGGACACTGGAAGAAAGATTGCAGGGCTTGGAAAGCCAGGACACAGGAACTGAAGCAGGTTGCGGCTTCAGCTTCAGGTGTGTATGTTATTGAAAACTGTCTTTCGATAAACTCTACTTCCTGGGTATTGGATACCGGATCAGGATCTCATATCTGTAATTCTTTGCAGGCGTTGAGAAACCGTAGGGTTTTGAGGGCAGGTGACATGACCCTCAGAGTTGCGAACGGAGCTAGCATGGATGCTAAAGCCGTGGGGGACTATCACCTGGGAATGTCAGATGGACATGTTTTGGTTTTGCGTAATTGCTTTTTTGTACCCAGCGCAACTTGTAATATCATTTCTGTATCTTTGGTTTCTAAAGAAGGTTATGAATTTGCGTTTGTAAGTAATGTTGTAAACATTCACCTTAATCAAGTTCTGATTGGGTCAGGTACACTGAGCAATGGTATATACGTATTAAACCAACCACAGATTTTCAATGTCCAGAATACACACAAAAGAAAGTCTCCAGATATAAATCAGGCTTTCTCATGGCATTGTAGACTGGGTCATATCAATGAGAGAAGGTTGACTAAGTTACATACAGAAGGATATTTGAATCCGTTCGAATATCAATCGTATGCCACTTGTCAATCCTGTCTCAAAGGAAAGATGACAAAAACTCCGTTCACTGGACACGGAGTAAGAGCAAGCGAGCTCTTGGGACTCGTACACAGTGACGTGTGCGGTCCAATGTCTACACATGCGCGAAGCGGTTTTTCTTACTTCATTACTTTTACGGATGATTTTTCAAGATTCGGACATGTCTTCTTAATGAAGCATAAATCCGAAGCCTTTGGAAAGTTCCAGGAATATAAGAATGAAATAGAAAAACAAACCGGCAAAAATATCAAGATTCTAAGATCGGATCGAGGTGGAGAATACTTAAGTGCCGAGTTCCTGGATTACTTAAAAGAGAATGGAATTCTCTCTCAGCTTACTCCTCCATACACTCCGCAACATAACGGTGTATCGGAGAGACGGAATCGGACCCTATTGGATATGGTACGGTCCATGATGAGTAACGCTGAGTTACCGCGATCATTCTGGGGGTATGCGCTAGAATCAGCCGCATACCTTTTGAACCGAGTTCCCACTAAGACTGTGCCTACCACACCATATGAGTTATGGAGTGGGAAGAAACCCTATCTTCAATATCTGAAGATCTGGGGATGTCCGGCTTTTGTCAAAAAGCAGCATGCGGACAAACTCGAGGCACGCTCAGTACTGTGCAAGTTTGTGGGATACCCAAAGAACATCAGGGGGTATCTTTTCTACTACGCAGAGGAATAAAAAGTCCTTGTTTCTCGTAATGCCCACTTTCTAGAACACCAGTTCTTAGAAAAGGAAATTAGTGGGAGCGCAGTAGAACTGGAAGAAATTCCAGAACCACAGACAATTACTGAAAGCTTAGTGGAACCAGAGGGTTCAAAAGAACAGGACATTCCTACGCCGCTCCACAGGAGTAGTAGGCAGTCTCATCCGCCCGAGAGATACTACGGTTTTCTCATAGACGGGGATAGAGAGGATTGCATCATAGATTATGATGAGCCTACTAGCTTCCAGCAGACCGTTCAGAGCGTTGACTCGGTAAAATGGCTGGACGCAATGCGGACCGAAATGGAGTCCATGTACACCAACAAAGTATGGACATTGGACATTGCTCCAGACGGGGTAAAACCCGTAAGATGCAAGTGGATCTTCAAAAGGAAGATTGGTGTAGATGGACAGGTTGAGACCTATAAAGCTAGACTTGTTGCAAAGGGTTTTCGTCAGAGACCTGGCTTGGACTATGACGAAACCTTTTCTCCAGTGGCTATGCTGAAATCCATTCGGATCCTACTTGCCATTGCTGCCTTCCACGATTATGAGATTTGGCAGATGGACGTAAAAACCGCTTTTCTAAATGGAAATTTAGAGGAGTGTGTCTATATGGACCAGCCAGAGGGTTTCATTCAGAGTGGGAGCAGCGGAAAGGCGTGCAAGTTGCTTAAGTCCATCTATGGACTAAAGCAGGCATCGCGGAGTTGGAACATCTGTTTTGATGAGACGGTCAAAGAATTTGGCTTTATCAAAAATCCAGATGAACCATGCATCTATAGTAGATTTTTAGCGAGAACTGTAGTATTCCTCGTTTTATACGTGGATGATATTCTCTTAATAGGAAATGCATTCCTATGCTACAATCTGTCAAGGGGTTCTTGTCACACAGGTTCTCCATGAAAGACCTGGGTGATACCTCATACATCCTGGGGATCCGGATCCATCGTGATAGATCCAAGAGGATATTAGGACTTTCACAGTCCAGATACATCGACACCATACTGAAAAGATTCAGTATGGAAGATTCCAAGCGCGGTAACCTACCGGCCTGTCACGGGATCACCCTCTCTAAAGAGATGTCTCCCAAGACTGATTTGGAGAGGGATCGCATGTCTATTATACCCTACGCTTCTGCGGTAGGCTCTATAATGTATGCGATGTTGTGTACCAGACCGGATGTAGCTTATGCACTGAGTGTGGTAAGCCGGTATCAGTCAAACCCTGGGGAGAAACACTGGATAGCGGTAAAGAACATTCTCAAGTACCTGAGAAGGACTAAAGAGATGTTCTTGGAGTATGGCGGAAAAGACCTCCAGATCGAGGCCTTTGCTGACTCCAGCTTCCAGAGTGACAAGGATGATTCCAAGTCCATGTCGGGTTTTGTCTTTTACCCTCAATGGAGGGGCGGTGTGTTGGAAGAGTTCCAAGCAGGAAACCATTGCAGACTCGACGATGGAAGCGGAATATATCGCTGCATCTGATGCCGCAAAAGAAGCTGTCTGGATGAGGAAGTTCTTGAAAGAACTTCACGTGGTTCCGTCCATTGTTGACCCAATACCTCTGTATTGTGACAACAACGGGGCTATAGCTTTAGCGAAGGAACCCAGGTCCCATCAGAGATCCAGACACATCTTGAGGCGGTATCACCTGATCAGGGAGATCGTGGATCGCCAGGAGATCGAGGTTCGGAGAGTCGCTTCAGAAGAAAAAACTGCAGATCCATTCACCAAGGCCCTGCCCCAGACTCAGTTCGAGCGGCTGGTCGAGATGATAGGTCTTCGATACGCCAGTACATGGCCTTAGTGCAAGTGGGAGATTGTTAGTGTATATGCCCTAGAGGCCATTACTGTATCATACTGGTTTGTATATTACTTAATGGAAGCTTGGGATATTCACCTTGTATATACAATTTTGCTCAAAATAGTAGTATGCTACTTGGTTTGTTTCTACTTCAATGTGTACATGTGTTTATTTTATCATATCACCTATACGCATTAGTGGAGCCCTTAGGATCTTTGCTTGATTACCAGCGTTGTGATGGCAGTCACAATATTGGGGGCTAGGTAATCTATAAGCACATCCTTATACAGGTCCCTAGTCGCAGGACTATCGAGACAGGGCATCGATACTCCGGAGTAGACTGGCGCATGCGCTTCTCATCCCAGTGTGGGAGACGGTCTGTCCCACAGCCGTCAGTACGTCGTACTTGAGATAGTATGCGGGTGCTCGTTAGGTTACGAGTACACTTGACAGGACTCGTCGGGAACTGACAAGTTGGTATTATACCTATCATCAGTTATCAGTTCCCAGGTGACATGAGTACAGCTTAGTCCGCTGACTTGACACTGGCACTTCGCCTCGAGTGTGTTCCCACTGCACTTTGATCACTACCCTACCACGGCTCAAAGGAGTCGTGCAAACAGGTAGTGGTTGGGTGCAGTCCTGAAGCACTTGGAGGCAGTGACGGTTAGACAGGATTCGTCTCTCCCGGTATTGGGGGTTGACATCGCGCTGTGTCTAGGAGAGCCATTTCACGAGTAGTCCCTGGCCAGGGCAAGCGAGATATACTGGTAGGTTTCCAGTATTATCTCAGGGTGTTTTGGGCTTCACTCCGACACGACTTGTACCGCTATTAGGGGACTGACGTTTACCGCCCCCTAGGCCCGACATGCGATGTATCAGACGAACAGACCGGACTGTACGGAGACTGTCATATTCAGACTCAGTAGGAGTTCAGATGGGGTTCACCTCGTCAGTCTTCTTGTCGACATCTACCTGGGGACCGTTAACCACAGATAGTGCCGCTTGCGGTCTGTGGTTAAACCCACTGCCAGCGTAGTGTCAGGTCTTTAGAGTCCCACACAGAGGGCTGATTCCCTTCCGAAAGACGGCGTACAGGATCACGATGGCCTGACGCTGAGATTCGGGGCAGATGCTATTTGGTTTTATCCGTCCACCTCTCCGAAGATGCCAAGTTGATTTATGGCACCGTGTATCGAAGGTTTAGACGGATGCGGCCGATGTAGCAGACTTTGTCAGATTCCCCCTCGCTAGAGGGGTTTTTGATTGTGGGGACGCTCTTCCCTGCAGGCGCAAGCCCCTGCAGTTAATTACGCTACCGCTTCGCGGTAACAACTTTCTCCTTCTCCAGAATTTCACTTCGTGTCGTGGGTGTTTGTTTTGTTTGTGGTTGCCCGTGGATTGTATACGGAGACTGAGTAATACTGTCGCTCGTAAGACGTGGATTAGTCCAAATCCGTATTTACTTAGATTTGGGTTTGGTGTTTTTAGTTTAAGGATGCCTTAGTCGCGTTGCGGCTAAGATCGACTTAAACGTTCGTCAAGGATACGTTAGTCCTGTTTGAGACTAAGATCAACTTAACGGGATCGTTTAGATCGGACAAAAGAGCATTTGGGCTCTATTGTTCCAGTTTAGGGACATAGTGGTCCATTGCATGTATGGTCGTCGGGACCCGTCACCTCTTTGACGACGTTGAAGAATTACAACGACAAATGTCAGAGGAGTTCAGAGATGTACCCTTGAGCCAAAGTTGATTGGGGGAATTTATAGTCCAATTTGGGACTAAAGTCTGTTTGAAGGTTTAAGGATGCGTTAGCCATATTTGAGGCTAAGATCAACTTAAACGGTTGTTAAGGATACGTTAGTCCAGTTTGGGACTAAGATCGACTTAACGGGATCGTTTAGATCCGACAAAAGAGCATTTGGGCTCTATTGTGCCAGTTTAGGGACATGGTGGTCCAATACCAGTTTAAGGACATAGTGGTCCACCGTTAGTTTAAGGACGTTTCGGTCCAATATTAGTTTAAGGACGTTTCGGTCCGTTATTAGTTTAAGGACGTTTCGGTCCACGAGTTTAAGGACCCCGCAGTCCATATTGACATATGTGGTCGTCGGGACCCGTCACCTCTCTGACGTCGTTGAAGGATTACAACGATAAGTGTCAGAGGAGCTCGGAGATGTACCCTCGAACCGGATATAAATTAATTTAAAAGAGCAGTCGTGCTCAGTCAATTTAATTTAAGGACTTACGGCCAAAATTGGGCTAAGTCCAGTTGAAACGTTCAACATTTTATTTGCTTCTGCCTTGCATTTATTTTTATTTTTATTTGGGCTTTGCCCAGAAAGAATGCAGAGCATCAATTTGTTTTGGGCTCTGCCCTTTATAAATGATGCAGAGCATCAATTTCATTTGGGCTCTGCCCTTTTATTGCTTTGCAATTTATTTTGGCCTGTTTGGTCTTTTTGATTTGGGTCTGGCCCTTTTAGGAAATGCATTGCATTTATCAGGCGCTTTGCGCCAATCAGAGAGCGCATAGCGCAATTGGTTCAGATGCTGACACGTGGCGCTCTCTGGTGGCTTACGCCAACCCAAGAGCGCAACAGTGCAGATTTATAAGTGCAAAGCACTATTAATTTGAGAATCTTTTAGATTCAAGAACCAATGGTTCATAAAAGAAGTGCAAAGCACTGTTTGATTTCTTGATCTAATTTAGATCAAAGAAAAAACAAGTTTTTCTTTTTATTTCAAGAACCAAAGGTTCATAAAAATGCAAAGCACTATTTGATTTCTAGATCAAGGAAAAATAAGTTTTTTTTGTTCCAAGAACCAGAGGTTCATAAAAGTGCAAAGCACTATTAATTTAAGAACCTTTTAGATTCAAGAACCGATGGTTCATAAAAGAAGTGCAAAGCACTATTTGATTCAGATCTAAGAAAAAACAAGTTTTTTCTTGTTTTTCTTATCTCAGAGAACCAAAGGTTCATAAAAGTGCAAAGCACTATTTTTATTTCGTTATTTTCTTGTTTTTAAAGAACCAGTGGTTCATAAGAAGTGCAAAGTACTGTTTATTATGTGAAGATCATTGATCTTGTTTTTAGATCAATGATCTATTAGAAGAAATTTCTTCTCTCTTATGAAGATTTTTACCTTTTTCTTGAAATTTTTCTCAGAGTTCTCTCTGTTTGAAGCTCTTGATTTTTTCAAGAAATGTTGATGCGTTTGAATTGAGGCCTAGGTTCCTTTTTATAGTGCCCATAAGTTTGTTGAATTTGTTAAAGAGATTTTTCTCTGAGTGATTTGGGGAATTTTCCCCACCGTTGGATTTTTGATCCAAAGGCTTCTGTTTTACAGAAGAAAATCTTCTTGTTTTAAAAAGAACAGAAAGATTTCTTTAAAATTTTAATTCTGTTTGGCGCAAATGCTCCAGAGCGGGACACGTGTCGCGCTGCGCTGACACGTGTCGCGCTGCGCTGACACGTGTCGCGCTGTTTTTTTTTTTTTTTTTTGCGCGCGCGCAGCGCACAATTGCGTTGCGCGGACACGTGTCGCGCAGCGCACAGGTGCGCTATGCGGACACGTGTCGCGCAGCACGTCCCCTTTTTTTTTTCTCTCTTCGGGCGCTGCGCACAGGTGCGCTGTACGGACACGTGTCGCGCAGCGCGCCTTTTTTTTTTATTTTTAAAGAGCTTTGCTCTTATGGTGTACGCTACTTCATTTATTTTAAGTTTAATTTTCTCTTTAATTTTCAAGACAGAGATTTGCTCTGATTGAGAAAAAACAGAAGCATTGCTTCTTTTCCCATCTTGGAATTTGAACAGAGCTTTACTCTGATTGAGGTAAACAAGGGCTATTCGCCTCTGGGCAAAACTGAGTAGAGATCGCATGGTTTTGCGACAGGGTTCGTTCTCATCCGCGCACTTGTGCACGTTTGGAGTCCGGACAGATATTACTAGCGGGCTCTGGTTTGAGCCAGATACTGGTATATGTTTTGGGGTTGATTTTATCTCATAGTATTCATGTTCCTCGGAACAAGAATGCGGGTGTGTATGCACAGTTGATTGAGGCGGAGGAAGAGGATTTTCATTAGGGTTTCGGAACGGGTGCGTATGCACAGTTGACAGTCGTCTTTTTCCAAACCCTAATGGTTTTATGATATATCAATTAATAATATTAATTAAATGAAATTGTGTCATGGTTGGGTTTGTTGACTTGTTGAGCAAGGTTGACTAGTTGACCATAGTTGAAAGTTTGACCATCATCATTACATATCAAAGATGCTTTTTGATTCTAGCAAAATTCATTTAATGTGTGTAATGATAATGGTCATTCCAAACCATCCATCAACTATTTCATTTACATTATTATTATTTTTTGATAATTCATTTTTCTCTTTTTTGTTATGGTTGTAAAAAGAAAAGCTTTCATTCTATCATAACACTTCTTCTCTCTCCTCTCTTCTTCTTCCTCCTCCTCTAGTTCAATGAGCTCTCTTCTCATGTGTTGAGAATCCAACTCCTTGAGATAAAAACATCCCAAAGCCACTCTCTACTCACTCTAGGGTTAGAGGTTTAGCAAGCCAAAGATCCTAGTTCACTCAAAGT
The DNA here is from genome assembly GCA_030015575.1 of Agapanthus africanus. Lineage (NCBI taxonomy): Eukaryota > Viridiplantae > Streptophyta > Magnoliopsida > Asparagales > Amaryllidaceae > Agapanthus > Agapanthus africanus. The sequence goes on along the minus strand of CM057342.1, from coordinate 669,449,198 downwards.
TCGAGAAAGAGCTCGAAAGTTGAACTCTCAGGTAGATCCATCTTTGACGGAAGAAGGCGACGAGGAAAGCACCATCAACCTCTACAAAGGTTTCAAGAAGAAGGAGTTCAAGTTAGGTATAACCTCTTTTCCGAGTAGCTAACTCTCTTTAGCTTTCTTGCTAGTTTAGTTTAGAAAAGATCCCGACTTTGTTAGTCCATGTTGCCCCTTGCGCTTAAAATTTGATTGTTATACCGTTTCCGCCTCCTCGTAAGTACCGGGGTTGGCAACGAGGACTTACACTGCCACGTGTCCTGATCTTGGAGGTCGCCAATATTGAGCATCATCAGTAGTTGCTCTATACTTGAAGAAATAACGACGAGGGCCTTTGAGAAAAGCGGTGATAGTAACAAAGGGTTGACATTTTTTATGCTGAAGCCAAGACAAGAAAAATGCTTAAACCTGCCGGGTTTGAAATCCTACCACATCTTATTCAAAAGACAAATACCATGGGCCCACTTATTTGGCACTAATATCTAGATGTTGCGGATCCCACCATTTTGTCTTTTAGATAGATCATGGAAGGAAAGGTAAAGTATTAGTGTCATGAAAAAGTTATCATCAAGGATTTATGCACACCCTCTAATATTTGTGTTCGTATATACACTTAAAAGATTTATAGGTGTCCAAAAGAACACATTTTCATTGATATATATCATTACTTCAAAACTTGATTGTTTTCGGTGCCAAAAAGACCAGATTGTTTTGACTTATCATAGAAAAACTTTTCTTTATATATTCAATAAAAAAAGAAACACGGAGGACGGGGGTCCGGTAACGGGACAGAGGAGATCAACTGTAAGCGTTAATGATTATGAGGGACAAATTATATAGAAGAGGAGGTTGGTGTTTTATTTTTGAGAGAATAAGATTTGTATTTGATTTTTTTATTAGGGATGTGCCATCCTTTGTTTTTTTTCTTCTTTGCTTTGCTTGCTTTACGTTGTTTTTGGAAGAATTTTTATGAAGTTCCGTTAAATCGTCATTTAATAAAACATGAGCATTTAGCCTTCATTTTAATCCAAAAAAAGGAAAAGAAAAAATGAAAAAGAAAACGATCGCCTTTTTTTCTCGTTTGTTCCATATTTTTTAATAATTTAAGATACTAGATATGCGTTTCTTTAAATTCACTACTTTGAGTTATGATGGAAATCCTTTTTTTTTATTCAATACAAAACGGAAACTAAATACTTCTTTTAATTTGTAACATTTTCTTTTGTCTTTTTTTTATAATATAATTATATAGAGAAGTTTTTCTATTTTTTTTATTTATGTGAATTGGCCTGTAAATCTCATCCAAGCATACGGCACACAAACACAACCCACACACACATCCACGAGATCCATGAATTTGTCCCGAAAATGTTAATTTGTAGCCACTTTCCTCCTGGGGTTGAACCCAGCACTCTACTCAGAAGGGGAAATGCCGTACCAACTAAGCCTCGTTCGTAAAGATGTATTACCTTTTTTTTTTGTTCTTTTTTGGAAATGGTCAGAGACCCAAATGCATTATAACAAAAGGGAAGAGTAAAAGAGAACACACATACACGCATATAGTCAGGAGTATACTGATTGAGTTCGAAACTTGCGGGCAAGGGTGCGGCAAGAGTAGTCGGTAGTGGCGAGTGATGTAGATGCGATGTGTTCCGCAATACGATCAATGCAAGTTGCAATTGCTTGATGATGCAGAAGAGAGTGGTCACCATAAATATGATTGTTCGAAGTGTATGAGCCCAAACCGTGTTAGGAAGTTTGGCTTATGGTGCAAGAGCGCAATAGGAACATAGTGACCGTAGATGTTGTATATACGTTGGGGATAGTGTCGGAGACCAGTAAGCTATGATGGAAAGCTAGTCTCTCTGTATTAAGTGCAAAAAGGTAAATGAGAACTCTTTTTAATTTATTCTATTTTTAAATCTCTTTTAATTAATTAAATATAAGAGTTGTACTATTCCCTTAAACATTATCAAATTGTCTTGGTTTATGGTAAAGATGTATTTCTGTTGGCTTATTGTTCTGAGTTATGATGGAAAACTAGTCTCTTTGTATTAAGCATAGTCACATAATTCGCGAATTATTCGCCGAATTCGCGAATAATTCGCGAATTCTTGATCAAACGAATTAATCTCCGAATTAATCGCCATTGCCGAACTGGCCGAATAATTCGCGAATTATTCGCGAATAATTCGCGAATTATTCCCGAATTACGTGATAAAACACCGAATAATTCAAAAAACAGCAAATAATTCACAAAATCAAAACCTAGCGTCTCATATATTAATTTATTGCTCGAAATCCTTCCCGAACATTTCCCGAACACTTACCGAATCTTTCCCGAATACCTGCCGATTTTTTCCAAATAATTCTCCGAATCCGAATTTTCGACCTCGCCGAATTATTCCCGAACGACGAATTTGTGACTATGGTATTAAGTGCAAAAAAGTAAATAAACACTCTTTTTAATTTATTCAATTTTAAAATCTTTTTTAATTAATTAAATATAAGAGTTGCACTATTTCCTTAAACATTATCAAATTGTCTTGGTTTATACTAGTTTATCATCTTAATCTACTATTTCATTGTATCATACTTATTCTTCTTAACTACCACATAATTGTGAAAAGTTTGAGAGATAAATTTGTTGAATAAGCAAAGGTCAATCATAAACAACAAGGCTTAACAATGAAAATATATGATTAGAAAAAAAATTGCAACACCGGTAAATTTTTTTAATATATAAGCTAATATATCCCAAATCTTTTGAGAAAACTGGGTCTGCAGGGACCTTGCAGCTCCAAAACAGCAGTGGGGTCCATGCGTCCGACTGCAAAATAGTCGGTGGACCCTATTGACCCATGTGAGAGGGCTCTGCTGTATAGGCCTCAGGGAGCCTAGTCTCGACCAATTCATGATTTACTTTGCTTGTGTTCATAACCATGTCTATGATTATCACTTTTCCTCCATCTTCTTTACAGGGAATTGCACCTATGCACCGTTTTAGTATTTTCACACATTCTTCGTGACTCCAATCATGAAGAACCCACTGCAAGATAGAGGTTAGGGTACCTAGAATCGTATCTACATCATTAACTACTTGATTCTTGTCATATTCTTAATAAATTCTTTGCATGCAGCGCATATGCATACACAAGCAACATAATCAAATAATGGAAGAAAATAGAAATTATCAGTCAAGTATCCCCAAAACATGCATCAACGCACACACACAGTCATGCGCGCCTGCGCACACGCACGCGCACACACATATGCACAATACAACTATCTTTCTTTTTGACATACTTAATACCTATATAGCACGTGTTCGGATACGGATATGTGATACGATACGATATGGATTCACGGATTCACACATATGCACAATACAACTATCTTCCGTTTTGCCATACTTAATACCGATGTAGCACGGATTCAGATACAGATATTTGATACAATACGATACGGATTCACGGATTCATAATTTTCCAGAAATCTAGGAAACAAGGTACGATTTTTTATCGACTTTTAATTAAATAAATATGAATATATATTAAGAGATACATATAGATATATGCTAATAAAATAAATAATGGTATCATGCTAGACATTTAATGTACTTTCAAATTATTGATAGCCTTAATTTTCAAGAGACGGAAGAGAGACGTCGATTCGAGAGAGATTGGCGAGACATTTACAAATCTAAATGAATCCGAAAGAATCCGAGAGTTTCCCAGAATTTAGGACTCCGATATGCGATCGGGGACGATTTGTTGGACATTTACAAGTATTCGTGCATCATAGCTTAATCAGTGTTCTAAATACCGGCTGACATCACCGAAATGTTTAAAACGACATAGAGATGCAAAATAATTTCGGATAACGATATTTGGTGATTGTCGTCCGACATTTCGTGATTTCGGCCTAAATATTGTGATGTCGGCGATTAGGCCGACATTTACTGTTATGGGGAAAAAATATTGAGGATATATATATATATATATATATGAGAATAATGGAGGAAAGAGGCCATAGGAGGGGATTTCCTCCTATGGCGTGGAAAAAATACACCCTCCGCCAATTTTTCCGACGATCGGCACCCATCATCATCATCGTTATCATCTAAGATGTGCGTACACCAAATTTCATGTGAATCCACAACTTTTTCACCGTTGATTTAGTGGGTTTAAAATTAACGGTTTACCGACAATAGAACTTTTTATATTGCTAAATCAACGGTGAAAAAGTTGTAGAATCACATGAAATTTGGTGTACCCACATCTTAGATGATAACGATGAAGATGATGGAGGCCGATCGCCGAAAAAATTGGCGGAGGAGGTATTTTTTCCATGCCATAGGAGGAAATTTCCTCCTATGGCATCTTTTCTCCATTATTCTCTCTCTCTCTCTCTATATATATATATATATTTGGGTTTTGAGATTTGTAAATAACCTGGTCCATTTTGATCAATTTAATTTACCGGAACCTCGTTTCATCCACCCTTTTATTGAGCCGTTGAGAAAAATATAAATTTAATAAAAACTAGAAATATGAAGAAGTTAATTTTTTTTACCCTCGATATTTTTTTATTAATGATGTTTACATTACAAAATTGTAGTACCCGATATTTGATAATATCATCCAACATTTTACAATATCTGATATTCGATATCAAAATTTTCGAACCGAAACGACAACGATATCCAAAATTTAGAACATTGAGCTTAATAACAATCTTCACTAGGGTATATGATATGATTTTTAGCTATAAAATATGCTTCTACTGTACTCTAAGCCCTTGCGGAATAAAATAAATTATCAAAATCTATTAAATATTATTTAGAACTTTAAAATTAAAAAAACATCAGTATCTTAAAAAAAGGCTTACCTTTAGCAGAATCGCATTAGCAGTAGGAATATACTCAAACATATTCCCCCTCTAAATTGAACCCTCTCACTAGCCAAATCCTCAACCACATGAGGCAAATTGTGGCGCACAGCTTCTTAAAATACAGAATACGAGGGGTGATAAGGCCAGACATGCTCTTACGGTCAAGAAAATATCATACCGTAGTCACACTTCGGCTTCTAGCATTGCGTGATAATCAGTAATCAATACACGGGTAATGAGAATTGCAGTCACTACTTCTATCAACAGATATAAAACTAATTAGATAGGGATCAATGGAAGATAGCGCTGGCGTCGCTGATTTAGATGTGCGCAATATTCTCAAGATACAACAGATCCTGATCCGAGCTAAATCCACTTCTCACTCTGAGCATGCATACTCAGGTCGTCAAAGCGACGCAATGACAATATATAAAAATACATATGTAAACACGTACAATGGTGATGAACATAAAATAGTAAATATGGAGTGATGACGTGAGCATGAAGTAACCGGTATAGATAAACAATAAAGCAGGTATATCGAATCAGTAATCAATACATATCCATGTCACTAAACCTATCAGTCTTTAAGTCTCATTGTCCCAGTCACTAAACCTATCGTCAGTCCAAGTGTGAGCGTCAACCACCGCAGGAGTATCTCCAACCCAAGGGTAGGCCCCAGGGGCAAGGGAACATGGGCTCGAATCACGCTCGCTAATAATCAGTAATACCATCCATACGACTCCCAAAATCGCTATATATGCCGGCAGTGGGACTCCTGAGATTCCGTTGATTGAACTTACACTTAAACTACCCCACACCCGCGGTCTACATCAAACACCGACCATGAACCCAAATACTAGTCGCTCTATGACAAGTCTACGCGAGAACTGGAGACAAGATCTCCATCATGCATGGCTCGACTGGTATCCAAAATAAAAGGATAGTACTCGATATCTTACCTATGACACTAATATAAGTGCTTCCATAACCATCATATTCCAGTTATAGTTACACTTATACATGTTCCATAGACGTCGATAATGCAATAATTTAACTGGTTTTGCTGATTGTGCACAAGTACGTGTCACTTCACTTATTCATTCACGCTTTTACACTGACGTACTTGCCACAATCCAATCACTAATATTTATCACTTGGTAATGTAACACGGTTACTAGGATGTCGATGCAAATGAATACTATTTATACGGGTATATCGGTCATACAACAGGAGGGGAATACAGTAAATGCACTGCTAAAACATATGAGCAACCGGTGTCGGTTGGATTAGAAAAATTCATATAAAATGACACGTGCATAATTAAGGAAAATGATATACAAGGAGTAGGCAGTATATTTAATTATCTATGCACCAAAATTGGTTTCGTGTCAATCGAGTTTCGGGTTCAAAAATTACGGTCATTTCTTTTTAAGTGTTCTCTGCTGGAAATTCAGTTTCTGAACTGAAAGTCCATGTCGTAACATAGTTTTCACCATGTTAGGATCATAATTAGGCGACGCTACAGTTGGATAATATTTAGGTTTATCAGTCAGGTTTCCAACACACCATACATATCGATAATATCCACCGTGTGCTGGGAGTTATGCATTATCTAAGATTGGGATCTGCATTCTGTCCCTGCTTGGGACAGCAGTATGTACTGATGGTTTAAAATGTGATTAAAATAGCAGACGATGGAAAAAACGAATGAAACCACTTCCAATAGTTAGTTAACAGATTTATCTTCGCTACAGTATAGGGTTACGCATAATACCATCTTCACACAGAGATGTAAAAGCATTTCCAATCAAGTATTGGTAAGCAGTGCTGCTTTGGACTGCAGTCTAGAGCCGCACTCCCGAACAGTTTCCGTCACCGTTATAAAATAGAAACAAAATATAAATTATATACGAGCACTCGAACACCACATTCCGGTGTGTAACCAAATTACTATGATTTTCAAAAATTTCAGGTACAGAAGGTTTCAGGCGACGGATCTAAATGGGTATGACATTTCACGGCGTTAGGGTCCGTATTTTCGAGCCAACTCTTAACACATTATTCATTATTACTAGGGTAATCCTTTATGCTTAAGTTCCGTCATTTTAAGAGGGTTTTTATATTGGTTTGCATTGAGCACTTGTATTAATATTTGATTCGCAACCGAAAAGAATATACTATAGCATGTAGCAAGTATTTTACTTGCCTGAACATGATAGGAGACACGACCGCGATGACGATGCCGACAATAATGGATGCAACACAAGCAGCAGCAGTAGCGATAGCAACGAGCCTCGTCTAGGCTCTAGCCGAGCTTAGCTAGATGGTTCGACGGAGGCTCTGGCGACGGCGCCGGGAGCTCAGGCTCTAGCGGTGGTCGGGAGAAAGCTCCGGTGACGAGTAGAGATTGGCGGTGAGAGGAGCTTGTCGGTGGTGGGGTGGAGGGCTCGTGGTGGCTGTTGGACTGAGCAATTGAAGTGAATACCTCAGGTCTAACAGCCCAATCATACTAAAAAGAAGAGTTTGATTTTGATTCTGTCTTGCCACTTTCAACAGCTGGTACGGTAGCTCTTATCTATCAGCTTCCTTCTTTATCTTTCAAGTTGAAATTTCCCTTATTCGTTCGTGATTTATTTTGCAGCAATTATACCGGTTTCGCTTCATTTTGAGTCTCGCATTCCTATGCCTACGGGGCCTTTTGCTAAACGTCAATCTTCCAGGGGCACGGTGACTAGCAAGCGAATGTTAAGCGAATTTATCAAAGATCTTGATGCCGAGACTCTCACCTCTGCTGTGGATTTTGCTGACGAAGTCAATCCTATGCTGACGACGCTTGCAAATTTCCACAACGAAGATTTCGTTGTCCTTTGGGTAGATCATTGTAAGAAGATCGAGGCTTGTTTGAATGAGATCGAGCTCAAGCGTCTCGCTCCTAAAGTATTGACCTTGAAGGCTTAACGGGTCGCGTGGATCAAGCAATGCGCTGACTTCATTCAACATTTCGAACAAAAGCTGGCCCTGAAGCGAAAGGAGCATGTGACGGCTTCTGGAGAATTCATTCAATTGCGCGCCCAAATCGAAGCGAATGGTATACAGCTGAAAGCTATTTTTGAAAAACTCCAACACTGTATATCTGATGGGCTGGCGCTGTGGCAGAAGTTTGACTTTACTGAGCGGGTCACGCAAGATTGCGATGTTGTGAAGCAGGAAACCGCTGAGAAGCTTTCATTCTGCTTGCAACAACGGGCTCAAATCGAAGTGGGGCTGGCCGCAGTAGCTGAATGTGAGGAGGAGTTGCGGGGATCACGTGAGCAGGGCGCTAATTTTTTGAAAGCCCCTCCTTCCTAATTGTAACCGTATTCCCCCTTTTGCATTAATTGTACCTCTTAAACATTTTGGTTCATGAATAAGAATATACATTTTTTATGCGCTTATCCGTGTAATGATGCCTTAATGTGGTGCTAATTAGTTTACTTACTCGTTTCGGAGTCCGTAGTTTATTCACTCGTTTCGGAGTTTCTAGTTTACGTACTCATTTCGGAGTATCTAGTTTATGGACTCATTTCGGAGTTTGTTTAGTTTACCTCCCTTGGGTTTACAGGCAAACTTATCCTAAAGTTATATATAGATAACCCCTGCTCTTTGCAACAGAGGTCCGTTAGGTTTTGTGGTACTAGGGCTTTGGTCCATGGTACCGTCGCGTTGGCTGATGTATTCCTCGATATGCAGTCTTTAACCTGTTGTTCGAGTAGCCCCACGACTGTCGTGTCTTTGATCCCTTCGGGGGTTGGACAAGACGTCTTCAAGTAATCTCCTTAGGCTATATGACCTTCAGAAGAGCAAGCGTTAGGAATTTGCCATGTCGCTTTTTACTTGAGATTAGGCTCAGTTTGGAGCCCCGATGAGTCATAACCACTTCGCGCTGGTATGGGATAATCTCCGATAGTCTCTTAGGCTTTATATGACTTGCCGTCGAGACCCTGAAGCTAGAAATATACCGTTGCATCAATTTAATTTGGCTATTTGGAACCTTTGTTGACATTGCATCTGCTGTAACAAGAAGAATGTCGGGCTGGAGCTGGGATTTTGCCGTCACTCCTTTTTGTTTTGGCTATTTGAAGCCTTTGTTGACGTTGCGTCTGCTTCCTGCTGGAATGAGAAGGTACGCCAGGGTTGTCTCTAGGTTGTATATGAATCGTCAATACTTAGAGCTAGGAATTTGCCATGGCTCCGCTTTATTTCGACTTTTGGGTCTTTGTTGACGTCGCGTCTGCACTGAGAAGGAACGTCAGGCTGGTCTCTAGGCTGTATATGTCGCCATCAAGATCTGGCTCTCCCTTTGACGGAGTCTGATGGGAAAACATGCTTCCCTATTTCATTTGTGCCCATGGATTGTATACAGGGGTCGGCTTAGACTCACCTGCAGGGCAGAAAAATTTTTATTTTATATTTCTATGATGCTCTATCTTTTCAGCTTTTCATACCGTGAATGCCGCGATTGGCCAATCATTTCGGCTATTTATCGTCGTGCCTAATCATTTTGGCTATTTTTATATTTTTACTCGTTGCTTTTTATTGCGAGTTGCCTAAACGTTTCGGCTATTTCATAAGCATATATTTTTTGCTCGTTGATTTTTATTGTGAGTTGCCCCATCATTTCAGCTATTTTTATATGCATTTTTTGCTCGCTGATTTTTATTGCGAGCATGGAACTTAAGATCTGATACCAATCTTGGTGTCAGCATTGCTGTGACTGGAATATTGCCAGGAGCGAATCATCATTTTCTGTGAAAGGACTTGGAGCTTGACACCTGTTTAGGCATCAGTATCGCTACAACTGGGATATTTCCAGGAGCGAATCATCATTTGCTAGTGCTAATTTAAACAAAAGTGGCTTAGTACACAGGGTTAGGATCCTGTCGATTAAGACTTTTTGACTTTATGAGCCGTAAGGGTCTCATAAAGTTATTTCTCCCTACGAGTCGTGAAGATCTCGTAGGCGTATTTTCTTCTTAGGAATCATGGGGATTCCTAAGTGTGTGTTCTTTTATAAGTCGTAAGGATCTTACAAGAGTGTTTTCTCCTATAAGTCGAGAGGACTTACAAGTGTCGTTCACCATATGAGGACATTCCTCTTCAGTGGTGAAACTTGGTGGGGAAATCGTTTATTTGTGCCCGTGGATTGTATACAAGGGCCAATATTGGACCGCCTGTAGGGTAACTTGGGGAATACGACGGCTTAAGAACAGGTCCAGGTCCCTGTAGCTTAAGGCTTTGAATCTTATGAGCCGTGAGGGTCTTATAGGGGGAGTTCTCCTTACGAGTCGAGAGAATTTCGTAAGTGAAAATTTTATGAGATTACGCGCTTTCGGGTTTTTACAAGCTCGCCGGTAGCCCTGCTGTTTTTACTCACGGCGCCCTTTCGGGTTTTCCTCTGTGCCCATTTTGCTTGTGGACACACCGTTTTTTTTTCTTTTTTCGACCCATCTGTTTGCCAATGGGACTTGGGAAGTAGCTTCATGGTTGCGGTAGCTGTGTAGCCGGTAGTACTCGAGTTGCAACTTCTGCTGTTGAGACTTCGATTGCAACACAGATCTCAAGGGTGGATATTGTCGCATTTGGGGCGATGCTCCATGTTTGAGGCGGCGCACTGGTTTTAGGACATTCCGGTCCATTGTTAGTTTAGGGACATCTCGGTCCATTGTTAGTTTAGGGACATCTTGGTCTATTACCAGTTTAAGGACGTAGTGGTCCATTGTTACCATTTTCGAGGCAACGGATCCTCTGGATACTACTTTCAGGGTTTGACTCAGGAAGATAGCGAGCGGACACAGGCATCGTCATCTATCATTGAACTGAATCGTAACCCGTTAGGTATAGTATTTTTTGAGGAATCGTCCATTTATTGGCCGGAGCGGTCTTTCGTCATGCATATCCATGAGCAAATAGGCCCCACCTTGGTAGACATTGTCTATGATGTACGGGCCTTCATAGTTTGGCTTGAATTTCCCCCGTTTTGCACGATTGGGGATCATAGGTCTTTTGACGACTAGCACAAGTTCACCTTGGCAGAATGTTCTCGGCCTAGTCAGTTTTTCATATGACCGTGTCATCCTTGCCTTATAAGCCTCCAGATTTTGCTGCGCTATAAGGCGGGTTTCGTCGAGGGCGTTGAGCTCTTCGAGCCGGAGATGAGCGTTTTCGTCATCTGTTAGCTCATATTGAACCGCTACTTGGAGAGAAGGGAGTTCTATTTCCAAAGGAAGGACTGCTTCCGTGTCGAACACCAACGCATATGGGGTCGTATTCGTGGCTGTTTTGAATGTCGTCCGGTATGCCTAGAGAGCTTCGTACAACCTTACATGCCAGTATTTTTTGCTTCTGGACACCGTTTTCTTTATAATCTTGGTCAGGGTCTTGTTGAAAGCTTCAGCTAGACCATTAGCTCGGGGATTATAGACGGAGGAGTATCTCCAGTCTATTTTATGTTGTTCTGCGAAGCGGCTGATTTTATACCTCTTGTAGGCTGGTCCATTATCTGAGATTATCCGTCGTGGAGTGCCGAATCGGTAGATGACATGTGTCTTGAAGAAATGGAGAATATTCTTCGTCTTCACTTCCCTTAGTGGTATTGCTTCTGCCCACTTAGAAAAGAATCGGTCGTTGCTAGTATGAACTGATGTCCTTTGGATGATGCTGGTTTGATGGGGCCAATTATGTCGGTTCCCCACATTTCGAACGGCTAGCTAGCTACCATTGGGTGTAGAGAATTCGGGTTTTGGTGGATAAAGTCCCCGTGAATTTGGTATGAGTGACACTGCTTCGCATATTTGAGGCAGTCCCGAATCATCGTGGGCCAATAATATCCCATCCTTTTGATCTCCAGCTTTATCATTGGCCCGGCTTGATGAGAACCGCAAAGTCCGTCACGAGTTTCTTGGACGACTCTCTTTGCTTCTTCTGGATCCAAACACCCTAACCACAAACCGTCAAGCGATCTCCTGTATAGAGTATCAGTGACGAAAGCGAAAGATAGAGCCCGTTTCATGAGCTGATTTCTTGACGACGCGTTTTCGGGCGTTTGATGGGATTTGAAGTAGTCTATGAAGACTTCCTTCCAATCCTTGACCTTTTCTTCGTCTTCTATTTGGAGGACTGCTTATTTGGTCATTTCCTTTTCTTTAGATAACTCTGTTAAATCCTCTGAAGATATCTTTGCTGGAACGAGAACCCTGCGGCTTTGCACGATAATCTTTGCGTTGTCGAGGTTTTCGTCGGCCAATTCCTTAGCCAGCTTGTCTAATGCATCCGCCTTACTATTTTCCGCACGCGGTATTCTTTCTAGGATATAGGAGGGGATTTGTGTCAGCAGTTGTTGCACTCTTCTACCATATTTTATCAACTCTGGTTTGCACGTCTGATAGTCACCATTTACTTGGCTAACGACCAGCTGGGAGTCTCCATAGATGAGGAGGTTTTCGATTCCTATATCGACAGTGATCTCAAGACCAACTATCAAAGCTTCATATTCAGCCTCGTTGTTTGTTCTTGGCTCCGTTAAGGAAAGGGCGAAACGCATTATCCCTCCTCGCGGAGTCACGAAGATGAGACCTACCCCGGCTTTGATTATAGGAGTGTTATGCTTTCGCTTCTTCATGGAAGATGCTCCATTGAAGTAGAGTTCCCAATGGACATTATTTTCTTCCTTCTCCCCTTCGATTGTGTAAAACGCATGTTCGTCTGGCAATTATCGGATGCTCAGCGAGAAAGTCGGTGATGAGTCGGCCTTTCACTGCTTTGAGGGGTCGATATGTTATCGAGAATTCCATCAAGAGGGGGTCCCATTTGTCAAGCCTTCCTGTTAGTATGGCTCTTGACATCAAATATTTGAGAGGATCTACCTTTGATATGAGACGGACCTCTTACGCCAAGACGTAGTGTCTGAGCTTCGTTATCGCGAAGATCAGTGCCAGGTAATACTTTTCGATGAGGGAGTAGTTGTTTTCTTCTCCTAGGAGAACTCGACTCAAATAGTAGAGAGCTCTTTCCCTCCCCTGGTCGTTCTCCTGTGTCTATAACGTGCCTAGATAACCTTCCAGGGCTGTTGTGTACAGGATGAGAGGCTTTCCTTTAACCGGAGCGGTCAGTACCGGCGGGTTCTGCGAGTATTGCTTGATTTCGTCAAGTGCACTTTGGCATTTATGATCCCAAATGAAAGGGGTCCCCTTCTTCACTAAATGGCTTTAGGGGAGGCATTTGCCAGAAAGGTTGGCTATAAACCGCCGGATATATGCGAGCTTTCCTTGGAGAGACCGCAGTTGTTTGAGAGTCCTCGGCGTGGGCATCTTCATAATCACCTTAATCTTCGAAGGGTCAATTTTGATACCCGGTGCCGTATGATGAATCTCAAGAATTTCCCGAGGAGACTCCAAACACGCATTTGAGATAATTCATCTTCAGATTATACTTCCGAAGGCATTGGAACACTATATCTAGATGTTCCCAATACTCCTTATGAGATTTGCTTTTTACCACAAGCTCGTCAATGTAGCATTCAACAACCTCATGAATGAGGTTATCGAAGATCTTTGTCATGACCCTCTGGTAGGTAGCGCCGGCGTTCTTCAGACCGAAATGCATCACCTTGTAACAGAATATACCCAATGGAGTCCGGAAGGTGGTATGCTTTTGGTCTTCAGGATGCATTTTTATTTGGTTGTATCCTGAAGATCCATCCATGAAAGAGAAGACTTCATGAGTAGACGTGTTGTCGATCATCAGCTCGGTAACAGGTACTGGGAAGTCATCCTTCGGACAAGCTTTGTTGAGGTCCCGAAACTCCACGCAGTTGCGTACTGTCCCATTTTTCTTCATCACCGGAATGATGTTAGCGATCCAGTCAGGGTATTGAACTTCCTGGATGAAGCCGGAGTCAATTAGTTTCTTAACTTCAGCGTTGATACTCATCTCGAGTTCGAGCCACATTCTCCTTGGCGCTTGTTTGACTGGCTTGATGCCCGGCGATATGGCCAGCCTATGTACTGCTACTTCTGGATCTAGACCCGGCAACTTGGAATAGTTCCATGTGAAGAAGTCTTTATATTGAATGAGCACGCCTTTTAACGTGGCTACCCGCGTTTTAGACAACAACTCACTGATGAACGTGGGCCTCGGCTCGTCTTCCGTCCCTAGGTCAATTTTTCTTAGGTTGTCCGCCGTGGTATGTATCCCATCATCTAACTCTTTTGGTGCCGGTGGAAACTACGAGATCACTTCCTCCTCGTCTTCATTTGTGAAGCACTTGAAGTAGTCACCCATATTCTCGTGCTCTCCCTCCTTTGAGAGTATTATCATATGGCAAGTACGAGTTCGCTTCCATTCTTGGTGTTGAGCTGGTCCCGCCATCGCGGTATAGGTTCTCTTTGGTTCATGCTTTTGCAGTGGGATCACCCTCCAGCTGTCGGATAAAGCGAACCTGCCCTGTTGATATTGGTCTTCGACCCGGTTTTTAAAGGTGAAGCAGTCTTCAAGAGGATGTCCTATTGCTCGATGATAGGAGCAATATTCCGGGTGATGGACCTCATTTACCTGTTCGGGGTACCGATGCTCCGGGAGTGTCATCATTTGATGCTTCATGACAAGGTTGGATATTTTCCTTGTCTCGTCTTGAGGGAAAGAGTATTCCCATCCCATCTTCTTCATAAAAGACGGATTCCAGCTGACTTTTCCTTGATTGCGTGGCTTGTTGGATCCGCTTCGCTGTTTCCAAACTTCATTCTCGTTCTTCACTTTGTTTTGCCCCTGTTTCGGGATTTTCTCTTATCGCGAGAACGTACAACAGGTTGAGGGTCAAAGGCATCGTAATCTTCTCTTTCCGTAGACTGCTGATTGAGCCGCTGCGTCCTGGTCTTTTCATAAATAGCCATTTCGCGGTTGTGATCCTTCCGAACCTTTTGATTTGCTTCTCTTATTAGTTTGTCAACTTGCTCTTCGAACGAAGGACTTGGTGTTCTTATAGCGGGATTTTGCTTCGTTTCAATGTCACAGCTATCTGGAAAAGCATTCTTTTCTCCACCAGAGTTATTTATGATGCGGCAGTTGTGGAATCACTCCCGTTTATTTGACCGAACATATCCAAGCCCATTCGTCTTCATCCTTCTGTTGGGCATCTTTCGCTGAGTTCCGGGAACGTCCCAGATCTTGTTGTAGAACTGGGCTTGTCGAATGGTTTGCTTGAAGGACACGCCTTAGCATCTTAATAGCCTTTTCAATCTCTCTGCATAATATCTGGGCAGACAGATTGGTTGAAGCCTGTCAAGTGCAAGCTCGGCACCATGCCAGACTTCTTTCTCCACTTTGGTCTCCGTAAATTGATAGAAGAGGATCGCCAATCACCTCTTCGACTGAGAGGGACGTAGAAAGTCTGCTGCTTTTGTACGCTATATGTATCAAGCGCATCAAGTTCTTTGTAATGCCATGGCAGAACCATTGTGATTTGTAAACTCTGATCAGCTCCAGTAATAGTTTGTGCTGACGGGCAAGTGGAGAACACGGTGTTGGCCTCGTCCATAGAATCATTGGCATAGACCAAAATAGGTGTAGATGGTCTAGGCTTGTTGCATTGGGGTTGCCCCGAGTAGACTATTTCCTCATCTTTCTCGGTGTCACTCCCAAAGATTGAGATGGTGACAATGGAATTCCATTTACCCTCCGGATTATAACATCTTTCCGTATCTTTGAAGTCCGATAGGAAGTACTTTGCGTCTTCATATTTTCGGACTTCATTTACGGAGAATGGATTTAGCTCCCCCGTAATGGTGTACTCGAGGCTGTTTTTGAAATACTTCAAACACTGGTGTTGTGTAGAAGGGATGACATTGTACTCGTGTAACCAACGTCTGCCGATCAGAGCGTTGTAGCAAGTCTTGGCATCAATGACATGAAATTTGATGTCAGTGACGAGCAGCCCGAAGCATAACGTTAGTATTACGGACCTGAGCGTCCGTGATGACTGTGAATCGAAACCAGAGATGGTAATTTTATCTCAGGCTAGGTGCCGAACGTTCATGCAAATCTCCTTCAGTACCTCACATTGAGGAGGTTGACAGAAGACCTATTGTCGACAAAGATTTTGCCTATCTTGATGTTGTGGCAGTACCCAGTGATGTATAACTGTCACGACCCAAATATGGCACGTGACCGGCACTTAAATCACGTGACATCTACAGACATCGACGCGATCCAAGTAAGCCGAAACCCGGAATCTAAACCCTTTTTTGAAAACATTGGAGATGAGGTTTAAAATAGTCATCCGATGAAGTCAGTTTAAAATAACCTTTAAGTTTAACTAAGTATGTTTTGAAAAACATCTATGACGTTTTGAAACTTAACATCACTTCCTTTGCATTTTTGTAAAACCCGATACAACATAATAATAAATTAGCATCCCAACGGGAGCTAGCTTCCATGCCCAAACAATGGAGCAACCAAGCAATCTAAATCAGAAGTCGACTCCAAAGAGTGCGACATCATAATTTCTAAGTCTCGCTTCTATGTCCACAATATACCATTTCTAAGTTGATGGAGTTTTCACTAGATACAAGAATATAAGAATAACCAAGTGCGAGTACGATACAATAGTAACTCACATACCCATCAATCACTGAGAAGAAAATGTGCCCAAAGCCGCTGATAATCCAAGCGGTAAAACCTGTAAGAAACTATGGTACAACGGGGATGAGTTTCCAACTCAGTGAATAAAAGTACATCTAAAGGTAGAAATCGAAATGCACGACTATACCTAGGTCATATATATAGTACTATCATAATCTGTACAAATATACTATATGATATGCATATGTATCATAATGCAACGCTATCTATCATGCAATCCCAAGTAATACATATCCATGCAGATGACCTATATCTAGGTATAAGCCCAATGTAGCCGAATATATATATATATATATATAAACCTCTTCTTTAAAATAGTCGTGGAATAGATATATCACGGCATAAAGTAGACGTGATAGTATGAAATATAATAGGTATCTTATTTAGGCTATACGTCTTGCTATTTTAATAAATAGTGTTAAGAGGTTTACAGTTTAAAAGAGTTCAGTGTCATCTCAGACACGTCAAAATAATGAGGCTATAGCTCGAGTTTGAAATCCTGTTTATGTATATGAATGTTCGTGCAAATATATACAGGTACTGTCCCCCGGATCAGTCATGGTCGGCTACAGTAACCATAATCTACTGTATATCTTATGATAACCACATATCAATATATATCTATGGATGTCCAGCATCGACACCCAAAAACCAGAAATCCCTCGTGTCCATCATCGACACGTAAATACAGATATCGTCGACACCACCTCAACAGATGATCGCCACCCGATATCCTGGCTACGATCAGTATCCCCTGGATATCCACCGTGCCCAATCGAACCCCGGTCAGTATCCCCTGGATATCTGCCGTGCTCGTCTTTATCTCCGGTATTGAGTATCCTCGTTAGGCTCCCCGCCTATAATGTGGCTATCCTGCCCCTCGGCCTTGAACCGGGTCTACCATGTATCCCGCTGTATAACTACCCCATTCAGTACGGATAGTTCACAAATCCGAAACCGTATAGCTACCCCACCCGGTTCGGAATCAAAATCAGAAAACACAAAACTCATGGTGGACGTTTAACTCATCATATCAAAAATATCAAGTAAAGAATAAGAATACTTGCATAGATTATATTGATGATATATTATATATATACATATATAACAGTATCCCATACCACCGATATATATCATCAGGAGTAAAATATCCAGAAAATCCATAAGAATCAAATACAACATCTATAGTTCTAATATTCGTAAATTACAGCAGGAATAAAGAAAGACCACGTAATTATATCACATAGGCATAATGATCTCAATTCTACTGTGTCATGGCACTACTAATGATGTGTAGTGTAGCATACGCGTCTGTGCTCATGCAATATGGAAATCATTAGTATTTGTGTAAGTGTTTTACGGTGTAACAAGCTATTTATATTAACACATGTATATATATGCATTATATAACAAAACGGTTCTACAGTGACATGGCAGTACCAATGAGGTGTAGTGTAATATATATTTACGTGCTTGTGCAGCATAGTATTCATTGGTATTTGTACAGTGTTCTATCAGAGTGTTCGTATTGTAGATAACGTCGATAATATAATGCAAACATGTAAAGAAATCTAAACGTGACTATTGTAATTACTTGTTATGGGCTATACCATTATCTTTAGGAATAAACGAAACGTTTGAAATAAGGAAGCTGCCTTAGATTTAAAATAGATATTCGTTTTAGAAATTGGTACCGTATCCTAGTATTTTATTAAAAGATAAACGAATCGTGGTTTTTAAAAGAATATAGCTCACACAAGTATTACATCCTAAAACGGAATATAATCTAACTCTACGATTCAAATGATAATTTGGCCGTTATTCGGCATACGAATTTCATCAATTCCAATACGTATAAACTCTTGTATAATAT
The DNA here is from genome assembly GCA_030015575.1 of Agapanthus africanus. Lineage (NCBI taxonomy): Eukaryota > Viridiplantae > Streptophyta > Magnoliopsida > Asparagales > Amaryllidaceae > Agapanthus > Agapanthus africanus. Next base: position 669,430,723 of record CM057342.1, on the reverse strand, counting down.
CTCATCATATGCTATATCTGTATCATCTCAAGTACGGCATGATCCCTTGTACAAATCCATCAAACCATATCCATGTCGTATGGATCTAACATCACGTACGTATCTCATTTAAAACTACGTATGGAACTTTATGCAAATGAAGAATATACTAAATGCAATACTATATCAATATCTTGCATAAATACTACACTGACTAGATATCATAATAATATTTATAAGGTTGCGGGGGTGCTATACGCCATCCACCCGACTTCCCCCGTAGATGTAAATCTACTCACCAACTTAAAAGCTTGCTGAATCCATGCTGCTATATCGTCAAATCCGTCTTGGAATCCTTGAATCGTATATATATTCGTATTTAAATCGCATTGATGTAAATATCATATCGAAAACCAAAATAACAAGCTAAACACCCGTAGGTTAGAACCTACAGCATACTTACCCCAAAAACGACAATATAATTATGTCGTTAACGTATAAACGTTAATGTTTCAGCTGCATCATCAAAATACGAAAACTCCGTATCGTAAATATCTGAAATTTGATAAAACCATTACTAAAACATTCCCAGATTTTACTATGTAAATATTTAGATAACACAAACAATATAGAGACTTGTAAAATACCAACTCAAAGCTACAGAAGAAGAATCAACACCAAATGCCTAGGTAAGGCCGGTGTCGCCGGATTTTGTGTGCTTGTCGCCGGATTAATTAAGGAGTTTGGGGCTCTGGTTTCAAGTAGTGTTTCCTATTGGTCTCATTATACTTTTGGTCTTGCTAGTTTTTCTAGTGATTATACGTATTAGTTCCAGATTTATTTACAGTAGGTTTAATATCACAAAAGTTCATTTTTTTCTTCTGTTTTTCTTAACAAAACTGATATTGGACAGAATTGATTAAATTAAAAAGAGAGGAAGATATACCTATGGAGATTGTGTATAGAAGAACACTAGCTCCTAATTTGTATGTAGAAGCATCTAGGATTGGTAATGGATCAAGCTTGGATGATGTGCACAAGTTGGGGATTCATTGCTCTCACTCTTTGGTATGAACACTTAGAAAATTTTCTTGGTTTGGGGCTGAAGAGTGCAGTGTTTCAGTTGGAATAGCTACTAAATTTCATAAGTATTAGATGTAATTAAGGTGAGGAGTTTTGTAGAGAAAGCATGAGGTGTATGATGAGAGGTGGAGGTGTCATGAGAGGAAGGAGGTTGTGTCACTTGATGAAGCATGATTGATTCATGCAAGGAGGAGGTGTTGGATTTGAAGAAGGAGGTGTAAAGGTATGAAGGAGGAGGTGTAAGGTTATAAGTAAGGATGAAAATGAGGTGTTTGTATGAATGTTAGCATAAAATGTTATATGCCATCCATGATAAAAATATAATAATAAGTAAAACCTTCATATCATAAATCCAAATCCATATAACATAAAAGATATGAAATGATAAATCTATCACTTAATTATCATTAGCTCAATGATAAATAAAATGTCATGATAAAATAATTAAAATATCATTTTCTTGATATCACCCACTTATTCATATTTATCAAAATAATTACATTTTTTTCGGATATGATTTCGATACCCAATTTCATGAGTGACATCATTTTCGTAAACTTATCAATTATATTATTTTTAAAATAAGAAAAATATAATTAAATATTCTTAATTTTCCAAAATGTTACAATAACGGGTGGTTATGCTCGCACGTTCCAAGAAGGAGATTTTCATCGCTGAATGTGATATCAGCTGTATGAACCTTTGCCGGCTCGTCCTTCATCTTTTCTTCAGCTAAGAAAGCTTAAAACTGATCGGGCTCTTATAATGCTTTGATCAGAGAATCTCGTAGTTCTTTGGACAGGAGAAGAGCATCCAATATGCTCAATTGTGAGGGTAACTTCCTCAGATGTGCCAGGACATTGTAATCCACATTGTTTTTCCTAGGTGGGTCCTTGCCCGCGAGCTTTTTAACGACTCCATCATCAAGGGTGATTTCCTCAGGGACCTTTTCTTTCCCTTTGTCTCTTTTGCTTGAACCATTGTTTGCAGGTCCGAAATTCTTCTCAGGCAACATGCGGTTACGTAGCTGAATGTTCTCGCAGTTCTTCTTCTCCTCTTCCTTTTTGGAGGTGGAGTTCTTGAAGAGAGGGCCGAGAGTCATTTCTTCTTCGGAATTGCTCCTGAAAGTAAGAACTTGGAGTTTTTCTCTTTCCCGACTGGCATCAACCATATGACAGTTGCCAGTCGTTTTCTCACGCGCACTTGTTGAACTTCTTTGCTGTCGACGAGCTTCTCGTTTCATCATCTTGAAGTGCTATTGGTGGGAAACATATCCTTGCCACAACTTCTTGAAGACACTGCATTCTTAGGTGGGGTGGGTGACCCTCCGATGATATAGGCAGTAGTTTGGATGTATATCTGCTCCGTCGAGGCATACGACCCCGGGAGTGTTTTCCACGAGAAGTGGCAGCTTCATTCCTACTGACAGGGCTTTAGCGAACCGCTTCTCTGCCTTGATCCTGCTCTTATTTATGGCAGGTGTGCTTCGGTTTGGTTGGAGTACTGTACGACTCATCCTTACCGCAGCTTCTTCATCCTGACACTGATGCCTAGCCTTTTCGTATATGGCTGTTTCGCGTTTCCGGTCAGCTTTACTCTTTTGAAAGGCTTCGTTTAGCAGCCTATCAATTGGGTCTTTTGGCAGCTCTGGGGATTTTGGTGCCGATCCTTCCCCCAGTTCCTCTGCGTTGCTTTCTGACACCGAGGGAGCTTCTTCGCCATTTAACGACGAATGGGAGACCATGTGGCAACTTGCTACATAGTCTTTGGTTTCTGATGGGTTGTTTTCTTCATCATTGTCACGATCTTCGTTCTCAAGAATATGCTTAAGGAACTCTTCGAGGGTGACTGCTGTCCGTGCCTTCTGGTTGTACTCCTCTAGCGCGTCAATATACCTTTGTAAGTCTATGCGTTTTACATCATTCTCGGCAGGTGCACAGGCTTCTTGGTCTTCTTCTTTTTCTTTGAAGAATTTGAAGGCTCGACTTTGGGATTTTTCCCTTTGTCGATAGTTTTTTGTACAAGACGAGGTTTCAACATTCCTTCAATGATCTTGAGCTCCAGCGGGCTTTTCCATTTGATCGCCGGACACACCTGAAGATCTTTCAGCATTGTTTTGGTTTTATCTGAAAGGACAACTTCCCATAGAGTTTCTTCCATGAGCGAGTATGATGCCCCCGTCATGTCTACCTTCTTAGGAGCATGCTTCTATGGTGGATGGACCCTCCAGTTCTCCGATAGTGCAAACTTCCCTTGTTGGTACTGATCCTTTGTAACATTTCAGAAAATATAAAATATAAGTAATGGAATTTGTTTGCAATTGTTTTTGACCACATTCCTTCACTCAAATTTCTTGGCCAAATTTCTTTAATGTGCTGGCCATTCCTTCACTGCCAATTTCGAAATTGGATGTGAGCATTTATTGGACTTTCGGTGAGTCATTTGGTTTTTGCATTAATTTAGGCATGGGCTTTTTTCATTACTCATCTTGTGCATTAAATGGTTTTGTATTTGTTAAGGATATTTGTGTTTCTTGATTGAATCCTTATTTTCACCACTTGAATGCTAAAGCTCACCTCTCCCAATTAAAAAGCCAGTGAGCATTTCCTTCATATATTGGCCGAGCACAATATTGGCCGAGCCCAATTTGGTGTGAGCTCATTTGTTTTTCCTCCAAGCTCAAAATCTTTTGCTCACCATTTCCATCTCTTGGCAACTTCATTTACCTTCACCCAAATCATTGGGTGCCTTGAGACAAAGTATTCACACACTATCTCTACTTCATCTTGGGTATCTAGGCTAGCAAACTGGATGTCTGAGTTGCCTCGGTTTTGAAGCGGGAGCCCGTATAAAGAATCCTCGACGTGTGTCCTCTTCGACGAGTTTGACCGGAGAGCGAACTTCGTCGAGGCAGCCGCAACATGCTAATGACTGAGATTGAACACCGAAGAACACGGATCGATCGGTATAATTTCTTAAACCACTTTACAGTTTACTAGTATAAGGTTAATGGTTCGATCCGGGTTTTAGGGTTTCGTTAGCGCCAAGTTTAAATGTTTTTGTTCCGCTTTTGGCCACGGATTGACGGCCGGGGCGCTGGCGTAGACTTACAGTTTGTACGTCAACGACGAGGGTTATTTGATCGTTTTTGCATGCGTAGGCTATAGGCTCTAACCTATGAGCGCACCGTGTGCCGTATCGGTTTTCCGGATTTGGTTTTCATAATGTGGCGATATATGTTGATTTGTAGGTACCTTCGCGTCGATTCCGAGACGACGGAGCACATCGACTACGGCTGGACGAGGACTTTCACAGGTGAGTAGATTTATATCTACGGGAGAAGTCGGGTGGATGGCGTATAGCACTCCTGCAAATTTATGAATGGAAACCGATATATATATATATATAATACAGTAGGAGAAACTTACATTAGAAAACTATAGATGTGGTTAAAAAGATAGTTAGAGGTGGTATTAATGATTGAGTATATATCGAGATATGAGATGAAAGCTATTAGGACATAACTCTTGGACATGATATGATAGAAATGATGTCTCGAATTGATTTATAAAGATACGAAAAGTGAATGTGAATTACAATATATAGATATGTAGTTGCATGAGATTAAGTATGAGATTTAGAGTAGCGTGACATGAGTTTCATATGATAGAATGCACATGTAAAATGACTTGATGTGAGAGATTGATACGATGAAAAGAGTATACGATGAGATATGATGACTTGGTTGATATGTCGTTATATAGATGCGAGTCGATATGAGATTGTTGATATCTTTATCGGTCCCCTGATATGAGATTGATACGGACGTGACCTGAGAGATAGGTATATATATATGGATAATGATGTGCATAATGAGTGGTATGCCGTACGAGACTTAGATCCGTACCCCCGTTGTTGTATAGGTTGATAGAATCCCTAATTGTTTAATGCCGTCGTACGATGGATTACCGTACGCGATGAGTTTTACCTGTTGATTTATCCATACCCTTGATTAGAGGATGCCGTACGATAGCTTTTATCGTACGTGATGTTGTGAGGCTGGATGCCGATTGATAAATTCACTGACTCGGATATGTGGTAGATACGTATACTTTTTAGCTTTTTCGCTTACGATGTACCTTATGCTGCGTTCATGTCATTCTCATTGCATTACATATATATGTGCTAGTACACCTACACCATTATCGATGATGCGTATGTTTCACTTACACAGATTTGCTATCACACACACTTTCTTCATCGATAATTGCTATGTTACTTACACAGTAGAGTTGCTACATCATGCTATGATATATTTGCTATAGCTACATGTATATCATGCATACATACTTACATGTACACCCACATACCTTGCTATAGCTACATATACCTCTAAGTGGTATTGTATTGTCATTTGACATTGAGACATTGATTATTGCGCTATTGCGCTTATGAAATGTATCATACATACCTGCTTACATGTAGATACTGTAGGGTGTTTTTCGTCACCCCATTGAGATGGGAATACGCGCGCGCTTGTCAGGCGCACTACAGATTCTCCCGGCCTAGGGTAGGCCGGGGTTTATTGATTGTGGGGATCCGAATCTCCGGCAGCCGCGGACTAAGCTGCCGTTAATTACCCCTCGCCTTTGGGGCGAGGGAACCTCCGATTAACGGGTTAAACTGGTCATGCGAACTCAATGTGCAGTGTACGTGTGTTGTGTTTTGAAAGGGGGGTTTTGGATATATCGGGAGCCACGCAGAGTTTTTACGGGGGTCCCGCTACCCGGATAGCGGGCTGGGGGTCAAGGGGGCTAGCAGCCCCCTTGCGGGATGCGGGGCAGCGCCCCGTTAGAAATTTTTTTCTAACAGGGACAGTGTCGCGGAGTATGTGTATGTGTACATTTATATACATATGTATATATATACATGTAAATATAAGTAAAGGGGGAAAAGACATCCAAAGGATGCGTGGGGCCAGCGTCTAGAGCGCTGTGCGCTAAGGTGCTGTGCGCTCAGGCGCGCGCGCGCCACGTGTCGACACGTGGGCAACTTGCGCATGAGCGCTGCGCGCAGGTGCGCAAGCGCACGCGCCACGTGTCGGCATGTGGGCGTTTTGCGCAAGAGCGCTGCGCGCAGGTGCGCAAGCGAGCGCGCGCCACGTGTCGGCGCGCGGGCGCTTTGCGCACTTGCGCAAGCGCGCCACGTGTCGTCACGCGAGCGCGCAGGTGCGCAAGTGCGCGCGCCACGTGTCGGCACGCGGGCGCTTTGCGCAAGAGCGCTGCGCGCAGGTGCGCAAGCGCAGCGCGCGCCACGTGTCGGCACGCGGGCGCTTTGCGCACTTGCGCAAGCGCGCCACGTGTCGTCACGCGGGCGCTTTGCGCACTTGCGCAAGCGCGCAGGTGCGCAAGCGCGCGCGCCACGTGTCGGCACGCGGGCGCTTTGCGCACTTGCGCTGCGCGCCGGAGAGGACAAGAGGCTTTTAGCCTAAAAAGATTTCTCTGAAGAGAGATCAAAGAGGAGTTGGACTCCTGAGTGTTTTTTTTTCTTTCTTGGGGGTTAGTGAAAGATGTTCTTCTTCTTCCTCCTCTGTTGGCTGGATCTTGATGATCAAGAGATGTGAGATCTAAAAATCTCTCCTTTCTGAGATCTAATGGTAGATCCAAGTTCCCCTTTGTGGGTTTTGTGGTGGAAAACTATTTATTTTGGGGAAAGGAAGAGTTAAACTCTTGATTTAATCCAAAAGAAAGGAGAAGGTTTTTGGAACCTTGGAGAAGGAGCAGGAGGCACAAAGAACCCTAGTTTTTGAGGGAATGAAAAAGTTGTCTTTTTTTTATTCATCATCATGTTGCCTTTTATAGGCTTATACATTTACATATAGCCCCTTGGGCTTTGCAAAATGGCATTTTGCCCATCCCATGGCTCATGTGCCATTTCATTTTTGCACATAAGCCATGGGCTTACAAAATATTGGCTTTATGCCCATTTTGTTTACATTCATGCATAAAAAATTACATAAAAATTATTTATGACATGATTTTGTTGTTGGCATGAGAGAGGCTGGCCGCGGGCTCGACTTGGGTATGGGCCCGCTTGACCTGGGCTTGGGCCCACCTAGCTTGGGGGTTGACCTTGACTTTGACTCGGTCAACCGGGGTGTAAATTTTTACCCCAACAGATACACATATCTTGCTTTAGTTACATGTACACCTCATATGATGCTGCACTTGATTTCGGAGGAATTTGGAACCGCATGATATATTTTAAAACTGGATTTATTTAAAAGAGCGGTTTTCCCATAATATGCTCATATTGCTGTTTTATGTTGCATACATTAGATTTCATAGATTTACGTATTGAGATATGGATTTCATGTGATTTATGGATTTGAGAACCATGGGGGTATTTCAAGAAAATTATATATTGTTTGAAAACCCGGTTTCTCTTGATATGATATTTCAGTGTGTCCACCATGAGTTTTCTTGGTTCTGAGACTTGTGTTAGATACCCGATTCGAGGAGCGGATATGCACCGTCTGCGGGTACATGGTGGACCCGGTATGGTTCCCCGGAGCAAGAGGTGATTTTCGTGGTATAGACGATGAGCTTGGCAGGCGGGCTAGTACCTACCAGTGATAGAATTTGGATTCGGTGGTTATCGTGGGGATACCGACCAGAGTTATGTACGGACATGGCATCAGGTCCAGTTGTGGTGACGGCACCTGACAGATAAGTATTTACGTGCCGATGCTGGACACGAGTATTTCATGATGTTTCGGGTGTCGATGTTGGACACTCAGGTTCCATGAGACTTACAGATTTGAGGTCCGATCTGAGGATGCGGTGCCTGAGGTATGAGGATTTACGTGTCGATATTGGACACGGGTTTCATGATGTTTCGAGTGTCAATGTTGGACATTCAGGTTCCATGATTTTGATGTGTCGCGAGAGACACACGTTGATTTATATCCTTATTTTTACCTGCATATGCTTTCATGATATTTACATGCATGATATTGTTATGTCATTGGTTGACACGTAGATGAGATCCATATGCATACATGCATTGATTATATGGTTGGATAAGATCCACTTGCTGATAGGCATTGATTATGTTGTTAGCACATATGCAGATACGATCACCCTAGATATCATAGTATTACCTTTATGATATAGTTGACCTAGGAATCGTTGTTATTTCGATTTCTACCTGATGATGTTTTCTACTCACGAGTTGGCGACTCACCCCCGTTGTGCCACAGTTCTTGCAGGTTGACCGCATGGATCAGTAGCGGCATCGCTGGCACACTGCTGCATTCGGGTGATTTGCTTCGGTAGGTGGTACATGTTGGATCGTGCCCCTCTTGCATTATTATTATTCTTATTGTATCTAGTCAACTCCATCAATCAGAAACTAGTATTTGTATAAGCAGTAGGACTTAGCAAGACTTGTAGCTGCGAGACTTGAGCGATGGGTTATATATTCGCTTGGTGGGTTTGGTGTCTTGCTTTACATTATTCCTTGTGTTGATCTTCACCGTTGGGCGTCGTATATATATATATATATGCTTGTGGTGGTTGTTTCCACCGTTGGGCGTGATTTGCTCCCGTTTGGGGATGCTTTATTTTTTTATTCTTGTTTGTACCCGTTTCGGGGCTAGTTTTTACAATGGAGGTGCTGCCAAATTTTTTTTACGGAAATAAAATTTAAGTTTAAAGATTTTTACTTAAGGTTTCCAGATGTTTTTATCGGTGTTTTCATTACTTACTTCTTTTAAAAGGTTTAGATTTCTGGGCTCCGGCTTACTTAAGTTACGTTACGCCTGTAGACGTTGCGTGATTTAAGTGCCGGTCACGAGCTAATATTTCGGGTCGTGACATTCTCGACCCAGTTTTTGAAGATATAGCAATCCTCAATTGGGTGGCTCACCATCCTGTGATAGAAGCAATAGTTGGGGTTATTGATGTCGCTAGGTTGCGATGGACGTCATGGGTCCGGCAACGTGATGAGTTTGTTGCGAACTGCCAGCTCGAACAGTCTTCTCGTCTTATCACTGGAAAATGAGTAAGCACGTCCTAGCATTTCTTCCAGGGATATACGCGGACGCATGTTGTTTTAGCGAGTAACCGGCTTCGGGTCACTCGACCGTTGTTGAGTGTTGGCAACGAAGGCTGCTTTCCCTTTACCCTTGGCATTTCGAGGGTCCATCTTTTAGGGGGAAGGCCCGTGGCCCATCTGGTCTATTTGGGCTAGCTTGTCGATCAGCGCCTCGAAGGTGGTCGGCTTGAAGAACGTCATGAACTGGGACATGGTCGCTTGAGGATCAAGAGTCCTAATGAACACGCCAACGGCAGGAGATTCTTCGACGCGCTGTTCGCATTTGACCATAGGTTTCGCCACCGGATCGCGTATTGAACCCAGGTCTCTCCTGGATTCACCCTGGCATTGATTAATGCTGTGATTGGGGTGCACTCGATTGCGCTAGCGAACCGCTACGTGAATAGCAATTCCATTTCCGTGAATATTTTGACGGAGTCATTTGGGAGCTCCGAATACCATTCGAATGCTGTTTCCGACAGGCTGCTAACGAACTGGCGAAGCAGCAATTTGTCGTCGCCTCCAGTATTGCCGCACAAAGCTCTGAATTGAGCCACGTACTGATGAGGATTGCTTGTCCCTTTGTACACATGGAATTTGGGGATCATATATCCTGGTGGGTACTTTATTTGATCGTACCAACCCGGATACGGTCGCCCAGTTCTAACGACTTGACCAGCCGTTTCACTCGCTTGATGAGCTTATATTTGTTGAGCTATGTAATCATCAAGGGCAGCCTTGGAGATCGTTTCCTCCCTGGCCACTGATAGAGCCGGAAGACGGTTCGATGTTTCCCCTCTGTCGTCCTTGATGATTATCAGTGGATCTTTGGCTGGAGGTTCTGGCTGAATCATCATTCCAACTATATCTTGGAACAGGAGCGCCATCTATTTTATATTAGCAGTCTGTTCCGCAACCTCCTTATCCTTTCTTTCCAGCACCCTTCGCAGGAACTCGGTATCGGTCTCCTGCTCCTGGCACTGTTCAGACGCCGCTTCTGGGCTTTCTTTCTGCCGGTGAGTGCTGCTATTTTCGTCAGCATCACCTGGAGCTTTTGTTGCTGTTCCTGAGCTTTTGTCAACGACCGAGTTTGTGGTCGATGACCCATAGAAGTACGGCTTTCCTCTTTCTCAGAAGCCATGTAGACCGTGTGTACAACCATGCTCCCAGACTTGGGGCCTTTGGGTCCAGTGCCTTTGGAATTTGCCGCAGGCAATAAGATTTTCTCTGGCCTCCTCCTTTTGTGGGAGGTTGAGATTGAAGGAGCCATTGTAACAGGAGCCTGTGCGAAAGAAATCCCTCGCTGTATGGTGGAGGGATGATTTTCCTCTTGTCGAACCTTCATTTTCTCCGGTTGACGAGAGTGGTCTTTGTTGATCACAGAGTCCTAGACTTTCCACCAGATCCTGTGAATTTGGGAGGAGAGCCGTTGAGGGTGTTGGATATAGTGCCCTCAGAGTCAATTATTGGATCGCAGGCACATGATTGCAATGATTGAGGGATGACCTATACCGGTAGGACAGTCTTACTCGAGATAATTGTATACTATCTGGTTTGTCTCTATCATCGTGTACAGGCTTTAGGTGACATTGTGGTTCACTATTACACGTTGATAGAGAATAGTATGCTATCATGGTTTGTCTTTATCATCGTGTACTGCTTTAGGTGACCTTGCAGGTCGCTATTGCACGCTGATAGAGCCCTTATGATTCTTGCTTGATGACCACCAGTATGATGGCTATCATATACGTAGGAGCTGGGGTCTATAAGCACATCCTTAAAAGGTCCCTAGTCGTGGGAGTTTCGAGACTGGGCATCGATACTCCATTAGTAGACTAGTGTATACAGTTGAGACCCCGACGAGGGACGGTGGCCGGTCTCACAAGCCATTAGTGTCAGTTGGTTCACCTAAGATGTATACAGTGCTCATTGGGTTATGGGTACACCGGACAGGACTCGCCGGGAACATGCTAGTTGGTATTATACCTGACGTCAGATAGCAGTTCCCTGGTGACATGTGTACAGGTTAGTTCATCGACTTGAGATCGTCATTTGTCTCGTGTGAGTTCCCACTGTGCTTTGATTACTACCCTACCACGGCTCAAAGGAGTCGTGCAAACAGGTTTTAGTTGGGTACAGTCCCGAGCCACATGGAGGCAGTGAGCGGATCGGCAGGGGTTCGTCTCTCCCGGTATTGGGGGTGAGGTCGCGCTGTGTCTAGGAGAGCCATTACACAAAGACCTTGACCGAGACAGGAGATTTACTGGTAGATATTCCAGTAGTATCTCAGGGTGTTCTGGGCTACACTCCGACACGACTTGTACCGCTTTTGGGGGTCTGACTTTTACCAACCCCCTAGGCCCGACATGCGATGCTTATAGACGAACGGACCGGACTGTACGGATATTGTCACTGACAGGCTCAGTAGGGTGTCAGGATGAGTTTGCTCATCGACCTCCCTTTTGGTCAATACTTGGTAGCCCGTTACGTACGGCTAATACCTCTGACGTGCTAATGGTTAAATCCACAGCCAAAGTATTGACGAGTCTTTAGAGTCCCCCACAGACAGTTTCTCAAGTTTCGGGCGAAACGTTGTAGAGGCCGTATGATATATGGCAGGGTTCGATCTTATACGTGCGGTATTGCATGGATCTTGATCGAACGGATCATACTAGTGGGCTTTGGTTTAAGCCGGATCCTAGTATTAGATTTGTTCGATTACTTTAGTCTCATCGCATTCGCATTCAGTCAGAATGCGGATGCAGGTATGTATATACAGGTGAGGGGTATCCTTGTGATCCGTCACGAGTTTACTTTAGATGTTGCCGTATCTTTTTGTTGTGGCAAACATTTGGATTAATGTTTGCTTATGGAAATAATGAGCTAGAATTCATCATGGAATGCATTAAATGTGACATAGACATATATCATGACTCATGGTCTCTTTTTTAGCAAAAATGTCACATTAATGGATTGATTTGAGTCATGATATGAGAAGGAGAGAGAGAGGGGCAGCCTTGAGTGAGCTTGGTCTCATATTATTCTTTTCACTCTCTCTCATTTTATCATATGAAACACAAAAGAAAGAAAGCCTTCTCTTCTTCTTCTTCTTCCTCTAGCTCATAGCTTCCATTAATGGCAACACCTTCAATCTCCATTCAAGCAATGGATGCAAGAGGCAAAGTGATCACAAACATTCTCTACAACACCTTGGACACGTCGGCTAGCACACTTCGTGCCCGAGTTGCTTCGGATGAAGCGGGAGCCCGTAAAAGGACTCATAGATGTGGTGTCCTTTCCGACGAGGAGATCAAGACCGAAGATGCCGCAAGGAGCTTGGGATGGTGGCCAAAGACCAAAGGACACGAATCGATCGGTATAGCATTCTATCCCTTCTCTAGATAGCTAGTTGTAGGTTAATGGTTCGATCCGGGTTTTAAGCATACGATAGCGCCGGTTTTCAAGTTAAGAAAAATTTTCGTTTCTGCATTTTGGTTTCGGAAAGACTGCCGGGCGCTACCGTAGTCTTACAAGGTATCAGAGCCACGCCATTAGCCTTTACTAGCTTGCTCTAGCGTGTTTAGATCTTCGATCGGACAAAATTTTCAAAAACCGCGTTTCCAAGTCATCAGTTTCTGTCGAAATTTTTCTGCTGTAAAAAAATTATTTAGTGTATTGCATAAAATCAGGCAGGGTTTTTTAAGAAAACTGAGAAAATTTGGTGGGCTGATTTCACTATAGCGCGGAGGATCCGCGGCCTTACCCACGTTTTGGTCCCGGATCCGCGGCCGTACTGTAGCCACAGTGCACCAAATTTCTTCAGTAGGTCTCTGACTTGGAAAAGGGGTTTCTGGTAATTTTATTTTGGGCCCAGATTTATTTGAGTACTGGGTATTGTGCTTGGGGCCCACTTCGGGAAATTTTGTCGATTGAAAATTTTAAACATGTTAGTTCACAGTATTTACATTATATCTGCGACCGTGAATGTCATTCGATCGGTAAATCCTGTTTAATTGCTATAGCCCTTTTAGACGGATTTGCGAACGTGACATTCACGTTGATGTTCTGTATTGTGCTGTGATGTTGCGGATTTGTTATGGTGGATAGCCTGGATGCAATGTTAGTACAGTTTGGTTGTATTTGTACATTTGATATTGCGGGGCGAGCGTCCGACATGTGGACTGCCATCACTGCCTGTTTGTATATTATTCTTTTGGGGCACGACCGGGCTGAGGTCGATGTACCCGTTATATATTTTACTTTCTGTACTAGGATTACCCCGTGGAGGGGTGCACGGATAGCCGGGTTCTAGAGGGCAATGGGCCCGCATCTCATGGCTTTGAGACGGAGGGGGCTTTACTCTAGAATTGGCGGGTTATTCGCCGCACTCGTAGGGGGTACAGGTTGACCTATGGAGGGGTGCTCAAGTTACCGGATTCCGTGAAGTGCTGGGTGGTCCATTCACGTTGTTGAAGGGGGCTGTCTCGCTTCAGGTTTTGGCGGATAACTTGCCGCGCCCGTAGGGGTCTAGGATTTCATTGCACAGGCTATCCACACGACCAAGGGAACGTCGGGTTTCAGTAGAGGCTCTATGAAACCCGGGGATCCCAGATTATCTGTATTGTTCTGTGATGCTTATTACATTTCTGTGATGTTGCATTTTATCACGCCTTGAGCGATTATTATATATTGATATATATACTAGTAGATGTTGTATATGTTTTACACCCGCGCTAGTCCAGTCCCCACTCTGTCGTTAGTTAAGTAACTTAACGGGTGATGACGGGACCCAGTGGCGAATGCGGATGGCATATACGTACATCGTATTTTCGTTCTTTTGTGGTGTGATTAATTGATGGGACTGCATTGATTCGGATCAATGCAAACTAAACAAATCTAATCTGATATTGTTGGAACATTTTAAAAAAAAAAGCTGTTATTGTAAGGACGTTCTCTTTTGTTTTGCACAGTGGTATTCGGTTATGAATATCCAGCACCTCAGTCGACGAGGCAAGGGCCGAGATCCCTTCACCGGGAGTGACCCCTTGGACAGAAGTTTGCATCAGGGTAATAACTTCACTATAGCCGATTACTTTTTGCTTTGCATCGTGGTATTCAGTTGGAATATCCTGCACCTCATTCTATGGGGAAAGAGCCGAGATCCCTTCACCGGGAGTGACCTCTTTAGCAAAGGTTTTCGTCACTATATTTTTATAAAAAGCTACGCAGTTCCTTCAACGATATCAAGTTCATTACGTTAAAAGTTTTTCGCTAAAAACTAGACGTAGCCCTCCGTCATTTCTTACAAGCATTACTTAGTATTCGTGCTGCGTTTGTTGACTGTGTCAAGGCGTAATGTACGGTAGATAAGTAGTGTTCATTTGTGGCATATTAATGGGATTGGTTAGGACAGTCGTGCGGTCTTGTTGACTGTGTCAAGGGCTCGTATGGGTGGGTTTAATACAATCCAGGATAATGACGGGTTGAACTTGACTAGGACTCTTTGATTTGTTGACTGTGTCAAGGTCATTTGGGTCCTATGGGTAAAAATCACATCGGGAGTTTCTAAAGAAACTGAAACTTGCCAGGCACGCGCATACCTTCTGGAGTGTGATAATATGAGTGGACTCCGTCACATTATCATGCGATGATAGTTGGATCCCGATTCCCACTGATGAGTTGGTTTACTCCTCGGGTGATCCCGACTAATTCTTCTTTCAGGTTTGGAGGAGAATTTGAGGTTACAGTGGGAGGTTTCCTGATTAGATAAATTGATAACCATTCTGATCTAGGCTAGAGTGCACGCTGAGTATTTCTTTTCTCTCTCTCTTTGGCAGCGACCATGACCCGACCCTTGACTATGACTCAGTGACCAAGTTAACCGAACCTTCTTAAAATACTGGCTTTTGGATTGTCAGAGTTGCATACCTCATTGCCACTCCTACTCTTATCCTTTTTCTCCAGGACACCCCATATTATTACGAACATCCACTTCCATTGGATAAAACCATCGTATAGTTATATACGAACTCGAAGGAACTTGTTCCAGATTCGAGGATGGTTTCCGGTTCTGGAGAAAATGAATAGGACTATTCAGTTGTCTTTTCCTTTTACCTTCTCTCAGGTTGCGAGTGCTCCTTGGATTAGGACGGTACGCCTATTATGCTTATTGGATAGTCTTCATCCAAACCATAGGCAGGTGCCGAACGGTAGGGCATGAAGAAAACCATTTAGCCTAAAAGGTGTACAGAAGGTAATAAGTTAAGACAAATAAAGGGATTAGTAAGAGAGCAAAGTAAATTGCGACTGCTATTCACGACCAAACCAAGTATTTCATCGCCACTCCTACTTCACCTTTGTATTTCTCCAGGACACTCCGTATCACTATGAAGATCCACAGTTATCTGGATACTCCATCGTATGGTTATATACGAACTCGAAAGGAACTTGTTCCAGTTCGGGGATGGATTCTGGTTCAGGAGAAATAGGAATAAGGTTTATTCAGTTGTCTTTTATCTTCACCTTCTCTCAGGTTATGAGTACTCCTAGGATTAGGAGAGTACACCTATTGTGCTTATTGGATAGTCTTCTTCCAAACCATAGGCTGGTGCCGAACGGTAGGGAAGGAAGAAAACCATTTGGCATAAAAGGGCGTACAGAAGGTAATGACTAAAGACATATAAAGGGATTTGGAGAGATGGCAAAGAAATATACGGTTACAGTTGTGAATCTGATAATGGAAGAGGCATTACTAGAAATACCCGGATACCCCTTCGAAACATTTACATGTTTCAGTTTCACTGTGTACTGTTAATAGAAAACTGATTTCCCAATTAGCCCTTACTCCAGGGTATGTATTTACCAGGTTTGATTCTCACATCTGTATGGTTTTACAGATGATGAGTGGGAGTAAGTTATTGGGAATTGGGTGATCATCCTCATTATATCGGGATTTGTTGTAATTGGTGATATTTGAGGAAATCGCATGGGTTGTTTGCCGGACGGCAGATATTTGGTTTTGAATATCCGTTGTTATGCACCAATTTCAAATTGATATATCTGTACGTTTATTCTTATAAAGTGAGATATAACTTTTTGAAATTATGTCTATGACATTTACCTATATCAGTGGATGGTTAGGTAAGGAGCATTAAACAGCGGTGTAATTCTTCTTAGCCATAAGTACAGTTTTCAACCTACGACACACAGGAAATGAGTTATTAGACTCAAGGGACTTATACAGAGTATTGTATGTTGTCCAGTGTCCATTAGGACAGAGGGGTTGGTACTCGTACTATATTCTGTTTACTTGTGACTTCTCTAGTTCTTAGACACGTGTTTCGTAGAAATGCAAGGTCTAAGTTTTGAGAAGTTATAGGTATATGAATAAAGTAGAGAACCAGGTGTTGCAAATATCGGGATTCTTCAAGATGATCGAAGATGTAGATACTTATGTATGGTATTCAGTTGATAGTAATGGTTAAAAGAACTTGCTTCTCTTTCAGGTTTTGGAAGCACTCCTAAGTTGAGTAACGCTGATCGGCCTCCTTCCATTTAGTTGACATGCACTGGAGACAGCTGCATGATTTGAATCTGGTTCCAATTAAATCAGTGCCTCTATTTCTATATTGGATATAGAATAGTTCATATCTTAACATTGTTAAAGTACGGGGAATTGTCCGGCTTATGCTTAAAACCAGACTCTGGATAACTCAAGGCACGTTTCTATAATGGCTGTTTGTGGGTTGACCCGGGCTATGACGAGGGTTAGCTTTCTACCATCTGGAAGATCAATAGTGATATTGTTCTTGACTCGCCACAGTTTTAATAAAAATGGATTTTTTTCAAAAAACAGTAGTGGGAGTATGGTAGAACTGGAAGTGATTCCAGAACCGCAAACGATTACTGAAAATTTGATAAGAACCTAAAAATTCAATCTGGTTTGACATTCCATTGGCCACTCCGCAGATATGGTGGGTAACCTCAGGCATTCGGGAGGTGCTTCGGTATGCTCAAAGACGGTGACAAGGAGGTTCTTGTTTACCCAGACTTGCCATTGCTGTTGTTCCAGACTGTGAGACCCGGCAGGAGGATGAGTATAGCGTCGTTCTAGACTAGCTTTAGAAGTGTACGTGTATATGACTCTGCCAAAAGGTTGTGGTAGTCAGTGAGAGCAGCGGAAGCATAGTGGACAGGTAGCTTATGTCTATTTATGGACTAAAGTAGATATAGCGAAGATAGATCATCTATTTCTGATGTGACAGTCATAGGTTTGACTTCATCAGAATAGGGGATGGATTTGTTAAGAAGGTAGTAGGGTGTGATGTCCTGGTATTTGGATGACATACACAGAGTAGGAAGTGAAATTCTTACACTACGATCGGTTATACTTTGGTTGTCACACAGTGGTTTCTCCACAAAGGATATGGATATTATATCAGATATTCTGGTTACCAGATCTATAGTTTTTAGATCTAGATTTGGGTAGTTTCCCAATCTGGGTACTTAGACAGCATTCTAAAGGTATTTTAGAATGGACGACTCCTGGCACGGTAGTGTACCTGCAGGTAATGGAGTCACCCTCTCTAAAGGTGTCTTACAGACTAAAGGGGAGAGGGATGTGCATGATTGGCAGATCACTTGCTTAGGCAATTGAGTCAATCATGAGATGTCAAGTACCACACCAGATGTTTTTCCACTAAATGCAGTAAGTTGATATTAATCCTATCCTGGAGAGACATTCGGAAGCAGTTTTAGAACATAAGTGGATGTTCTAGGGATATGATAACAACAGCCTCTTTTAGGAGACAATTATCATTCCAGGCTTCCAAGGTGACCTGGATGACAGAGTGGCTGTCGGAGTTATAGTTTTCCCTCTGATGAGGGGCAGTATTTTGGACAGGTGGTCCAAGCGGATACTGAGGGAGGCATGGCGCAGGATACTGATTGGTTTCAGTTGACGTTACAGTATAAAATGTTTGGATTTGGAGTTCATTTATGAACTAGGTCCCATCAGATATCCATACATATTCTAAGACAGGTATTGCTCATTTCGGAAGATGGCTTTCTCCGCGAACTTGAGATAAAGAGAGACGTAGAAAGAAACATCAGGACGGATCCACTAGCTGAGGTTATTTCTTGAACACAATAGTTTCGCAAACGAGCTTTGTGAGACTGATTAGTAGAGAAGTTGGGTGTTCGGTATCACACGGGCTGTGAGTATGCGACATCGCAATAATTAGCCTTGATTGCAAGTGGGAGATTGTTGGATATAGTGCCCTTCAGAGTCAATTATTGGATCGCAGGCACGTGATTGCAATGATTGAGGGAGGACCTATACCGGTAGGACAGTCTTACTCGAGATAATTGTATACTATCTGGTTTGTCTCTATCATCATGTACAGGCTTTAGGTGACATTGTGGTTCACTATTACACGTTGATAGAGAATAGTATGCTATCAAGGTTTGTCTTTATCATCGTGTACTGCTTTAGGTGACCTTGCAGGTCGCTATTGCACGCTGATAGAGCCCTTAGGATTCTTGCTTGACGACCACCAGTATGATGGCGATCATATACGTGGGAGCTGGGGTCTATAAGTACATCCTTAAAAGGTCCCTAGTCGTGGGAGTTTCGAGACTGGGCATCGATACTCCATTAGTAGACTAGTGTATACAGTCGAGACCCCGACGAGGGGCAGTGGCCGGTCTAACAAGCCATTGGTGTCAGTTGGTTCACCTAAGATGTATACAGTGCTCATTGGGTTATGAGTACACCGGACAGGACTCGCGGGAACATGCTAGTTGGTATTATACCTGACGTCAGATAGCAGTTCTCTGGTGACATGTGTACATGTTAGTTCATCGACCTGAGATCGTCATTTGTCTCGTGTGAGTTCCCACTGTGCTTTGATTACTACCCTACTACGGCTCAAAGGAGTCGTACAAACAGGTTTTAGTTGGGTACAGTCCTAAGCCACATGGAGGCAGTGAGCGGATCGACAGGGGTTCGTTTCTCCCGGTATTGGGGGTGAGGTCGCGCTGTGTCTAGGAGAGCCATTACACAAAGCCCTCGGCCGAGACAGGAGATTTACTGGTAGGTATTCCAGTAGTATCTCAGGGTGTTCTGGGCTACACTCCGACACGACTTGTACCGCTTTTGGGGGTCTGACTTTTACCAACCCCCTAGGCCCAACATGCGATGCTCATAGACGAACGGCTAATACCTCTGACGTGCTAATACCTCTGACGTGCTAGTGCTCATCGACCTTCCTTTTGGTCAATACTTGGTAGCCCGTTACGTACGGCTAATACCTCTGACATGCTAGTGGTTAAATCCACAGCCAAAGTATTGACGAGTCTTTAGAGTCCCCCACAGACAGTTTCTCAAGTTTCGGGCGAAATGTTGTAGAGGCCGTATGATATATGGCAGGGTTCGATCTTATACGTGCGGTATTGCATGGATCTTGATCGAACGGATCATACTAGTGGGCTTTGGTTTAAGCCGGATCCTAGTATTAGATTTGTTGGATTACTTTAGTCTCATCGCATTCGCATTCAGTCAGAATGCGGATGCAGGTATGTATATACAGGTGAGGGGTATCCTTGTGATCCGTCACGAGTTTACTTTAGATGTTGCCGTATCTTTTTTTTGTGGCAAACATTTGGATTAATTTTTGCTTATGGAAATAATGAGCTAGAATTCATCATGGAATGCATTAAATGTGACATAGACATATATCATGACTCATGGTCTCTTCTTTAGCAAAAATGTCACATTAATGGATTGATTTGAGTCATGATATGAGAAGGAGAGAGAGAGGGGCAGCCTTGAGTGAGCTTGATCTCATATTATTCTTTTCACTCTCTCTCATTTTATCATATGAAACACAAAAGAAAGAAAGCCTTCTCTTCTTCTTGTTCTTCCTCTAGCTCATAGCTTCCATTAATGGCAACACCTTCAACTTCCATCCAAGCAATGGATGCAAGAGGCAAAGTGATCACAAACATTCTCTACAACACCTTGGACACGTCGGCTAGCACACTTCGTGCTCGAGTTGCTTCGGATGAAGCGGGAGCCCGTAAAAGGACTCGTAGATGTGGTGCCCTTTCCGATGAGGAGATCAAGACAGGAGATGCCGCAAGGAGCTTGGAATGGTGGTCAAAGACCGAAGGACACGGATCGATCGGTATAGCATTCTATCCCTTCTCTAGATAGCTAGTTGTAGGTTAATGGTTCGATCTGGGTTTTAAGCATACGATAGCGCCGGTTTTCAAGTTAAGAAAAATTTTCGTTTCCGCATTTTGGCCTCGGAAAGACGGCCGGGGCGCTACCGTAGTCTTACAGAGGGGACTGCTCCGGTTTTTCCTGTGTAATGTTTTCAGCAGGAAGTGGAGATTTCTTCAACATCACGGTCGGGGAGTTCTTTCGCACCCTTCTAAGCGGTTCAAAGCTGTTCTCGGTTAGAACAGTAGCGTCAACTTCCACCATTGGAGCAGGTGGAGTAAGTCCAAAGGAGGAGTTGCCCCCAGCTTTTCTTACCCGGCGCCAGTGGCGACGTCGAGCGTGTCTTGCAGACGGGACCACCTCAGTTGTGGAAGCAGTTCCGTCATACCCCCGGCTTTGATGAGGGGATACTGTTGGTGCCAGCCTGTCAAAGACTAACGTCCGTTGAGAGGGAACGACCAATCTTTCGAAGGCCGATTTTTTGGTAGGGGAAGCACCTTTGATGAATTCACCCACAGCAGGAGTTGGAACGGCCAATCTTTCGAAGACCAATCTTTTGGTAGGCGAAGCACCTTTGACGACTTCATCTGCTGGAGGAGTTGGAACGACTATCCTTTTTGGGATAGCCCCTTCTGGTGTTGCGAGCCTCTTTGCGGGCTTACTTGAGCTTCGACTCAGCATATTGAAGATGGAGGTTGCAGACTTGGACGGCCCGTTGAGAGGGGCCATGGTGGTTGCAAGTCGATCGAAGACCGACTTCTTAGGAGCTTCCTATGGTGGCACGGGGCGCTGAAGCTTGTTGGCAGGAGCATGGTCCCGAAGAACAATCCAGTGGTGGCTTGAGTCACCTGCCCCACCGGCTTTGAAAAGATGGAGGGGGAATTGGGCCCGTAACTCACTCCTCCAGATGGGGCGGAGCGGGAGTTATTGTTGCAGTTTGTGCAGCTGGAAGCCATTGACCTTTTTCCTAGACAGGAGCAAGACACCAAATCTTAGCACTTTGAATCCAAGAGCAACCACAGCAAACCGTGATTTTGTTCGCGAAACACGACACACAAAGTGTGGAGTGGGAAGAGGAAAAGGTCCCACCGGGCATGCCAGAATCTGTTCATTGCCGGAAGACGGACTGGGGTGTTGGGACGTCTAGCCTGAATTTTAGAGGCAGATGCTATTTGGATTTATCCATCCACCTCTACAAAGATACCAAGTTGATTTATGGCACCGTATATCGGAGGTTTGGATGGATGCGGTCGTTGTAGCAGACTTCGTCAGATTCCCCCTAGTTTGCTAAGGGATTTTGATTGTGGGGATGCTCTTCCCTGCAGGCGCAAGCCCCTACAGTTAATTACGTTACCGCATCGCGATAAGCACTTCCTCCTGCTCCGGAAGTTCACTTCGTGTCGTATGTGTTTTTATTTTTGGTTTAGGTTGCCCGTGGATTGTATATGGAGAATAATTTATGTCGTCGCCTGTAGGGCGTGGATTAGTCCAAATCCGTATACCTTAGATTTTGGTTTGTTTTATTTAAGGATCGTTAATCTGGTTTGAGATTAAGATCGACTTAAATGTATGTGAGCAGTTGGAGCTCGGTTGGTCTGAATTAGGGAGGTTCTATCCTCAGGGGGCCTAGCCAATTTGGGCTTGGTCCATCTAGTTTTTTTTATTGAAAAGTGCCAAGCACTTGTTTGGGCTCTGTATAATCAGTCCCCTTTTTGTACAAAACGGGCTGAGCACTTATATAAGTTCTGACGCTCACATATAATCATGTGGGCTTTTAGTCATAGGGATTGCCTAATAAGTGTTAAACACTTTATCGCTTTTTGTCTTTGTATGGAGTGCCAGGCACTCTTTATGGCGCCTACGTGAGGGACACGTGAGGTGCTAGGCACTGCCTAGTGAGTGCTAAGCACTCTTCTATTCTGTGGCGCCCACGTGAGGGGCACGTGAGGCGCTAGGCGCCGCTCATTGAGTGCTAAGCACTCTCCTCTGTGGCGCCTACATGAGGGGCGCTGGGTTCTTTTCTTGCTTAATGATCAATAGGATCTTTATTTTATAGACGACTCTTTGGTTTTCAAGAAACAAGTTCTTCCCAATGAGAATTAAATTCTCATCATATGAGAGATTTGTCTTGTGAATCTCAGATTCAGAGAAAGAACTCAGTTCTTTGAGAAGGGCTAAACCCTCCATTAGGTATATATTTTTACCCTTTTTTTATATATCTTTTTTATTTACCTAAAATTTCCAAGAAAGGAATTCTTCCTCCTCGAGAATTTAATTCTATGTTCCTTTTGAAGCTTTCTCCCTTTTTTTTAAGCTTATGGGGGTTCTTCTTTTTTAGACTTGAAATCTTAGGTCCTTCATATAGTAGAAACGAGTTTGTTAATTAGTTTTTGAAGAAATCTCTCATTAAGAGATTCTAATTGATTTGGGGATTTTTACCCACCATTGGATCTTTGATCCATGGGTTTCTGTTTTCCAGAACAAGATTGGGGAAATATTTTCCCTTGAACAGAATTTATTCTGCAGAACGGTGATTTTTCAATCACCGTTGAATTTTTAATCTAACGGTCCTCTGTTTTACAGAAGGCATAGAATTTTATTCTATGATCCAACCGAAGATATCTTTCTTGTTTTAGAAAGATTTGAGGAATATTTCCTCTCAACAGAATTTTAATTCTGAGTTTTGATGATTTATCATCTCCGTTGGATCTTTGATCCAACGGCTCAGTTTAACAGAGAGCAGAATTTAATTCTACCTGGACGCCGGCGCTCACGTGGTGTGCATGTGGGCACTAATTAGGGTTTTAATTCCTTTATGTGCTTTGCATGTTGGCACCCGCGTGAGGAGCACGTGCGACGCCATATAAGAGTTTTTAACTCTGGTGCTGGCGCCCTTGTGGAAGGCACGTGAGGCGCTGCCTCTTTAAAAATTTTGGAACAGAGCTTTGCTCTTTTATTGGGGGAAACAATGACATGTGGGAAGAGAAAATCAAGCATAAGCAAATAGGGCATAAGAGCAAGAAAACAAGAGCAAGCATGCAATTTCAATCTAAGCAACTGAAATATAAAGCAAGAGAGAAAGAGAGATTGCAAACGCAAACACGAGTCGTTTTTACAGTGGTTCGGGAGATCCCCTAGTCCAAATTCTTTGAGTAATCGAGCTCATTCCACTAAACACATCTTTTTCGGAGACAAACACATTACCCGTAAGCAACCCACAACCCTGCTTCTGGTAGAGGCCAAACCTTGCACACGTCTCCTCGAAAGATCACACGTTGCTCGACACACGAGCAACACTTCTCTCGACACACGAGCAACACTTCTCTCTTGCAAGCTCTTCACACTTCTCTCTCTATACACACTCTTTTCTCTTACAAAGGCACCCTTGCACTCAGGATTTCTCACACAAAGAAAAGAATAGGGAAATTACAAGCATAAGATTACTCTCAAAAGTGTTTTACAATGAAGCTCACCAACACTCAAAAAGATGGAAATATCAAACTAGAAGCTCTTGAATAATTTTGTGTGAGAGTGATTTTAGATAAGAAAATGAATATTTTATCAGACTCTCACAAGGGATGAGATTTTTCTTTTGAAGATCACTTTAGGAATTTGCAATTAAAGTGCTCAAGTGATCAGGGCTGAAAATAGCAAAGCATACATACACACACACACACACACATATATCCCAATAAAAACTAGCCGTTTTAAATGATGTCAGCGGTTTTAAAGAAAGGTAGACGTCTGAAGAAGGATACGACCGACGTCTGAAGCTTTACAATTCAAATCCCAATGGATATATTTTTGAAATTATTTCAACACCTGACGTCTGCTAGAATGGGCATCATAAATCTTTCGATAAAACTATAACAAACCCGAGAGTAGAACCTAGATGTCTAAAGTATAATAGGTAGACGTCTGCAGTTATAAAAAACCATTTAAAAAAATCTTCATCAGATGTCAGTACCATTGACCTTCAAACGTCTTTCGATAAATAAAACCCAACCCAAGACTAGAAGGTAGACGTCTGAAGAATAATAGGAAGACATCTGACGTTTTGAAATTCCCTTTTTCAAATCCTTCATTAGACGTTTGTCTATTTAACCTTCATATATCTGTTGGATCTCTGGGTTCTGATATTTCTGATATTTGGAAAAATCTTAAAGGGCAGACGTCTGCAGCTTAAATAGCCAGGTGTCTGCTATGCACAAAATCAGAAACTTGGGGATTTTATGGGAAAAAACATAAACTTGAAAACCTCGATGTTTATGCAATGTAAAACGTTTGTACATGTGTGTGTGAGTGTTCAAAATCTCTAATCGATATAACCATAATTTATAGAGTACTTACAAAGATTCCTACGTCGATATCGCAATTCTCTGAATTCTTGAATCTTTGTCGTCTCGAGCTCTCAAACTTTGGCGCTAGATCTTCAATTGAACTTCCATTGATCTTTGCTACTCATAAGCGTCTTGAAGTCGATAGTTGATCTTTAAATCTTGGACTTGACTTTGACGCTTCAAACTCGGACTTCATCTTCTAGCTTATTAGCTATTCGTAGCTTGAATTCTTGAACTCTTAACCTCGGCTACTTAGCATCGCGAAGTTTAAATATGAAATTTGAGAAACACTCGTCCATATTCTCCAACCTCCATTAGATATAACGTTTAGGATCGATTTCTTCCATCCTCTTTTGTATGCTTGTGTCGTGAGATGTCCTGAAATGCAATCTCAAAATGACCAAACACATCATATACAGTGTTATGAAATAAACAAGATATAAACACAAATATATAAAACATTCATTGTTTCGATATCACAAATATGAATAGTATATCAATATCAAGATATAACTCAAATGCATGGCATAAGATATTGATATACTATATATTTACATACATGATATATAAAAACCAAGATATAGAACACATGTATATGCATATTCATATTGTGAAACATCAAAACAATGAATGAGAGTAATATATCGATATCAAAGAATATAACACAAGTAAAGCATGTCGATATTGATATATTACTCGATATACACAAGATATAAGATATGTAAGCTAAACAACAAATGTATATCAGTTTGGTGTTAATAAGGTAAACAAGATAAAACATGTGACACGAAACAACTATTCATGTTTTAGCTATCATCAAAACAAAGCGAGAATGGATATACTAATATCATTAAAATCCATAAGCTAACATTCTTCCCCTTTTTGATGATGAAAAAACATGAATAGGAGATAGTATTGTAGGATATATGTATGCTCTAAAGACCATTATTTGTAATGGATGCTCTGTGTGTGTGTACATGACAATCTTGCTCAAAATAATAGTATACTATCTGGTTTGCCTTTATCTTAACATGTGCGTATGTTTTACTAGTTATTACGTATTGCTTATACATGTTGATAAAGCCTGTAGGATGTGCTTGACTACTAGCGTTGTGATATCGATCATATTTGTGGGGGCTGGGCAGTCTATAAACACATCCTTAAAGTATCCCTAGTCGTAGGAATATTGAGACTAGGCATCGATATTCTAGAGTAGACTGGTGTATACGTTTCTAGACCTCGACGAGGGACCATGGTTAGTCCCATAGCCATTGATGTGTTTCAATTAAGATTGTATACAGGTGCTCACTGTGGGTGGGTACACTGGATGGACTCACCGGGAACTGCTGGATGGTATTATACCAAGCGTCAGATGGCAGTTCTTATGTAGCATGTGTATAGGTAGTCTATAGAACTGAGATCATAATTTGTCTCGTGTGAGTTCCCACTGTGCTTTGATTACTACCCTACCACGGCTCAAAAGAGTCGTGCAAACATGTTTTAGTTGGGTACAGTCCCGAGCCACATAGAGGCAGTGAGTGATCGTTAGGGATTCGTCTCTCCTGGTATAAGGATTCGATATTGCACTGTATTTGGTTGGTCAACACCATAAGCCCTTGGCCATGGCAGTTGAGTGTTAGGAATATGTATGCCCTAGAGGCCATTATTGTATATTATAGTGGATGCTTAGACATATGTATAGAGGACTTTCTTGCTTGACATGATAGTATGCTATCTGGTTGCTCTTTATCTTAACATGTACACTTCTTTTATTATACTGTTTCTCTGATATATGTTGATAAAGCCCTTAGGATGTAGGCTTGACTACCAGGACTATGATGCAGATCATACTAGTGGGGCTTGTGTAGTCCGCAAGCACATCCTTTAACAGTTCCTAGTCGAGGGAGTATCAAGACTGGACATCGACATCCCAAAGTAGACTAGTGTGTACGTTTCTTGACCCTATATGGAGCGATGGTTGATCCCACAACCATTGGTGTTTGACATCAAAGATTGTACACATGTTCTCATTAGAGAATGGGTACATCGAACAGGACTCGCTGAGAACTCCTAGATGGTACCATACCTATCGTCAGATAGCAGTTCTCTGGTGACACTTGTACAGGTTAGTCTGTAGACCTGAGATCGTCATAGTGGCTTGTGTGATTCCCACTGTGTTTTGATTTCCTCCCTACCACAGCTCAAAGGAGTCGTGCAAACTAGTGGATTTTGGGTACAGTCCTGAGTCACATGGAGGCAGTGAGCGATAGGAGGGGTTTCATCTCTCCCGATATAGGGAGTTGATGTTGCACAATGCTCGATTGGCTATTACAGGAAGTCCCTGACCAGGGCTGATGAGATTTATTGATAAGTGTTATCAGTAGTTTCTCGAAAGGTTATAGGCCACACATCGATATGACTTATCAAGTTACCAGGGTCTGACGATTCCACCCCCAGACTCGATATGCGACATATCAAACGAAGAGACTGGACTGTACAGTAAGTGTTGCTTATAGGCTTTACGAGAGTTTGGATAAGCTTGCTTGTTGTTCTTTTATTTGTTCAATACCTGGGTAGCCGTTATGTTCAGCTAGTACCGCTGACGGCTTATGGGTATCTGATATGATCAATACCTACTGCTGGCTTATTGACGAGTCTTTAGAGTCCCATATAGAGGTTTCCTAGCTCAAGCGATACGAAGTAAGGCACATATGGTGATATGTGCGGGAGCTTGATTAAATACGAGTATGTGATACCGTATTCTAATCTCGCGATATTTGATATCGGTTAGATTATATATGATATAACCAGATTATTGAATCAAGTGTTGATTCAATGATTTATTATATATATATATTTGATATTGGCCGGTTATATATGATATGACCAGATTATTGAATCAAGTGTTGATTTGATATTGAATATTGTCGGTTATATATGATATGACCAGATTATTGAATCAAGTGTTGATTTGATATTGAATATTGTCGGTTATATATGATATAAGCGGGTTAATCAAGTGTTGATTTGATAATATGATATATATATAAATGATATTAGTCGGTTATATATGATATAACTGGATTATTGAATCAAGTGTTGATTTAATAATTTGATATATATTAATATATTTGATATATATTAATATATTTGATATATATATATATATATATATATATATATATATATTAACTAATATAGCTTACTAAATGATTTTCTTCTCTTAATATATAATTTTGTGTGTGTGTGTGTGTGTGTGTAAAATGTATTTGTATCATGATTGATGATACATAGAGCATGGGTGTATGAGACTCACACCTAGGGTTAGAGATTATTGTGATGATTTATTTTAAGAGGAAAATCAAAATGAATGGAAAATGAGTCATGGCTTGGATTCTTGTAGAAGCATTGAGAAGCCATGACTCATCCTCTCATTTTGTTTTACTCTAAGATATTTATTCATCGCAACATTATCTTTAGTCCATGGTTCATTCTCTCACTTGATCACACTTACTCACCCAGGTTCTTCTTCCTTAAAAGCCCATTCTAAGGGTTTCTTGAGTTGGAAAAATAAAGAGAAATAGATTTCAAAAGTGAGCAAAATTGCTACTTCATCAACCTACACTAATTTAGCCCATTACTTTAGGTTGTTAGCTTCACTAATACCTTGATTAGTGAAGAGATAGTTTGAGTTAGTGAGATTTCAAGGTGGATCATCTTCGGCTTTGAAGACATCAAAGCAAGCTCGATCCTTTCTTCAAGTAGAGCTAAGAAGAGTTCTAGGGACTACTACTTAGAGCTATAAAAGTGAAGGACTTGGTCTACAAAGGTTGTAACCCTCTTCACTTAGTTTAGAACTTGCTTACATGCTTACAAACCCTAACTCTCGAATTCGATTCTAGGTTAGTGTAGCTTAGACCTCTAGATTTTTTAAAATTGCATACTTGATGCATGTGGAAACCTAGTAGAGGTGTTAAGACACACTTTCATTGAGAATTACTGATGGTTGGATCAGTAGTTTCTCAGATGGTCTTGAGCCACACTAACACGAATTATCAGGTTAGTATGGGTCTGATGTTAACCACCCCTAGACCCGGTATGGGATACTCTCAAATGAACAGACACAGACTGTGCGGATATTATCACGGTTAGGCTCAGTAGGGGTTCAGATGAGTTTGCTCGTCGGCCTACTTTTTGACAGGTACCTGGGTAGCCGTTACGTATAGCAAGTATCGCTGACGTGCTTATGGTTAAACCTACTGCCAGCGTACTGTCGAGTCTTTAGAATTCCACACAGTGGGTTTCCCTGGTTCAGGAGAAACGACATAAAGGTCATATGTTTATACGTGAAGGGTTCCGATTAATTACATGTACTAATTGCACAAGATTTAATCGTACGGATTATAATACTAGCAGGCTTAGGATTAAGCCGGTTTGTTAAATCAGATATTAATTTAATACTAGTATTATATTAGTAGTAATATTCTATCTCTTGTGTATTCGTATTTTGGTATGAATACGAGTATGTATATACGATAGGAAGTATTTTGTATTTATACAAAATACCTTCTAGAAGAGGACACCTCATTTATGTATTAACTATTTATTTTGATATTTGGAAATGAGGTGGAGGGTTATGTGGAAATTAAGCATGGTGTGAGGCATGGCCAAATGAATTTTTAATTCATTTAGTTTTACTATTGAAGTATGGTGCTCATTTTTAATTGTGAAAAAAATTTCACAAAACTAAAATGGTCATGAGTTTTTCACACAACCTCATTTCATTTTCTTTTGCTCATTCTCTCTCCTCTCTTCTTTCCCAACCCTTATCATTCTCATATGTTGAGAGCCATAGGGTTTTGAGATAGAAAAATTACTACTGAATATATCTACATCATCTAAGCAAACTAGATTAGCAAACTAGTTTGCTTAGTTGCTTCTTTTAGAAATGGGAGCTTGGATCAAGAACTTCAGGTGGATCATCTAAGATCGAGGAGGCCAACAACCAAGCTAGATCTAGGATCGAAAGGAGCTTAAGAAGAGGATCAAGAAGAATCGAAGGACATGAATCTCATAGGTATAAAATTCTATTATAGTAGAATAATTATCTATGTGGTTTTGCTTTTAGTGCTTATGGTAGTTCTTGGGTTATGATCTTTGTTGCATGCTTCAAAATCGTTTTTTGAAAATTCCACTTCTCTACAAACCCTATAGAGTGTGCAGCATAGACTTACATGGTATCAGAACCACTCCATAAGCCTTAGATTGCTCATTACGAAGTTAGAAATCCGTTATTTTTGTCGCGCACGAACTGCTGACAAAAACAATCCCAAAAATTAATGTTTTGACAAGTTTGCACACCCTGCGGGCTCACAGTTTGAACCAAGAAGCCGTGGGGCAGTGCTTGGGTACCCCGGGGAATTCCGGGGGGGGGACCAAAGGTCGGCCTACCCCTCAAGATCGCCCAGTGGTGGCCTTGGGGGTGGGGACCCAAGAGCACCCTATATAAGTGCTGTCCGGTCTGCCCAACCCTAGGGGCACCTCATGGTGGCCCCGGGTGGGTATCCCTTAGGCCCCCTAAACATACGTTAATTTTGTGTTCTTTGACCCCATGAAGATTCGGACGGGTTTTGAGTTCATTCAACTCCCGGATTGGCTTAAAACGGATGATTTTAGGACTTTAGTGGACTAGATTTTCATGTCTCGGAAAATTAGGAATGTTTGCTAATTTTGTGCGGAATCCTAACATCTTAGATTTCTTTACTTACTTTTGTGATGTGTATATGTGTTGTTAAACATCTTCTAATCGCTATATGTCGATTAGAAGGGGTTGCATATATCTTGTGATGTTTCTGTGTTGCGAATGGTTCGATAGATCGTTGTGTGAATTGCCCATTGTGAATTTAGATGTGAGATGTGAGTGAATTTTGTAATTCATGTAATAATTGATGTATATTCTTTTATTGGGGCATATCCGGGTTGAGTATGATGTCACCGGCTGTATATTATTTTTCATTTCTGCATTTAGGAATGACCCGCGGAGGAGTGCACAAGCTACCAGGTTCTAAAATTTAGTGGGTGGCCATCTCGAGGAGTCAAGACCCGGGTCATCCAATTCTAGGATTGGAGGGTAGCTTGCTGCATTCATAGGGGTCTAGGATAGTTCACACTCAGCTATTCACACGACCGTGGAGGATTGTATTTCATAGGTGGCTTGATGAAATGCAAAGTTCTTAGTTGATCTATTTTTCCATTCTCTATGATGTTGATATCTGTGATGTTTATTATGCCTGTGACGAATGGTGTTATATATATATATATATATTAATAAATGTTGTATATGTTTTACATCCGCGCTAGCCCTACCCTCGCTCTGCCGGTAGTTAAGTAACCTGACGGTGCATGACGGGGGCCCATAGTGAATGCAGTGGCATATACGTACATTCTATTTTCGTTGTTTTCTGGTGTGATAGGATTTAAATTGATTGGGCCGGATTAATCCTCGTTAATGCAAGATAATAAACCTAAAAATATGTTGTTGGAACAAATTGAAAAACCGCTTGGTTTTTTTCAGAACACTCATTTAAAAGGTGGAGCTTGAACTACACCTTTTCAAAGCAATCATTCCTACAATGATATCAAGTTTATTATGTTCAAGGTTTTCGCAAAAAGCAGCCGTAGCCCTATGTCATTTCAAATGGGTAGCACATCGTATTCATGCTATGTTTGTTGGCCTTCGTCAAAGCATAGTGAATGGTAGCGGTGTGTTACTTGTTTGTAGCATAGATAGATGCATTAGTTTAGGACAGACGTATAGTCATGTTGGCCTTCGTCAAGGGCGAGTACGGCGGGGGGGTCTAAATCAATCAGGATAATGACGGGAAGAAATTGACTTGCATCTTATAATTTGTTGGCCTTCGTCAAGGTCATAAAAGCTTGGGGGAAAAAATCATATCGGGAGTTTCAAACATAAAGGAAACTTGTAGATTTAGCATATCTTCTGAAGTATGGTGACTAGAGTGGCTTCCATCTAGGTCATCACACGATGATAGTTGGATCCCGATACCACTGATGAGTAGGATTACTCTTGGGAGATATTTTTTACTTCGCAATTGGCTAACCTATTAGGTGTTTAGAAATTGTTGATGGGGCTACGCTTCTGCGGAAACGAGGTTTATTTTAATTAGGTCCGTGCAAGAGCACGGGGAACCTCCTTTGGAGTACCAACATCCACCTAGCTAAACGGTTAGCGAACTTGTAAAGTGTAAATGATCCTGACTAATTCTCTTTTTAACGTTTGATGGAGAATTCGAGAAAACAGTGGGAATCATCGTTGTTAGATAAGATAATAAACCAATCTAATCTTGCCAGAGCATACGCTGAGTATTCTCTCTCTCTCTCTCTAGCAGCAACTATGATGGGACTTAAACTACTACTCGAAAAAAACACACTCACTGGGCCAAATTATAAAGATTGGCTGAGAAACGTCAATATTGCACTCACTTATAACAAAGTGCCATATATCCTCACCAGTACTGCCCCCCTGTCCCAAGGCCAGATTCTACAGTTGCGGACATCGAGGTCTGCAAAATGTGAGACCTGAATTGTGAAAAAGCTAGGTGCATAGTGCTAGCTGCAATGAATAATGATCTTCAGAAGTTGCACGAAAATATGGACATCAAATCCATATTTCTCCATTGCTAGGATTTGTATGGAGAGCGCTTTCATATCGTAAACTATGAGACCTCAAAGAAATTATTCCGGATGAGGTTAGCTATTGGATCACCTGTAGGAGAACACATCCTAAAGATGATCAGTTTAATTAAAGAACTCACAAACCTGAGATGCATGTTAAAGAATGAGTTATACATTGACTTGATTCTACAGTCTCTTCCTCACACCTTCTCTCAGTTTGTACTGAACTTTAACATGCACGGGATGGAAGAGGATCTTCTAAAGCTCTTCAACATATTGAGGGTAGCTGAGAGCTCATTGAAAAAGGAGAAGACACCCGTTCTTATTGTTGGGGAATCTTCCTCTTCTAAATCCAAATCAAAAGCTAAGGAGAAGAAGAAGAAGACCCCCAACATGCTGAAAGGAGGTGTTAAAAAAGGTACAAAGAACGAACAATTCGAGAAAAGTAAAAGCGGGAAAGAATGAGTGTTACTACGATCACAAGAAGGGGCACTGGAAGAAGAATTGCAAGGCTTTCAAAGCCAAAAGCAAGAACACGAAGCAAGCTGATACTTCGGCTTCGGGTGTGTTCATGATTGAAAGATGTTTTTCAATTAACTCTACATCATGGGTACTAGATACCGGTTCTGGTTCTCACATCTGTTATTCTTTGTAGGCACTAAGAAACCATAGAATGCTGAATGCAGGTGATATGACCCTCAGGATTGGCAACGGAGCAAACGTAGATACTATTACAGTAGGAGATTATCACCTAGATTTGACGAGTGGACACATTTTGGTGTTGTATAGTTGTTTTTGTGTACTAAGTATGTTGTGTAATATTATATCAGTATCTTTGCTGTCTAATGAAGGATGTAATTTTGCACTTGAAAGAAATGTCATGAATATTCACCTAACTCAAGAACTGATTGGGTCAAGTACACTGGATAACGGTATATACGTACTCAATCAACATCAAGTTTTCAACGTCTAAAACACACTCAAAAGAAAGGCTCCAGATTCAAACCAAGCTTTTATATGGGATTGTAGACTTGGTCGTATTAATAAAAAAAATTGACTAGGTTATATAAGGATCGATATTTGGATCCATTCAAATATACATCATATGCAACTTTTCAATCATGTATCGAAGGAAAGATGATCAGATCTCCATTCACAGGATACGAAGAAAGGGCCACTGAGCTCTTGGGGCTCATACACAGTGATGTATGTGGTCCGATATCTACACATGCACAAGGCGGTTACTCCTACTTCATCACTTTTACTGATGATTTCTCAAAGTATGGAAATGTATTCTTAATGAAACATAAATCTGAGACCTTTGAGAAATTCAAGGAGTATAAGAATGGAGTGCATAAACAAACAGGTAAAACAATCAAGATACTTCGATCTGATCAGGGTGGAGAATACTTAAGTCCCAGTTTCCTTGAATGCTTAAAAGAGAATGGAATTCTCTCTCAGCTTACTCCTCCATATACACCTCAACAAAACCGTGTATCAGAGAGAAGGAATCACACGCTACTCGATATGGTGCATTCCATGATGAGTAGTGCTGAGTTGCCACTTTCCTTTTGGGGGTTTGCACTAGAATCGGCTGCATACCTATTGAATAGGGTTCAAACTAAGTCTGTGCCTACTGTTTACCGCCAAAAATAGAGATGAACTGGGATAGATCGTCTTTCCCGAATTCAGGGATAAATGTTATTTGGATTTATCTGTCAACCTCTCCGAAAATGCCAAGTTGATTTATGGCACCGTATATCGAAGGTTTGGACAGATGCAGCCATTGTAGCAGACTTCATCAGATTCCTCCTCATTTGTGAGGGGTTTTTGATTATGGGGATGCTCTTCCCTGCAGGCCCAAGCCCCTGCAGTTAATTACGTTACCGTATTGCGATAACCACTTTCTCCTGCTTCGGAAGTTCACTTCGTGTCGTGATATGATTGTTTTATCTTGGGTTGCCCGTGGATTGTATACGGAGACTAATTTATTTCGTCGCCCGTAGGGCGCGGAATAGTCCAAATCCGTATATTTGAGATTTGGGTTTAGGTCAAGAATTTTGCTTGACGGGGTGTTGGTAGCTTTGTTTGCCAACGGGGATGACTTTAGAACGCAGATCTCACATTTGTGAGGTCCATCGATTCATGGGATATTTGGGTTTGATCTAAGGATCATTAACCATATTTGAGACTAAGATTGACTTATGAATAGTGAGCATATGGGCTCAACTGATCATTAGATCATATATGAATAGCCCATGAATAGTATACGGTAGTCATTATGGAGACAGCCCGCAGGGCAAAACATATTAATTTAAGGACGTCGCGGTCCAATATTCCCAGTTTGGGACGAATGTTAGTTTAAGGACATTTCAGTCCATTATCGCCATGTTTGAGGCAAAATTTATGTTTGAGGACTTTTCGGTCTAACATCGCCATGTTTGAGGCGACGCGCCGTGTTTAAGGCGACGCACTAGTTTAGGGACGTTTCGGTCCATTATCCATCTTACACGCACGTGTATTTGTTATGTGACAGAATGAACGATGGTGATATGGAATGCGCCCAATTTAGGGTGTGATCCGATTTGAGGTGTGAACGTCGGTTTGGAAGTGCATCAATGTGGGATGTATCATTCCCTGTCTTGATAAAATTTTACATCAAGTTAGTATGAGGAGTTGTTGTTGGTTGTCAGGAACCGCCACCTTTTTGATGACGTTGAGGATTTACAACGACATATATCAGAGGTGTGAAGAGATGTACCCTTAAACCAAATCCCGTATTTGAGGGAAAGGGGGGTGATGGACCTAAGAATCGTTAGTCATATTTGAGACTAAGATTTTCTTAGGAGGGATGAAGATCGGTTTGGATATCACAAACATAAGCTTAGCCAATTTGGGCTACAATTCGGCTTTGGTTTTTGAACTTAGGTTATATGTTCTTTTAGTTCAAAAATGTTTTGTTTGGTTTAAGGACCATTAATCTAGTTTGAGATTAAGATCAACTTAAACATATGAGCGTTTGGGCTCAATTTATTTTTAACTATGAATACGTTAGTCTTATTTAAGACTAAGATCAACTTAGCAGCATTTAAGGATCGTCAAATTTTAGTTGAGATCCAACAACAGAGCATTTGGGCTTAGTTTCAATTGACTCCAGAGGGACATAGCCAAGTTGGGCTTGGTTTAGGTTTCTTTAACACCCAGCAGTGCTAAGCACTCAATTTCCTAAAACGCTCACGTGTATATCAAGTGAGGCGCTATAATAGTGCTAAGCACTAGTCTTTTGTGGCGCTGCACTAGTGCTAAGCATTAACTCTTCTATTCTCTGGCGCTCACGTGCATTTCACGTGAGGCGCTCCAATAGTGCTAAGCACTAAATTTTCCCGGCGCTCACGTGTGTTTCACGTGATGCGCTATATAACTTGGCCTTGAGCGCTCACGTGCTTTTCACGTGATGCGCTATATAACTTGGCCTTGAGCGCTCACGTGCTTTTCACGTGAAGCGCTGCGTTCTTTTGGAGATTTAATCTCTGTTGATATTTTTAGAGAACTTAAATCGCTGTTAATGGTATTTTGACCATTAATGATCGTCAAGGTCATTATTTTGAGGATCTAGGGTCATGTTCTTTAAGAACTAAGTTCTTGATTTGGAGGAACTAGGTTCCTGAAGTATTATGAACTCCATTTTCTTCATGTTTATCCATGTTCTTCCTTGAATCTTTGATTCTCAAGAACAAGATCTTCCCGATGAGAATTAAATTCTCAACTTGTGGGAGACTTGTCTTGTGGATCTCAGATCCAGAGAAAAAACTAAGTTCTTTGAGAAGGGTTAAACCCTTAGATATGGTATGTTAGGTAAAGAAGATATTTTGATCTCTTCTTTTTTCTTACCTAGGGTTTTTTTAGGAGGGAGGTCTTCTTCTTTGAGAGAATTAAATTCTCTGTTATTTTGAGAGCTTTCTGTATTTTTACAGAAGCTTATGGTGGTCTTCTCTTTTTTTTGGGTCCTCCTCCTCTCTTCCTTTTTTTCCCATCTCTTTGCTCCTATTTATAGGAAAAAGAAAAGAATCAACTTGTTCAGAAAATCTCTCATTGAGAGATCATGATTGATTTTATAATCAATAAAAACGATCTTTTAGATCAATCGGTGAATTTTATTCACCGTTGGATTTTTAATCCAAAGGCTCTCTGTTTAACAAAGAAGATTTCTTGTTTGTTTAAAAAGATTAAGAAATATTTTCCTAAGATAGAATTTTATTCCATCAAATGCTAGATGGGTTATTTTATAATCACCGTTGGATTTTTGATCCAAGAGTTCTTTGTTTAACGGAAAAGATCTTTCTAGTTTGAGAAAGACCAGGGAAATATTTCCCACATAGAATTTAATTCTATCAGATAGTTTAATTGGTGATATTTTATCACCATTAGATTTTAAATCCATGATTCTCTATTAGAAAAAGATCTTTCCATATTAGAAAGATCAGGGAAAAATATTTCCCAGATAGAATTTAATTCTATTACATAAAATTTAATTCTATTAGATGGTAGCATTTTAAATTGGGGCGCTCATATACTTTGCATGTGATCGCTGCCAAAAAATACGGTAAGAGAACTCACATGTTTAACACATGACCCATAGTGTGGATTTTAGCTTGTTTACTTTCAGCGCTCATATGCAAAGCATATGAGCGCTCACGTGTTTAACACCTGAGATCTGTTTAGCCTTTGGTTATTTATGTTCAGCGCTCATATACTTTGCATATGAGTGCTCACGTGTTTAACACGTGAGGCCAGTTTGGCCTTTTTGTTATTTACTTTCAGCGCTTATATGCTTTGTATATAAATGCTCACGTGTTTAACTCATGAGGCCAGTTTGACCCTTAGTTATTTGTGTTCAGCACTCATATGCTTTGCATATGAGCGCTCATGTGTTTAACTCGTGATGCTAGTTTATCCTTTAGGTTTATTTTATTCAGCGCTCATATGCTTTGCATATAAGCGCCCTTATGTTTAACACGTGTTGCCAAACTATGAAGATTCTTTTCCTCTTTCTTATCTCCCTTTTTTATAAGGGAACAAGTAGCTCATAGCCAAAAAATTTGGCGGGAACAAATGCTCCCCACTATTTTGCCCACGTAAGTTTGTACATGGGTGAAGTAGTGCAAAGTTATGCCTGGCCATAGAATTGATGGCTTAGGAGACAAGTTTATGGTCCTTGTAGCCTAAGACTTTTTTCATCTTCATGAGCCGTAAAGGTCTCGAGAAGGTTTTTCTCCCTATGAGTCTTGAGTATCTCATAGGCATATATTCTCCCTCGAAATCGTGAGGATATCTAAGTGTTCATCGCCTTCGTGAGTCGTAAGGATCTCACTCGGGTATTTTCTCCTTACGCGTCATGAAGACCCGTAAGTAGCTTCTTTATTTCATTGGCATATAACTTTGGCGAATGTGGCCTGTAGATGGTATACAAGAGTCAATCTTAACCTCCTTGTAGGGCAGCGATGGCTTAGAAAATAGGTTTAGATCTGTCGCCTAAGACTTTTCAACTTATGAACCATGAGGGTCTCATAAAGGCTTTTCTCCCTACGAGTCGAGAAGATCTCATAAGTGTATTTTCTCCTTAGAAGTCGTGAGGACTCCTAAGTGTGTTTTCTCTTGAGAGTCGTAAGGATCTCACAAGAGAATTTTCCCCTTACGAGTCAAGAGGACTCGCAAGTGGTTTCTCCTCGTCGTCGGTATGTGATTTTAGAGAATGTGGCGTGTGGATAGTGTAAAAGAGTCAATTTGGACCTACTTGTAGGGCCACAATGCTTAGGAAACAGGTCGATATCCCGTCGCCTAAGGCTTTTCACCTTCATGAGCCGTGGGGGTTTCATAAAGATGTTTTTCCCTATGAGTCGAGATGAGTCAAGAGGATCCCGCAGGTGTATCTTAACGTGAAATATAGATAACCTCTATTCTTTATGACAGAGGTTTGTTAGGTTTGTAGTACTAAGGTTTTAGTCCATGGTACTGTCGCATTGACTGATGTATTTCTCGATATGAAGTCTTTAAGCTGCTGTTCGAGCAGCCCCGTGACTGTTGTGTCTTTGATCCCTTCTAAGGCTGGACAAGACGTCTTCAAGTAATCTTCTTAGCTTATATTACCGTTGGAAGAGCAAGCGTTAGGAATTTGCCATGACGCTTTTTACTTAAGGTTATGCTCAATTTGGAGCCCCGGTGAGTCATAACCACTCCGCTCTGGTGTGGGATGATCTCTAATAGTCTTTTTGGCTTTATATGAGTTGCCGTCGAAACCCGAAGCTGGGAATATGTCGTCGCTTCATTTTTGTATTGACGATGTCGTGCCGTTTTTTTTGCTGAAGTAGGGTAGACATCTGTAAGACCTCTATGCTGTATGTATTACAATTGAAGTTCGGAGCTAGGAATATGACATTGCTCCAATTTCATTTGATAGTTGCGTCCGCATCCTGCTGAAATGAGGGGGGACATCGAGATAGTCTTTGGGTTGTATATGAACCGTCAAGACTTGGTGTCACGCCCCGCTTCCCAGAGTACGCTAGATTGGGCACGTGACATAGCCAACCATGCTACCTGTAGGTAGGAAGTATCCATCCACAGTCACATTACGGCTGTAGAGATATCAAGAACAAGATAAAACTATCTAAAACATGTCCATAATCCAGAATAACAGGAGTGAATAATAAATAAATGCGGAAGCAAATGATCCAATACAAATAACTGAAAAGTGTGTCCCATAATGCGGGCTCACATCAGGAAATAAATGCAGGAAATAAAACTAACTACTACTGAACTCACAGCTCAGCCTGCTGGCTGAAGTACTCCTGCTCGGACTGCAACAGCGGTACGGAATCTGGGCC
Organism: Agapanthus africanus; assembly: GCA_030015575.1. Lineage (NCBI taxonomy): Eukaryota > Viridiplantae > Streptophyta > Magnoliopsida > Asparagales > Amaryllidaceae > Agapanthus > Agapanthus africanus. The sequence continues at coordinate 669,391,424 of CM057342.1, read as the reverse complement.
ATGCAAAACCCAGACGTCAGCGCGTCATGTCATCAAGTAATATAATATGAACAGTGTAGCAAGCAATGTAATATAAACATGAATACAGCAAGAATAACAATAATATGAATCATACCAGTACAGGGTAGCGTGCAGTGGGTAAACTAAACTGTTCTATCAGGTTTTTTATTCTAAAGTCTTTGAAATCAATTGATGAATCATCGATGTAACTCAATAGTATCCCGTACATACCCGGGACCACGGCCACAATATTCTCGGCTGCAGCCGAGACATGCCGCTAGGCACAAAACAGGAATGTGTACACTCGATAGTATCCCGTACATACCCGGGACCACGGCTACAATATTCTCGGCCGAAACCGAGACATGCCGCTAAGCACAAAACAAGAATGTGTACACTCAGAACAGGTAGTGAACTGTCGAGTTACAAGTCAGGTTTCACCTTTGATTTCCCCATACCCCCAAGTTATATATATCAAGTCAGGTATTCAGTAGTTAAGAACTAATGCCAACACAGGATCAGGTAAAAGCAGGTTTGTCTGGATAGACAACAGGAACGGTCCATGAGGACTACATGTTATGTTTGTTGGCATTAGACACAAGATCAGGTAACAGGTAAAGCCATGGTACATCAGGTCCAGCCAGGTAATGTATAAAGGTGTCATGTCATGTCAAGAGTGTATGGTACCATGTCATGTCAAGTAGGAAGTGTAACAGGTCATGTCAGGAAGCACAAGATGTCATGTGGGTGCTCATAATCAAACTAACATAAGCATGTGTATAAATAAACAAGTATAAGTACTATCAGAACAATAAACTGGAACATGTAATATGATATGCAAATAGATATAATTTCAAGAATATGGATGCACAGTTATCGATTAGGGTTACATTTATAGTTCCAATATTAATTACGATGCAATTTATTAAATATGGAGTGTTAATATCACATTATTATGTAGTAATGTGATCTATGGATGCAATTATATGTATCTTAAATGTGATGGATGCAAACGGGTATCCGAAAAGTTATAAAACTATAAAAATGGTAACGTGGGATGTACAACTAAGCAATATGCGATATAAATATTGATATAATAATATTAATATGGATAGCATATTCAGAGCGATTAATAACTATAAAAGTGGTATTGATTAACCATGCACAAGAAGGTTCCGTTCAGAAATTCAGCGTCACCCTAATTTGTAAAATAGCTTAAAAATAACAAACGTTCTCCAAAAGGGACGTGTCTTATACCAAAACAAAGATAATTCAATAAGGTTTTCAGTTTTATAAGTATAAGCATCTCAGGTTGTCCCTACAAAAAGTTATGAATATTCGAAGTTGAAAGTTTGCTGCTGGAATTTCCCTGGACAGCAGTTTGGAGACATTTTCATTTGCATTTTACGTTATTTAAACAATTTATTTTGCCAGTAAATATTTCATAGAGTTATATTATTCTGAGTTATCTTCGTAACGAACTAAAGAACGTATACTAATGATTTTTCTATGATTTATAATGAATTTTATAAGATAAGGTGTACAGTAAATTTCAGATTTGTCATATCCGATTTTTCAACGATGTTTCATGTGTAAACTATAAGATTTTCAAATGTATAACATTATAAAATAAAGATTATAAACTAATTAAAGATAATAATAATAAATATTACGACGATATATATTTTAAATGATATGGTTGCAGTATAATGTAATCTAGTATGTCACAAGATAAGTTTTCATGATCTAGATTTAATATGATATAAACGGATGCAAACGGAACATCGAAACGTTATAAAATTAAACATGGGGCACTAGATTTAAAATATAGGTAAGGTATTTATTTAAATAGGTATAAAATGAATTATATAGCATGTAGCAAGATAAACTTGCCTCGATAGGTCGCGAATCGGGAAAACGGAACGTTAACCGTCGGCGGGGAAAACTCGCGACGGGCGCACGGTTCACGGAATGAACCCAAACGATGAACAAAGGAACCACACGGGTCGGGGTACCTCGCTGGAACGTCGAGAAGCGTCACCGGCATGACGGAATTCCGGCAACAAAAGAACAGTTAAAAAAAATGAGTACCACATTATGCTCAAACAGTAACTGAAAATAGTAGTATTGGGCTCGGGTGTTACATTATACCCAACTACAAAAGAATTTCGTCCTCGAAAAGTAGGATTTTGCCGTGACTCCATTTTTGCTTTTACCCTTGGGTCTTTTGTTGACGTTGCATCTGCATCCTGCTGGCATAAGAAGCATGTCGAGCTGGAGTTAGGATTTTGCCGTCACTCCTTTTTAATTTGGCTCCTTGGAGTCTTTGTTGACGTCGCATCTGCACCGAAAAGGAACATCAAGCTGGAGCTGGGATTTTGCCATTACTCCTTTTTTGTTTGACCCTTGGGTCTTTGATGACGTCGTGTCTGCACTGAGAATGAACGCCAGGCTGATCTCTAGGCTATAGATGTTGCCATCGAGATCTGGAGCTAAGGATATACCGTTGCTCCACTTTATTTTGGTGATGTCATGCCGATTCTTTGCTGAAGTTAGGTAAACATCCAATGACCTTTATGTTGTATGTATCGCCATCGAGTTTCGGAGATAGGAATATGCCATTGCTCTAATTTCATTTGACAGTTACGCCCGCACCCTACTGGAATGAAGAGAACGTCGAGTTGGAGATATGATTTTTGCCATCACTCCACTTTTTTTTGTTGATGTTGCGTCTGTATCGAGAAAGAAACTCGAGTTGGAGGTGGGATTTTGCCATTACTCTTTTTTTATTTGGCTTCTTAGAGCTTTGTTGACATCATGTCGGCACCCTATTTGAATGAGAAAAATATCAAGCTGATCTCTAGGTTGTATATGAACCGTCGAGATCTGGCTCTCCCTTTAACGAAGCTTGGTGGGAAAATATGGTTTCCTTTCTTTCATTTGTACCCATTGATTGTATACAAGAGCTAATATGGACCAACTTGCAGGGCAAAAAAGTTTCGTTTTCATTTTTTTATTTCTTTCCGCGATGCTCTATCTTTTCAAATTTTATGTCGTGAAGATCGCGATTGCCCAATCATTTCATTATTTTTTTTATTTTTACCCGTTGGTTTTTATTGCGATTTGCCCAAACATTTCGGCTGTTTCATATGCATATTTTTTTGCTCACAGATTTTTATTGCGAGTTGCCCCATCATTTCGGCTATTTCATATGCATTTTTTTGACTCGCTGAGTTTTATTACGAGTCAGGGACTTGAGATCTGTTACCAATCTTGGCATCAATATCGCTGGGACTGGAATATTGTTAGGAGCGAATCATCATTTGCCATTAGAGGACTTGAAGTTTGACACCTTTTTAGGCATCATCATCGCTACTACTGGAATGTTGCCAGGAGCGAATCATCATTTGCCTTTATCGATTTGAACAAAGATGGCTTAGCAAACAGGGTTAGGATCCTGTCCACTAAACCTTTTGACTTTATGAACCGTAAGGGTCTCATAAAGGTATTTCTCTCTACGAGTCGAGAGGATCTCATAGGTGTATATTCTCCTTAGAAGTCGTGAGAACTTCTAAGTGGTATTTTCCCTTGCAAGTCGTAAGGATCTTAGAAGACTGTTTTCTCCTTATAAGTCGAGAGGACTTACAAGTGTCCTTCACCATAAGGGATATTTCCCGCCATTGGTGGAACTTGGTGTCACGCCCCGCTTTCGGGTATACGGTGAAGGGGACGCGACGAGGCCGCTACGTATTTACTATGAAGTAAATACGCTAAGCGTATCTAAGCAATATAAAAATAAATGCACAAGAGACAAGATATAATAAAACAACAACTTTATTTATTCACATTCTTTCTGCACAATGCATGGAAAAGTAAATACAACTGAATGAAAGCAATGCCTAAACAATGGCACAACAGAAAAGGAAAAGTACTGAAATAAAAGTGTACAATGAACTAAAGTTCTGGGTTTTCAATGAAGTGGTCCAATTCTTCACTAGTGGGCTCGATCTCTGGAGTGTCCAGATCACCTAACGGCATTCAAAGAAGAAAGAAAGAGAATGTCGTCAGCGAACAAACCGCTCGGTAAGTCCTAAAGATAAAGGGGAAATAGAATAGACAGAAAGAGAAGGTGGCTTTTAAAGTTGTATTATATTGTTATACTGTTGTATTCATTAACGCTGTTGTTTGTAGCTTGGTACAGAAGGATACCAGTGTATACGAGAGGAGTCTCTATATGCTAGAGATTAGGGCAAATGGAATGTACAAGGCTCCATTGATAATACCACGGAACAACGGCATGGATGTAATTACGTCTTAATCTTGCAGTCTCGTGCCACTTTTAACACCTTCCGTACCAATCTACCTCTTAAACCCCGAGAAGTATTGTATTGTATTGTTTGTGTTGTATTGTAACTTGTATTGTCTTGTATATATATTGTATAATTGGATGACTTGCCGAAACCATGATATCAGTAAATGGATTTAACTGGAGAATCATGGATGTAACTGAAGAATCATGTAAATGGAAGTATATCCATGGTTCGGTTCAGTCAATATAGATTTGAATGGATTCATGTTGAATTGTAATATTGTAGATTGCAGATTATAGATTGTAGATTGTAGATTGTACTTGAATCATATTCAAGTCAATTTATTATAATAAGACTCAATCCGTCAGAACAATTAGAAAATAAATTGAAGTCCTGATTATTTTGATATTATCGGTAACCGCTGCACATGGGCGGCATGATTTGTATCTTTTTCAAAGACGATTACCGTATTGATAACACCGTTGTTAAGTTGTCTATCTTAAATAGGCAAGCACCCACTTCTCCGGCTCCCCGAGTGTAACGACCATATTTTCTAATACCTAATATTTTATCTATATTTCTACTATCAAATAATTATTTACGTGTTTATTTTATATAATAATAATTTTTAAAAGTAGTGTTAATAATTTTTAAAGCAGTAAATATGATTAAAGGAAATTTCTAAAATTTATTTATTATTTTTATAGGCTTAAAATGTTTTAGAAAGATTTTATAATACCTTAAAATAATCTACATATTTTTAATATCAATTAAAATAATTAATTCGTAATTTAAAAATATTTTAAAGATTAACTAGATATTATATAATTATTATAACTAGTTAACAAGTTAGAAATAAATATACTAATTGTTTTTAGCCCAAAACTATTTTTATATTAAATATAATAATAAAATATATTTTCTGGATTTTTTCCATAATTTTCCCGTATTTTTTACTATTTTTAACAAATTTTTCAAAGCCAAATCAATATTTTAAATAATCTGCTATTTTATTTATTTTTATTTTAAATTTTTAAAAGCTTTTTTAAGCTGGACCGTTGGATCCAAGATCCAACGGCCCAGAGCACCCTGGCGGTGCCCACGTGGCGATCCGCACCTACGGCCACGGACCAATCGCGTGGCGACGCGTGGCAAGGCGCGGATGGATGGGCGGCGTGATCTCAGCCGTTGGATCTCAATCCAACGGCTGATATAAAGGGCGGCGGCGGCTAATGATTGCGTGAATGATTCGTAATCATTGGGGCGCAGATTTTGAGGATTTTTTTAACAGATTTTTGGATTTTCTTGTTATTTTTGAACGCTATAAATAGGCACCTTCAAACCTCATTTTCTCACAACTCAGAACTCCAAAAATTCTGAAAAAAATACCGGTGCCTTCGTATCGACGACGCCGACGGTACGGCTCCATCCAATTGCAGAGGAAAAATCGGGACGCGGAGTTATTGAGGATTTAGTACGAGACTACGTTTTCAGCTATTCTGCTTTCCGACTCAAACAAAAGGTAGGATCCGCCTCTCTCTCCTTTTCCTGTCACCTTCTTCTATCTAAATTCCAACTTCTAATCATCAACCCACATTTAAAATGTTGTTATTATAATTGCGCATATCATTTTTCCTTGTACCCTTAATCATGATAATGTTAACCCATATTTTTAAAACGGTGTTTAAATTTCATCTGTACACAATTATATTGCATATCCATAATACCTAGAATTTGATGTAACCCATGAATTGTCATTTCACCTCTGACATACCCACACTATAAAAATGATCTCAAAGTAGGTTACTTCCACAAGATACCCTCGTTTAACTATTATATTTTAAATATATGTAAAATGAATATTTTAGATATATTTTACTTACAAATATTTTTAAACCCCCTCAACTTTTTAAGAAAGAAAATATTATTTACATAACGATATATTTTCAAAAGGGAATATTTAGTATCTTTTAAAAGGTAATTTTTTAAAACCAATCTAAAATAAAGGAAAGGTTGTAGGCATCAATCGTTTATCTAAACCAGACTTTGTGCTGTCTAGGCAAGTGTGTCTAAGGCTAGTGGTTATTAATTAGGCCCACTATTTACGTAGTGGAGTACCTTCCCACTTACCTGGCACTTACCTAGCCACAATTGGCGGTGAAGAGGCGATTTGAGGACCTCATAACTTGTCCTTTTGGAATATTAGGAACAGTCTAGATTTTTCAAATAAAAACCCCATTTTAAAGGATTTTCAAATAAACATCACAACCTTGTATCAAAAGGATATTTTCTGTAAAACCTTATTCTTTTCCAAAATAATAAATATCCCAAATATCATGATTTTTCTTAGAAGTAATAAACGATATTTAAACCTTATTTTAACTAAGCTTCTTCCGAAGAACACGAAGTACTTTACAAATTCTAGAAAAAAAACGAGTGGTTGTGGAAGGCCATATTAAATGAGATCAAATACTCTTTCTAAAATTCCAGTTTATGACAACATGATATATACAAAACATGATACGGTTAGGGTTAGAATGCGCGGACCTAGGTATGGAATACTTTATGAAGATCCCGATATTTCGGGTGAACAGTCCAAAGTGTGGACGACTATACAAATATGAAGATCCCGATATTTCGGGTGAACAGTCCAAAGTGTGGACGACTATACAAATATGAAGATCCCGATATTTCGGGTGAACAGTCCAAAATGTGGACGACTATACAATGTGGAAATTCCATGCCTAGAAGTATACGCACTAACTCTAATTCGTCTAAACCTTTATACTGAACCACGGGGATGGGTAGTTTGATTAGGCAAGGATAATTCGGAACTCGGATTCCCCTACTACTCGATCATGATCCCGGGAAGTGAAACGGTACATTTCACTTCCCCAGTTGTTGTTCCGTGGCCACAACGGAATAATCTCGAGTATCCGGACCCTTGTTTAACAAACTAATACAAACTATTACCTTCATCTACACATAACTTACAACATACATAACCTACTCACATTCACATATCCAATTTGTACATAACCTCATACCTTTATACACATGTACATCATATTCATTATACACACCTGTTCGTTTCTATTCCTTTACTATCTTATGAGGCAATCCTACCCGAGTATAACTCGCTGACGGACTTTCCTTTTTCCTCCTCTATCTTTGGAATGTCCGTCAGATAAGAATGAGTATTACATCGAAGATCAAGGTGTGAAGCCAACTATGAAGATTAAGCAGACAGGACGATGGAATATTAGATAGTTTTAATTTTTTGTTGCCCACATGTTTAGGGCTTTTTGTTTCTCCTTTGATGTAAATAAACTACTTAGTTTATTTTACTTTCTCCTTTGGGATGTAATAAAGTTTGGTTAATGGAAATAAAATGCCTTTCGCTTTTATTATTTTTGTTTTGGTACACATCCTGCATATTAATTATTTATACGCTTAACGTATCTGTATTGAATAGACCACCTTCAATACAGTTAGGTTGCGGACCTTGCCATGTCTTCCTTCTCCTTCTTTTGGGAAGCGGGGTGTGACACCGAGGCTCAAGAGATTGGTCCCTCTTAAACTTATGTTTACTAGGGTCCTTAGGGTAATTTATAGAACTTGAGGGGGTTTTATGTAAAAATACTTTTGTATAATTTTCAAAATACTCCCAAAGTATTTAGTTATCGTCTTTAGAGTTATCATGAATATAGATTTTATAATTGTGATATTTCTAGTGAAAATATCCTAAATTCATAATAAAGGGTATTTATTTGTAATATTGACTTGTATGGAATTCATAGTATATTAATGTATAGCGATTCTTGTGATTTTTGAAAAGAGTTGGAATATTTATATTATTTCAAAATAGATATTTTAATGTTACATATATACATAATTATATAAAAATAATTTTAATATATATATTATATTTCTAAAAATCTCATTTTCTTAAGATGTCGTATTTTAAATCTCTCGAGACCGAATGCTCCTTGCGGAGGTCTGCATCTCGCACTACTAAGCCCAGGAATGTGCGATAATCCGCACCATCCCAGTCGGGTTCCCCAAAATGGTTGTAGCGGCGATTTGCAAATATTTGTATAAAATACTAATATTTTAGAAAACGGTTTTAATAGCAATGGTATTTATTTGAAATGTTTCATTTTCCCGTATTCTATGTTCCCGAAAGGTATTGTGCTATATTGCATATGAGTGTGTGAGGAGATAGGTCATTACCTTGTGATCTACTTAAAGGTATAGCAAGTTTGTGATATTTAAATGTCGAAAATGAAACTATATGGTATTTTAATGAAAAAATATGGTAAAATGGAAATAGCAATTTCTTTTGATATGGAACTTGTTCAATATGATTAGTTAGTATTTATTAGTCAACATGTAATGGTTTAACAAGATTGTATTAAAGAAAAAGTGAGATTTTAGGAAGAACCGAATCGGAAATCGGATTTGCTCCGATTCCGTCGGGTTTAAGAATTTCGTATTTTCAGAAAGAGTAGAGAAGGGGGAAGGTGGGACTTATGGGTTTAGCTTAAAGAGGATAGGGAGAGGGAGTGGACGTAGTTTCCGGTGCGCCGTTTCGTCGCCGGGAACTCCTAGGGTTGTCGCCGGAAAATTCGCCGGAGCTTCTCCTCTTTGTTCATTTCAAATGCACACTAGGGTTTCTAGAAATTTTTTAAGAGTTTGCTCAGAATTTTGGGGTGATAGGATAGTGTTTAGGGGTTGTATTTATAGGGTTAGGCTAGGGTTAGGGTAGATGAAAAGTTAAAATGAAAAAATGTGATAAATTGTATTAAAATGTAATAAAAATAGAGTAAATAGGGTATTAAACAGTCTCTGCTACTGGTCTAAAGTTTTAAAGTGTGCAGGTGTACAGGGGAATCCAAGAGGCACAACATTGATGTTTACGACTCGGCGGTCCGGCCGAGTCCGGCCGGCGGCAGCGGCCCGAGTTGGCCGGTCCGTCGGCCGATTCGGCTTAGTCCGGCCGAGTCAGGTGGCCGGAGCTCTCGCCGTCGCTTCATAGTCCCCTGGTACAGTTAGGTTTTCTAGTGTAGTGGGGTTTTTGTGAGTTATGCATGTGTAAACTCTTGGTATTCTAAAAATTCAAAATAAAACAATATTAAAAATAATGTGGGGTATGGGATTTAAACTCTGGTGGCTTGGTTCAGTAGTGCAAGGTATTACCAATTAGCTACAAGCTCTTTCTTGCTATTAAAAAGCAAAACAAACTTATATCTTGTGCTCAGGCAAAAGTACCCCTTTCTTTAAATTTTGAAAAATTTGCACAGAAAGTTGTACAGGAAATTTGGGGTTGTTACATTCTACGCTCCTTAAAAATATTTCATCCTCGAAATTTGTAAAAGGAAAGTGTAACAAATTCAAGGAAAGTTTGGTGATAGAACTGTTAGTTATATGTATGCCCTAGAGGCCATTACTGTACATTGGATGTATATTGTAGTGGATGCTGGGACATATATAGGTAGGACTTTCTTGCTCGACATGATAGTACGCTATCTGGTTGCACTTTATCTTAACATGTATACTTTCTGTCTCTCTGATTACATGTTGATAAAGCCCTTAGGATGTGTACTCGACTTCCAGGACTATGATGTAGATCATACTAGTGGGGCCTGGGTAGTCCATGAGTACATCCTTGAAATGTTCCTAGTCGAGGGAATATCGAGACGGGGCATCGATATTCCAGAGTAGACTAGCGCATATCTTCTCGACCCATGCGATGGACGATGGATGATCCCATATCCATTGGTGTTTGACATCGAAGATGGTATGCGGGTGCTCAGTGGAGACTGGGTACACTGAACGGACTCGCCGAGAACTCCCAGATGGTATTATACCTCACGTCAGATGGCAGTTCTCTGGTGACACTGGTACAGCTTAGTCTGTTGACCCGAGATCGTCATAGAGTCTTGTGTGTCTCCCACTGTGCTTTGATTTCCACCCTACCACGGCTCTACTGAGTCGTGCAAACAGGTGGTTTTTGGGTACAGTCCCGATTCACATGGAGGCAATGAGCGATAGGAGGGGATTCGTCTCTCCCGGTATTGGGGGTTGATGTTGTGCTATGCTCGACTGGCCATAACAAGAAATCCCTGGCCAGGGTTGCAGTGATATACTGGTAAGAGTTATCAGTAGTTTCACGAATGTTATGGACCTCAAGTCGGCATGACTTATCGAGCTATTGGGGTCTGACGTTTACCACCCCTAGGCGAGATATGCGACATATCAGACGAACTGACCGGACTGTACGGTAAGTGTTACTGGTTGGATTCGCAGGAGTGTGAGCGGGCTTGCTCGTCGATCTTCTGATCGCTCAATACCCGGGTGGCCGTTACGTTTAGCAGACCGCTTGCGGCTTGTGGGTGTTTGATATGATCATCATCCGCTGCCGGCGTATTGACGAGTCTTTAGAGTCCTACACAGAGGTTTCCTGGCTCAAGCGAAACGAAATAGGAGCGCATATGAGATATGTGCGGGACCGAGAATAATGCGTGTATGTGATACCGTATTTCATTCTCGCAATGAATGTGTGTCGAATGGTTGTATGCGATATAACCTAGTTATCGAATCAAGGATTGATTCGATAAGCCGATACATTGGATACTAGCCGGTTATATGCGATATGACCGGATCATTGGATCAAGTGTTGATTTAATGATTGAATGTATAATTATATATTTGATATATTACTTTGCATTAACTAGTATTGGTTCACTTTAAATGGATTTACTCACTTGGTTTGTGCACATTGTATATGTGATATATTTTGTGCACATGATTGTATCATGTTTGATGATACATGCAAGCTAGGGTTAGTGTAAAGAATTAGACCATGGTTAGGTTTATGATTAGGGTTTTCTTTTTATTTACTTATTCATTTATTTATTGTTTTTGTTTATTTTGGAAAATGATAAAGATAATGAGAAAAAGAATGGTTGCTTGTTTTGTTTTTTAGTTGAAGTTTCTTGAAACTTTGACCAAGTCACCATTCTTATCTCATCCTTTAACCTAACCATTCAAGTTAACCATGGTCCATTCTCTACAACTAACCAAGGGTTAGTAAATGATAAGGATTGATTTATTTATCATTTACAAAACACTTATCATAATTTTTATCATCTTCTTCCTCTTCTTCTTCTTCATGAAGATACCTTCCTCCATCAATGGTGATTGATGCAAATGAGTGAGAAATCCAATTCTAAAGTCTACCCACTTCCTATTTTCTCATCCTCTACCTCTTGCCAAGTAGTAGAGTGTGTTTTCTTCACAAGTTTTCAAGACTTGGTGAAGGTGGAGCTCGATCTAGTGATGCTTCGACGTAGATCATCTTCGGCACGTCGTCGACGACCTAGGCCGTCCATTCTCCGATGAAGCCGACGCTAGAGCCCGGATTCGATTTGGACAGCGGAGAGGACTTCATTGCGGAGCCGTGGAGGTGGAGCACCGGATCTACAAAGGTTGTATTTCCGTATTCTTTAGTTAAGTGTTAACTAGTTTACTTTTCGTCTAGAAATCTAGCCAACGATCCGTACACTAGGATTTCTCGGCACCATAATTTTTGAAATTGGCATGGTTGATGCCTTGTGAGACCTCTTGAGAGTGCCTAGGAACCCTACAGTGGTATCAGAGCCTAGCTAGAGCCTTAGGCGAAGTCCCGACGGAATCAGAAGTCCGATCGACCCAAAACCACGACTTTGAATATGCTCTCTGTACATTTTCTAATTTCGAGTTTTTTTCAAAATTAAAAATATGCAGAAAAATCAGCAGGTAATCCTAAGACTTACTGTGATATTCGAGGGCTTGATTCCACAAAGGCGGCGCGGATCCGCGGCTCTACAGTAGGCTCATGCGGCGGATCCGCGGCTCTTTTGTCGCTTTGTGCAGCCAATTTTGCACAGTAGTTCTTAACTTTCTGTGTTGGTTTTCCTGGGGATTTTTAATAATTTTTCCAGAGTTGCATTTTCTGGGTTGTATTGGGAACTCGGTGTATCGATCGGATTGTCTAATTTTGTCGGTGTGTTTTTCCGGATAAATCTTAGAATATGTTAAAAAGTTCGACCGGATATAAATACCCACTTTTTCTCCTGCCGGGAAATTTCCAATTGTTGGATTTTTCCGTAGTTTAACGACGTTCTAAGTAGTGCAAGTAACGCGATGGACCCTCTAGAAGACAACAAACCTTAACTCGATTATGTGACCGTCTTGAACTGCCCTTTGAACCTTCGGGTTTGGGGCAGTACGGCGTGCCACATGTGAGGCGTTGGCTTGACCCTTCTACGGCTGGACCGTTGCTACTGAGGCACGAACTGAATGTTGTTAGACTTATTTCATGTGTTGAGCTGTATCGGGAAAACTTGGGTGTTCGATTGTTCGATCGAAAAGTTTAGCATTTTCTATTTATCCGGAATGTGATACAATAATTGGAATTCGCAAATAGTTATGAGATAACGGAATGAATGTTATAAACATAGAAGTTTAGTCTCATTTGATCGGTTGCCACGGAGTTTTGATGTGATCAAAAGTCCGTCGCAATCACGTAGCGTACGCGGATACTCGCCGGGTAAACTTAATAGACAGCCTCACCCCATAGCCCCGACCAAGTGACTGTAGGAGAACCCCGTCGCCGAAAGCATCCGTTCGGGTGCTCCCGGTAGTGGTGTTCCGCCTTGGTGCACTTCGTCAACGGCGTCGGGGGTGCGGCCGCCTACTAAAGTTTGCGACGAGCATTCGATCAGAATGTCGGGAATCCTGTTGAATTGCCCGACTTGATATTGAAAAGAGTTTTCGATAATGAGACTAAAATGCGGGGTTTATAATTGTTAGGCATGCGATGTCTAAGGCATTCATTTGGTCAGGCATGCGATGTCTGAGGTGGTTGCGGATTCCAACTGTTGTAGTTTTACACTTTCTTTTCTGTGACCGTAAGTGTAATATGTGATATCGCTGGTTTCGTTGCTATATGTCAACGACAATTGGGATGCGCATATTTACTTACGTTGATGACATGTGATGTTATGTGTTGCTGGATATGTTATATTGGATCGTCGTGTTTGAATAGCCCGGGGGGTTTTTATGTGAAATGAGTGTTTTTCATTTTCATTCATGTAAAAACTTGTATGTAATATTCTTTTATTGGGGCACTTCCAGGTTGCGGATGTTGTCACCATTTGTATATTATTTACTTTTCCGCATTAGGATAGACCCAAGGAGGGGAGCACAAGTAACCGGGTTCTGGGGTCCAGTGGGAGACCAACTCGAGGAGTCGAGTCCGGGTCTCCTAACCCTAGAATTGGTAGGGTTGCTTGTCGCTCTCGTAGGGGTCTAGGGGTGTGGGATTGGCTATTCATCACGACCGTGGAATCCGTGTTTTATACTGGCTCGTATTGAAAACACGGACGTCCTAGTATATCCAATATTTCATATGTTTCTTCTGCTGTGTTTTATCTGTGATCATGTGATGTTCTGTGACAGATATTATATATAATGTATATGATATATTATATAGACGTTGCTTATGTTTTACACCCGCGCTAGCCCTGCCTCGCTCTGGCGTTAGTTACCTAACCTAACGGTGCAGACGGGACATCGAGGCGAATGCGGATGGCATAAGCGTACGTTATATTTATCTGTGATGGTTAGGTGGACTTAAATGATGGGATATTCATTAATGAGATTAATGAAAGAAAATATACCTAATTGATGTTGTGGAATAGAATTTCAAAATAAAACAGGTAGCTACAGTTCTTGCTTTGCATCGCGGTGTTCATTATAGAACATCCTGCACCTTATTCGATGAGGAAAGGACCGAGATCCCTTCACCAGGAGTGACTCCTTTAGCAATAACTGGCAGATGCTACACACTCGGTTTGTCTTTGATCGCTTCTATAGTTTTCGCTTTGCACAGTGATATATATGATATATCCCGCACCTCATTCGACGAGGAAAGGGCCGACGATCCCTTCACCGGGAGTGACCCCTTTAGCAAAACTAGAAAAGCTTCAAAAACATTCCATTTAAAAACCATTTGATTCCGCAACGAGATCAAGTTCAAAGCGTTAAAGGTTTTCACAAAAACCAGCCGCAACCCTCCGTCAGTTTAGGAAGTAGAGTACTTAGTATTCGTGCTGTGTTTGTTGACCATAGTCAAGGCACAGTGTACGGTAGCTAAGTGATGTCTTCCTACACCGCATATGATGCGATTAGTTAGGACAGTCGCGTGACTTTGCTGACCTTAGTTAAGGGTCATGTGGGTGGGTCTAATTAATCACGAAATGACGGGTAGAACTTGACTAGTACTTATGATTTGTTGACCATAGTTAAGGTCATAAGTGCTAGGGGTAAAAACCATTATCGGGAGTTTCATGTGTTGAAATTTGCAATGAGATTGCATACCTTCTATGTGATAGTTTGATCCCGATACCCACTGCGAGTAATTGTTACTCCTGGGAGAGTTTTGCACTTTACAATTAGCCGATCAAGTAGGTGTCTAGAAAGGTTTCAACGGGGTTACGCTTCTGGGAAAACGAGGTTTACTGTAATTAGGTCCGTGCGAAAGCACGGGGAACCTCCCTCAAAGTACCGACACTGGCCTGGCTGAAAGATTGGCGAACTTGTAGAGTGTAATTAATCCCGGCTAGTCTTTCCTTTTAGGGTTTGAAGGAAGATTTGATAAAAACAGTGGGAGCCATCCTGATTAGATAAAATATATAACCAATCTGATCTTGCAAGAGCGCACGCTGAGTGTTTTCTTCTCTCTCTCTCCAGGTAGCGACCATATCACGCCTTAATCAAGATAATAATATGGATGTATTGACCGAACCCGCTTGTTATACTGAGCTGGGGAACGTTGGTCCCGCTCCAACTTATAATTGTTATAAGACAGAGCAGGAAATAGGGGAATACCAGAATTCCTATGCCGCCCAAACGAAGAAAGTGCATATGATGCATCTCCTTCGGGTGTGTTCATTACAAAGAACTGTTTCTCAGTATCTTCTGCATCCTGGGTATATGATACCGGATCAGGATCCCAGATATGTAATCTGTTACATAGGGCTACAAAAAGGTAGAAAAACTGAGAACGGGTGATAAGTTTCATGAGACAGAAAATGGGGCAAGTGTTGCAGCCAAGTCTGTTGGTCACTGTCACCCTGTATTACGAATACATTGATTCTGAACAAATGCTATTAGATACCGAACCTGATATACAAAATCATATCAGTCTCTTTATTAGTAAAGAAAGGATATAATTTTGTATTGATGGATAATGTTTTGAACATTTCCTATATCAAAAGTTGATCGGTTCAGGCACGTTATCTAAAAGTATTGACGTTCTAAATCAAACTACAGTTCCTCGTATACAGAACATACACAAGAGGAAGAGTTCAGAAATGAACGAATTCTTCTTGAGGTATTGTAGACTAGGTCATATCAATGCGACCCGACTAGCTGAAGTTACATTTAGATGCATATTTAAATCAGTTTGAATTTACATCTTGTGAAACTTGCCAGTCATGTCACAAAGATATAATGACACCAGCTCTGTTTACTGGAAACAGAGAAAGAGTTAGTAAATTCTTGGGACTGATACATGATGATGTATGTAAGGTCTCCTGTCTACACATGCCAGGACTGGTTTTTTTTACTTCATTATATTCTCTGATAATCTCTCAAGATTCAGTCATATGTTCCTGTTGAAACATAAGTCCGAACCTTTTGAGGTATTCACAGAATATAAGTAGGAAGTAGAGAACCAATATAAGGGTATAAGTATTATGTCCTATGATGAGATCAGGGAGGAGAATACTTGTGCATGGCATTCCTGGACCATTCTAAAGGAAAATGAGATTCTCTCTCCGTATTACTCCTCTGAATACACCACAGCACAACGGTGTATCAGGGCGGAGCAATTACACAATATTAGATATCGTGTGCTCTATGATGAGTGCTACTGAGTTATCTATTTCCTTTTTGGGAGTTATGCGCTTGAGAAGCTGCATACCTGTTGAATTAGGTTCGAATCAAATCAGTGCCTACCACTCCATATAAGATATGGTATGGGAAGATCCTATCTCTTAAGTAAATTAAGATTTGGGATTGTCCGGCCTATGTCAAAAGCAAAATCCGGACAAGATCAAGGCAAGGTCAGTTCTGTAGAACTGGAAAGGTTCCAGCTATACGAAACTACAGCTAAAGATTTGACAGAACCAAAGGATTCTATAGTCCCCGACGAACCTCAGCCTCTCCGCCGATCTGGTAGGGCTCCTCGCCTGCCTGAGAGATACCTCGGTTTCTCGATGACAGTGGGAGCAAGGATTGCATCATGAGATGATGACCCAACTAGATTCGAGCAAGCCATCAAGAGTAGGGACTCTGTAAGAATGGCTGGATGCTTAGCGATCTGAGAAGGAATCCATATACACCAGCAAAGTATGGACTTTGGTTGCGATATCTGAAGGGTTAAATCCCCATCAGGAGCAAGTATATCTTGAGAAGATTACTTGGTGTAGATGGACAAGTTGAGACTTTCAAAGCTAGACTTGTTAAAGGTTTTCGTCATCGACCAGGCACGGATAATGATGAAACCTTTTCCAGGGACTATGTTTAAATCCATCCAGATCCTACTTGCCATGGCTACATACCATGACTACGATATCTGGTGGTTGGGTGCCATGACTACTTTTTTAAATACTGATTTAGAAGAGAACGTCTATAAGAACACAGCCAGAGGTCTTCGTAAAACAGTGGGAGCAGCGGAAACGTGTGCAAGTTGCTTTACATAATGAAGCAGGCATCGCGGAGTTGGAACGTCTGTTTTGATGTGATAGTCAAAGTGTTTGACTTCATCAAAATGGTAGACGAACCTTGTATATACAAAAGGGTAGTAGAGAGTAAGGTGGTCATCTTCGTATTGTACTTAGACAACATACTCTTGATAGGAAAAGAGTTTCCTATACTACGATCGGTCAATCTCCTATTATCACAAGGATTCTCCAAATAGGATCAAAGTGATACCTCCTAAATCCTGAGTTTTCATCTATGAGATAGATGTAATTGGATGCTAGGATTCTCACTAGATGTAGTGAGATGGTATCAATCGATCCTGGGGAAAATCACTGGAAGTGTTCCAGGGTGATAAAGACGACTGAATGTCAGTCACAGGCACTGTCTTTACCCTCAGTAAAGGGACGGTATGTTGGAAGAGTTCCAAGCTAGATACCGTGGAAAACTAGACGATAAAGGCTGGTAACATCGCTATTGAAGATACTACCAAAGAGGAAGTTTGGGTGTATATTGGTTCATAAGATGAACTTGGTTCCTGCCATTGTATGACAATGGAAGTGTGGCTTCGGCCCTAGAACCATGGTCCCATCAGTGACCCAGACATATTCTGAGGAAGTATCACCTGATCATGGAGATAGTTGATCTCCGAGGTGATCGAGGTTAGGAGAGTAGACTCAGAGGACAACACGGCGGATCCACTCACGAAGGCCTTTTCCCAGAGAGAGACTCATAAGGGATGGTTGAGTATGTGATACTGCAACCACTGCTACAGATGGCCCTAGTGCAAGTGGGAGATTGTTAGTTATATGTATGCCCTAGAGGCCATTACTGTACATTGGATGTATATTGTAGTGGATGCTGGGACATATATAGGTAGGACTTTCTTGCTCGACATGATAGTACGCTATATGGTTGCACTTTATCTTAACATGTATACTTTCTGTCTCTCTGATTACATGTTGATAAAGCCCTTAGGATGTGTACTCGACTTCCAGGACTATGATGTAGATCATACTAGTGGGGCCTGGGTAGTCCATGAGTACATCCTTGAAATGTTCCTAGTCGAGGGAATATCGAGACGGGGCATCGATATTCCAGAGTAGACTAGCGCATATCTTCTCGACCCATGCGATGGGCGATGGATGATCCCATATCCATTGGTGTTTGACATCGAAGATGGTATGCGGGTGCTCAGTGGAGACTGGGTACACTGAACGGACTCGCCGAGAACTTCCAGATGGTATTATACCTCACGTCAGATGGCAGTTCTCTGGTGACACTGGTACAGCTTAGTCTGTTGACCCGAGAACGTCATAGAGTCTTGTGTGTCTCCCACTGTGCTTTGATTTCCACCCTACCACGGCTCTACTGAGTCGTGCAAACAGGTGGTTTTTGGGTACAGTCCCGATTCATATGGAGGCAATGAGCGATAGGAGGGGATTCGTCTCTCCCGGTATTGGGGGTTGATGTTGTGCTATGCTCGACTGGCCATAACAGGAAATCCCTGGCCAGGGTTGCAGTGATATACTGGTAAGAGTTATCAGTAGTTTCACGAATGTTATGGACCTCAAGTCGGCATGACTTATCGAGCTATTAGGGTCTGACGTTTACCACCCCTAGGCGAGATATGCGACATATCAGACGAACTGACTGGACTGTACGGTAAGTGTTACTGGTTGGATTCGCAGGAGTGTGAGCGGGCTTGCTCGTCGATCTTCTGATCGCTCAATACCCGGGTGGCCGTTACGTTTAGCAGACCGCTTGCGGCTTGTGGGTGTTTGATATGATCATCATCCGCTGCCGGCGTATTGACGAGTCTTTAGAGTCCTACACAGAGGTTTCCTGGCTCAAGCGAAACGAAATAGGAGCGCATATGAGATATGTGCGGGACCGAGAATAATGCGTGTATGTGATACCGTATTTCATTCTCGCGATGAATGTGTGTCGAATGGTTGTATGCGATATAACCTAGTTATCGAATCAAGGATTGATTCGATAAGCCGATACATTGGATACTAGCCGGTTATATGCGATATGACCGGATCATTGGATCAAGTGTTGATTTAATGATTGAATGTATAATTATATATTTGATATATTACTTTGCATTAACTAGTATTGGTTCACTTTAAATGGATTTACTCACTTGGTTTGTGCACATTGTATATGTGATATATTTTGTGCACATGATTGTATCATGTTTGATGATACATGCAAGCTAGGGTTAGTGTAAAGAATTAGACCATGGTTAGGTTTATGATTAGGGTTTTCTTTTTATTTACTTATTCATTTATTTATTGTTTTTGTTTATTTTGGAAAATGATAAAGATAATGAGAAAAAGAATGGTTGCTTGTTTTGTTTTTTAGTTGAAGTTTCTTGAAACTTTGACCAAGTCACCATTCTTATCTCATCCTTTAACCTAACCATTCAAGTTAACCATGGTCCATTCTCTACAACTAACCAAGAGTTAGTAAATGATAAGGATTGATTTATTTATCATTTACAAAACACTTATCATAATTTTTATCATCTTCTTCCTCTTCTTCTTCTTCTTCATGAAGATACCTTCCTCCATCAATGGTGATTGATGCAAATGAGTGAGAAATCCAATTCTAAAGTCTACCCACTTCCTATTTTCTCATCCTCTACCTCTTGCCAAGTAGTAGAGTGTGTTTCCTTCACAAGTTTTCAAGACTTGGTGAAGGTGGAGCTCGATCTAGTGATGCTTCGACGTAGATCATCTTCGGCACGTCGTCGACGACCTAGCCCGTCCATTCTCCGATGAAGCCGACGCTAGAGCCCGGATTCGATTTGGACAGCGGAGAGGACTTCATTGCGGAGCCGTGGAGGTGGAGCACCGGATCTACAAAGGTTGTATTTCCGTATTCTTTAGTTAAGTGTTAACTAGTTTACTTTTCGCCTAGAAATCTAGCCAACGATCCGTACACTAGGGTTTCTCGGCACCATAATTTTTGAAATTGGCATGGTTGATGCCTTGTGAGAGTGCCTAGGAACCCTACAATATTGAACCCAGATCTCATTCGGTCCAACCATTTTGTTGACCAACGCCGCTACGGTAGTGTGTTTATTCACACTAGAGAACCTCTGACAAAAGAGGATATCCATCTCGTCAAACGTCTTTACGGAATCATTCGGGAGTCCCGCGTACCATTCGAAGGCGATGCCTGTCAACCTGCTGACGAACTGTCGGAGGAGCAATATGTCATTTCCTCCGATGTTGCCGCACATGGATTTAAAACGCGCGATGTGCTGGCGAGGATTTCTGGTCCCTTTATATATGTGGAACGTTGGAAGTATGTATTCTGGCGGGTATTGTACTTGATCGTAGCACACCGGATACGGTCGACCAGTCTTGATTGACTTATTTGCGGCTTCACTGGTATAGTGAGCTTTGATTTACTGAGCGATATATTCGTCCAGCTTTGTTTTTGGAATCATTTCCTCTTCATCCATTAATGAGACTTGCAGATGATTTGAAATATCACCCTTGTCTTTAAGAGTGACAACCGGCGGTTCATCTGCTAGTGGTTCCGATTGAACCATCATTCCAGCCATATTTTGGATCAGAAGGGCCATCTGGTTCATTTTAACGGACATTTATGCCACGTCTTCATCTCTCTTTTTGAGAGCGCGCTTTAGGAAGTCAATATCCGACTCCTACTCTGTTCTTTCTCCAGGCGCGTTTTCGGGATTTGCCTTAGATAATGGATTAGCGGGTGCTACCGCCTGAGCAAGTATCTCCTGCAGCTTTTCACGTTGCAGTTGAGCCTTTGTTAGGGACCGAGTATGCAGTCCATGACTATTAGAAGCTCGAACTTCGTCTTTGGATTTCACCACATAGACTGTGTGAACTACCATGCCCCCAGGCTTGGGGCATCTAGAAGCTTGACCCTTGGAGTTTTCCTCGGGCATTTGGATTTTATTAGGAATCCCTTTTTTTTGAGAAGCCGCTTTGGCTTTGGGAGGAACCGTTGTATCAGGAACCGTCTTGGGATGAGTCCCCCTGTATTTGAAAGGGGATTTGTCAGAATTTGGCTGACATTTAGGAGAAGAGCCACAAACGACGACTGAGTCCTTCACCTGCTTCCACACCTTATATATAGATGAGGAAAGTTCTTTTGGGGAGCGAACTGCTCTCTGCTCGCATCGGATCTCGACAGGATGCGGAGATTTTTCAATATTTCGGTGGCAGAATTTTGTCTGACCCTTCGCAGCAGTTTGAAACTGTTCCCGGTTGGAACATTAGCATTCATCATCAGAGTTAAAGTAGGTGGAGACAATGCTGATGGAGAATTGCCCCCAGCTTGTTTTGTAAGACGCCGATATCGACGTCGACCGTTTCTTACGGCTGGAATTTGATTAGCCTCAGGATTTTTCTGAGTCTGCCTCCTGTTTTCTTCGAGAGCTTGAGTATTCTACCCCCTACGTCGACCATGGCCTTTGGAAGGTACCAGTTGTTTGGAGATCGATTCCGTCGGTAAAGCAGAAACTTGAGGAGCCAGCCTGTGGATGACAGACTTCTTTTGGGATTCCTCCTTCGGTGTTGAGGTACCGAGGGTGGAAGGTGGGAGCATAGACCTAAAGATAAGCCCATTGATTTCTTGAAGAGCTGGATTGCAGATATTTGAGACTGCAAGTGGCCCATATTTGACTCCACCAGAGCCTGAGTTGCTGTGGGTGGAAGCAAACACTATTCTGCATAGAGACGAAACGCCGAGCTTCAGTATCTCATCATCCAAGGGCAACTACAAACATATATACCGCAATTATTTAATCGCGAAAAAACACGACACACGAAATGTGGAGTGGAAAGAGGAAGAGGTCCCACCGGGCGTTCCAGAATCTGTTTACTTCCGAAAACAGAGACGAACTGGGATGGATCGTCTTGCCTGAATTTGGGGGCATATGTTATTTGGATTTATCCGTCGACCTCTTCGAAGATGCCAAGTTGATTTATAGCACCGTATATCGGAGGTTTGGACGGATGCAGCCATTGTAGCAGACTTCATAAGATTCCCCTCATTTGTGAGGGATTTTTGATTATGGTGACGCTCTTCCCTGCAGGCGCAAGCCCATGCAGTTAATTACGTTACCGCATTGTGATAACCACTTTCTCCTGCTCCCGAAGTTCTCTTAGTGTCGTGTCGTGTTTGTTTTATTTTGGGTTGCCCGTGGACTATATACAGAGACTAATTTATGTCGTCGCCCGTAGGGCGCGGATTAGTCCAAATCCTTATATTTGAGATTTGGGTTTAGGTCAAGCATTTTGCTTGACGAGGTCTACGTTGGTAGCTTGGTTTGCTAACGGGAATGAACTTAGAACGCAGATCTCACATTTGTAAGGTCCATCGGTTCATAGGATATTTGGATTTGATCTAAGGATCATTAGCCATATTTGAGACTAATATCGACTTATGAATGGTGAGCATATGGTCTCAACTGATCATTAGATCACATATGAATAGCCCACGGATAGTATACGGCAGTCATTATGGAGACAGCTCGCAGGGCAAAACATATTAGTTTAAGGACGTCGCGGTCCAACATTTCCTGTTTGGGACGAATGTAGTTTAAGGACATTTCGGTCCATTATCGCCATGTTTGAGGTAAAGTTTTAGTTTGAGGACTTTTCGGTCCAACATCGCCGTGTTTGAGGCGACGCGCCGTGTTTGAGGCGACGCACCGTGTTTGAGATGTTTCAGTCCATTATCCATCCTACGCGCACGTGTATTTGTTACGTGGCGGAGTGAATGATAGTGATATGGAATGCGCCTAATTTGCGGTGCGATCCGATTTGAGGTGTGCACGTCGGTTTGGAAGTGCATCAATGTGGGATGTATCATTCCCTGTCTTGATGAAATTTTACATCAAGTTGGGACGAGGAGTTGTTGTTGGTTGTCGGGACCCGCCACCTCTCTGAAGACGTTGAGGATTTACAAAGACATATATCAGAGGTGTGAAGAGATGTACCCTTAAACCAAATCCCGTATTTGAGGGAAAGGGGGGTGATGGACCTAAGAATCGTTAGTCATATTTGAGACTAAGATTATCTTAGGAGGGATGAAGATCGGTTTGGATATCGGTTTGGATATCAGTTTGGATATCACAAAAATAAGTTTAGCCAATTTGGGCTAAGATTGGATTTTGGATTTTGAACTTAGGTTATATGTTTTTTTAGTTTAAAAATGTTTTGTTTGGTTTAAGGACCGTTAATCTAGTTTGAGATTAAGATCAACTTAAACATATGAGCGTTTGGCTCAATTTATTTTTAACTAAGGATACATTAGTCTTATTTGAGACTAAGATCAACTTAGTAACATTTAAGGATCATCAAATTTTAGTTGAGATCCAACAAAAGAGCATTTGGGCTCAGTTGCAATTGACTCCAGAAGGACTTAGCCAATCTATGCTTAGTTTGGGTTTCTTTAACACCCAGCAGTGTTAAGCACTCAGTTGCCTATAACGCTCACGTGTATAGGCGCTGTAATAGTGTTAAGCACTAGTCTTTTGTGGCGCTGCACTAGTGCTAAGCACTAACTTTTCTGTTCACTGGTGCTCACGTGTGTTTCACGTGAGGCGCTCCAATAGTGCTAGGCACTAACTTTTCCCGGTGCTCACGTGTGTTTCACGTGAGGCACTATATAACTTGGCCTTGAGCGCTCACGTGCTTTTCATATGAGGCGCTGCGTTCTTTTGGAGATTTAATCTCTGTTGATCTTTTTAGAAAACTTAAATCTCTGTTAATGGTATTTTGACCATTAACGATCGTCAAGATCATTATTTTGAGGATCTCATATTCTTTAAGAACCAAGTTCTTGATTTGGAGGAACTAAGTTCCTGGAGTATTATGAACTCCATCTTCTCCATGTTCTTCCATGTTCTTTTATGTTCTTCCCTGAATCTTTGATTCTCAAGAACAAGATCTTCCCGATGAGAATTAAATTTTCAACTTGTGGGAGATTTGTCTTGTGAATCTCAGATCCAGAGAAAGAACTAAGTTCTTTGAGAAAGGTTAAACCCTTAGATATGGTATGTTAGGTAAAGAAGATATTTTAATTTCTTCTTTTTTTTCTTTACCTAGGGTTTTTTTAGGAGGGAGGTCTTCTTCTTTAAGAGAATTAAATTCTCTGTTGTTTTGAGAGCTTTCTGTATTTTTATAGAAGCTTAAAGTGGTCTTCTTTTTTTTTTTTTGAGTCCTCCTCCTCTTTTTTTTTTCTTTCATCTCTTTTCTCCTATTTATACGAGAAAGAAAAGAATCAATTTGTTCAAAAAATCTCTAATTGAGAGATCATGATTGATTTTATAATCAATCAAAATGATCTTTTAGATCAATCGGTGAATTTTATTTACCGTTGAATTTTTAATCCAAAGGCTCTCTGTTTAACGGAGAAGATTTCTTATTTATTTATTAAGATTATGAAATATTTTCCTAAGATAGAATTTTATTCTTCTTTGATCCAAGGGTCCTTTATTTAACAGAAAAGATCTTTCTAGAGAAAGATCAGGGAAATATTCCCCACATATAATTTAATTCTATCAGATAGTTTAATTGGTGATATTTTATCACCATTGGATTTTAAATTCAAGATTTTCTGTTAGAGAAAGATCTTTCCGTATTAGAAAGATCAGGAAAAAATATTTACCAAATAGAATTTAATTCTATTACTCTATTAGATGGTAGCATTTTAAATTGGGGCGCCCACATGCTTTGCATGTGATCGCTGCCAAAAAATACGGTAAGAGAACTCACGTGTTTAACACGTGACCCTTAGTGTGGATTTTAGCTTGTTTACTTTCACCGCTCATATGCTTTGCATATGAGCGCTCATGTGTTTAACACGTAAGACCTGTTTAGCCTTTGGTTATTTATGTTCAGTGCACATGCTTTGCATATGAGTGCTCACGTGTTTAACACGTGAGGCCGGTTTTGCCTTTTTGTTACTTACTTTCAGCGCTTATATGCTTTGCATATAAGCGCTCACGTGCTTAACATGTGAGGCCAGTTTGACCCTTAGTTATTAGTTTGAGAATTCTGCTGATCCCAAGTACTCCATCCCCATCATTGCATATAGCTACATTGTGTTCAGCGCTCATATGCTTTGTATATGAGCGCTTATGTGTTTAACACGTGATACTAGTTTAGCCTTTAGGTTTATTTTATTCAGCGCTCATATACTTTGCATATAAACGTTCACGTGTTTAACACGTGATGCCAAACTATGAGGATTCTTTTCCTCTTTCTTATCTCCCTTTTATATAAGGGAACAAGTAGCTCATAGCCAAATTTTTTGGCGGGAACACCTATGACTCCATATGAAATGTGGAGTGGGAAGAGACCGTATCTTAAGTATCTTAAGATATGGGGGTGTCCAGCTTTTGTCAGAAAGCAAAATTCAGACAAGGTTGGGGCACGATCAGTTTTATGCAAGTTTGTGGGATACCCCAAGAATTCAAGGGGATATTTTGTCTATCACACTGAAGAAAAAAAAGGTATTTGTCGCTCGCCACATACTCATTTTAGAGAACGAATTTCTTGCAAAAGAAATTAGTAGGAGTGCGGTAAAACTGGAAGAAATTTCAGAGCCACAAACTACTACTGAAGACTTCGTAGAAGCTCAGGTTTCAATAGAGCCCAACGAACCGACACCACTCCGCGGATCTAATAGGTGTTCTCATTCGCCTGAGAGATATGATGGGTTTTTCATAGACGGGGTCGAGAGAATTGCATCATCAACGATAATGAGCCTACTAGTTTCTAACAGGCTATCATGAGTAAAGACTCGGTGAAGTGGTTGGACGCTATGAGTCCGAGATGGAATCCATATACACCAAAAAAATATGGACTTTGGAAGTTACTCCTCCTACGGTAAAACCCGTTAGAGGCAAATAGATCTTCAAAAAGAATATTGGTGCAAATGGACGGTGGAAACCGATAAAGCTAATCTTGTTGCAAAAGGTTTTCGTCAAAGACTAGAATTGGACTATGATAAAACCTTTTTTCCAGTGTCCATGCTTAAATCCATTCGGATCCTACTTACCATTGCTTCCTTCCATGACTATGATATCTGGCAGATGGACGTGAAAACCGCTTTTCTAAATGGAAATTTAAAAGAGTGTGTTTATATAGATCAACTAGAGGGTTTTTTAGATAGTGGGAGCAGCAGTGTCACGCCCCGCTTCCCGGTGTACGGCAAAGAGGACGCGACTGGCCGCTACGTATTTACTCAGAAGTAAACACGCTAAGCATATCTAAGCAATATAAGTAAAATGTACACAAGAGACAAGATGTAAAAGAACAACAACTTTATTTATTAACCATTTTTTTACAATACATCTGAAAAGTAACTACATGGAATGGAAAGCAATGCCTAATCAGTGGCACAGAAATGGAAAATACAGAATGTAAATGTGTATAAGGAATCTAAAGCTCTGGGTCGAAAGCAATCTGATCCAAGTCCTCGCTGCCGGGCTCTGTCTCCAGAAGGTCCGAAACACCTGAAGACATTCCAAAGAAGAAGAAAGAGAATGTCGTCAACGAACAAATTGCTCGGTAAGTCCCAAAGATGAGGGAGAATTAGAATAGGCAGAGAGAGAGTGTAACTTTTAAAGTTATATTATATTGTTAACGCTGTTGTTTGTAGCTCGGTACAGAAGAGGCCAGTGTATACGAGAGGAGTCTCACTAGACCAGAGACTACGGTATATAGAGTACAAGGCTCCATCGATAATACCCGGAACAACGGCGATTGAATTCAGGTTAGGTGTCTTTATGGTTGCTGTCTCATGCCACTTCTAACACCTTCCGTACCAATTTACCCCTTATAAACCCTACGATGTCTTGTTTGTATTGTTTGTATTGTATTGTATTGTAGATTGAATTGTATATATGGATGACTTGCCAAAACTATGATATCGGTAAATAGATGTAACTGGAGAATCATGTAGATGGATGTGTATCCATGGTTCGGTTTAGTCAATACAGATTGAATATATTGAACATATTGATTATATGGATTCATGGATTCATATTGTAATGTAGTTTTATACTTGAATCTCATTCAAGTCGGATTGTATATATTGAGACTCAATCCGAGTCAGACAATTAGAAAAAAAATTGGATCCTGAATTATGTTTTGGTGTTATCGATAACCGTTGCACATGGACGACAGGATTTGTGTCTTTTTCAAAAACGATTACCGTGTTGATAACACCGTTTGTTCAGTTGTCTACCTTAAATAGGCAAGCACCCATATCTCCGGCACTCTGAGGCTCAAGAGACTGGTCCCGCTTAACCTATGTTTATTAGGGTCCTTATTGTAATTTAGTATAACTTGAACGGGTTTTATGTAAAAATAATTTTGTATAATTTTCAAAATACACATCAAGTATTTTATTATCGTCTTTAAAGTTTTCATTGATGTATATTTTATCATTGTGACATTTCTAGTGAATAAAACCTATTTTTCATAATATATGGTATTTATTTGTAATATTGGAATTGTATGGTATTTTCTTGTAAATGAGATGTTTTTCCTGAATTTTGGAAATGTGGAATTTTTATAAATATTAAAAATAGATATTTTGATATTAATTACATATATATTTATTTATTAAAAATATAAGTTTTATTTATAATAGAAATCATATTTTCTAAAGAAAATTGTATTTTAAATCTTTCGAGACCGTATGCTCCTTGCGGAGGTCTGCATCTCGCACTACTAAGCCCGAGGATGTGTGATAATCTGCACCATCCGGAACGGTTTTCCAAAAATGGGTTGTAGTGGCACATTGCAAAGATTTGTTAAAAATACATATCTTTTAGAAAAAGGTTTTTATAAGTCGGAGGTAGTTATATGTAAAATCGTATTTTTCCCAAAACTATGTTCCCAAATATCATCGTGCTATGTTACATATGAGTGTTGTGAGGAGGTAGGTCATTACCTCGTGAGTTTTCTAAAGCTAGCATGGTTAAAAGGTATAAATATGTCGATATGAAACATAAAGGTATTTTAATGTAAAAATGGAATAAAACTTGCTACGATTATCATTTTAATATCAAACTTGTTCTATTGTCTTGGTTAATGATTATTAAACAATATATATCAAAAGTTGTAGGCTTGTTGTTAAGAAAATGTTGTATTTTGAAAGAAAAGAAAATCGGAAGCCGGCTAACTCCGCTTCCGACACGTTTTAAAGATTAAGAATTTGAGAATAGCAAAAGATAGAGAGAAGGGGGACTTACAGGATTAAGGTCAAGAGAGGAGGAAGAGGAAGATTGGGAAAGCACCGGTGCGTCGTTTCGTCGCCAGAAACTCCTCGGATCGTCGTCGGAAGTTCGCCGGAGTTTTGTCCTTTGCTAACTCCACTTGCACACAAAAAGTCTAGGGAATTTTCTTGAGAGTTTGGACAGGGATTTGGAAGTGAGGAGAGGTGAGTTTAGGTGTGGTATTTATAGGAAAAATTAGGGTTTAGGGTAAATGAAGGGGTGTGATAAAAATTGTATTTAATTTTGCATTTAAAAAATTAAAAGGGGTGTTTTAATTCTCTGTTTAATTTCAGAGATTTTAAATAGTGCAAGGGGAGTGGGGTAGTCCAAAGGTTTTAAGGAGTTGAAGAAAATAGGGGTTTCGACTCACCTGAACTGGCGCCGCCGGCCGATTCGGCCGAGCCGCCGGTCCGAGTCGGGCCGGGTCTCGACACCACGTGTCCCTTGCCTCTTGGTCTACCTCGTAGACATGTTTGTTTTATGTGTGACTCTTGGTTTTATGGGTTATGCACGTGTAGACTCTTGAGCTTCTAAAAAGATTAAAAGAAACTAATTAAAAAAATAATGTGGTTAATTGGATTTGAACTCTGGTGCTTTGGTTCAGCAGTGCAAGGTCTTACCAATGAGCTACAAGCTCTTTCTTGCTGTTCAAAACCAAATCAAACTTATAACTTGTGCTTAGGCTTAAGTACCCCTTTCTGTATTTTTTGAAAAAAATTGTACAGAAAGTTTAGGGTTGTTACAAGCAGAAAGGCGTGCAAGTTGCTTAAATCTATTTATGAATTGAAGCAAGCATCGCGGAGTTAGAACATCTGCTTTGATGAAATGGTCAAACAATTTGACTTTATCAAAAATATAGATAAACCATACATTTATAGGAAGATTGTGGGAGGAGCAGTCGTCTTCTTCGTATTATACATGGATGACATACTCTTTATAGGGAATGGCATCCCTATGCTACAATCAGTCAAGCTCTTCTTGTCGCAGAAATTCTCCATAAAGGACTTGGGTGATGCCTCCTACATTCTACGGATTAAGATCTATCGTGATATGTCTAAAAGAATGTTGGGAATTTCATAGCCCATGTATATTGACACCATACTAAAGAGCTTTAGTATGAAGATTCCAAGCGTGGTAATTTTCCTGCTTGTCATGGGATCACCTTCTCCAAAGAGATGCCTCCAAAGACCGATGAAGAGTAGGCTCACATGAGCATTATACCCTACACTTCGGCGGTAGGATTTATAATGTATGCGATGTTATGTGCCGAACCAGACGTAGCTTACGCACTTAGCGTGGTAAGAAGGTATCAATCAAACCCGGGTGAGAAGTATTGGATAGTAGTTAAGAATATTCTTAAGTACTTGAGAAGGACTAAACATATATTCTTGGTATACGGTAATGGGGACCACTAGATCGAGGCTTTTACCGACTCAAGCTTCCAAAGTGAGAAGGATGACTCTAAATTCGTCTCAGATTATGTGTTTACCCTCAATGGAGGGATAGTGTGTTGGAAGAGTTTCAAACAGGACGCCGTCGCAGACTTAACGACGGAAGATGAGTACATAGTTGCTAATGATGCCGCAAAAGAGACGGTCTGGATAAGGAAGTTCATCTCTGAACATTAGGTGGTTCCGTCCATTGCCAATCCAATACCATTGTATTGTGATAACAATGGAGCTATAGCTTAAGCGAAGGAACCAAGGTTCCATAAAAAATCCAGACATATTTTGAGGCGGTATCACCTGATCAGGGAGATCGTGGATCACAAGGAGATTGAGATTTAGAGAGTGGACACAAAAGACAACACATTGGATCCATTCACGAAGGCCTTACCTCAAACACAGTTTGAGCGGCTGTTCGAGAGGGTTTCCCTCGTTCAGGCGAAACGACGTAGAGGCCGTATGTTTATACGTGCAGGGTTCCGATTAAGTACGTGTACTAGTTGCATGAGATTTAATCGGACGGATTATAATACTGGTAGGCTTAGGATTAAATCGGTTTGTTAAATCAGATATTGATTTAATATTAGTATTATATTAATAGTAATATTCTATCTCTTGTGTATTCGAATTTTAGTATGAATATGGGTATGTATATATGGTAGAAAGTATTTTGTATTTATACAAAATACCTTCTAGAAAAGGACACCTCATTTATGTATTAACCATTTATTTTGATATTTGGAAATGAGGTGGAGGTTTATGTGGCAAATAAACATGGTGTGAGGCATGGCCAAATGAATTTTTAAATTCATTTGATTTTACTATTGAAGTATGGTGCCTATTTTTAATTGTGAAAAAGATTTCACAAAACTAAAATGGTCATGAGTTTTTCATACAACCTTACTTCATTTTCTTTTGCTCATTCTCTCTCTTCTCTTCTTCCTCAACCCTTATCATTCTCATGTGTTGAGACCCAAAGGATTTTGAGATAGAAAAATTACTACTAAACATCTCTATATCATTTAAGCAAACTAGATTAGCAAACTAGTTTGCTTCATTGCTTCTTTTAAAAGTGGGAGCTTGGATTAAGAACCTTCAGATGGATTATCTAGGATCGAGGAGGCCGACGACCAAACTAGATCTAGGACCGAAAGGAGCTTAGGAAGAGGATCAAGAAGACCCGAAGGATACGAATCTCATAGGTATAAAATTGTATCTGTTCCCGCCAAAAATTTCTGCGCAAAAGAGTCCAAGGTATCAAATGGCAGCGATACGCTTAAGGAAATGCGAACCAGTATCTTCCGGCCTGTATTTTGATAAACTCCCGAAAGATAAACAGCTAAATTCTGATGATATTGGAAGTATCTCGAAAAACCCTTCGATTTGATATATTATGGGCCTCATAATTCATCCGGGATCAAAAGTTATATGCTATGCACTGTTCCCTGATTAAAAATCAGGAATTACCTCAATGAGGTATCACGTGCTCACACGTGACCAATGGTCACGTGTTGACACGTGACAATCAAAACAGAAATAAAAGAACAAACGGCTGAAGGAAATACCTCAATGAGGTATCACGTGCTCACACGTGACCAATGGTCACGTGTTGACACGTGATGTTTAAAACAACAACATAAACAAGCAGCTGTTAAAGGAACCAATTTGGGGGTCACGTGCTCACACGTGGCCAAGGGTCACGTGCCAGCACATGCCAGGCTTTGAAAGCCTTACAGTTTAATAGAATTAAAATTCTAAATTTCTCTAAAATCTTTCGAAATAGAATTAAAATTCTAAAAGCTTCTAAATCTTTCCAAATGGAAAAGGATTATGGGGACCGTTGGATTAAAGATCCAAGGGTGATTAAAAATCACCAATTTATGGAAAAATCTTGGACAAGGAAAGATTTCCCTTAAATCTCACCGAAAATAACAAACAGAATATCTTTGGATTTAAAATCCAACGGTGAATAAAATTCACTAAATGATCTAAAGGATCATATTAATTATGAAATCAAATCAAATCTTTCAATGAGAGATTTGCTAAACAAATTGATTCTCTTCCTTCTCCTATAAATAGGAGCCAAGAAAAGAAGAGAAGGGACTTTTGAGGAGAGAGAAGAACAGAGGGAGGAGAATTTAATTCTCAAGAGGGAAGAAAAGAAAGGAGAATTTAATTCTCAACAAAGAAAAACCTAGGTGAGAAAAGAAAAGGAATCAAAACTTCAAACAGAGAATTTAATTCTCAAAATCCAAGAGTTTAACTCTTATACAAAAAGAACTTAGTTCTTCTTCTGGTTGAAGATCTGCACAGAGCACATCTCCCCATAAGTTGAGAATTTAATTCTCATCGGGTCGAGATCCTGCCATGCAGATCCTAAACTTAGAAGGAGAATTGAGTTTTGAGAATTTAATTCTCCTAAAACAAAACTAGGGTTTAACCCTAATCAAGAATTTAATTCTTTTACATATCTGGGAATTTAATTCCTTTAAAAAGAAATCAGGGTTTTATCCTAAATAAGAATTTAATTCTTTCACAATAGGAATTTAATTCCTCCAAAATCATAATTAGGGTTTAACCCTACAGAGAATTCAATTCTTAAAAGATCTCTGTTCATGAAAAGAACTAGGGTCACGTGCCCACACGTGATCCTTGAAAAGATCCCTGAAAAAAAGAAGCTTTGAGGCAATGCCTCACGTGTTCCCACGTGACTCCCAAAATGCAGAAAGAAAAAGCAAAGGAAATCTAAGCTTTGGGCGCTCTCACGTGTTATCACGTGACCCCTCAGCAAATGCTTTAACAATTAGCGTACAGATCCCCATCACGTGCCAACACGTGATACTTTAAAATAAAAATAAAAGTGTTTAACACTTATTCGCAGATTTGAGGATAAAACAAAGGAGATCTGGCTCCACATTTAGGGCGCTTTCACGTGTCCCCACGTGACCCCTAACAAATCCCTTTAATATCCAATGGATGGATGCCTATCACGTGCCCACACGTGATGGCCAGGAAATGAAAAGTGTTTAACACTTAATTGCAGAACGAAGAAAAGGGATCTGGTCCCACCTTTGGGCGCTCTCACGTGTCCACACGTGACCCCTCTTTCTTTAATGTTTAACACTAATTTGGGGATTATATCTCCAGTGTTTAACACTGTTGTTTGCTGGTGTTTAACACTGATTGTTTCTAGTGTTTAACACTAAATTGAAGATTATATTTCCAGTATTTAACACTGATTGTCTTTTAGTGTTTAACACTAATTTGAGAGTTCTACCTCCAGTGTTTAACACTATTGTTCTCTATTGTTTAACACTACTTTTAGCCAAATTGGCTAATTTTCCAGAGGCAAAAGTCCCTCCTCCAAATGAATCTCAAAATTGAGGAAATCAAAGACAAGATGTTGTCAGAGCCCCCAAACCTCTGTTTAGCACTGCTGAATGATGAGGGGCTGAACCCAGATAAATGTCTAATGGCCCAAAGGGCCAATATTTCAAACATAATTGGACTTAGCCCAAACTGGCCATAAGTCCTCAAATCATCTTGAATTGAGCACATATGCTCTTTCAACCGACTCATTGGTTCAAGGGTACATCTCTGAACTCCTCTGACACCTGTCGTTGTAATCCTTCAACGTCGTCAGAGAGGTGATGGGTCCCGACGACCATACATTAAATGGACCACCATGTCCCTAAACTGGCAATGGACCACCATGTCCCTAAACTGGCAATGGACCACTATGTCCCTAAACTGGAACAATAGAGCCCAAATACTCTTTTGTCGGATCTAAACGATCCCGTTAAGTCGATCTTAGTCCCAAACTGGACTAACTTATCCTTAACAACCGTTTAAGTTGATCTTAGCCTAAAAAATGGCTAACGTATCTTTAAACTTTCAAACAGACTTTAGTCCCAAATCGGACTATAAATCCCCTAATCAACTTTGGTTCAAGGGTACATCTCTGAACTCCTTTGACACCTATCGTTGTAATCCTTCAACGACGTCAGAGAGGTGACGGGTTCCGATGGCCATACATGCTATGGACCACTATGTCCCTAAACTGGAACAATAGAGCCCAAATGCTATTTTGTCGGATCTAAACGATCCAGTTAAGTCGATCTTAGTCTCAAATCGGACTAACGTATCCTTAACAAACGTTTAGGTCGATCTTAGCCTCAAATATGGATAACGTATCCTTAAACTAAAACACCAAACCAAATCTAAGAAAATACGGATTTTGACTAATCCACGTCCTACGGGCGACGACATAAATTAGTCTCCGTATACAATCCATGGGCAACCACAAACAAAACAAATACCCACAACACGAAGTGACCAGCTGGAGAAGGAGAAAGTTGTTACCGCGATGCGGTAGCGTAATTAACTGCAGGGGCTTGCGCCTGCAGGGAAGAGCGTCCCCACAATCAAAAACCCCTCAACCGAGGGGGAATCTGACGAAGTCTGCTACATCGGCCGCATCCGTTTAAACCTTCGATACATGGTGCCATAAATCAACTTGGTATCTTCGGAGAGGTGGACGGATAGCACCAATTAGCATCTACCCCGAATCTCAGGCAAGACGTCCAGTCGCGCCGTCATTCGGAGGGGAACAATATCAAAGTAGAATAATTATTTATGTGGTTTTGTTATTAGGGCTTATTGTAGTTCTTAGGTTATAATCTTTGTTGCATGCATCTACGTTATAATCTTTGTTGCAGGCATCAAAATCGTTTTTTGAAAATTCCGTCTTTCTACAAATCCCATAGAGTGTACAACATAGACTTATAAGTATATCTTATATACTATCACTCCTATTATTCTTCCCTTTTTGACATAATCAAAAAGGGTGTTTAAGCAATTTAGAACTTTTGAATTGCTCCCCCTAAATATATGCGTACACCTAAAGCGAATTAAACGTTTGAATCACTCCCCCTAAATTTATTTATAGGAGAACACTTGAAAATGGATACGAGCATAAGTAAAATGCAAATTTTTTAAAATGAAGCCCAACTCTTATCGAAAAGTATGTATATAGAAGATAACAAAGTAAAGCAATATACATGCATAGATCCACATAAAGAATGATCAAGTTTAAAAGTATATAGAGGCAACCATGAGTTGATACTAATTGAAAATGAATAATTTTGAAAATGTATCTCAACTCATAGCCAAAAACATGTTTTGAAAATGATATTCAATGAAAAACTCAAAAGCATGCTCTAACTCATAAAAATTAAAAACAAGTTTTGAAACGGATGAGTTAGAATGAATCAAAAAACATTCACATGAATAAGATAGCAAGTTGTACTAGAATGTGAAGATAAGCATGAGTAATTTTCTCATCATAAGAATCGACTTCCCGGTGAAGAATCTCTAATTCTTTCCACTAGCCCCGTGAATATGATTCGTTGTAATTAACAAAATCCACATCTTGGTTTCCCAAAAGGGTTATAGGAGCCATTTGGCA
Source organism: Agapanthus africanus (assembly GCA_030015575.1). Taxonomy (NCBI): domain Eukaryota; kingdom Viridiplantae; phylum Streptophyta; class Magnoliopsida; order Asparagales; family Amaryllidaceae; genus Agapanthus; species Agapanthus africanus. The sequence continues at coordinate 669,356,102 of CM057342.1, read as the reverse complement.
AGATGAGCTAAGATTTAATACCAATGAATAATTCTGCTCATGCAAAAGGTGTGTGCGATAAAAGTGAGCAAGTTTTAAGCATACACACAATAAAGGCAAGGCATAAATAAGGATACTAAATGAAGATGGTTCAAATTAAAAACATGTGCCAAAAGTATCCATTGATAAAAAGTTAAACTATTTAAAAACCATGGATACAAACTCTCACTTATAAGGATAGGAACACAATTTAAGCAAGCGAGAGGAGCTATGGAATGAAAAACACAAGATAAACAAATTTAAATCAACTTTTCATACCAAATTGTGCCCAAAGTTTAAAAGATCACAAGTTTAAGGTAAATGAGCACAAGAAATCACATATGAGCAAAATATTGATAATAATTGTAAATATCCTATGGATAGCATTGTCCCCGGCCAAATTGTGGTGTTTAACAGCCAAACTGAAATCACCTTGGCAGTGTCCACATGCAAAGCATGTGGCACTAATGACATCGGCTTAGGCAACGCCTCACATGCAAGGCACGTGGTATTAATGCCATCAGCCTTAGGCAGTACTCATGTGAAAAACACGTGGCACCAATACAATCGGTTTAGGCTGCGCCGCACGTGCAAAACACGTGGTGCCGGCACCAAATAGTTGAAGCACTTGCATCAGGTAGAGAATAATCTCTATTTTTGGAAAATATTTTGCATAAGCTTTCTAAAACAAGAAAATCATCTCTCTTAAAATAGAGAAACCTTGGATCAAAAATCCAACGGTGTATAAAATTTACCGGTTGATCTTTAAGATCAATGATCAATCGAGATCTCTTAAATGAGAGATTCTCTCAAACTAATTGATCATTCTCCTCTCCTATAAATAGTAGCCCAAGAGATCAAATTGCATATATACAAACCCCCCATAAGCTTGAGAAAAAACCCTAACTCAAGTTCTTTCTGTGCAGAAGAATTTCTCCATCTTCTTCATCATCAAAACCGAGGTAAAGGAGATTAATTTCCATTAAAGAGAAGGTTAACCTTCATTAGAACTTAAGTTCTTTCTTCAGATCTTAAGATCCTTAAATCAAATCTCCTCTTTGTTGAGAACTTAAGCCCTCTCACAGAGGGATTTTCTATCTTAAGATCTAGGGTTTGGGGAAACATTTAAGAAACCCTCTACAAAAAAAACATCATCAACAAGATCCCGATGATAATTAAGAAAAAATGATGAAGTTTAAACTTTAAAGGACCTTATGATGTGAACCATGCACGAATCAGAAATCAAGATCATAAAATATTGATCCTGAAGGTTTTAATGGTCAAACAGACCATTAAAACAGAAGTTTATGCTTCAAGAAAATTAAGTTTCAAAATAAAGAGATTAATCTCTATAGAAAACCCTAAGTGTTGCGCCCCACGTGCCCTGATGTGGCACTGGCGTCAGAAAGAGATTCCCCGCTTGGGCTTGCGCCTAACATTCACAAACCCCTCCACGCGCCACGTGATATCCACCGACATATGCACTTATACTCTATCCATTCACAACGTGGAAGTCAAGTGGGCATGCACCAATGACACAAAGTTTTATACTCCACATGATACACATGTGAGTTGGGCATGCGCCACTATTGCATGTACCAGAGATGCCATGCGCCATACTATGTCATATATACCTATTTCTTAGCCCCAAATTGGCTAAGTGTTGATCTTAAGATCAGAGGAGCCCATATGCTTATTTAAGTTGATCTTAGTCTCAAATACGACTAATGATTCTTAACCAAAACCCTAAGTTGGTCTTAGTCTAAAATAAGACTAACAATCCGTAGATAAACAAAGATATCCTATGAACTAACTGACCTCATCGATATGAGAAATGAGATCTAAGTTCACCCCCTAATCTAATATGTAAGGAATTGGACTAATCCACATCCTACGATCACTACATAAATTAGTCTCCGTATACAATCCAAGAGAAACCCAAAATAAGCAAAATCAAAACACAACATATGAAGGAATAGACCAGAGTGTAGAAAGTTGTTCTCGCTTTGCGATAACCTAATTAACTGCAGGGGCTTGCGCCTACATAAAAAAGCATCCCCATAATAAAAAACCACTCATCCGTAATGGAGAATCTAAAAGTTAGATAGATCGGTAGCATCCATCCAAACCTCCGATAAACGGTGCTATAAATCAACTTGGTATCTTCGGAGAGGTGGATGGATATGTCCAAAAAGTATCTGCCCCCGTATTCAGGCTAGACGCGCTCCTTTACGCCTCAGTCCAGCTTTCGGCAGTAAATAGATTCTGACACGCTCGGTGGAACTCATTTTCTGTTTCCACTCCACAATTTGTGTGTCGTGTTTCACGAACAATATCGCGGTATACTATGTTTATGGTTGCTCTTGGTTTTGGGATACTAAAACTAGTGTTTCATCTTCGTGAAGATCAATGGCACCACACTGCGCTAACTGCAACTCAAGCAACGCTCCATCTAGTGGGGTCAAGAACGGGCCACCTGCGGCCCTAATGTTTTGCGTCTCTGTTGTGCAAATGATGCAACAAATGAATGGGATCTTCTTTGGATCGATGCTCCTTCTCCTACCTTCGGTGCTTCAACGCCAAAGGAAGAAGCCCAAAAGAAGTCGGTCTTTGATCGGCTGACAACTACTATTGCAGACCCCTTTGAACTACCTTCTAAGCCTTAAGGTTCAATCTTTAATAGGCTGAACACAAGCTCCTTTGGCCGCTGCAAGAAGTCCATAATCCCTAAGAAGTCGGTTTTCAAAAGGCTGGCATTCTCAACTCATGCTTCCTGCGGCGCCGAAGAGCGCTTCAACTATGTAACAGTCTGTCTTCAATAGGCTGGCACCTTAAGTTCTTGCTCCAGTCCAGCCAAAAGCATCAGTCTTCCATAAAAAGACATTTAATAAAGTTCCCAAGTAACACAAGGGGAAATTCTACTAAGCTCCCAAAACCGAAAAAAGCTCCAGCCTCGAGAGGGGCCCGACATCGCCATTGGTGTCAATTAAGACAAGCTAGGGGCAGCTCCCTATATGGGCTGACTCCTCCCGCTCGATATCGGCGGTCCATGCTACTGTTTCAACTGGGAACAGCTTCGAACCTCTAAGAAGAGTGAAACGTAACTCTCCTACTGCGGTGCTGAAGAAATCTCTACCTCCTGTGGAGATACCAAATGAGCTGAAGCCAGTGCGCTTACCCAAGCGACTTTCCTCGACAATTCATAAAGTCTGGAAAGAAGTTCATGGTTCTGTCCTCAATGACAGCTACTCCCCCAAGACGAAGAAGATGAAAGTTCCACTTAAGGCCGACCAATCCCCTTCTAAATACAAGGGGACTTCTTCTAAGGTGGTTCTTGTTATGATGGTTTCTCCTAAAATATCATTTCATAAAAAAAGAGAAGCCAGAGAAAGTCTAAACGCTCGAGGTAAATCCCAAGGGCCAAAATTCTAAGTGCCCCAAGTACGGGGGCATGATAGTTTACATGGTCTATATGATAAGCTCTAAAGATGAAAGCTGCTCTTTTGTAAGTCACAGACCACATACTCGGTCTCTGATGAAGGCTCAGCAACAACAAGAAAAACTATAGGAGAAACAGCGCTTATGAGTCCTCCGCCCAAAGCAAACTCAGAGGACGATCTCGAAGAACACACGGGACATGAGTCTGATGTTGATTTCCTGAAGCGTGTCCTTGAAAAGAAGGACAAAGATGCAGCGGAGATGGCTACTAATATGAATAAGATGGTTCTCCTGATCCAAAACATGACAGGGATGATGGCCAAATAAGAACCACAGGCAGTCAAGCCACCAGTGGTCATCATCTACGAAAAAGAAGAGACTTCAGACCCTCTGCAAGCCCTTTCAACGGTGAAGGAGGAGATGATCTCCAAAGAAAAGCTGGACGAATATATCGCCCAGCAAATTAAAGCTCATCAGGCCAGCGAATCGGAGAACAAGTTAGTCAAGACTGGTCTGCCATATTCAGCATGGTACGACCAAAAACAATACCTTCCTGGATATGTAATCCCGAGATTCAACTAATTCAAGGGAACTGGAAATCCGCAACAGTATATCACATAGTTCAGAGAGCGGTTTTGTAATACGGGAGGCGACAACCTATTACTCCTCTGGCATTTCGTCAGCGGCCTGATGGAGATTGCCTTCGAATGGTATTCAGAGCTCCCAAATAAATCCGTAGAAACATTCGTCGATATGGAACAAATCTTCACTCGAAGGTTTGTTGGCGCAAGTAAACGTACCACTATCTCTGTGTTATTCAGCAAGATGGTGAAGCCAAATGAAACTTTAGTGCAGTATGCCACCCAGTGGAGGAATCTTGCTTCAAAATGTGAGTAGCCCATTACTGAGCCCTCATTTGTCGGGATGTTCATAGGAACTCTCGACACGCGATCGAAGGCATACCCGTTCTTGACTTTAGCAAAGCCTGCCACCTATTAAGAACTCCTTGACATATTGGTACAACTGGAACAAATTCGTCGGGTCTCTTAACCCGCATAATAATAAAGGTGAGGGTAAGGCAGCGATTGTCGCCAATGCTTAGCAACAACAAAACGACCTTAAAGCATCTGGCCGCTAAGATAACAACCGCACCGGTCCACCTTGGAAGAAAGATTGGGACGCGAATATTCTTTTCCTCATGACAAGATGAAGAGGCTATTCAATCTTGCCACGAAGAACCGTATGCTATCATTACTCGAGCAACGACGACCATCACATGCCAGTGCGGTCAACGATCCAAACTACTATCCCTACCATCGAGTGTTCAGCCACCTGATCGAGGATTGCTTTGTCTTCAAGAACTGGGTTGAGGACCAATACAAGCATGGCAAGTTTATGCTGTCAGATAGCTGGAAGGTGGATCCTCCATAGAAGCACACCCACAAGAAAGCTGATATGCAGGGGGAATCTTGCTTGCTGGTGGAAAAAGCTCCATGGGAGATAGTCCTTTCAGCAAAGAAGAAAAAGATGCTAAAAGACCTACAAGCGTATCCAGTGATCAAGTGGAAAAGCCCACTTGAACCGAAAATTATCGAAGGGATGTTGAAGCCACGTCCCACTCCAAAGACAGATGATAAGGGGAAAAGCCCCCAAATCAAGTCTTTTATAAAAAGAAGAAGACAAAAAAGCCTATGCAGCTTACCGAATATGTAGACAGCTAGACAGATTTGCAAAAGTACATCGATTCCCTGGAAGAATACATCCAGAAGGCGTGATCGCCAATCATGCTTGAAGAATTTCTTCGACATCTCTTCGAAGATAAAAATGCTGAGCAAGGGGAAGATTCAGCGGAAGATAGGGAAGAGCATTTGGAAATTTGCCACATGGCATCTCATTCCTTCGTATATGATGACGATGCTCAGCCACCGTCAGAAAGGAACACTGATGTGCCGGAGGCAGAATCAGCACCAAATGCTCCATATCCTTTGCAAGAATTGTCAATAGATAGGTTACTGAAGGAAGCCTATCAAGAAAGCAAAGACAACCAAATCTGTGAGATGGCCATCTATGACATGGCCAGAAAACAGCGCCTAAGTGAACGAGATATGGAAGGAACAAGTCACGAGTCTCCCCAACCACATCCGTCTCTATCTTCCTTCGTAAGAAGAGGATTTCAAGCTAACATGGACAAGAACAAGGTGATGGTCACAGTCAATACCCAAAAACAATAGAACAACCCAAGGATGCCTATCCACAGAAATAAGTTCGGTTGGATTCCTTCCTTTATAAATAAAATGGGGCGGGAATACTCTTTCCCTCGAGATATGATAAGGAAGATATTTATTCTCGTCATGAAGTATCAGATGTTGTCACTTCCAGTATCCCGACTGTTAGTTATATGTATGCCCTAGAGGCCATTACTGTACATACGATGTATATTGTAATGGATGCTTGGACATATATAGGGAGGACTTTCTTGCTCGACATGATAGTATGCTATCTGGTTGCACTTTACCTTAACATGCACTCTGATTGTCTCTATGTTACATGTTGATAAAGCCCTTAGGATATGTACTCGACTACTGGGACTATGATGAGATCATACTAGTGGGGCCACGGTAGTCGATGAGTACATCCTATAACTGTTCCTAGTCGAGGGTGTATCGAGACAGGGCATCGATACACCAAAGTAAACTAGCGTATACGCATCTTGACCCATATGATGGGCGATGGATGATCCCATATCCATCGGTGTTTGACATCAAGGATGGTGTACGGGTGCTCAGTAGAGACTGGGTACACTAGACGGACTCGCCGAGAACTCCCAGATGGTATTATACCTCACGTCAGATGGCAGTTCTCCGGTGACACTGGTATAGAGTAGTCTGTTGACCCAAGATCGTCATAGAGTCTTGTGTGATTCCCACTGTGCTTTGATTTCCATCATACCACGTACAAGAGGGCGTGCAAAAAGGTGGCTTTTGGGTACAGTCCCGAATCACATGGAGGCAATGAGCGATAGAAGGGGATCGTCTCTCTCGGTATAGGGAGTTGATGTTGTGCTGTGTTCGATTGGCTATAACTTGAAATCCCTGGCCAGGGTTGCTGAGATTTACTGGTAAGTGTTATCAGTAGTTTCTCGAACTGTTATAGACCTCATATCGACACGACTTATCAAGCTACTGGGGTCTGACGTTTACCACCCCTGGGCGAGATATGCGACATATCAGACGACGAGACCGGACTGTACGGGAGTGTTACTGTTTGGATTCACAGAAGAATGTATAGGTTTACTTGTTGATCTTCTGAGCGCTCAATACCTGGGTGGCTGTTACGTTTAGCTGACCGCTTGCAGCTTGTGGGTGTTTGATATGATCATCACCTACTGCCGGCGTATTGACGATTCTTTAGAGTCCTACACAGAGGTTTCTTGGTTCAGGCAAAATGGAGTAGGAGCACATATGTGATATGTGCAGGACTGAGGATAATGCGATATGAGATACCGTATTATATTCTCGCGATATTTGATATCAGACGGATCATCGGATCAAGTGTTGATTCGATGAATCGGTAAATGATATATTAGTCGGTTATATGCGATATAGCCGGATTGTCGGATCAAGTGTTGATTCGATAATTTAATGTATAATAATATATATGATATATTAAATTACATTAACTAATATTAGCTCACTAAAAGATTCTTTTTCTCACTCGGGTAATACATTGATATATATGCGATATATGTTAATTGTATTATTTTATTTTGTTACAATAAATATTGTATATATGATATATAATATTGTAACATGATATGATAACTAATGCAACATGATTAGTGGAGATTAAACAAGATTAGGGTTTGATTTGGGTTAGTTCATTCATGAACCTTCTAGAAGGTTTCTTTTTGTTTTGTGTAAGATATTTTCAAATGACTCATCTTTAACTCAACCCAAACCCTAGCCCTAGTTAAATCTCTACAAAGGTTTGTTTAACCATGGTTGCATTATTCATCATTATTATCCTTTCATTATTCATCACAAAAGGATTACTATTCTTCTTCTTCATCCTCGACTTCTTCATGGAAAAAGTTTTCTAGTTTTTTCTAAGTGATGATTATGTGTGAGAAAAAGATTATAAATGAGAGCAAAAATCCTACTTCATCATTCTCATCTATCCTTGCCCTTTAGATGAGAGTGTTCACTTCATTTAATGAGTGAGAGCTTGTGTTAATGAAACTTCAAGGTAGATCATCTTTGTTATCGAAGATCGGAAGCAAACTTGCATCTTTCTCTTCGTGGAGCCTCTCGAGAGTCCGGAACATGATGATCGCAGCGAAGGTACCTCAACACGGAGCTTAAGAAGTGAAGAACCGGATCTATAAAGGTTGTAATCCCTCTCACTTAGTGTTAAAGTGTTTAACATACTTGTTTTCTCCTAATCTCTAGTTTAAAGATGCGGCTTTGGGTTGTTCGGCATGGCTAAATTTTAAATCGGGCATGGTTGATGCCTCGTAGACCCTTGTGCGTGTGCCTAGCAACCCTACACCGATGACCCGAATAAGTAAATGCGGGCAATCATCCTGATTACTGCTTATACCATTAGGTTATAAGCCACCCGATCGAAGATTGCTTTGTGTTCAAGAACTAGGTTGAAGACCAGTACAAACAAGGCAGGTTCATATTATCTGATAGCAGGAGGGTAGACCCACCACAGAAGCACAAGCTAAAGAAAATTTATGCCATCAGATTGGGATCCGTTCGATCCAGAAAACGAAAGTGAACTTATACCTGTTATGCAATAAGCTTCTCAAATGAGGGAGAAAACGAAGGTATGCCTTAGCTTTTCAAATGCTTCATAAAAGAAGATGACGAAATTTCAAAACTGCCGCTGGCGCTAAAAAAACTAGAAGATTGAATCCACACTACGGCAGATGAACTGAACAAGATCGACTTAGGGACGAAATATGATCCAAGACCAACGTTCGTCAGTGAGCTATTGTCTAAAGAACAAGTATCCACTCTAAAAGACGTGCTTATAAAATATAGAGACTGCTTCGCTTGGAACTACTCCGAGATGCCGAGTCTTGATCAAGATATAGCGGTACACAAGCTGGCCATAACCCTAAGGATAAAGCCAGTTAAACAATCACCAAGAAGGACGCAGCTCGAACTCGAGATAAGCATCAATACCGAAGTCAAGAAGCTCTTCGAATCTAGTTTCATCCATGAAGTACAATACCCGGATTGGATAGTTAATATCGTCCCCGTGATGAAGAAGAACATGATAGTTCAGATTTGTATGGACTTTTGGGACCTCAACAAAACATGCTCGAAAGATGATTTCCCTATACTGGTGATAGAACTTATGATCAAAAACACCTCCACACACAAGGTCTTCTCATTTATGGATGGATCTTCAGTATACAAACAAATAAAGATGGATCCCGAAGAACAGAACCATACAGCCTTCCTCACACCGTTAGGCGTGTTCTGCTACAAGGTGATGCCCTTCAGCCTGAAGAACGCTGTAGCAACCTACCAAAGATCCATGACAAAGATATTTGATAACCTTATACATGAGATCGTCGAATTCTATATCGATGATCTAGTGGTCAAAAGCAAGTCTCATGAGGAGCACTGGGAGCATATCAGGATTGCCTTCAACTGTCTTCGAAATACAACCTGAAAATGAACCCGCTGAAATGTTCATTTAGAGTCTCGTCAGGCAAATTCCTAGGCTTTATAATATGCCTCCAAGGGATCGAAATTGACCCCTCCAAAATCAGAGCAATTACAGAAATGCCCTCTCTAAGAACTCTCAAGCAACTGCGATCACTCTAGGAGAAGCTCGCTTATATTCGGCGGTTTATCGCCAATCTCTCCGGTAAATGTCGCCCGTTTAGCCATATGATAAAGAAAGGAACTCCTTTCATTTGGGACCAGAAATGTCAGAAAGTATTGGAGGAAATCAAGCAGTACTTGTAGAATCCGCCGGTATTGGCTGCTCCGGTTAAGTGAAAGCCCCTTATCTTTTATACATCCGCACTTGATGGTTCTCTAGGTGCGTTATGAGCACAGGAGAATGACCAAGGAAAAGAAAGGTTGTACTACCTAAGTCGAGTGTTCGACATGACTAATAGCATTTTAATACCGCTCATTTCTTATCATTTTATCAATAAATAGTGCTATTTAATCCGTGTCTGCTTATTAGTACAGATTACAGATACACATGCAAAAACATAGAAAACAATGCACAACATGCACAGATTGGATTACGACAGAATTAAGCCGATATTGCAACCGGGATGAAAATCCGATCAAAATCCAAGGAGTTTTGCTACAAACAAGTGTATGCAACATTTTTAAGTGAAATTGATCCAATATGGTATAAGAAATACATGTGTGAACTCAAATATATGGTGCATGAACCATCATGATACAAGTAGGCATCATGAGCTAGCATACAAGTGGCATGGCAAGTGGATGTAGGGTGATGATGGGCATGCAAAGTGTTGATAAGATGTGCAGGTGGGTTGATTCTCTCTGTCCTCAAGCTTCAGATCATGTTCCAGTGAGATCCAAAATAAATAAAGTATCTTAAAATTCTATTTGAGAGATCTGATGAACATAGCAAGAAGATGGGCCATGTCTCCTTAACTTTTCCACCAGAACTGCCCAAAAAGCCGACATGGGCGGCCCTAACTTGGCCCCTGAGCCTCATGCTCTTTCCATGATCCCACATCAGTCATATAAGTCCACTTATATTGTTTGTTATTTTCTGGAAAATCCCCAATAAATAGCAGGTTGTTGGTTAAGTTTTGTGTTGGATTTTTGAGTGGAAAAACAGATTATAATACTTGCCTACTTCTTCTTCTTCTTTGCTTTGCAAGCTCTCATTTGGAAATTGGAGGTTGAAGTTGTAAGATATATTGTACTCAAGTCCCTCCATTTATGAATAAAACTTGCACTCTTTTTCTTTATCTTCTTTGTTCATTTCTTTACTTGTTCTTGTGTTTTATATTTCTTCTTCTCTTGTGTTTTCTTTTTCTCTTTTTGTACATGATGATTGAATAACTTTTTGGTTGTGGTGTTGGTGAGGATGGAGAAGAAAGGTTTAATCTTCCTCCTTATCTTGTGAATGTTTAATATGCTCAAAACTTGATTGTAACTTTAAGATTGTTTTATGGATATGTTTGATATGGTATTTTGATTTCGATGATTACTTGTAACCTTTATCATATACCCTATTCTCTCATTATAACCATTTTGCAATGTTAAAGTTAGAATCAAATTAGTGTTAAGATTGCTAAGTGTTTAGATAGGGTATTTTTCTTGATATTGGATGATACCCTTCATTTAGCATATACCCTATACTATCACCCTCACACTTAGCAAGTTTAATGCTAAACACTTTTACTTATAATTTGCTAATTATTGTGGTTTGATGTTCTATACTTGTTAACCCTTGTGCTTAGTTTTGATATATCATGCTCGAACATACAAACGGTAAGTAAAGAACGTAATGGATTCGTTTCATTCCCCACGTCGAGAATTCTTCATCTTGATACTTTATACTTCGCAAATGCCTTGACAAGCCATGATTCAGGTCGGTTCTAATAAGAGGAGGAAACACGCATGATCAAGAGAGAGAGAGAGAAAGAGTTGAAGATTTCTCCACGATTCGTCCATCCGAAGCAAAGCCACGACCAGCGTTAACCTTTGTTTCTATAATTTCATATTTTCTTATTTTCGTGACAAAACAAACTCAAACTAAATTCTTTTCTTTTGAACTTGACGTAAAAACCCTTAATCACCAATTCCCTATGGATCAACCCATACTTGCCGGCTAAGCTACAACGAGTCATGCACCTGCAGTTTATAATTTTAAAAAAGAGATCGAGCTCGCGTGTGCCGAATTTCTAAAAACCTTTCTTTCAAAACACATAGCACGCGCGTGAGGTTACAACAAGTTTTTGGCGCCGTTGCTGGGGAATGTGGTAGTCATTAAGGGTTATTATTTCAAATTCATTTGTATATACCAAACTGACTTTAACAAAATTTCAAAAAAAAAAAACTAACTTTTCTAATATCGCTTTCTCACTAAAAACTTTGATTTTTCTGTTTTCAGGACTCAGCGAGTTAGCAAGTGGCAAACGTGTGGTAATAACTTGTATTTTAAAGAACACGGAGAATTTGAAGTAAAGTGCCAAAGATTCGGGTAGTTTTTCCCGTGCAAGTCTACCATTTCAAGCTATCGGGATCCACTCAATAGGGGTTTCTTAACCCGAACATTTCGGTAAGAATTTTCTAAACTCCTCCTCTCTCGAATCCCGACGCATTCCAATATTTCTATTTTCTATAGGATTCTTCGCAAACTTCGTCGTAAAAGAATAGAGAACTAACCCATATTTGTTGCAAGCGCCGCCGCTTAATTTAAAAAAAATATTGTTTGATATTTTGAACAACCTTTTTATTGAATTGTGAATTGCATCCATTAATAAGGAATTTAAGGTCATGAGAACCCCCACAAGATACGGTAAAGGATTTCATCATATTTTTCCGTGGCCTACAAATCACAAAACCGAGCATTCTTGCATACCAACAGTAATTTTAAAAAAAACAACTAGAACTTAGCCTTTAGGGATTCGTGCTCATTAGGGAAAATTAATTGGATTTAGAATACCGCTTAATATTATATTATTCACGACTTATCTAGAAATGTGTGAAAGGTGCAACCGCCGAAGAGAAAGGGTTAATCTAATTAAGAAATTTCACGAAAGCCTTAGAAAACTCCCCTTATCTATGTATTTACCTAGCTTCTTGATCAGTATATCTTGAGCCCATTTCTCGACATAATTTTACTTCAACAATCAGGTTCTTGAGCAAGTCTAGATGACTTAGCAAAACATAGACTGCTAAAGGTATGATATTCTTTGTTTTTGTAATTTTGTGAATGCTTGATGATATGGGTAACACACAATTCAATTTTATTCTTCACGATCCATATTCCTTTATTAATACACATCTCCAATTCTTTTATACCAATTGTTAAGATTCTTCCAACATTTTCGACAACTGTCCTTTCTTAGGGGGTACCCAACCGTGCCAAAATTTTGATATTGGTCCACCCCCTAACACTCTTGAACCCAATCTCATTTCAAATATAGAGCAATTGATTGAAAACTTATAGAAATAGGTTGACAAGATGACTACTTTAGCATCGCTACTATCCCAACCCTCCCTTCCTGAAACAACTGTCATATTTATACGGTTTGATAGTGACATGGATGCTAGGTTGACCACTTTAGAGAAAGGTTTAGAAGTGATTATTGCAGTTGAGAATCAAATGGCTTCGACGCTAACCATATTCATATAGTCCGATCAATTATTTCAGCTCAATCTCAATCATTGGCTAGAATCGAAGAACAAGTGAAACATTTGGCTATACAAATGCTCGGGAGTGAACACAGTCAATTTGAAACCAATAATTCCAATATCTGTCATCTAGGAAGTCAACTGAGCAAGATCAATGATCAAACAATTTTTGATGATTTCGTGGTTGATGATGACGATATAATTGATTTGACTGAGAGTTATAAGGACAAACAAGAAAACCCTCTGAGTCGATCCGACACTAACCTTCAAGTACCAATTAGGCCTTCTATCACTTATAATCTTGAGGATTATTTAACTAATAAACTACTTGAAAATGAGATTCTTGCAATGACTGATTATAGCGATAAAATTTTAGAGGAGGAAACTTATGAATTTGATGGGTATGGTTTCGATATAGTGTTCGAAGAAATTCACAATCAGGAACCCGAGAATTTAGTGTTACCGATTGATATAGTTTTTAAAGAAATTTTAGAGTGGAAACCTACATTCCTAGATGACATCAACCTATCCATAAGTCTGTGTGTTGAGGGAGAACTTGAATTGGGAGATGCGAGCTATATTGATAAGAATACTACTGTGGAGGAGTATAGGGAAAAAGTTAACTTTGACAAATACCATTTCATGCCGAGTTTGGAGGAATTTTTTACGGATGAGCTTGATATTCTTAATGATTTTGAGTCACGATTATTTTGGGAACATCTTAGGGACCTCTTCTTTGATAAACTTTTTTAAGATGAGCTCCAATTTTTAAACGAACTTGACCTCGAAACTCAACACATGATTTTTGTAAATAAAGTTTATTCGGGTTACACTTATTCAACTCTTTCAAAATTTCATCTTCATCGTCAAATTTTTCTGAAACTTCCGTTCACTCACCCATGCCTAACACTAATATTTAACCACACTACTAACATTTTCTTTTTCTTTTTTGTATACTATTTCTTTTACCGGTCTTGGTCTCATATTGACAAAAATTTTAAATGGCCGGTACTAATTTCTGAACTAACTCAATCTCCTAACTATTAACCACTGTAAATAGCTCTTAGGTTTACTTTTTGTGAATAAAGACGCACCCTATATGTCTAAGTCTAGCAATCGGAGATGGGGGCAACGATGGGGACATCGTTAATCTCAGCTTTGGGGGTGTGCACTCTGTTTGCTTTGTTGCATCATGTGTAAATTTTGTAACATATTAAAAAAACACACAATTTTTTTTAAAAATTTCAAAACAGAAAAACTTTATCGTCAAGTTAGCTAGTGGAAAAGCATAGATTCGAAATACCGATGGTTTAGTTTGATAAGATAGAAACAAGTAAATCCTATTTTTAGAAATTGAAAACCCGAAAAATAACCCTTCTTTGAGTTTAAGCATAGCTAATATAAGCCTTTGCATCACACTACATGTGTCATGAGTTTTGAGAATTATATAACTAGTTTGAAATGTCTTAAAACTTTTAAAAATTGATAAACGTCTTTAGGATCAAACAGATTTGTTCTGAAAATAGGTAATATCAAGAATAATTCATAAAGTGAAGTGGATAAGAAAGGGTATTATTGAAATGTTTAATGGAGGCTAATTCTGAAAAATAACCCATCTTGATCCTTGAGTGATTATATACCTGATCTACAAAAACACATCTTTAATCTTAAAAATGAAAGGAACAGTTGGCAATGTCTCCATTGGCCTTGATTTCTGATGATTTTCATGCATAAAATGAGTATTTTTGTTTCAGGGCCAAGGTGACTTTGGAAATTAAGTTCTCTAGGGTGTTTTCACACCTAATACCCTAAAACCATCTAGTTTGGATGCATTGGACCAAAACTCGCTAAGAAACCTAGAAAGTTCGATATAAACAAAGTCAAGCAGGTGTTCTCTTCGAGTTTAAAGTCCTTAAGGTTCTTTGTGTGAGAATAATCTTGGCTTAAGAAAAGTTTTTTATAAAAAAAATTAACAGAGATATGAAGATTTGATTTTACACGATGACAAGACTATTTCACGTACACGGAGGTGTGTATGAACAAAAACATGTGATAAGTGGAGTGAAGAATAAGACTCGGTTTTCTATTAAAGATGATAGAAATTCTGATTTGAGACCTAACTGGAGAATGAAACTGGAGAAAAACTTAAGGCTTTACAAACTCGCGTGATCCTTTTGAAGTTTTGATTGGTCTATATATGTGGCATGGAGGCTCTAGTCGAAGTTTTTAAAACATAACGACACTATTTGCACAATCATGTAAAACATATATGAACTTATGTTAAATGAAGAATTGAGGTGTGAAAAATAGGGTTGGACGTTTCTGATTTAGAGTAATAGAATTTCTAGTTTATATACTAAATTTTAGGATCAGAATCGACTGTAATTTCATGAAACTAGCTTGACGGGATTTTGTGGGTGTAATCCGCTGAAAACCCTCAGGAGACAAAACTCCTCCTACTAGAAATACCTAGAGGTTGAACGGCTTGTTGCACGGGCTCAGTGCAATCGCATTCCTTGCAAAAGTAAGGTTAGGATTTATTTTGCTCAAGACGAGCAAAAATAGGTTTAGGAGTATTTGTTCGACATGATTAATAATATTTTAATACCGCTCGTGTCTTATCATTTTATCAATAAACAGTGTTATTTAATCCATGTCTGCTCATTAGTATAGGTTACAGATACACAGGAAAAAACACATAAAACAATGCACAACATGCACGGATTACGACAGAATTAAGCCGATACTGCAACCGGGATGGAAATCCGATCAAAATCTAGGGATTTTTGCAACAAACAAGTGTATGCAATATTTTTAAGTGAATTTGTCCAACATGGTACAAGAATACAAGTGTGAACTCAAATATATGGTGCATGAACCTGCATGATACAAGTAGACATCATGAGCTAGCACACAAGTGGCATGGCAAGTGGATATAGGGTGATGATGAGCTTGTAAAGTGTTGATAGGATGTGCAAGTGGGTTGATGCTCTCTGTCCTCAAGCTTCAGATCATGTTCCAGTGAGATTGAAAAGAAATAAGTATCCTAAAAATCTATTTGAGAGATCAGAAGACCACGGCAAGAAGATGGGCCCCTGCCTCCCTAACTTGGCCGCCAGAATTGCCAAAAATAGATGATATGGGCGGCCCCAACTTGGCCCTTGAGCCTCATGCTCTTTCCATGGTCCCACATCAATCATATCAATCAACTTATATTTATTGTTTTTTCTGGAAAACCCTATAAATAGCAGGTTGCTGGTTAAGTTTTGTGTTGGATTTTTGAGTGGAAAAACATATTACAATGGTTGCCTACTTCTTCTTTCCCTTACAAGCTCTCATTTTAGAACTTGAAAAGTGGAGTTTGTAGTTGTAAGCTATGTTGTACTCAAGTTCCTCCATTTGTGAATAAAACTTGCACTCTTTTTCTTTATCTTCTTTGCTCATTTCTCTACTGGTTCTTGTGTTTTATATTTCTCTTTTTGTATATGATGATTGAGTAACTCTTTGGTTATGGTGATAGTGATAATAGAGAAGAATGACTTAGTCTTTCTCTTTCTCTTGTGAATATTTAATATGCTCAAAACTTGATTGTAACGTTAAGAATATTTTATGGATATGTTTGATATGGTATTTTGATTTTGATGGTTACTTGTGTTGGATATATTGCCCTCAAGGAAATTATTGTAATTGCAGGTAGGCGATTATGATAATTGAGGGAGGACCTATACAGGTAGAACAATCATAATCGAAATGATAGTATGCTATCTGGTTTGTCTTTACAATTGATGTGCATATATTTTACTTTTTATTATGTGTCGCTAATACATAATGATGAAACCCGTCGGATTCTTGCTTGACTACCTGCATTATTATGGCGATCATATACGTGAGAGCTGGATAGTCCATAAGCACATCCTTAAATGTCTCTACTCGAGAGAGTACCGAGACTGGATATCGATATTCCCGAGTAGACTAGTGTATATGTTTCAAGACTCCGAAGAAGGGCGGTGGCCGGTATCACAAGCAATTGGTGTTGTGTCATCTAAGATAGTATACAGGTGCTCACTGGAGGTGAGTACACTGGTATTATACATATCGTCAGATAGCAGTTCTCTAGTGGCATGAGTACAGGTTTTTCCTTTGAGCTGAGATCGTCATTTGTCTCGTGTGAGTTCCCACTGTACTTAGATTACTACCTTACCATGGCTCAAAAGAGTCATGCAAACAGATTTTAGTTGGGTACAGTCCCGAGCCACATGAAGGCAGTGAGTGATTATCAGGGATTCGTCTCTTCTGGTATTAAGAGTTGATGTCGCGCTGTGTTCAGTTGGCCATCACCCTAAATCCGTTGCCACGATGGATGATATTTGCTGTTAAGAGTTCAATAATTTCTCGGTTGGTGATGAGCTTGACTCCGGCATGACTTATCGGGTTATTAGGTGTTTGACATTATCCACCCCTTAGACTCTGTATGCGATACTCTTAGATGAAATGACTGGACTGTACGAAGATTGTCACATTCAGGCTCAGTAGGGTACGGACGGACTTGATTGTCGACCTCCATTTCGGCAGATACTTGGGTAACCGTTATATACAGCCAATGCCGCTGACGTGCTTGTGGTTTAGAATTTATCTAGTAAATCACTGCCAACGTATTGTCGAGTCTTTAAAGTCCTACACAGAGTGGTTTTCCGGTTCAGACGATATGATGTAGAGGCCGTATATTGATACGTGCAGGTGTTCGATTAAATACATGTACTTACTATACGGACCTTAATCGGAAGGTTGATAATACTAACCGGCTTAAGATTAAGCTGGATTATTAAATCAAGTTTTGATTTAATAATATATATATATATATATATATATATATATATATATATACATTAGTTCACTATTCATTTTCTGTCTCTTGTCTATTCGTGTTTTTATATGGATACGCGTATATGTATTTCGATAGTATACCGGGTTGTATTATGTATTTATATGGAATACTTCTTTAAGGAGGATGCCTTATTATTGATTTTATTTTTAGAAAATCAATTGTAAATGAGGTAGAGGGTGAGGTGGCTTTGGGTATGGTTGTGGACATGTAGAGAGAGATGAGCTTCATTTTTTTATTATAACATGGTTGTGATATTTATTTTTGATTGTGCCACACCATTCTCACATTATTGAACACCTACTCATTATGTGTGATGGCTACCTCTTCATCCTCCTTCTCCTTCCTTATACATGCTCTCTTGAGCTTTGAGTTTGAGAGTGAAAATGATAGTGAAAAAATCCTACATCTCCACTCTCCATTTCTAGCAAACTTGGAGCGTCGGTTGCTTCACTAGGTGAAACTGGAACTTGGATCGGTTCTCTCGGGTGGATCATCTTTAGTAAGAGCGGTCGCCTCTCAAGTTTGTTCTCGATGCCTATGAGGAGCTTGGAGGGGTTTTCCATAATTGGATGGACACGGATCAAAGGTTGTGATCTGTAAACCTTACTTACTTAGTTTACTAGTTTAGTGTTTCGAACGATCACTATAGATTATTTTCTAGTGCTCCTCATAAAAATTTTGTTTTTAGATTCCGCATTGGTCGCGGTTGTAGCGGTAAGGGCACCAGAAACTTTCAATGGTATCAGAGCCTAACCAAACACTAGAACTAGTTTAGACGATATTTTAGTTTCGACACAGAATTTTTTCACGTAACTTGTTTCCGATTCCAAGCTACTGTCCTTTTTAAAAATTTGCCTAAATTTTTTTAAACAACTGCAGAGGACTTGTCTTTTGAAAATAAACTTTTCACAAAATTCGAGGCATTTTGGCCCCTTTTTTGGCCGCCAGAAATACATTTTGGTCGGTTTATTTTTGGATAAAATTCCCTAAATTTTCTTAGTAGCTTGGAATGTTGGAAACTTGATTTTTCGTATTGTTTGTTTTGCCCCAAATTTCAGTTTGTGTAGTTTTTACATAGGGGCATTTCGGGACCGTTTTAAAAATTTTAGCATTGTTTATGATCCGTACTTTGTATGTGTTGTTGAACGTTGTCTAATTTCTATATATTCGATTAGACAGGGTTGCACACTTACTTGTATTGCTTGTTGTTGTATATATATCTCTGTAACGGTTTAGCCGGATTGTCATGTTGGATAGCCCCTCGTACGATGTGTTTGTACAGCTGTGATTTATCATGTTGTATTCACTTGTTTGGTATGAACTCCAACTTGTTGCCGCCGTTTCCGTATTATGTATTTTCTTTTATTGTGGCTTGACCAGGATGCGGTCGTTGTTACCCTTGTATATATTTTTTTTCAATACCATGATTAACCCTGGAGAAGTGCTCGAGTACCCAGGTTCTAGAGTGTTGTAGGTGGTCATCTCATGGTGTTTGAGGTCGGGCCGCCTCACTCTAGAATTAGCGGGTTGCTCACCATACTTGTAGGGGTTATAGGATCGACCTGCGGAGGAGTGCCTAACTTACTAGATTATAGAAAGTGACGGGGGACCGACTCATATTATTGAGGGCAGGTTACCCAATTTCTAGAATTAGCAGATGGTTTGCCGCACTCGTAGGGGTCTAGGATCGATATTGGATGGGCTAACCATGCGACCAGGGAACGTCGCATTTTATTTGCAACACAAATGAAATGCGGGGCTCCTAGTTTATCCGCTATTCCATATTTTTTGATGCATGCCTGTCATGTGTGTGTGTGTGCGCTATTCCATATTTTTTGATGCATGCCTGTCATGTGTGTGTGTGTGTGTGTGTTAGATGCTTCTATTTGTTTTGCATCTGCTCTAGCCCTATCCCCGCCCTGCCATAAGTTAAGTAACCTTACGGTGAAGACCCGAGACTCCGTGGCGAATGCGGATGGCATATAAAAGTATGCTATTTAGGTTGTTTCTGGTGTGTCTTAGAAACTTGTTATGATGGGACTGCGTTATATGTTTAATGCAAGGAAAACAAATCTTATATGATGTTGGTGGAACCAATTTTTAAAACCACTTGGTTTTCTTCCAAACAATAGTCATATTGTTTTGCTTTGCATAAAGGTATTTGGTTAGGAATATCCTGCTCCTCATTCTATGAGGAACGAGCCTTTGATCCCTTCACAGGAAGTTCTCTCTTAAGCAAAATTTTATATTACTAGAGCGGAGCCTAAAGCACTCCATTTCAAAGCCACTCGACTTCCTTCAACGATATCAAATTTATTATGTTAAAAGTTTTTCGCCAAAAACCAGCCCTAACCTCCGTTATTTCTTACGAGTATTGCTTAGTATTCGTGTTGTGTTTGTTGACTCCGTCAAGGTGTAGTGTGCGGTAGTTAAGTGGTGCTTGTTTGCAGTAAGCGATGTGATTGGTTAGGACAGTCGTATGGCCTTGTTGACTCCGTTAAGAGCTCGTATGGGTGAGTTTAATGCAATCAAGATAATGACGGGTTGAACTTGAATAGGACCCTTTGATTTGTTAACCCCGTCAAGGTTACTAGGGTCTTAGAGGCAAAAACCATATCGAGAGTTTCAAATATAAGGGAAACTTGCTAAGTTTGCGCATACCTTCTGATGTGTGGTAATTTTGGTCGGCTTCCATCAAAATTATCACACGATGATAGTTGGGTCCCGATTCCCACTGATGAGTAGGTATTACTTCTCGGGAGATTTTCACATCACAACTAGCTAACCTAATAGGTTTTTAGAAAGTGTTAACGAGGTTACGCCTCTGTGGAAACAGGGTTATTTAATTAGGTCAATGCGAAAGCACGGAGGACATCTCTCGGAGTACCAACACTGGTTTGGCTGAACAGTTAACGAACTTGTAAGGTGTATATGATCTCGACTAGTTCTCATTTTAGGGTTTGAAGGAGAATTCGAGAATACAGTAGGAGTCATCCTGATTAGATAAATTGATTAACCAATCTAATTTTGATGGAGTGTACGCTGAGTGTTTATTCTCTCTCTATCTCTCCCTCCCTCCCTCCCTCCGAGTTTGCGACCATGACTTATCTTAAACTAAAACTCATTAACCAAATTAACCGAACCTTCTTACACACTTTGGCTTTGGAATTTAATGATTCAAGACAAAGTCGCATATTTCCCTGCTACTCCTACTTTCACTTAGCCTTCTCCAGAACACTCCGCGATGATCCATATTGCTTGGAAATGCCATCATATAGTTACATACGAACTCGAAGAAATTATTTCAGTCGAGAATGGCCAATAGTTCTAAAGAATTAGGATTGTATTATTTGGTTATCTCTTCCCTTTACTTTCTCTTAGGTTGCAAGTGCTCCTTGTATTAGGAGAGTACACCTATTACGCTTATTGGATAGTCTTCTTTCAAATCTTAGACTTGTGCTAAAAGGTAAGGAAGGAAGAAAACTAATTAGCCTAAATGCGGTGTACAGAAAGTAAGATGTAAAGACATAAAGGTGTTGAAGTGAGGGCAAAAGAAATTGCAACTACTTTCATGAATCTGGATAGTGAAAAAGAAATTACTAGGAATACCCGGACACCCCCTAGAAATATTTTCATGTTTTAGTTTTTCTATGTAGTTTTTACTGAGAACTGTTTTTCCAATTAATTCTGACGCTAGGGTATGTATATACAAGAATAGAATTTCACATCTATAAGACGTTACAGATGTTGAGTAGGAGTAGAATATTGGGAAATGAGCAATTTGATCATCAATATCGGAATTCACAGCAATTGGTGATATTGGATTAAATCACTTGGCTTTGCCTAACGACATATATTTTGTTTCGAATAACCATTATTATGCACCAATTTTAAAATTGAATATCTGTAACTTTATTTTATAAAATGAGATATAAATTTTGAAAATTGCGTTTCAAACATTACCTTTATCAGTTGAGGATAAGATAAGGTGTATTGAATAACAGTGTAAGACATTCTTGATCAAAATACAGTTATCAATTTACAACACACGGAATTTGAGTTAGTATACTCTTGGGACTTATACATGAAAATGTATGTTGTCCAGTGTCCTTAAGGACAAGGGTTTGGTACTCATATTTCATTTAAGTTTATTTATTAGTTCTCTGGTTTTAGACACACATTCGTTGAAATGCAAAGTCCAAAATTTTTGAGAAGTTTAAGGTCTAAGAATAAAGTAGAGAACCATACGTTGGAAGTATTAGGATTCTTTGAAATGATCGAAGATGTAGATACTTATGCTAGGTATTCTATTGTAGTAATATTAAGAACTTGCTTCTCTGATATGTTACTCATCCGTGGGTGCGCTCCTTAGTGAGCAATGTTGTATGGCCTTTTTCCATTTAGGTAATATGCACTGGAAACAGCTGCATGCCAATTGAATATGGTTCCATGTAAATTAGTGCCTTTCATTCTCAAGGTATATTTCGGTAATGGCAGTTTGTGAGTTATCCATATAGGGTTAGCTTAGCACCTCAGCAAGGTTTTGGCAAGCATCAAACATGCTATATTAAAATTTTGGTATGCTAAACAAACCAACCAAGTAATCGAACCAGAGAATTAGGGTTAACTTTGCATGTAAACAACTTTACATCTAAGTGATAGAGATTACAACCTTTGTAGTCCGTTCCTTCGCTTCAAAATCTCCGAGTAGTGGTTCCTTTCGCTGATATCCATGAGCTCCTGAACTCTTGAGAGGCTCCACAAGATGTACGATACATCCTTGCTTGAAGTCTTCATAGTCTGTGATGATCTACGTCGAAGAAATACGGACTCAAGCTCACTCTTCACTAATACAGAATTAGTGAAGCTAACACACTAATCTATATGGCTAGTATAGAAGAGGATGATGAAGTACGAATTTAGCTCACTTTAGTATTTAATTTCTCACTATTTTTCTTCTTGATCTCAAAATCTAGAGAGCAAAAATGAGATAAGGAAGAAGAAGATGAATGAATGAGATGAGCTTAGAAATGCAACCCTTGGTTAGTATATGTGAATACCTAACCCTTGTAGAGTGTTAACCATGGCTATGTGTCATGGTTGGGTTAGAAAATATCTTAAGCAAAACAAAAAGGGTGGACTTTGTCAATGGTTATCAACAAGCTTCATGAAGCTTCCACCATGACTCATTTCCACATTTTTTGAATTACTTAAGAATTTAAACCCAAACATTATATGTAGCATGGTTAATTCTCATACATCCTTGTTGCATGTATAACCTAGTATGTCACAATATTATATATCACATATATAATATTTATGTAACAAAAGAAAACAATACAATAAACATATATCACATATATGTTAAATGCATCATAAGTGAGAATAATAAATATTTAAGTGATATATATATATATATATATATATATATATATATTATTTCATCGAATCAACACTTGATCCGATAACCCGGCTATATCACATATAACCGGCCAATATCAAATATCCCGAGAATAGAATACGGTATCACATACTCGTATCAATCTCGATCCTGCACATATCACATATGTGCTCCTACTCCATTTTGCCTGAGCCTGAAAACCTCTGTGTAAGACTCTAAAAACTCGTCAATACGTCAGCAGTAGGTGATGATCACATCAAATACCAACAAGCCGCAAGCGGTCAGCTAAACGTAACGGCTACCCGGGTATTGAGCGATCAGAAGATCAACAAGCAAGTCACCTCTAAATTCTATAAATCCAATCAGTAACACTACCGTACAGTCCGGTCTCTTCGTCTAATATGTCGCATATCCAGTCTAGGGGTAGTAAATGTCAGACGCCAGTAACCGATAAGTCGTGTCGATGTGAGGCTCATAACGGGTCGAGAAACTACTGATAACATTTACCAGTATATCTCCATATCAGCCCTGGCCAGGGTCTTCCAGTTATAGCCAATCGAACACAGCGCAACATCAACCCCCAATACCGGGAGAGACGAAACCCCTCATTTCCTCCATGTGATTTGGGAATGTACCCAAAAGCCACCGTTTTGCACAGTCTCATGAACGTGGTAAGGTGGAAATTAAAGCACAGTGGGAATCACACAAGACTCTATGACGATCTCGGGTCTACAGACTAACATGTACCAGTGTCACCATAGAACTGCTATTTGACGATAGGTATAATACCAATAAGGAGTTCTCGGCGAGTCCGTTCAGTGTACCCAGTCTCCACTGAGCACCCGTATACCATCTTTGATGTCAAACACCAATGGATGTGGGATCATCCATCGCCCATCATATGGGTCAAGAAGTGTATACGCTAGTCTACTCTGGAGTATCGATGCCCTGTCTCGATACACTCTTGACTAGGAACAATTATAGGATGTACTCATAGACTACCATGGCCCCCACTAGTATGATCTGCATCATAGTCCTGGTAGTCAAGTACTCATCCTAAGGGTTTTATCAACATGTGATCACAAAACAGTATTTGTTAACATGTTAAGATAAAGCGTAACCAGACAGCATACTATCATGTTGAGAAAGAAAGTCCTCTCTATATATATCCAAGCATCCACTATAATATAGATCATATGTACAATAATGGCCTCTAAGGCATATACATAACTAACAATCCCAAGCATTCGTAAGAGTTTAATTTCTACCATTTGCAAGATCAATAATTATATTTGTCCTTGACTCGCCACTATTGGGGTCGAAAATTACACCCCATTACCAAAATCAAAAATCAAAAATGAAAATTCAAAAATTCAAAGTCAAAGTCAATGGGTCAAAGTCAACGCCAAAATGGACCCGGGTCCGACGGATCCAACCCTAAGAAAATAGGCTCACTCTCTAAACCGCCTCAAGCTGAAGCGAAACTGGCCGGTCATCGAAGAAGAAAGAGAAAAAGAAATTTATAATAAATATATTTTTATATGCAAATAAATGTTAAATTATAAAATAAGTGTGCAAAAAACCAATTTATGTAAAACTCATGGTTCATATGCAAAAATAAATGAGCACATGGGCATGAAATAGGAAAATGAGCAATTTTGTAAAGCCCAAGGGGCTATGTGAAAAATGTAAGCCCTATTTAAAGCAACATTACGAGGAAATGAAGTATAATCCATTTCCCACAAAATTTCTAGGGTTTGTGCTTCCTTCTTCTTCAAGGTTCAAAACCTTCTTCTTCTTTCTTTTTTTGAATTAAATCAAGAGTTTAACTCTTGTTTTCTCAAAAATAAATAGTTTTCCATCATAAAACCATTGAAGGGGAGTCTAAATATCCCATCAAATCTCTAGGAGGGGAAATTTTAAATATCACCACGCTTCTTCTTCAAGATTCAAAAAGGAGAGAAGAAATAAGGAGACCTATCTCTAAAAACCCCAAATTAGGATGGATCCAAGCTTAAAAAGAAGAAAGGGGTCTCCCCTCATCATGCAAGACATAGATCATGAAGATTCAAGAGAACCTTTATAGTTTTCTTTTCAAATAAAATTATTTTGGGAGTTTAACTCCATATAAAATATTTTGGGAGTTTGACTCCAAATAAAATTATTTTGAGAGTTTAACTCCACATATAAAATATTTTGGGGGTTTAACTCTAAATAAAATCTTTTGGGAGTTTAACTCCATATAAAATCAAATATTCTTTGGATACAAGAGACGGCTTAACCCTGCTTTGAGCCGGCTTAAAAGCTTTTTAGTCAAATATTCAAACATCCGATTAATAAATTCCATCTAATAAACCAAATACCGTATGATCGTTCTAGGGTAAAAGATTTGTGATATAAAATCAATTCAACCTTTTCTTTTAAAATCCAAATATAATTTTGGTATAAATTCTTTTTCATATATTATTAAGAGAGTCTATATATATTAACTAAATTTTTAAATTTGCTTTTAGGTCATATCTTTTTTTAAGTTTTTATCGTAATTTGCTGATTTAAGTTTTATGGAAATCAATTTTTTTTAAAACCTTTTTTTTTATATATTTAACATCTTTTATTAAAAAAATATTTTCATTTCTTTTTTTAAAATTTAAGGTTTTTTATATCTCACCTCCAAAATTTCAATATTTCTAAATTTCCGTCCTAAAAATATATATTTCTAAATTTCATCCTTAAAACTGTTCCGTTAACCAAAAAAACCTAATTTCTAACTTTTCCGTTTGAGCTTAACTAGAGTTTGTTTTTCTAAACCAAGGTTTTGAGTTAAAAGAAAATATACTCGATCATATCTCTCTCATCAAAAAAACACAAGGCTTCTTCTTCATCTTCAACCCAATCATGGGGGTTTCACATCTTTCATAAACATCAGAAACCTAGATCGATCGCTAAGTCTTAGATAGATCATGAGGAATAACTCCAACTCACTTTCTTCATTGGAGTGGTTGTAATCGGTAAAAGAAAAAACACAACCTCCCTTGCATCAACAATAATGAATTGGGTGAAGAAAAAATTCTCTAGTTTTTTTGTTTAAAGAAAGACCCTAATTTTGAATTTAAGATGAAACCCTAACCCTACTATAACGACCATAAAATTCCTGTACAAATGTAACTTGTTCAATATATAGAAAGGGCATTTCAACCTGACTAAGAGTTATAAATTAATATTGTTCAATAAAAAAAGAAGCAACTTGTAGTTTATTGGTTAATACTCTCAACTGATGTTCTTTAGCCTGCAAGTTCGAATCCCATTAGCCCTGATTATTTTTAATATTTTTTCTTTTTTAATTTTTCGGAAGCTCAAAAGTTACACGTGCAATACACAGAGAATCAACAAGTTTCAAATAAAATTAACTGGAGAAATGAGAAGTTAAGACAAATTACAGCACATGGTCCAAACCTCGAGACCCAACTCGAGATCCTGGCCACCCAAAAATTGCTCAAAACCGCAATTTGCTGTTGGATTGAGGCCGTTCTCCTCTGTGCTTCGCCCGTGTACCCTTTCAGCTCCCCTCTACTCCTTTTTACACTTAATTTCCTCTGAATTAAACCAAAGAGCAGTGCAACATTTCACCTATCCCATTAACACAAATCAATCCCTTTTTAATTCATTTTTAATTGATTTTTAATTCTCTTTTTACCCTATAAATACCACCACATTCTCTAGCTCTCTCCTATTCTGAAATTCATATCAAAATTCTCTAAGAATTTCCTTGAGCTGGAAGAGTTAAAACTAGTCAAGTAGAGTTAGCTTGAACCAAGGTCGTTTTCGAAGACCGAAGCCTCCTGATGCTACCACGATCCATGAAGACCCCCCTCTCTCTTTTTTTCCTCCCTTTTCAATGCCCCAAAACCCGTTAGTCCATTTTTCTCTCTTTCATTTCGTCTCAAACCGCTTTCTAAAACTATATCGACTAAAGCGGAGTTAGTCTAAATGAATATTCTTTTAAAAAGTTTTATCACACTTGCAATGTTAATATTTCACCCTAATCCCTCTAAGATCACTTTAAAATATCATTCATATCATTTATCTTTTAATGTAATTAAAATTCCATGCGAAATAAACATATATCGAACATTTTTCAAATAACTACCATGAACTTTGTTTATATCCTTTTAACATTATCATGAACTATAACTTTAGAAAATTCACGGGGTAACAACCTACCCCATCACATACACTATGATTTCATAGCATGATATTTTAGATACATCTTTAATTTGAAGGAAAACAATTTACATTAAAATGCCATTACTTTTACAAAATACTTTTTATTGCTATTTTTAAATCTTTTTGTAATTACGTCTCTACAACCCTAGTTAAGGGACTCGTTTGTTAATGGTGCGGATTATCGCACGTCCTTGAGATTGTAGAGCGAGATGCAAAACTCTTCACGGAAATTCGGTCTCGAAATGAATAAAAATACGATTTTAAAGAATGTGATTTTTTTTAAACAAATTAAACTTTGAAAAAAATTATATAAAATTATTAATCCATATTTTCAATGAAAAAAATTGTGAAAACTATATTTTTAAATGAAAAATTAAAATTTTAATAAAATACCATCAAATTTCCAAAAGTAGTAGTTTTCATAAAAATACCATAAACTTTTAAAAGCTAGATTTCATCACTAAAATACCACTAAAACTAAAATATGTTTTCATAAAAAATCTTAATAATCTAAATCACCCTCGAGGTTTATTTTTTAACTAATATTAAAACATTTTACATAAAAACTCCTCGAGAAATACAAATACATATTAAACCACTTGAATAAATTTGTAAGGATCCTAAATTAATATAGGTTTAAGTGGTATCATTTCTCTTGAGCCTCACGGAGCCGGAAAAAGTGAGTGCTTTCATATCCAGGTTAGATAACGCTACAAATTAATGGAGTTATCAATGGTAATCTTCTTGAAAAATGACACAAAACCTGTCGTCCATGTGCGGCAGTTGTCCGATTACTCGCGAACTTAAGATCTTCAATATTAAAATCTAGCAATATGATATGACTATAACTCGAATATAAACTCGAACCTAAACTCGAACTCGAATCCAAACTCGAACACAAAATTGAACTTGAACTCAATCTCCTCGAATTGACTCGACTCGACTCAATATTGCAATTGTCATGACTCGCATTCTACTTGATTTACTCGACAACATTATTCACTATTGCAATTTATGGTTTTGATCAAGACATATTATAATTAATCAATCAAAATCAACTAAGGCAATCTAACAGGTATAATCTATTATACTCGAGGTGTATGGGATAGTTTCAGGTGTGAATCCAACGGGACTTCAGGAGTCCCGTATTAACCTACTCGAATTCTATTTAATCTCAGTCGGGTCGACTCCTCCACAGCTTGGAATCCCAATACTAACACATGAAATAGGGCCATATTTCCTTACTCCTGGGGCCCCACTCTTGAGCTTATGAATACTTCTATGGTTGCGTTGACATTCACACTTGGAACTTAACGTTAACATAGTGACCATATAGAAACCCATACTACATATACCCATATTCATTTCCATATACTTTTATTCTCCATATATATTACTTCATGATTATACTATACATGTCACTTTTCACTTTCACCCTACCTTGGGACTTACCGAGTGCTAGTTCGCTCACGGGCATTCTACCCACTCTTGTCTTCTTGGAATATTCGGAAGATGCTGTTGAGACTGAGCAGGTGGACCCCACAGAGGACGAGTACGACCTGACCGCTGCTCGGGCTTAGACTAATTATCCTTTTCTTTCAGTTTATATATACCACCTGTTTAGACATTTCTGTTATTGTACTTATTTTTCAGTTGAACTCTTGTATTTGTAAATATTTCAAGTTTGAATATAAATAAAGGTATTTATTGAAAATGTTACAGTCTCCATTTATTCTTACATTGTATATTATTGTTTCAATACGCTTAGTATATTATTTAAGGAATAAGCTTCTCTGAATAAATATACTGCGGACTTACCACGTCACCATTTCCGTCTGCTAGGAAACGGGGCATGACATCTACCCCCAACTTATAACAATTGAGGGAGAAGAAGATGACCTCTGGGGGGATTTTTCATCTTATACTAAGCCCATAACGGCCGTTAACATCAGGTAAGTATTATTTCCTGGTTAAACTAACTATGGGGACATATTTGAACAACTTATAGCTTTTAGGAGTGAAATTTAGAAATATATATTTTTTTGATGGAAAATTTAGAAATATTGAAGTTTTTGGAGTGAGATATAAAAAAAAGTCCTTAAAATTTTTATCATAATTCTCTTTACATATATTAACTAATTTTATAATTTTCTTTTAGGATGGGTAAAAAATTTGATCAAATCAACTTTTTTTCATAAAATCCAAATATAATTTTGGTATAAAATCTTTTTCATATATTACAGAGAGAGTCTATATATTAACTAAAATTTTAAATTTGATTTAAGGTCATATCTTTTTTTTAAGTTTTTATAATAATTTGCTAATTTAAGTTTCTGAAATAAAATCAAACCAACTTTTTTTTATAAATCCAAATATAATTTTCGCATAAAATCTTTTTCATATACTTTAGGGAGAGTGCTAAATATATTTTTAAAAATATAATTTTTTTTATTTCAATAAAACTTAAATTAGCAAATTGTGAATTTTTTTTTTATAAAAAAAAGATATGAAAGGATTTTTTAATAATAGATGCTGCATATATTTTTAAAAAGGATATGATACTGGATTTAAATATGCTGGAGGCATCAGGATTTGGTGGTATGAATAATCTTTTACTATGAATAATCAGTTGGTATGAAAATGCCGTGAAAGACCTCTCCAATTTTCTTTTAGGAGTACTATAGATAGATAGATAGATAAATATAGATTGTTGTTGTTATTATTATTATTATTATTATTATAAATTGCAGGAAACCCCCTTCACTTTTGCCCTACTAGCAGGAAACCCCCTTAAATTCAAAAACCCACACTTTACCCCCATGATGTTAACGGTGTTAGATTTTCCGTTATATTTAACTTACCTGAAATTATATAGCATTAATTTCATAAAAATGTAAAGTCGTTGCATTCCAATGATGCCACTCTCAAAACCTGATATCTGGATCACTTTGATGTACCACGGACGAGCTTAAAGGATCGAGCATTCCTTCACAACAGCTGCTCTGATTTCACCTTGTCGACGCTCTTCTTCAAAGAGTAATGCCTCGTAAGCCATTGGAAGCATCACTACAACCAGCCCTAAAAGGTTAAAGGTAGGATTTTGATCAGTGCAAAGGCATAAAGAAGAAAAGAAAGACAGATATGGAAAGAGGAGAAAAGGATGAAGCTAGTAAAGTAAAAAAGAGGAGCTGGATGTTAGCGATAGCTGGTGAACAGAACCAAGAGAGGCAATGGAGGGAGGAGAAGCTCCCATCGCTAAAATAGTTCTAGCAACAGTTCTTTCTTAAAACTACCTTTTGATACACATTTTATTCCTATACATTCAAATAACAGTGTTTTTTTCCTGACACAAGCATCACTACACAAATAACAAAACCTAGCAAATTCAATATAAGGTTCTGAAATAAGAATCATCACATCATTTTCCTGCCAAGTCTATGATTGCTTTTAAAATATTTTACCAAATTCAAATGCATAATATCACGAGTAATCTCAACAACTCCATACACTTGCTCATATGGCCAAGATGAACACAATATCACATTCTGCGACAAAGGACACTACCAAAATAATTCTAAGTTAATTGCCGCATAACCAAAACTACATCACAACCAAGTTCAACTTTAAAGAACAGGTAAAGCTAAGCAGAAAAAAAAACTCCACATAGTTTAAGAAAAACAAATGTAGCAAAGGTGTAAACTAGGTTAACTTGAATGTAACATCATTAAATCCTCCATATCTTCCTCTAGTAGTTTCTCTAGTAGCAGCGCAAGAAGAGCTTGTAGCAAAATTTGTAGCAATATCATTAGTTGAGCATACATGAGCATTAGCACTCGTGCGTCCTGCTCTTCCATCACCTTTGCGACTTAAACCAAATTTTCTTCTTCCACCTCAGCCGGTTATCCTATAAGATTGCAGATTGTAAATCGAAAGATAATTAGAACTAAAATGCAAACACCCTTTGTAATATTGCTTGGATTATCAACAAGACTGGATTGCGTGGCTACAACTTAGTCTTGGTGTGCCTTCCTCTTCTCATCCCTATACCTTCCATGAGTAGGAGGTCTACCACCTTTGTTTCTATTGGTCACTCTTGCTTGTGTAATTAATCGCAGGTAAGGTAATACCTTTGCAACTTCTTTTATTATGCTCCTTTCTTCCACACCTTGCGCACTTGCGATATACCTTGCGCACTTGCGATACGATTTTTTTTTCAACTTTGAATCTGCAATCTCATCCGGGTTTTTCTTCCTTGCTTTCTTAGGCCTTCTAGGTTGTTTTTTAAACGGCGGAGCCTGTATCAACTCCATATAGAAAGGAAAAATAAAATAGCCCTTAGCACAGATATTTACAGCTTAATGCAAACAGAGTGAGGAATGAATTAATCAAATATTAAAGAATAAGACCATTTTAATGACCACAATTTTCAAGGACATGCCATTTATCTAACCAAGGTAGCCTAATATATTCCTATTAGTTAGTTGTTCTATCAAGACCTAAACTTTCTAGTCAAAACAAACTAAACATTCATACATAAGTTTTCCAGGAGCAACTAAAAAATCTTCATTGTCAGAAGTTCATAAATGTCAAAAGAATAACCCAAAAAAAGCCAACAACTAAGATCAACCGATGAATCAAGAAGTACTAATTGTTTAATTGCGGCAACAATTTAGAACGGTTACGGTTAACATTAAGATGCAGTCAAGTCAGAATGGTAAATTACACTAAAATACACCTTTCTATACAATCACGTTTTTTCACTAAACTACCGTAAACTCTATGAAGTGATTTTTTCACTAAAATACCAAAAGGTCATATCAGATATATTTTATCCTCTACGACAATAATTAAATGTATAGCTTACCCTTATAACCAACTGGCCAATCCATTTGATCAGGAATAGGATGAATCATGTAGCCATACGATTTAAGATGGGTCTCTTTATAATAGGAAGGATCAACATATTCTTCAGGATCGGCGTTATGCTCAGCAATAAATGAAAGTGCATGCATGCACACATGGGATGCCACTAATTTCCCATAATCTGCTAGTACATGTTCTTTTATCCAAATCAACAATAGATTTTTTTCCATGAAGATCAACCTCCCATTCCATCTCCCCAGTGTATGTTGGCCCGCACCACTTTACTTGATCTTGCACACAATTCATCTTTTCAATAATCTTAGGGCATACAAGGCCTTGGTACTTCTCCATCCTTTTTCTTTTAGCTTGTATCCTAGCCATCACTTTCTGCCTTATGTTCTCCAACATTGTTAGAAAAGGTAATTCCCTAGGTTCAAGGATGTATTTATTCCATGCTTCTAAATATCTTCTTGCTTCCTCATCAATAGCTCCAATATTGTCGCGAGCTAATTGAAAGCCATTCGCTGTACCTGAGCACGCCGCTTGCCAAAGTAAATCTTTCAATAATGGATCACGGTGAAGTTTTCTGAAATTTTCATAGAGATGACGCAAACAAATTCTATGATCTGCTCTAGGCAACAATTCTCTAAAAGCTTCAATCAGTCCCTACAAGAAAAGTAACCCTCTCCAAATATGATTAGAAGTCTAGCATTTAATTACATTTAACAATAATTCACTCAAAAAAAAAACATTTAATGATAAACATCGTGATAAAAAAATATAGCTATACTATTTAAAACCTTAATGCTTGAAATTACTTTATGCTAAAACTGCAATTTCAATCATATCTCATTAAGATGAGATGAACAAAAGCTTAAGAAATATCCCGTTCATTCTAATCTGAGCTCGGATGATTCAATTAACTAAAAAGTCAAACAAATTCTAAAACCAAAAAAAAGAATTTATCTTTCCTTGGAGTGAAACATTGAACTTATATACCAAGACAAATTTTCAAAGGTAAAATTATCATGGCTATTTAGATTTTTTACGAAAACTCAACCTAAATGATAAAAATAATTCGCTTATCCAAAAAGAAAATATGTTCCCTATTATAAACTTCAAAATAACAAGCCATGAGTATCAATTGCAAGAAATACTAAGCTTTGGAATTGTGTCTGTTCAATGGTAGAAGAATAGCACATAAGAGTTCTCTAAATTTATAAAGGCATCTAGAGCTTAACTTAATCCTAAAAGTCTATGAAATTAAAGAAGAAATAGAGAACTATGAAAACCTAACTGGAGTAGAGAGATGAAAAGACTCAAGCATTTGACATTGAAGATTTAGTAAGATCTGAAACAAAATCAAAGCAATGATCAAGTTTTACTAGGATTAAATCATTACAATAATGCTAAGAATATATGAACTTAGCTCACCTTTTGTCTATCGGACATGAAGGTCAAACCATGTAGTGATATAGGACCGAGTATATCCCAGAGTTGTGAAAGAAACCACCTCCATGAGTCTTTACATTCTCCCTATACAATTGCAATAGCTAATGGATACGTTTGATTATTTGCATCTTGACCCGCGGCACTAAGAAGTATACCTTGTGTTGTTGATTTGAGGAAACATCCATCCAAACCAATGAATGGTCTACAACCTTCTAAACCCTTTGAGTTGAGCATGAAATGATATGAATAGTCTTTGGAATACAGGTGGACCAGATGGTGTGATCCGGGAAACACCTAGCTTGATATGACTACATGGATTTCTTGCTAATTAACAAGATATCGCAATAATCCCATAGCCTCTCATATTGTTTTTTGTGATCTCCCTCAATTATATCAAGCGCTTTTCTCTTCGTTCTATATACTTGATAAAGATTGCAGTTAATTGCGAGGTCTCTCTTAATCTTTTTCTGAAATGCTTTTAAGCCCCAGGTAGGGTTATCCCTCACCTCTTCTAAATACCTTTGAGAAAGCCATGTAGATGTAGCATGGAGATTCTTGTAAATTCTAGCGCACTTATGTTGATACACAAATGACTTAATTTGAAATTGGTTTTCTCACGATCAAAGGATGCATATATTCAAAAGCCACATTTCTTCATGCAAACAACATTTACCCTATCATCTTCATTCTTCAAGTAAGTGAAATCATAACCATTTAATATAGCATCCGTCGTCAAAGCACTTCTAAATTCAGCAGCACTTGCAAATCTTAGCCCTAGACTCAATGTAGGCTTCTCCATATCTCTACTTTTGTTGAACTCGGGAAAATTTGAAGTTGCGTCGCTATCTGAGTCGGACAAACTTTTCAATAATTGGCTATCTTCATATATGGAGCCTTCAACTTCAGTATCACCAACATCTACCTGCCCATTTTGATCAACGTGGCTAGTTGATAATCCAATCTTAGGACGTTTTTCTATTAATTGATATTCATCATCACTATCGGTCAGGTAATCTGCCTCCGGATCTCCAAACAAGATCCTTTCTCCTTTTTCTGCATCCCTTGCCTCATCAACATCATCATTGATCTCATTAAGGAAAACCTCCTCTTCAAAATCAGATCCTAAATTAGATTCTCACACTTGCAACATACTCAGACTCATTTGATAAATGATTATCACCATCAATGTCATCTTGCTCACTTTCATTGCCTGCATCGATCATTACCAACATCACTGCCAACATGCCCAACCTTAGTGCCAACATCAGATTCGACATGCTTTCCCTTGGAATCGACACAGCCAACAACATTTTTATATTGGTTGTCTGATTGCTGACGCCCATCATATGCTTGAATATAATTGTGATCGTCAAGAATGGCTAAATGGTGGACATATAAGACCACTCTCTCTACACCTTCATAAACTTCAAACATATTTAAAACTGCTTTATCACTGTCAATAAGAAGAGTAAAATCATCTATTTCCAAGGTAGGAATTTTGCAAATGGATTTTAAATTCACCTCTAAAATAACCCAAATTTTCAATAAGACCTTCAATTTCCAACATTGACATGAGATCCGGGTCCACATTATCGATCACGGTTACATCACCACCACTGTAAATCCTTTGAGGAATATGAACAAATTTCCCCCCATGACGTAATTCCAAGGTATGAAGAGAAACTACCATTTTGTAGGAATTCACGGTAAAAAACTTATCTTTAGGGCAGAAAACTATTGCAGTTGAACCCCAAATCATCGAAATGCAATTACAAAGCAGCCGCAATCTCCATCGAGCAAGCATCCCTATATTTTCGAAACCCTAGTTGACCGCCATCTCTATATATGTTGCCTCCATCTTCAATCTCTGATCCCGAAACCCTAATATATCGGATAATTGAATGGATTTACAGTTGAATCTGATTTTGATGTGTGAGAGAGATGTGTGATATCGAAAGAGGGGAGGGGGAGAGAGAGAGAAGAGAGAGAGAGAGAGAGAGATTTTTCTTTTTCGAAAAGAGAGGCAGAGAGATTTGTCCAGCAATGTTATATTTTTTAATAAAAAATATTACAAATTGCAACCGAGGGGTAGTTTAGGAATTGGCAGGTCACGTGCAGACCACGTAAGTGAAATAAAACGGAATCATCAACATCGGAAGCAAAGTGCAGGTTTTTGAATTTAAGGAAAGTATCCTGCAATTAGGGCAAAAGTGAGGGGTTTTCTGCAATTTAGCCTTATTATTATTATTATTATTATTATAGAAGATATACATGATACCAAATATATATTTTCAACAAATTGATATACACTTACAATTCACTTACAACAACTAAGATTATCCATAACAAGTTAAAATGTGCAGATTATGGTAATAAGAAATAATATTGACTTGAACAAATCAGATTGCGTTGGATATGATAGGAACAATCAAGATCCATTATAACAAAAATAATATTTAGTGGTAACCAAGTAGATTGTCATGTAACATTACCAGTTAGGGTTAGGGTTGATTAAAAAAAAGGAGGGTAATTTCGGGATGGGTACTATTTTAAGCACATGGTATTGGTGTTATTCATGATCCAACGATGGCCAATAGGATCAAACAGGGAGACCCATGGTCTTGTGATCTTGATGTGAGGCAGGATTCACAAATAGCATCAAAAGAGCATGGAAGCAATTGCACACACCCCAAATCCCTGAAAAAGGAGGGGATATTTTTCTGCCACCGGTTGAAACCTAAAGGTTTTTATTTTTATATAGTAAATAAGCCTAATAATTATTATTCTTTAATAGTAGGTTGATCATGTAACCTCTCATCGGTAAATTTAAAAGCAAACAAACCGTTGATGTTCTTGGGAAAATGAAAACCTGGACATGTAAGTTGGAACTTTAGAGATAATATATTTTAAAAACCCGTGATCCTTCTCTCTATCCCTATCCACAAATATTTATTTTGTTTTGGAAAAATGAAGATATCAAGTTTAAACGGATTCACTAAAGAAGTATAGCTCTTCCGGTAAAACTACAGTTCCAAAATATCGAGGAATGGGTTGGATCCAAATATCTACTATTATAACTACAATTCTTATGATAGTTACAATTAGAATTTTAAATTGCACTAACTATCAAGTTATGGATGCCATGTGGAATTTAATAAAATTTGAAAACAAAACATTTGAGGAAAAATACAAACAAAATATTAAAATAGAACTAGGTTTTTAAGGCCCATACATTACACGATTATGTTCATTATTTTAAATATTAAAAATTTAATAACTTCTTTCTTAAGTAGCCTTTTTCATTTTTATAGCTAACTAAAAAATTAAACATATAAATAACTAAAAAATTAGAAAACAATAATTAATGATATAAAAAACTTGTCGCAAACATTTCTCTTCAAATATCAACCAGAAAGTGAATATTAAGGAAGAAGTAAATTTAAAATAAATTTTAATCAACATTTAAACTTTAACAAAATTTTTACCTCGGTGAAAGGGCCAATCTCATCTTCATCATCATCCAATCTGCAAATATATGCACAAAGTATATTAAAATTTAACAAAATTTAAGCTTTAAAATCTTTTCAGACATCGCAAAAATCAGCTAAATTTTTTTTCAGACATGAAGGATATTGCAAGTCAATAACTAAATACAACCAAATCTGTATATATAAATTTGACAATCATGCAATTAAGTGAACTTGAGAATGGAGTCAGTCTCTTTCAAGATTTTATTATATACAAAACTTCCATAGTCTAAAAAAGTGATAACCGTTATCAGATGTTTTGTGCCAATCAAATTGGCAACTTTTAAAGCCATAAAAAATTCTTCACCACCATCATGCAAGAAGAAAATAAATTACTATACACATAAATCAAATAAATTTAACAACATTATTATAGTTCACATACAACTTAATTATTCAACAGAGATCATATACAGCAAAATTCCCAAATTTATATTATTATATATGGCAAAAATCAAATACATACACACACTAGTTTTTCTGCACGTGCCATGCACGTGTAGAAAAAATAAACTCTTTATTTATTTGATAATCTTAACCTGTGGACCCATGCACCCTACAAAAATGAATTATATACAAAAATTTTGGTGAAACCAAAATAAAAGATCTCATGTCAGAAAATAGGCAAATACTAATAGGATAAAGAAATTTTGGACAATCTCTCTCAGACATATCTGTTATAAGATTTAAATTCTGCTGGTTAAAAAAAATTGTATGACTTATACAATTTGTAAATTTTTTATATATTTATAAAAATTAAAAAAAATCCTAAATATTAATTTTGACGAGAGAACAAATTGCAACAGAAAAAATTATAATTGTTTTTTTTATAAATGATATAAATAATTAACTTATTTATTTCGATTTTGACCTAATCTCAATATATCTCATGTATAACTTTATCTTTTAATTGTAAAATCTAACCATATTATTTGTTATATAGTAGATGGTAACTATATAAATCAAATCATATACAAACAAAAAAAATAGTAAACTAACTATTATTTTAAACTTTATCATTAATCTTTAACGTAAAAATATCCAAATTAAATATTCAAGAAAAATTATTTGTATTTATAGTGTGATGAAAGTTATAAAATCAATTGATTCTTGACAATCAAATTAAATATTCAAATATCAGATGAAATTCAATAAGATTTTAGATGTATAATTCTATATGTTAATATAAAATATGAGCATATGATTTTCATATAGCAAATAGCAAATAAATAAATCTAATCAAATTCAAACTAAAATTCTTAATAAACTAATTAGTTTTTTAAACTTTATCTTTAATCTTTAACATAGCAATATCCAAATTAAATATTCGAGAAAAAATATTTGTATTTAGAGCGATGGAGAAAGTTATAATTTCAATTGATTTCCAAAAATCAAATAAAATATTCAAATGTTTAGATCAAATTCAATGAGATATTAATGTTACATACATAAATTTTGACCTAATTCTAATTTATTTAATCATGTATAAATCAAGCAAATATATAAATTAAATCCTCTTCAATCTAAAATTCTCAAAAATAACTATTATTTTAAACTTTATCTACAACATAACAATATCCAAGTTAACATGAATTAAGTGGTTGTGTTTACAAATCTGCATTTAGATGAAATAGTTTTTTTGCATGTACGTATCTCAATAAATTAAAAGGGATGGCTTGGATTTGAATTTTCAATTAAAAAAACAATTTAAAAAGTTAATTATGATGATGTGGATATCGGTGAGAGAATAGATTTATAGATTTTTTTTATTTTTTAAATTATTTAACTAATAGAATAGGTCATCAATAGATGATCGTAGCAACATTCATGGAGTTAGCATCACACACACATTAATTTTTAAGTCTTCA
Organism: Agapanthus africanus; assembly: GCA_030015575.1. Taxonomy (NCBI): domain Eukaryota; kingdom Viridiplantae; phylum Streptophyta; class Magnoliopsida; order Asparagales; family Amaryllidaceae; genus Agapanthus; species Agapanthus africanus. The sequence continues at coordinate 669,317,049 of CM057342.1, read as the reverse complement.
ATTCTAATTTGATGTCAGGTGGATTTTTTAATAGACACTATATTTCTAAACATGGAAAATACTATTATTTTATCAAGACATCACGCATAAACATAAATGTACATAATATCGTAGTATTGTATCATAAACTATGGTTGGTATTATACACACGATTAGATGTTCATACACAAACACCAAATGACACAATGAACGAGTTGGTTGATTGGTATGCTTCATTTCTGAAATATTTGGCTTCCTCTCTTTCTTAACAGTATACCACCTCCATTTTCAAAATCCGAGCTCTTGCCTATAAATATTGTTGCTGCTCACTCAAGCTTGAGCTCATTTGCAAGCTTTCTCTGCCTGTACTGCCTCCACATTACCTGAATGAAACTGTTGCTAACTTGAGATGGAAATTGATATCTGTACAATATTCTTCTCTTGTTTCTGGAAGGTAGAAGAGAGGATTGATGAAGAACGAAGCATTGTATAAGCCATAAGGAATATTTGATTCCTTACTTATTTGATTCCATTGATGTATGATTGGACCACAAGGTTCAAATCACTACTACAATATGTGGTTGCCCCTACGGACTCAGAAATCCGTAGGGGCAAATATTGCTTGTCCCTACGGGTTTATCCGTAGGGCCAAATCGTTGTCCTTACGGTGCCCTACGTTCTAGTTTTTTCTTTGGCCCTACGGAGCCGCAACCCGGGGACCTACGGTTATGTCCGTAGGGGCATCTACATAGGTTATTAATAATAAAAAAAGCACAGAAAAATTATATTCATCATTCCCAAATTTCTCTCTCTCACTCCCGCGCCTCTCGTCGCCTCTTCCCGCGCTTCGTCGCCACCGCGCTCGCGAGCCTGCGCCAGCTTCGTCGGTCTTCCCCACACCTTCGCCGACTTCCCGCGCCTCGTCGCCACCTTCGCCGATCGTCGGCGACCACCAATTTCTACCGTCGATCTACCGCGCGCACGGTTGTAAGTAAATCTCAAATAAATTTTAATTTTGACGTTGTAGTCTAGGGTTCAGACCAGGTTCGGGTAGGGGTGAGGGCATCGGCGTCGGCGTCGGCATCGATCGGGTTCGGTTAGGGTTAGGGTTAGGGTTGGGGTTAGCTTGTGGGGTTCGGTTGGGGTTGGGGTTGGGGTTGGGGTTGGGGCTGGGGCTGGGGTTTGGTTGGGGTCGGGGCTGGGTTGGGGCTGGGTTGGGGCTGGGGCTAGGGCTCGGTTGGGCTGGGGCTGGGGCTGGGGCTGGGGCTGGGGCTGGGCTGGGGCTGGGGGTAGGGTTCTGTTAGGGTTAGGGTTAGGGTTAGGTTGTGGGGTGTTAGTTATATGTATGCCCTAAAGGCCATTACTATACATATGATGTATATTGTAGTGGATGCTTGGACATATATAGGGAGGACTTTCTTGCTCGACATGATAGTATACTATCTGGTTGCTCTTTACCTTAACGTGTACACTAATTGTCTCTCTGTTACATGTTGGTAAAGCCCTTAGGATGTGTACTTGACTACCTGGACTATGATCCGGATCATACTAGTGGGGACATGGTAGTCCATAAGTACATCCTTCAAAGTCCCTAGTCGTGGGTGTATCGAGACGGGGTATCGATATACCAGAGTAGACTAGCGTATACCTTCTCGACCCATACAGATGGGCGATGGATGATCCCATATCCATTGGTGTTTGACGTCAGAGATGATATACGGGTGCTCAGTGGAGACTGGGTACACTGGACGGACTCGCCGAGAACTCGCAGATGGTATTATACCTTACGTCAGATGGCAGTTCTCTGGTGACACTGGTACAGAGTAGTCTGTTGACCCGAGATCGTCATAGAGTCTTGTGTGATTCCCACTGTGCTTTGATTTCCACCTTACCACGTCCAAGAGGGCGTGCAAAACGGTGGTTTTTGGGTACAGTCGCGAATCACATGGAGGCAGTGAGCGATAGGAGGGGATTCGTCTCTCCCGGTATAGGGAGTTGATGTTGCGCTGTGTTCGATTGGCTATAACCGGAAATCCCTGGCCAGGGTTGCTGAGATTTACTAGTAAGTGTTACCTGTAGTTTCTCGAACTGTTATAGACCTCATATCGACACGACTTATCGAGCTATTGGGGTCTGACGTTTACCACCCCTAGGCGAGATATGCGACATATCAGAATACGAGACCGGACTGTACGGTTAGTGTTACTGGTTGGATTCACAGGAGTATGAGCGGGCTTGCTCGTCGATCTTCTGATCGCTCAATACCCGGGTGGCCGTTACGTTTAGCAGACCGCTTGCAGCTTATGGGTGTTTGATATGATCATCACCTGCTGCCGGCGTATTGACGAGTCTTTAGAGTCCTACACAGAGGTTTCCTGGCTCAAGAGAAACGAAATAGGAGCGCATATGAGATATGTGCGGGACCAAGAATAATGCGTGTATGTGATACCGTATTCTATTCTCGCGATGAATGTATCGATTGGTTGTATGCGATATAACCTAGTCATCGAATCAAGAATTGATTCGATAAGTCGATACATTGGATATTAGTCGGTCATATGCGATATGACCGGATCGTTAAATCAAGTGTTGATTTAATGATTTAATGTATAATTATATATTTGATATTTTACTTTGCATTAACTAGTATTGGTTCACTTAAGATGGATTTTCTCACTTGATGTGCACATTGTATATATGATATAGTTTTGTGCACTAGTTTGTATCATGTTTGATGATACATGCAAACTTGGGTGTTGAGTACTATACACCATGTTTAGATAAATGGTTAAGGTTTTATTTACTTTATTTATTTTGGTTTAAAGAAAAAGGAAACTAAATGGTTGCTTTTGTTTTATACAAGATGCTTCTTGATGCTTCATGCATCTTTGACTAAGTGACTATTTTGTCTCCATCTCTTAACCTAACCATTTAACTAAACCCTAGTTAATTCTCTACACTCTACCATGGTTGGATTATGATAAGAATGAATGGGATTTTCTTTTTAAGATAATCCTTTTTATTCTTTCATCTTCATCATCTTCATCAAGCTTTATGAAAGCTTGCAAGCTTCAATGGTGAAATGAGAAAAAGAGTGAGAAATTCAATTCTAAAGTGAACCCACTTCCTATTTCTTCATCCTCTACCACTTGCCAAGTAGTATAGGGTGTTTTCTTCACAAGTTTCATGGCTTGGTGAAGTTGGAGCTTGATCTTGTGTTGCCTCGACGTAGATCATCTTCGGCATCAAAGTCGACGACCTAGCCCGATCATTTCTTCGACGAAACCATTACTAGAGTCCGGGATCCGATGATCGCAGTGGAGGGACGTCAACGCGGAGCTATGGAGGTAGAGGACCGGATCTACAAAGGTTGTATTTTCGGTTCACTCTTAGTTAAGTTGTTAACTAGCTTGTTGTATTGCCTTACCTCTAGTCAACGATCCGTATTAGGGTTTGTAGGCACATGAAAAAATTATAATTTGGCATGGTTGATACCTTGTGAGACCTCTTGAGTGTGTCTAGGAACCCTACAGTGGTATCAGAGACTAGGTAGAGCCTTAGGCGATGCGTAGACGATGTTAGAAATCCGATCGAACCCCGAAACCCTATTCGATGCCATTCTCTGTACTTTTTTCAAAACTGTGTATTTTTCCAAATTAAAAATATGCAGAAAAATCAGCAGGGAATTGTAAGAATTACTGTGCAGCACGTGCTCATGATTCGATTAAAGCACGGCAGAACCGCGGCACGAGCATGGTTCGTGCGGCGGTTCCGCGGCCATATAGTGACATTAGCTTTTCAATTTTTCACAGTAATTCCTATATTTTAGTGCTGTATTTTCTGGGATATTTTAACTTCTACTCAAGAGTTGAGTTTTCTGGGTTGTATTGGGGATTCGATGATTCAATCGGTTTATTTAACTTCGTCTATGTGTTTTCCGGGTAATTTAAGAATATGTTAAAAAGTTCGACCGGATATAAATACCCAATTTTTCCCCTGCCGGAAAATTTCCAAGTGTTGGATTTTTCCGTAGTTAGAAAACGTTCTAAGTAGTGCAAGTAACGCGATGGTCCCTCTAGAAGACAACAAACCTTAACTCGATTATGTGACCGTCTTGAACTGCCCTTTGAACCTTAGGGTTTGGGGCAGTACGGCGTGCCACATGTGAGGCGTTGGCTTGACCCTTCTACGGCTGGACCGTTGGTACTGAGGCATGAAATGAATGTTTTTAAACTTATTTCATGTGTTGAGCCGCTTCGGGAAAACTTGGGTGTTCGATTGTTCGATCGGAAAGTTTAACATTTTCTATTTATCTGGAATGTGATACAATATTTGGAATCCATAAGTAGTTATGAGATAACTGAATGAATATTATAAACATAGCAGTTTAGTCTCACTTGATCGGTTGCTACGGAATTTTGATGCGATCAAAAGTCCGTCGCAATCACGTAGCGTACGCGGATACTCGCCGGGTAAACTTGATAGGCAGCTACGCCCCATAGCCCCGACCAAGTGACTGTAGGAGAACCCCGTCGCCGAAAGCATCCGTTCGGGTGCTCGCGGCAGCGGTGTTCCGCCTTAGTGCATTTCGTCGACGGTATCGGGGGTGCGGCCGCCTACTAAAGTTTGCGACGAGCATTCGATCAGTTTTTCGGGAATCTTGTTGAATTGCCCGACTAGATATTGAAAAGTGTTTTCGATATAGAGACTAAAATGCGGGGTTTATAATTGTTAGGCATGTGATGTCTAAGGAATTCATTTGATTAGGCATGCGATGTCTATGCAGGCTGCGGATTCCAACTGTTGTAGTTTTACACTTTCTTTTCTGTGACCGTAAGTGTAATATGTGATATCGCCGGTTTCGTTGCTATATGTCAACGACAATTGGGATGCACATATTTACTTACGTTGATGACATGTGATGTTATGTGTTGCTGGATATGTTATATTGGATCATCGTGTTTGAATAGCCGGGGGGGTTTATGCGAGATGAGTGTTTTTCATTTTCATTCATGTAAAAACTTGTATGCAATATTCTTTTAGTGGGGCACTTCCAGGTTGCGGAAGATGTCACCTTTTGTATATTATTTACTTTTCCGCACTAGGATAGACCCAAGGAGGAGGGCACAAGTAACCGGGTTCTGGAGTCCAGTGGGAGACCAACTCGAGGAGTCGAGTCCGGGTCTCCTAACTCTAGAATTGGTAGGGTTTCTTGCCGCTCTCGTAGGGGTCTAGGGGTGTGGGTTTTGCTATTCATCACGACCGTGGAATCCGTGTTTTATACTGGCTCGTATTGAAAACACGGACGTCCTAGTATATCCAATGTTTCATATGTTTCTTCTGCTGCGATATCTGTGATGTGATCATTTGATATGTTCTGTGATAAATACTGTATATAGTATATATGATATATTATATAGACGTTACTTATGTTTTACACCTGTACTAGCCCTGCCCCGCTCTGCCGTTAGTTACCTAACCTAACGGTGCACGAGGGGACATCGAGGCGAACACGGATGGCATAAGTGTACGTCGTATTTATCTGTGATGTTTAGGTGACTTAAATGATGGGACTTCATTAATATGATTAATGAAAGTAAAAGAAACCTAAAGATGTTGTAGAATCGAATTTCAAAATAAAAACAGGTAGCTACAGTTCTTGCTTTGCACAGCGGTATATATAATATATCCTGCACCTTATTCGATGAGGAAATGGCCGACGATCCCTTCACCGGGAGTGACCCCTTTAGCAATAACTGGCAGATGCTACACACTCGGTTTGTCTTTTGATAGCTTCTATAGTTTCTGCTTTGCACAGTGATATATATGATATATCCCGCACCTCATTCGACGAGGAAAGGGCCGACGATCCCTTCACCGGGAGTGACCCCTTTAGAAAAACTAGAAAAGCCTCAAAACACTCCATTTTAAAATCATTTGATTCTACAACGATATCAAGTTCATTACGCAATAGGTTTTCAGAAAAACCTGTCGTAGCCCTCCGTCATTTCAGATAAGTCCTGATTAGTATTCGTGCTACGTTTGTTGACCTTGTCAAGGCGCAGTGTGCGGTAGCTAACCAGTATTTATCTGCTTATGCATATGATGCAGATTGGGTTAGGGTAGTCGTACGGCCTTGTTGACCTTGTCAAGGGTCGTGCGGGCGGGTTTGATTCAATCAAGAAATGACGGGTTGAACTTGACTTACGGTCTATGGTTTGTTGACCTTGTCAAGGTCATAGATCGTTTGGGGCAAAATATTATCGGGAATTTCAAGTGTTGAAATTTGCAATGAGATTGCATACCTTCTATGAGATAGTTGGATCCCGATACCCACTGCGAGTAAGAGTTACTCCTGGGAGAGTTTTACACATTACAATTAGCCGATCGAGTAGGTGTCTAGAAAGGTGTTAACGAGGTTACGCCTCTGGGAAAACGAGGTTTACTATAATTAGGTTCGTGCGAAAGCACGGGAGACCTCCCTCAAAGTACCGACACTGGCCTGGCTGAAAGATTGGCGAACTTGTAGCGTGTAATTAATCCCTGCTAGTCTTTCCTTTTAGGGTTTGAAGGAAGATTTGATAAAAACAGTGGGAGCCATCCTGATTAGATAAAATAATAACCAATCTATTCTTGCAAGAGCGCACGCTGAGTGTTTCCTTCTCTCTCTCTCCAGGTAGCGACCATATCATGCCTTAATCAAGATAATAATACGGAATATTGACCGAACCCGCTTGTTATACTGAGCTGGGAAACGTTGGTCCCACTCCAACTTATAATTGTTATAAGACAGAGCAGGAAATTGGGGATTACCAGTATTCCCATGCCGCCCAAACGAAGAAAGTGCATACTGATGCATCATCTTCGGGTGTGTTCATTATACAGAACTGTTTCTCAGTATTCTTTACGTCCTGGATATGAGATACCGGATCAGGATCCCGCATATGTAATTTGTTACATGGGCTACAGATAGGTAAAGAACTGAGAACGGATGATAAGTTTCATGAGAAAGAAAACGGGGCAAGTGTTGCAGCCAAGTCTGTTGGTCACTGTCACCCTGTATTCCAAATACATTGATTCTGAACGAATGTTATTAGATACCGAACCTGATATACAAAATCATATCACTCTCTTTATTTGTAAAGAAATGATAAAATTTTGTATTGTTGGATAATATTTTGAACATTTCCTATATCAAAAGTTGATCGGTCCAGGCACGTTATCTAAAAGCATTGATGTTCTAAATCAAACTACAGTTCTTAGTATACGGAACACACACAAGAGGAAGAGTTCAGAAATGAACGGATTCTTCTTGAGGTATTATAGACTAGGTCATATCAATGCGACCCGACTAGCTAAGTTGCACATAGATGCATATTTAAATCTGTTTGAATTTACATCTTGTGAAAACTTGCCGGTCATGTCATAAAGATATGATGACCACAACTCTGTTTATTAGAAGCAGAGAAAGAGTTAGTGAACTCTTGGGATGATACATGTTGATGTATGTAGGTCCCCTTTCTACACATGCCAGGACTGGTTCTTTATACTTCATTACGTTCTCTGATGATCTCTCAAGATTCAGACATATGTTCCTGTTAAAACACAAGTCAGAACCTTTTGAGGTATTCACAGAATATAAGTTAGAAGTAGAGAACCAATAAGGGTATAAGTATTATGTCCTTTGATGAGATCAAGAAGGAGAATACTTGTGCATAGAATTCCTGAACTATTCTAAAGGAGAATGAGATTCTCTCTCAGCATTACTCCTCCGTATACACCATAGCACGATGGTATATCGGGATGGAGCAATAGCACCCTATGTGATATGGTGTGCTCTATGATGAGTACTACTGAGTTTCCTATTTCCTTTTTGGGAGTTATGCACTTATGAAGTTGCATACCTATTGAATAGGGTTCCAATCAAATCAGTTGCCTACCACTTCATATGTGATATGGAAAGGGAAGAGCCCATATCTTAAGATAGTTAAGATTTGGGGTTGTCCGGCCTATGTTTAAAAGCAAAATCCGGACAAGCTCGAGGCAAGGTCTGTTATCTAGAACTGGAAATGTTCCAGCTATACAAACTGCAGCTGATGGTTTGAAAGAACCAAAGGATTCAATAGTTACCAACGAAGCTCAGCCTCTCCGCCGATCTAGTAAGGTTCCTCACCCGCCTGAGAGATACTTCGGTTACTCTATGACAGTGGGAGCGAGGATTGCATCATGAGATAATGACCTAACTAGTTTCGAGCTGGCCATCAGGAGTGGGACTCTGTAAGAATGGTTGGATGCTTAGTGATCTGAGATGGAATCCATGTACACCAACAAAGTATGGACTTTGGTTGCTATATCTGAAGGGTTAAATCCCCATCAGGAGCAAGTATATCTTGAGAAGATTACTTGGTGTAGATGGAAAAGTTGAGACTTTCAAAGCTAGACTTGTTAAAGGTTTGCATCATTGACCAGGTGTGGATTATGTTGAAACCTTTTCTAAGGATATATGTTTAAGTCCATCCAGATCCTACTTGCCACGGCTACATACAATGACTACGATATCTGGTGGTTGGGTGTCATGACTGCTTTTCTAAATGATGTTTTAGAAGATGGCGTCTATAAGTACACAGCCAGAGGGCTTCGTAGACAGTGGAAGCAGCGGAAACGTGTACAAGATGTTTTATGTGATAAAGCAGGCATCGCGGAGTTGGAACGTCTGTTTTGATGTGTTAGTCAAAGAGTTTGACATCATCAAAATGGTAGATGAATCTTGTATAAACAAAAGGGTAGTAGGGAGTATGGTTGTGATCCTCGTAGAGTACGTGGATGACATACTCTTGATAAGAAAGGAGTTTCTTATGCTACGCTCGGTCAATCTCCGCTTATCACAATAATTCTCCATATAGGATCAAAATGATACCTACTAAATCCTGGGTTTTGGATCTATGAGATAGATCTAAATGGATGTTAGGATTCTCACTAGTTGAAGTGAGATGCTATCAATTGATCCTGGGGAGAATCACTGGAAGTGTTCCAGGGTGATGAGAACGACTGAATGTCAGTCACAGGCATTGTCTTTACCCTTAGTAAAGGGACGGTATGTTGGAAGAGTTCCAAGCTAGATACCGTGGCATACTAGACGATAAAGGCTGGATACATCGCTACTTAAGATGCTACCAAAGAGGCAGTCTGGATGTATATATGTTCATGAGATGAACTTAGTTCCTCCCATTGTGTGACAATGGAGTTGTGGCTTATGCCAAGGAACGTCCGTCCCATCAGTGATCCAGACATATTCTAAGGCAGTATCACCTGATCATGGAGATGGTTGATCTCCAAGGAGATCGAAGTTTGGAGAGTAGACTCAGAGGACAACACGGCGGATCCACTCACAAAGGCCTTTTTGTCTCCATCTCTTAACCTAACCATTTAACTAAACCCTAGTTAATTCTCTACACTCTACCATGGTTGGATTATGATAAGAATGAATGGGATTTTCTTTTTAAGATAATCCTTTTTATTCTTTCATCTTCATCATCTTCATCAAGCTTTATGAAAGCTTGCAAGCTTCAATGGTGAAATGAGAAAAAGAGTGAGAAATCCAATTCTAAAGTGAACCCACTTCCTATTTCTTCATCCTCTACCACTTGCCAAGTAGTATAGGGTGTTTTCTTCATAAGTTTCATGGCTTGGTGAAGTTGGAGCTTGATCTTGTGTTGCCTCGACGTAGATCATCTTCGGCATCAAAGTCGATGACCTAGCCCGATCATTTCTTCGACGAAACCATTACTAGAGTCCGGGATCCGATGATCGCAGCGGAGGGACGTCAACGCGGAGCTATGGAGGTGGAGGACCGTATCTACAAAGGTTGTATTTTCGGTTCACTCTTAGTTAAGTTGTTAACTAGCTTGTTGTATCGCCTTACCTCTAGTCAACGATCCGTATTAGGGTTTGTAGGCACATAAAAAAATTATAATTTGGCATGGTTGATGCCTTGTGAGACCTCTTGAGCGTGCCTAGGAACCCTACATGGGGTTCGGTTGGGGTTGGGGTTGGGGTAGGGGTTTGGGCTGGGGCTGGCTAGGCTGGAGCTAGGGCTAGGGTTTGGTTGGGGTTGGGGTTAGGGCTGGGCTGGGGCTGGGGCTGAGGCTTGGGCTCGGTTGGGCTGGGGCTGGGGCTGGGCTGGGGCTGGAGGTAGGGTTCGGTTGGGCTGTGAGATGTGAGCTGTAGAGTGCCCTATTTATCCCTTGCAGTAGGTGTAAGCTTGTAGTGTAAATATGCTTTGCTTGTTGATTTAGTTCCATCCCGGCAAAGCTTTAGGCTAATTCGAGGTCGAGTTTTTACTGGTGCATTTATTCTGTTACCTTCACTTTTGTGGACGTAACATTCGATGATAAGGTGATAGTTGTTCCAGATTTGGCGTCTGCAGGGACTTTATGTTTAATAATGTATCAGTAGAACTGTAAGCAAGCAGTTTGGCATATTTAGAGGGTATTTAAGCTTAAGAAATTATTTTTCTGTTATTTTTCTTATGACATGTATGCTATCGAATGTCTGGGCGAGCAACCCATGTGGGACTATACGACGGTTATAAATATGTGATTAGCTTTATGGCTTGACTTTAATAGATCTATATTACTCTGTTTTTCCTTTGCTTTAGAGTTGAACATGATCTTTTAATAGCAAATATACTGCCCTTTAGAATTCAGATATGGACTGATAAGAAGAGATGATTGTTATCATGTTAACGGCCACTTATAAAATTTCTCAAATCTTGATCTCAATGGTTTAAAATCATGTTACACATACAACACGAATGCACAACAAACGCATAATTAGAGAGTGATTCGAGATGTTCAGGTTAAAACCAATATATGATACTCGATGATAATATGAAACCTTCATATTCTCATCGATGCTCATATATGAAACTAAAAGCGCCACTTAGTCCCCGTCTATCGGTTAACATACGTGCGATGTTCGTCGTAACATAGAACTATACAAAGGTTGTTAAATATCGGACGGTATAGCTCGATAATAACAACCGTCGTATAGTCTATGCGACGAGAAAATTCAATCGTATGGTAACCCATAGATTTGTCCCGTGTGGACAAGTTAAGAATGTATAAAGCAAACACCTTCATTCACTTGTGTTTTCATCCGTTTCGAGATACTTCGTCGGTACCTTTCCGCTGGTTCTCCGTGTACAAAGATAGATTAGATGTTCATTTCAATGTTGTTTCACAGCTTTGAAATGATTATCTATTCTATTACAGTGTACTCGGAGAACAGCCGGGGGGTGCTGCCGAAATTTACTCGAAACGGTTGAAAGCACAAGTGATGGGTGTTCGCTCTATACATTCTTAATGAGATAGAAGCCTACCCCCGACAGCCGGAACACACATATACAGCAAGAATACACAACAAACGCATAATTAGAGAGCGATTCGAGATGTTCAGGTTAAAACCAATATATGATACTCAATGATAATATGAAACCTTCATATTCCCATCGATACTCATATATGAAACTAAAAGCGCCACTTAGTCCCCGTCTATCGGTTAACATACGTGCGATGTTTATCGTGACATAGAACTATACGAAGGTTGTTAAATATCGGACGGTATAGCTCGATACTAACAACCGTCGTATAGTCTACGCGACGAGAAAATTCAATCGTATGGTAACCCATAGATTTGTCCCGTGTGGACAAGTTAAGAATGTATAAAGCAAACGTCTTCATTCACTTGTGTTTTCATCCGTTTCGAGATATTTCGTCGGTACCTTTCTGCTGGTTCTCCGTGTATAAAGATAGATTAGATGTTCATTTCAACGTTGTTTTACAGGTTTGAAATGATTATCTATTCTATTACAGTGTATTCGGAGAACAGCGGGGAGGTGCTGCCGAAATTTACTCGAAACGGTTGAAAGCACAAGTGATGGGTGTTCGCTCTATACATTCTTAATGGGATAGAAGCCTACCCCCGACAGCCGGAACACACACATACAACAAGAATACACAACAAACGCATAATTAGAGAGCGATTCGAGATGTTCAGGTTAAAACCAATATATGATACTCGATGATAATATGAAACCTTCATATTCCCATCGATACTCATATATGAAATTAAAAGCGCCACTTAGTCCCCGTCTATCGGTTAATATACGTGCAATCTTCGTCGTGATATAGAACTATACGAACGTTGTTAAATATTGGACGGTATAGCTCGATAATAACAACCGTCATATAGTCTACGCGACGAGAAAATTCAATCGTATGGTAACCCATAGATTTGTCCCGTGTGGACAAGTTAAGAATGTATAAAGCAAACGCCTTCATTCACTTGTGTTTTCATCCGTTTCGAGATATTTCGTCGGTACGTTTCCACTGGTTCTCCGTATAAAAAGATAGATTAGATGTTCATTTCAACGTTGTTTCACAGCTTTGAAATGATTATCTATTCTATTATAGTGTACTCGGAGAACAGCGGGGAGGTGCTGCCGAAATTTACTCGAAACGGTTGAAAGCACAAGTGATGGGTGTTCACTCTATACATTCTTAATGGGATAGAAGCCTACCCCCGACAGCCGGAACACACACATACAACAAGAATACACAACAAACGCATAATTAGAGAGTGATTCGAGATGTTCAGGTTAAAACCAATATATGATACTCAATGATAATATGAAACCTTCATATTCCCATCGATACTCATATATGAAACTAAAAGCGCCACTTAGTCCCCGTATATCAGTTAGCATACGTGCGATAATTTATTCTTTTCAACGACAAACGCACACACAAAGCATATACACGGATTTTCTCCTTTATCAGTAACTATCCCGTTCTTATATTTCTCAATATAGTCACCATAACCTACAATTTATGTTATACAGTCTAACATGGCCCATGAGTACGTCAGAGTGAAGGACTGGATGTATATGGATTGGCAACAACGTATGCAACCTAAGTTTGTCGCAGGAGTTGCTGCTTTTATTGAATTTGCACGCGCACATAATAAGATCATAATAGAGAAGATTCTCTGTCCGTGCGATAGATGTGGCAATAAGTACTGGCAGAAGGTAGAATTGGCAGAGCTTCATATTGTAAAATATGGGTTTACTAGATTTTATACAACTTGGAAATATCACGGGGAAGGAGAAGAATGCAGTACTGCGGCAGAAGAAGAAGGAGAACACGATAATGCGGCAGGAGAAGAAGAAGAATTCGGTAATGCAGCAGAAGGAGAAGACGGTAATTTATTTCCATCAGAAGAAATGGAGGATATGGTAGAGGCTGCCTTAGGTGAATCTATTCGTACCGAAGATGACATTCCTTCCGGTCAAGGACCGCGTGCGGATAAATATGAAAATTTCATGAATAATGCTAAGAAACCAATTTATGAGAATGCGAAGTATTCCACCCTCTCATGGTTTGTCCAACTTTTCCAGATTAAGTGCCTAAATGGATGGAGCAACAAGTCATTCACAATGCTTCTTTCGTTCTTGAAAGATTCTATGCCTCCGGGAAATAACGTGCCCGACAGCTGATACGGAGCCCAGAAGATGATGTCTGATTTGGGTCTAAAGTGGGTAGACACTATGTTTATCAACAAGATATACCGGTTTATCTTGCTTAATTGCGCATGTCTTGAACAAATTAGAGAGTAAGTTTTTTTGGATTAATTGTTATATCTGTGTTTGTGTGTGTATGAAATGATATAATATTAATGTCACCATTATTTGTCGAAAACAGAATTCATTTTAACGAGGTACGTGAGGGGCATCCTGATTGGAATGAAGAACAATTGGAAAAATATCATCAGGATAATTTTTGTGATTGGGTCACAGATCATGTAAGTTATTCGAATAACATTTTATTGCTAGCAGTTTTAATCTAAACTTGTATCGTTATGTATTTGTCGTAAAATTTGTTTTGTTAGATCCACGATCCGAACTTGTCTGCATCATTTGAGAGTGATTCAAGATGTTTAGCTCAATTTCCTAGTATGGAGGTTGCATATTACAAAGGATTTGGTGTCCTTGGATACAAATTCAAAGTTAAGGACATAGAAACATCTAGAAACACTCAGAATAGTGGGATTGCGACGGTAGGATCGGACGGTGTGATTTATTATGGGTACTTAAATTGTATACTCGGTATCCACTATCCCGGACGATCAGAACCCTTTTATATATTCCAGTGTACTTGGTACAATACGCGAACCGATACGGACAAGTGGAGAAGCAATCTTGGGACTTGGAAAGATGAATATGGATTGACCAGTGTGAACACACTTCGATTTTACGGTCAGGAAGATCCGTTTATCTTTCCGAACCAAGCGTTCCAAGTATACTACTCACAGTGTTTGAAGCATTCGGGATGGAGTGTTGTATGCCGATGGAAACCCAGAGATGTCTACGATGTCCCAGAATACAAGGACAGCGATGAGGACGAAGAAGAGAGAAGGCTTAAAGTGCTCCGACCGTCTGTTTCGAAGGATGGGTTGTCTTCGACCGATCATGAAGTTACGTGGGTTAGAAATGACATCGACGATGAAATCTAAGTAGATATGTATAATGCGCCCACGAAACGAAAAAGGTTATCAGTAATGTTATATTATTACTTCATATTTTACGCTCTATACATATATAGTCAATACTTTTAATGATTGTCTAATGCGTCCACGAACCGTTTATCTAGATTTGATGACGATATCGGGAGCAGCGAGGGGCGGCAGGAGCTCCAGCCGCGGCAGAGGCAGAGGCAGAGGCAGAGGCAGAGCGGTTCTGCCGCCCGGAGAGCTTCGTAGGGAGCTTCAGAGGGCCGGTCTTGCACCCAGATCGGAGACCCCTTCGGATGCCTCCTTCCGTGTGGATTTTGCCACACCTCCGGATATACTGCACGCATATCCATTTTGAATATAATATTACAGATATTCATGCCTGTTTATGTCAAAATTACTTATATTGTCAATGTTTGATTGTCTAGTTGTTGGTAATGCGTCCACATCTGGGACAGAGGCCACTCTCGCTCCTCCAGGTATGTTTATATATCATATAGTACATGTATATTGATTTAGAATGCTATATCATAAATATACACACATTCCTTTTGCTCTTACTTAGCAATTTTTATTATTATCTAGCTGTAGGTGGTGACACCACCGCACCTGCGGGTATGTTTATATATTCTATAGTGCATGCATATTGATTTAGAACGTTATATTATTGATCTACACATTCTTTTTGCAATTACTTATATAATCTATTTTTAATTGTCTAATTATAGGTGGTGCGTCCACATCGTCCGCAGGGCCACTCCTGCCGCTTCCATACCATCCGCATCGTCTGCAGGTTAGTATGAATAAATATAAAATATTTATTCATTTTACATATGCTCTATAGAATAAATATGAACTTCATGGAAATTTAGCGTCAATGTTTATTTTCTAGTTGGAGGGGATGCGTCCGCATCCGGGACCCCGGCTATTCCTCACCGGAGGAACTATCGTCCCGCTCGTGCTGCTGCCCGGGCCCAGGCTCGTGCGATAGTCATCGGAGGTATATATCACACTTCAATTTTCGTTTAAGCTTGATTTCTTAATACAACTTTGTCTTAATATTGATTGTCTTGATATTTCGTGCAGACGCAGGGCCTCCCCATCCCCAGAGGGGGACTCGAGGCCCGAATCAGTCCCATAGGCTGAGGCCTGACAGAGCTAGGGGGAGGCAGCATTCCCCCTCTTTTTTACCCTTGACTATCGCTATACCGGTCCTCATGCCGAGAGGTTCGGCCGATATATGGGGAACGAGAGCCGGCTCGTGAAGAACTATCCACTTCACGTTGAGTGGGGCGAGCAGCACCGGCGCTCATTCGCCCTCTTCTTTGATCTGGCTCGGGTACGTATTAATATATATTTTCATTTGATTTATCCAATATATTTATTATTAACACTTGCAATCTAATAACAATGTTTTTTTTGTATTTTCAGTCGGATTACGATTTTCAGCCTGTACCCGACCCTGATCACCCTGGGAGGGTGCTCGACCTTCATGCTCTGTACAATGGCCTGATGAAGAACATGCAGACCAAGGTCCGATACAACAGGAATGAGCTGAAGGCCGACTGCTACTCCTTGTGGATGGCGACCCCCGAGGCAGAGAGAGCGGCCCTCCTATCTACTCCGGCGTTTGCGAGAGTCGACGTAGAGACATGGCCTCTACTGTGCAAATATTTCGACTCCCAACGCAAACAGGTATGTATTTTAAGTGTAATTCATTGTTTAGGATATAATTTATTTTTTTGTGTTCCTTAATTAGAAAACTAAATGTTAATGCGTTGTGCAGAAACAGGCCGCTCAAAATACAGAGAACAGGAAGTCGGCGAAGAGGGGTCGCCCCACTTACACAGGTGGCTCGAGGAATATTACTCGAGCCATGGAGTTATCGGTAAATTACAATAGACCGACCTTTGTGATATTCTGCAATATTAAGAGTTATTTTCTAATATTTCTAATATTAAGAGTTATTTTCTAATATTGCAGACAGCTCAGACCGTGGCGCAAGGTGGTACACCGAGCGTGCTGTCCGCATATCTTGCCGTCCACGGCACCTCGACAGATCCCGCGATGGGCGAGCTTCTATATCCCGACGTCGCTATCCAGGAGTATTGCGTAAGTGTTAATATTTATTCTACCCATATTTGAAATTTTAGTTTTGGAAGGTTCAAGTTTAAATTTTATACTTATACTTTACTGCTTAATGTGGGTGTAGGAGCGGGTGGTTGAGCAGGCCGAGGCCTCGGGGATCGATTTTACCGGACAGAGCGATCCGAGGCTGCTGACCCTAGTTCTGGACGCCGCACACGGAGGGCACCACGGAGGTTGGGAGGGAGGCCGGGGACTGGGCCCTAGCAGGGCCCATATGAGGTTAGACTTCACCCCGGCGGTTACTTCCTCCGTCTCCAGTGAGCGACGTGTCCGGCAGGAACTGGAGAGCTTGAGGGCCACCGTTCAGGAGTTGAAGGAGATGCTGGTATGTATACTACTTTATAGTAAAATATCATGTCATATTATAGATATCAACATATCCATAATTAGTACGTAGCTTGAGCTTTTTTGGTTTTAGACTTAGGTTTGATTAATCATACATACATATGTAATTAAAATAAACAACGGTTTTCCAAACTAGATATCCAAATGGGATTTCGAAATAACTTGATAATGATACGAATTCGAATAATACACAGTTCTTACAGCTTTAGGTCCAGACGCGACAGGGTACATGGCATGCATCTCCTTCGGCTGCGGCTCCGCAAGCCACTACATTGGCTGCGGTTCCGCAGACAGCTCCTATAGCTCCACCGCCCGCTCAGACTCCCGCAGCCGCGGCTCCGCAAGCGACTCCCTCGACGGCGGCTGCGTAGACCACATCGCCAGCTCCACAGGACGCTCAGACTCCCGCTCGCGCCGAATTGCATGGTTTATTGACCGAGGAGCAGGCGCGCCTTATTCTATCGTTTATCAGAGGTGGAGCTGGACTGAGCTAGGGTAGCATTTTGATTCTTATTTTTTGAAACATGTATTTATTTATATCATACATATTGTACTACATTTTGAAACGATATTGATATTGATATTAGTTTATATTTATATCATATTCAGTATTTGGGTTTCTTTTGTATATTATATGCGTGAGATGTGATTATGAATACTGCGATATATGTTGTGTGATAATTAATTTTATATTTTATTGATATATATTATTGTGCACAGGACGAGAAAAAATCAGATAGCCCTTTTATAAAAAAAAACAGATAATGTGTACCTACGGATTAATCCGTAGGTACACACGTGGCCCCTACGGTTTAAATCGTAGGGGCAAAATATCAGCATTAACTGATATTTCCCCCCTGATCTCAGTATCAGGGGGGTTGGGCTTTCCCCTACGGATATATCCGTAGGGGCAAACAAAATCCCCTAGGATATATCCGTAGGGGCTAAATATCAGGATTCCTGATATTTTGCCCCTACGGATATGTACCTACGCATGTATCCGTAGGGGATAGTACTTGGCCCTATGGATACCTCCGTAGGTACAGCTAATATATTTAAAATAACCGTAAATAAAATAACTTTTTTTCCCCTACGGCCAACTCCGTAGGTGAAAATGGACCTACACAGAACTCCGTAGGGGCACGTTTTTGCCCGTAGGGGCAAGTTCAGGGCTTCAACTTGCACCTACGGCGTTTGCACCTACAAATTAATTTTTCGCCCCTACGGCTATATCCGTAGGGGCAGTGGTTTGCCCCTACGGGTAAATCCGTAGGGGCAACCTTTATTTGTAGTAGTGAATTCTTTTCAACTCTTTCTGACTCGTAGTACTTAACCAAAACCTAAAAAATTCATAATTAATGATTTAAATCAAGAAAACATGCAAATAAGAATTTCAGTTTTATTCTCAGAAAACTTGATAAAACATATAAAATCTGTGGATTCATTTTGAGCAACAATTTCTAACTCAGATATAAAGGATAACCCTTAAAAGCACTTTATTTTCTTACTTCTTTAAGATTCATAATTCCTATGTTAATGTGTTAAATTTATCGTCAAAAATCAATCAAATCTATTAGGGTTTCCAATTAGCATAAAGGCAAGAGCCATGCTAAAAGCAATAACAAAATATATAGTCGGCTAATAAAAAGATTATACGACCAAATATTCATCATTAACATAGTTTAAACATGAAAGCAAAATTTTCAATGAAATTAAAAAATTGCAAACTGCTACTACAATAATTATTAAAGTTCAAGTCTATCGGTATCTATACCCTTAAAATATCTGATGAATTTTCGCTCTAATTTCTAAAGAAAGAACATAAATCTCATCTTTGCCATGAGATCGGATTTCAATCCAACAAGGATATTATGCAACGAATTCCTGCCACAAAATTTTTTTAACGCAAATTAAAATTTGAGACACTAATGATAAAAAATTTAGAGAGGAAAGGGAAAAAGAAAATACCTGAGATTTGATCAATCCAATAAATTCTCACCTTTGCTATGAGATCGAACTCTAATCGAACAAGGATAGTAATGGAGGCCTGGATTTCCTTCAGATGTTATCTTCCGTTGATCTCTTCGCGTAATGGCGGACGGCTGAGAATTGATCTGGGGGTTGATTCCTTTATCGTGTGGATCTTAATGGGCATGGATTTGAGGTTGAGCCGAGCTACCTGCAAGGAAGTTCCGGGGTGGTTGTACCACCGAGGACCCTCCGACGATCAAGTTAGTGGTGCAAATCGGGCAGAGTAGCGGCTTAGTGGAAAGAATTGCGTACCTCGATCGTCTGAGAGAGGGGTTTATATAGCGGCAGCAATGGGCAGGCAGGCGCGAGAATCTCGCCGGTCATTACGCCCCTGACGTCACGCCCGCATGATAGGCGGGATCCCGCATTAATGGCGAGACAGGCTCGTTAATGGAGGATCGTGATGGCGTGGAACGTGGGATTATGGGCAGAGGATATCTCGCGCATGGCGAGATTCGCGAAGCCGTGGCTAAGGCGCCTGCGGGTCGGTCAGGGTGAGACCGGGGAAGATCACCTCGGCGGGAGGCTCGGGCACGAGCGAGAGGCCGAGGTGTCTTGGTTCTGTGATAGCTCGGAGGCGATCCGGGGGTGGTCTGGAAGGTCAACAAAGGTCCGGAAACTCCTCGGCACAAGGGGCCCGAGGTGTGATCCCAACTGAAGTTCTTGATTCCTTCCTGTAGTTCTGGGGCACGTCATCTGCCACATGTCTGTATCTGGAGGGTCACGATACCGAGCCTCATCATTAGCCCCCCACTCTCGTCTCGACCCGCTCCTGGGTCGGGTCGAGAGTGGTCTGACCGATCATCCGAGGTGAGTTCTCGTTCGCAGATATCGTCGGTTGTGCATTCCCGGGTAGAGAGTAGTATTTCGTTGATGGCGTCAGCGGATCAGGGGAGAGATCTCGCATTAAAGGGGAAGCGCCGGATCGTGAGCACGCACGTCGAAGTGACGGCCCACGTGTCTGGCGTTGGTTGGCTGGCGAGACACATCGCAGGCGTCCTTGCGCTCGAAGGGACGCGTCCAATGCGAGTGCGACAGGTGGAACGTTGTCGGTCGTTGGTTGTGAAACGTTGTTTTGGCGGGAGTCGATCGGAGTCGTAGGATGCGTGCGCCGGCAGCTATAAATAGAGATGGGATCCCCATCAGGGCCCATACCTCTTCATAATTTCCTCGTCCTTAGTCGTGTCAGCTCGGCGCTCTTCTCCTCAGTTCGGGTTCCGTGCTATCAATCTCCCGGGTATACCTTTCTTCGATCAGGTTATATATCTTCTTCAGAGGAGTCTGTAGATGTAGTGCGGGTAGAGTCTAGGGGGTCTTCTGAAACTTCCTCTTCTACTTCTTCCTCTTCCCCCCTCCGAGCTGGAGTTCACCCGAGAAGATGGGTGGTCCCCAGAGTTCAGGCCACGGGTGTTCTTAGCGTGCGATCCTCGCTGAGGCGTGCGGAGGAGCTCGCTAACATCAAGACCCATTTTTTCATTCCTCCCGGATATTCGCTTCGTCTGGCCGAGGAGGGGGAGAGGGCAAACCAGGTACGGGGCAAGGAGATTGCCTTGTACCTGGAGGCCTTTTGGGTCGGGGTGCGTCTGCCCTTCTCCCCTGAGGTGAGTGAGGCGTTGAGTTGTTTTGGGTTAGCTCCGGACCAGCTAGTGCCGAAATCTTGGAGGATCCTCCTCAGGTTCCTGGTCCAGTTGAAATTGTGTCAGATCCCTTTCAGCCTGAACCTTCTTTTCTATTCTCTTTACTACAAAAACCACCCAAGCGCTCATAGGGGCGAGCCGAGCTGGGTACACCTCTCCTTTAGAAGGCAACGGGGGACGCCCCCGGGTCGGGGTTCGTCGTAGTACCTTCTTCAATTCACGAATGAAAGAAGAAGTTTTTCTTTATCACCCCGCCCGAGGGTGAGGATTGGCCACCCAGTGGAAAAGGGCCAGCTGTCCGCGGGTGAGTCGGTCGAAAGATCCCGACACAGTGGCGGTGTCAGAATGGGAGCCCCTTCCTCGGGCTGATGTGCTGCTGTCTGAGCGGGCCCTCAGTTGGGCCGGGCTCAGCCCCGCCCAGTAAACGGGTAAGTTGGGAATTTTCGGTCGGCTTGTTTTAGACTTAAGCACTCTTTTACTTTCCCGACGTCGTTGACTCCCCTGTATTTTGTCTTTCGCAGCACCCATGGACCTAAACAAGTTCCGTGCGGCAGTGGTTGATGTGAAGAAGGTGAAGAAGGCTAGAGGCGCCGGCTCTTCTCACCCGATGTTGGCTCTGGCCCCGCCGGTATCGTCCCCGCCGGCGGCAGCTCCATCCAGGCACGCAAGAACTCCTTGGGCCCCCGAGTCCAGCAGAGCGCCGGTCCGTAAGCGTGCTCGGGAGCAGGAGACCCGGGTTCCCGAGGTGGGAGCCGAGACTAGTTCCCCCGCGTCGCTTCTCAAGAGGTTCAACAGGACGGAGCCTCGCTCCTCGGCTTCCCCCATCCTCGTGGAAGATGGGGAGCTTCGCTTCGAGGTGCCCTCGAGGCTTTCCATCGCTGACAGCCTGCTCTCTGAGATGAAGAGAACGGCCGGAGGTAGAATCCCTCGAGGGACCTTCCGGGCCCAAATGGCGCCCATAGCTCAAGAGGCCGTGCAGGTTAGTGTTTGCACTCCACCTGGTTCTTTATTCAGCATTTTCATTCACGTGATCGGGTGTTTCTCTTTCTTCTTTAACCCTCTTCCTTTTCTTCAGGTCCTCCAGCACGCTTCCCTCGTCGTCAATATTGAGGATAAGGAGATAGCCCCAGCAATGCAGGCCGCAGGCCGCGAGGAGAGCTCAAGGCAGGAGCTGGAGGCGGCGAGGGAGAGGATTGCCGCCCTCGAAGACCAGGCGGCGGCCGCGAACCGGGAGATCGCCAGGTGCCGAGAGGCCGCCCGAGCCACCGAGTCTCAGTTGGAGGATTCCAAGGTGCTCATCGCCACCATGAAGAAGACGGCGAGCACCCTCCGGAAGGAGAATGAGGCGGAGAAGGAGGGGGCGAAGCGTGCCGAGCTTCGGGCGTCGAGGGCTGAGCTTCTGGCGTCGGAGGCGGTGGAGAGCTACAAGGGGTCGGACCAATTCTACGGCGACCTTGCTCAAGCTGCTGGCGTTATTTGGCACGACGCCCTTGGCGCTGTTAAGGCCCAGATGCCGGAGTTTCCCGACAGCAAGCTCCGGGCGGAGTACCCTCATGCGGAAGACATACGGGGGAAAGTCCCTGGAAACGTCGCGGGGGAAGGGGCCCCCAGTGGGAGCGTGGGGAACAAGTCGGTCGCCCTGGCCCCTGATGCCGAGGCTCCTGCGGTGGGTGCGACCTTGAAGGTGCTGTCCCGGTGGTCGAAGTGGACGCTCGGCTCATCAGGGTTCGCCCAATCCCTGAGGCCTGAACTTCTCCGCCGCTTCATTTTCTTTGCGCTAAAATTTTGTAAAGCTGGGGAGCCCATAATATCTTTGTAAATACTCCTGATTTTTGTGAATAGAAAATCCATTTTGCAGTTTCTTTGCGTGCGCATTTTCCTTTTGTTTGTGATAAACATTTGAACTTGCACAGTACTGCTTTCATCTTTAGGTCGGTATTTCGTCTAGCGATTGCATGTCGAGTTGAATTCAATCACTTGCCAAGTGTGCAAAGACTGGTGAAAGGACGGTATCTCCATGGCCCCGAAGTCAAGGTGGAGATCGCTTAAACGTGGACGGACCGAGCAGGGTCGCTGCTCGATGCCTCTTGATGAGGGCTTTGATCCCTGGCATCATGGGGTATGGAACTACCAGCCAGGGATGGCCGAGCAGGGTAGTTGCTCAGTCGCCTCTTTGGAAGGGCTTTGATCCTTAGCGCGGGAGGGACTGTAAGAGGCCTGCTAAGGATGGACCGAACAGTGAAGCTGCTCAGGTGCCTCTTGGCGAGGGCTTTGATCCTTAGCGTGGGAGGGGCCGTAAGTGGCCTGCTAAGGATGGGCCGAGCAGTGAAGCTGCTTAGTTGCCTCTTGGCGAGGGCTTAGATCCCTGGCGTCATGGGATAGGGAACTACCAGCCAGGGATAACCGAGCAGGGGCGAGCCCGGTTGCCTCTTGACGAGGGCTTTGATCCTTAAGGACGGACCGAGCTGGGTTGCTGCCTGGTGCCTCTTGGTGAGGGCTTTGATCCTTAGCGCGGGAGGGGCCGTAAGAGGCCTGCAAAGGACGCGCTGAGCAGGGTTGCTGCCCGGTGCCTCTTAGCAAGGGCTTGGATCCTTAAGGATGGGCCGAGCAGGGTTACTGCCTGGTGCCTCTTGGCGAGGGCTTTGATCCTTAGCGCGGGAGGGGCCGTAAGTGGCCTGCTAAGGATGGGCCGAGCAGGGGTTCTGCCCGGTGCCTCTTGGCGAGGGCTTAGATCCCTGGCATCATGGAGGTAGGGGACTACCAGCCAGGGATAACCGAGTAGGGTAGCTGCCCGGTTGCCTCTTGGCGAGGGCTTCAATCCTTAGCGCGGGAGGGGCCGGAAGTGGCCTGCTAAGGATGGGCTGAGCAGGGTTGCTCCCCGGTGCCTCTTGGAGAGGGCTTAGATCCCTGGCGTCGTAGAGGTAGGGGACTACCATCCAGGGATAACCGAGCAGGGTAGCTGCCCGGTTACCTCTTGGCGAGGGCTTCAATCCTTAGCGCGGGAGGAGCCAGAAGTGGCCTGCTAAGGATGGGCCGGGCAGGGTTGCTGCCCGGTGCCTCTTGGCGAGGGCTTAGATCCCTGGCGTCGTGGAGGTAAGGGACTATCAGCCAGGGATAACCGAGCAGGGTAGCTGCCCGGTTGCCTCTTGGCGAGGGCTTCAATCCTTAGCGTGGGAAGGGCTGGAAGTGGCCTGCTAAGGATGGACCGAGCAGTGAAGCTGCTTTGTTGAGTCGTGAGGTTCTGTCCAATCTTCCACGGCGTTCGAACATCGGGAAGAGTGACCGTCGTGGTCGACACGTGTCATTAACGCGTAAGGGGAGGAGGAGCGTAATAGCTGCGTCGTTCCGATTTCGCCGAGAAAGGTGGGACGCCCACCGCGTGGCGGTACAGTTGTGGAAGGCACGAGCGACTGTTGGACTCTTGAGGGCGCAGTGGGGCTATAAAGTGGAGGGCTTTTTAAGCACTCCTTTCTCCATCTCCAAAACGTAAGAATGGACACTTTCCCTTTTACCATTCCTGATATCATAACTTTCCTAGACGTGTACTTGTATGACCGGAACTGCACGGTACAGCTAGTTATAGGCCGCATCGAGGATCACTCTGGCCGACTGCTTCCCCGGCGCTCACCCCTCCTCCAGTTGTTGATGTACTCAATCTGGAGGGCGTCGCCAGGGCTGCATAACCCCCTGTCCTAGCCGCTGAAGGACGAGGCGGTTGGTAAGCTGAGGTCTTTGTGCCGCTTCGGCCTAATCTCGACTGGTCGGCGGGATCGCTCGGTGGCACTCGTCCTCGAGTGCTACCAACTGAGGCACCACGCAGACATTCGCGGGCGGCATCAGAGGCAAAGGTCCGAGGCGGCGAGGGCTCGGCTGGCGGAAATATGCTCGGAGTACCACGAGCAATGTTTCCTGCACCCCTTCCCCCGCTATTGTAATTTTCTTTTATTTCAATGTATGACTGAGGAGCCCATAGTACCCTTTGGAATACATAAAACTCTTCTTTTTTGCAACGTCTTATTGTTCCCTTCTTATTATATGAACAAAAAGAACTTGAGAAAAGTTTACATTGCTTTAGTAAAAGAAGTGCACGCTAGTAGATGCTCTTTTTATTGGTATAGCTTGAGTTTCTCGGCGTTGTAGGGCCGTGGAAACTTGTGTCCTTCCACGTCTTGTAAACGGTAGGCTCCGTTGGGCAGTACCTCGGAGACGAGGAAAGGACCGTCCCATTTTGATGAAAACTTATGCAGCCTGCCTTGGTCGATGAACTCGTTCCGCCTTAGCACTAAATCTCCAACCTTGAAGAGGCGACGCTTGACTCGCGCATTGTAGTAGCGGGCGGTCTGTTGTTGATAGGCGGTAGCTCTGATCTGAGCTCGGTCTCGTTCTCTAACAAGATGTCCAGGTTGGCTCGTAGTGCCGAGGTGTTTGCTTCATCGTCGAAGTGTTCAACCCGGTGACTGGGTAGCCTGATCTCTGCTTGGACCATTGCCTCGGTCCCGTAGTAGAGACTAAAAGGGGTTTCCCCGGCAGGGTTCTTCTTTGACGTGCACAGGGCCCATAGGACCCGGGGCAATTCCTCAACCCAACTATCTTGGCGTCCTTCTAGGCATGTCCGAAGACCTTGGAGGACGTCCCGATTAGCGACTTCAGATTGCCCGTTGCATTGGGGATGCGCGACAACGGCAAACTTCATGAGGATATGATATTCATTGCAGAATCTTTCACTTTTTCGTTTTCGAAGTTCGTCTCGTGGTCGGTGATGATACATCTCGGGATGCCGAACCAGAGTATCACATTGTTCTGCAGAAACTTGATTGTTATGGTGGCATCCGGTTTCCTGACGGGGATGGCTTTGATCCACTTCATGAAGTAATCCACTGCGACGAGGACGTACTTGTGTCCGCCCGTGCCGGTAGGGAACTGGCCTATCATGTCCATTCCTTACTGGGCGAACAGCCTCGGTGAAGTTAGGGCGGTCGGCTCGGTAGCCGGAAGGCGAGGTACGCTTTCGTGGAGTTGGCAACTTTTGCATCTCCTGATGAGCTTCTGGGCATCTTGGTGAATAGTTGTCCAGTAGTACCCCTGGAGCAATGCCTTCTGGATTAAGGTGTGGGCCCCTTGGTGTGCGCCGCCGACCCCTTCGTGGATCTCACGGAGGACGTAGTCGGCTTCGTGGGGGTCGACGCACCGGAGCAAGGGCTGAGTGAAGGACTTCTTGTAGAGGTTCCCATTGCTCTAGATGAAGTGACGGGCTTTGGCTCGGAGACGACGAGTTTCTCCCCGATCTTCTGGGAGCGTACCCTCCCTTAGGAATTCAACGAGGGGGTTCCTCCAGTCTTGCTCTTCTTCTTGGGTTGTGTATACATGGAGTGTTGTTGCCCCATCTTCTATGCTAGGTCGTAGCAAAATCTCAAAGAGGATGGACTACTTGTTGTTGGCCGAGTAGGATGAAGCCAGCTTACTCAGGGAGTCGACTTGGGCATTGAGCTGTCTGGGGATCTGCTCTACCTTGACTTCATTGAAGTTCTTTCGAAGTCTTCTTACCTCGGCCAGATACTTCACCATCAGAGGTTCCCGAGCCTTGAAATGACCGGTCACTTGGCCAACGACGAGGGCTGAGTCATTGCGGATCCGAATTATTTTCAGCCCCAGCCCGGAGGCTATGCCCAGTCCGGCCAGCAGGGCCTCGTATTCCGCCGCGTTATTTGAAGCCTTGAACCCGAGCTTCAGAGAATACTCCATTTCTGCCTCGTTCGGGCCCTGAATGATGGCACAACAACCTTCCTCGGTCAAGGACCCGTCGACGTAAAGGATCCAATCAGGGACCAAGTCGGGCTTCCCATCGACAGAGGGCTGAGCGGCGGGGGCCGGCGTTGCCTCCGGCTCCTTGTTGGGGATAGTGCACTCGACGACAAAATTGACCAGGGCTTATGCTTTGATGGCCTGCCTCGGGCGGTATTTTATGTAGAACTGGGACAACTCCCACCTCCACTTCTCCAAGCGGCCAGATGACTCAGGTGAGGCGAGGATAGCCCCCAAGGGGTGCTCGGTAAGAACAAGGATGGTGTGCGCCTGGAAATAGTGCCGCAGTTTCCTTGAGGCCACGATGAGTGCCAAGACGATTCTCTCTATTGCTGGGTACCTCGTTTCTGCGTCTTTGAAGACATGGCTCACATAGTATACCGGCCTCTGGACTCCGTCGACCTCACGGACGAGCACCGCACCCGCTTCTTGGTCGGATACTGCCATATACAGCGATAGCTCGTCCCATTCCACTGGTCGGGTGAGCAGGGGTGGAGTTGCGAGGTTCCTCTTCAATTGGTCAAAGGCAGTCTGGCACTCCACCGACCACTTGAATCTCGGAATTTTCCTTAGAGCCTTGAAGAACAGGAGGCACTTCTTGCCAGACCTCGACATGAAACGTGACAAAGCGGCTACTCGTCCTGTCAGCCGCATGATCTCGACATTAGTCTTGGGCGCGGCCATGTTGAGGATGGCGTTGATTTTCTCCGGGTTAGCTTCGATCCCACGGTGAGTGACCATGAAACCGAGGAACTTTCCCCCGGTGACCCCGAATGCGCACTTGGCGGGGTTCAGTTTCATCTTGAACTTACGGAGTCCTTCGAAGGCCTCGCCCAGGTCCTTGGTGTGGTCGGCTGACGAGACCAATTTGAAGAGCATATCGTCGACGTAAACCTCCATGTTCCTGTCGATCTGCGGCTTGAACATGCAATTGACCAAGCGTTGGTACGTAGCTCCGGCGTTTTTGAGGCCGAAAGGCATTACCTTGTAGCAGTATACCCCCCAGTCCGTTGTGAATGCGGTGAGATCTTCGTCTGCCGGATTCATACGGATCTGATTGTAGCCGGAGAAGGTGTCCATGAAGCTAAGTAGCTCGTGGCCTGCCGAGCTGTCGACGAGTTGATCTATCCGAGGGAGGGGATAGTTGTCTTTCGGGCAGGCCATGTTGAGGTCGGTGAAGTCGACGCACATGCGCCACTTCTCACTTAACTTTTTCACCATGACCACGTTTGCCAACCATTCGGAGTAAGGCATATTCTGAATGAAGTTGGCGGCGAGGAGCCTGTCTACCTCGTCCTCGATTGCCTTTTGCTTGACCGGGGCGAAGCTTCACTTCTTCTGCCTTACGGGTCGGGCCATAAGATCTACCCCGAGCTTATGAGATATGATTTTGGGGTCGATCCTAGACATGTCAGTAGGAGCCCAGGCGAAGACGTCGGCGTTGTTTCTGAGGAAGCCAACTAGGTCGTCTCGCTGAGTCCCTGTCGGAAGTGACCCGATCTGGACGGTACGTTCGACGTCCCCTTCTACGAAGGGGGCCTCGGTCAATGGCTCCACTGGGGTCCCTCGGACCTCCTTTTGCTCGTCCCGAGTGTCCAGAGAACCCCTGATTTCACTCTCGGCCTCAACATTGTTGTTCGCCCGTTCAGACGAAGATGCTGTGGTGAAGCAAACCTTCGCAGTCTGCTGGTCTCCATAGGCCCGACCTATCCCACCTTGGTCGAGCGGGAATTTCATAGCCAAGTGGAAGGTCGATATCTGGGCCCTGAGGGAGTTAAGCGTTGGGTGGCCGAGGAGGATGTTGTAGGCCGATAGGATTCTCGCTACGATGAATTCCATAGGCACTGTTCGCGTACGGCCGGCCTCCCCGACGTTAAACTGTAGAGTGATTACCCTTTCCGCCGGGATAGAGTGGTTAGTAAATCCTGACAGGACATGGAAGGTCAGCCTTAGGTCTGCCGGGGTGAGCCTCATACGCAGAAAGCAGTCGTAAAAGAGTATATCCGCCGAGCTCCAAGAGTCAACCAGTATCCTCTGCACTTCGTATTGGTGGACACGAGCCGTAATCACCAGAGGGTCGTTGTGGGGCAGGGATATACTGTGGAGGTCCTCGTCGTTGAAAATGATTGGCTCGGACTCCCTGGCCTTCTTCCTTGGACGACCGTTAGCCTCCACGACCGGCATGGGGTGCTGAGCCTCGTAGGTACCCGACGTACCCCCCGCTGACATAACCATGATTTGGCTGATTGTCAACTCACCGGGAGGGGGACGTTGCTCTCGCTCACGGTCCATCTGCTGCTTGTCTCGCAAGTATGTCGCTAGGTGCCCCGAATGGATGAGCACCTCGATGTAGTCTCGGAGATGCTTACAGTTATCCGCGGAGTGGCCTTGCAACCTGTGGAAGCCGTAGTAGGGTCCCTGGGTGCGCTTTGCCGCCATGCGCAAGACCGGGGGAAGTTTGAAGAACCTCTCACCTTTAGCCTCCTCTAGCAGTACCGTCTGGGAGACGTTGAGCGAGATGTACCCTTGAAACTTCGGGGAGTAGGGCTTTGGCCGCTCAAGCTTCTTTTCTCTTCCCTCGCCCTTTTCCTCATGTCAGTTTGCTCTGCCCGGGGAAGATTTGCATTTACCTCGGACTCGAGCTGGATCTCTCGCTCGGTCTAGGCCTTTCCCTCGGCCATGGTCTTAGGTTGCGCTAATGCAAAGGAGCGTAACCACTCCTTGTGCCTAAGACCTGACCTGAGGGCTGTAATGACCGTCTCGTCCCGGTGTTCTGCGACCTCGAGGAGGGTGTTGTAGAAGCGGGTTACGTACCCTTTGAAGGTTTCCTTGTTCCCGCTTTTTATCGTGAAGAGGTGGTCAACGGTCCGCTTCTGCTGCCTGTTCCCGACAAAGTGGCTGAGGAATTGGGTGGATAGCTCATCAAAGGTTGAGATCGAACGTGGCGCGAGTCCTCGGAACCAGTCTCGCCCGGAGCGGATGAGAGTGGCCGGGAAAGCGCGGCATTGGGCAGCATCAGAACAGTCTTGGAAACTCATCCCGGCCGTGAATGCGTCCAAATGGTCCTTTAGGTCGGACTTACCATCGAAGAGCGAGACCTTCAAGGGTTTGTTTTGGGAAGAGACGTGAATGGCGAGAAGCTCCTCGGTGAAAGGCTTCGTGAGCAAGTCGGCGGCGTATTTAGCCCCGTCGCTCGAATGACGACCTTCCCGATGCATGCTCTCGATTTTCTTTTCGAAGGAGTCGAGTCGGCCGTGGTATCCCGATGACTCGGTGCATTCTGATCTTTGTGCTCTACTGTCGGAGACCTGTGTCGGGCCGTGGCCCCGGTTCCTTTCGATGAGGTTCCTTAGGTCCTCCGGCCAGGTAGTCTTTGAGCTGCCGTGACGAGTCCCGTCCGCACGACCCCGTCGAGGGAAGGGGTGTCGGTCATGTCTGGGCGCAGGCGAGCTGACCGACATCCCCTCGAGAGGGACAGGGCGCAATGTGGCTCGGGGTGAGGAGCCCTGGCGATGGACCTCGGTGTTGAACTGTGGGGCGCCCAGCGGGTCATAGAATATGTTGGCTCGTGGGATCTGCGGCCGCCGGAGGTAGCGAGACCGTGGTCGGTAGTGCCGATGCGAGCAGAGTCTTCTTGTTGGAGATAGTGCCCTCAAAGCCAATTATTGGATCGCAGGTACGTGATAGCAATGATTGAGGCAGGACCTATACCGATATGACAGCCTTGCTCCAGATGATAGTTTGCTATCTGGTTTGTCTTTATCATCGTATACATACTTTAGTTCACTATTGCATGATGATAGAGCCCATAGGATTCTTGCTTGACTGCCAGCAGTATGATGGCGATCATATACGTGGGAGCTGGGGTCTGTAAGCACATCCTTAAAGTGTCCCTAGTCGTGGGAGTTTCGAGACAGGGCATCGATACTCCGGAGTAGACTAGTGTATACAGTCGAGACCCCGATGAGGGGCGGTGGCCGGTCTCACAAGCCATTGGTGTTAGTTGGTTCACCTAAGATGTATACAGGTGCTCATTGGGTTATGAGTACACCGGACAGGACTCGCCGGGAACATGCTAGTTGGTATTATACATATCGTCAGATAGCAGTTCCCTGGTGACATGTGTACAGGTTAGTTCATCGACCTGAGGTCGTCATTTGTCTCGTATGAGTTCCCACCGTGCTTTGATTTCTACCCTACCACGGCTCAAAGGAGTCGTGCAAACAGGTCTTTTTTGGGTACAGTCCCGAGCCACATGGAGGCAAGTGAGCGGATCGGCAGGGGATCCGTCATTCCCGGTATTGGGGGTGAGATCGCGCTGTGTCTAGGAGAGCCATTACACAAAGCCCTTGGCCGAGGCAGGAGATTTACTGGTAGGTACTCCAGTAGTATCTCAGGGTGTTCTGGGCCACTCTCTGACACGACTTATACCGCTATTGGGGGTCTGACGTTACCCGCCCCTAGGCCGATATGCGATACTCATAGACGAACGGACCGGACTGTATGTATATTGTCACTGTCAGGCTCAGTAGGGTTTATGGATGAGTTCGCTCGTCAGCTTCCCTTCCAATCAATACATAGGCAACCGTTACGTACAGCTTATACCTCTGACATGCTAGTGGTTATACCCAGTGCCAGTGTGTTGATGAGTCATTAGAGTCCCCCACAGACACTTTCCCAAATTCGGGCGAAACGTTGTAGAGGCCGTATGGTTTTATGGCAAGGTTCGGAAAATGCATGTGCGTTTTCGCATGTGTCATTTTTCGGGCAGATAATACTGGTCGGCTTTGGTTTAAGCCGGATCCGAGTATTATACTGTGTAGATATAATATCTTTGTCTCAGATACATTTGTATTCGGTCGTAATACAAATGCGGGTATGTTTATATCATTACGGGGTTATCCTGAAATTCGTTTCAGGATCACTTTTGGAAGTTACCAGTTTCCAGTTTTCTATCGCCCGTCTTTTAATATTCGGTTAAAGACGGATTTATCTTTTCTTGAGATGAGTGTGGAAGCTTCTAGATGATGACTAGGATGGTGAGGTGCACTAGTGCATTAATGGTGATTTAATGTTTTGGTGACTAAGAGTTATGATTCATTGTTTCATTTAATGAGTTCATACTAAGTGTTTAATGACTCATTCTTTCTCCTTTAATGTTATGGTCACCTCTTTGCTCCTACCCTCACCTCCCTCCCTCTACATATATGGCTGGCCCCCTCCCCTTGAGGTTATGATTGATTTGGAAAAAAGAAAGGGTTGTTAAAATGAGAAGAGAGAGATCTAGTTCATATATATTTTCATATCTCATTTCAATCCGATCCAAAAGGCAACTTCATTAACCGTTCGTCCATAGCTTTGGACGTAACGAGACAAAGTGTTCTACTCATTCTCTACATCATCTTGGTCATCTCTTTTAGCAAACTTGACGACCGAGTTGCCTCGGTTCAGAGGCGGGAGCCCGTTTAAAGATCCGTCGACGTGGTGCCACCTGGACGACGAGACTGGAGATTCAGGAGATCGGAGCATCCGCAACAAAGCGTGGGATGATGGTTGAAGACCGAAGGACTCAGATCGTTCGGTATAACTCTTCTACTCACTTTGTAGTTTGTTAGTTTAGTTTTAATGGCAGATCCGGGTTATAGTACGCGATAGCGCCAGTTGTAAAAAGTTTTTGTTCCGCATTTGGCGTCTGTTAGACGGCCGGGGCGCTACCGTGGACTTACAGTGGTATCAGAGCCTCACCATTAAGCTATACTAACTTGTGCTAAACATTTAAAAGATCAATCGAACGGAATTTCCGAAATCGTAATTTTATGCACACAAGTTTCTGTCGATTTTTTAAAGGGCTTAAAAATAATTTTGCATATCACAGAAAAGCGTGCAGGGTTTTTAAAGAATTATGGGAAAATTTGGGCACGTGATCCCACAGTACCACCGCGGATCCACGGTCAAAGCTGGGGTTCGACCGCGGAACCGTGGCCAGTATGTGGGAATAGTGCGCCAAATTTTCCAGAGAGTTTCTAAATTGGAAATTGTGGTGTTTGGTACTGTTCTTTTGGCCCCAGTTTTTGTTACTGTACAGCAGATGTACGTAAGGCCCACTTCGGGAAATTTTGTCGATCGAAATTTTAAATTTGTTAGTATACAGTACTTACTTTATATCTCCGACCGGGAATGTCATTTGATCGGTAAACCGCGTCTAATTGCTATAGTTCTTTTAGACGGGTTTGCGAACATGACATTCGCGTTGATGTTCTGTGTTGTGCTGAGATGTTGCGGATTTATCGTGGTGGATAGCAGGGTGCAATGATAGTGCAGTTTGGATTTATTTGTACATTTGATATTGCGGGGCGAGCGTCCAACATGTGGACTGCCGTCACTGCCTATTTGTATAATATTCTTTTGGGACACGACCGGGTTGAGGTCGATGTACCCGTTGTATATTTTTATTACTGTACTAGGTTTACCCCGCGACGGGGTGCACGGATAGCCGGGATTTGGAGGGCAACGGGTCCGTATTTCATGGCTTTGAGGGGCAAAGGGACCTCACTCTAGAATTGGCAGACTATTCGCCGCACTCGTAGGGGGTACAGGTTGACCCAAGGAGGGGTGCTCAATTTACCGGATTCCGTGAAGTGCCGGGTGTTCCATTCACTATGTTGTGGGGACTACCTCGCTTCAGGTTTTGGCGGGTAACTTGCCGCACCCGTAGGGGTCTAGGTTTCATTGCACAGGCTATCCATACGACCAGGGGAACGTCGGGTTTCAGCAACGGCTCTGTGAAACCCGGGGATCCCAGATTATCTGTATTGTTCTGTGATGCTTATTACTTTTCTGTAATGTTGCATATTATCATGCCTGGAGCGATTATTGTATATTAGTATATATACTATTAGATGTTGTATATGTTTTACACCCGCGCTAGTCCAGCCCCCGCTCTGTCGTTAGTTAAGTAACCTAACGGGTGATGACGGGACCCAGTGACGAATGCGGATGGCATATACGTACATTTTATTTTCGTTCTTTTCTGGTGTGATTGATTGATGGGACTGCATTGATTCTTATCAATGCAAGGATAAAACAAACCTATATTTGATGTTGTTGGAACAAATTTTAAAAGGTGTTATTACAAACATGTTTACTTTTGTTTTGCATAGTGATATTCAGTTTAGAATATCCTGCACCTCATTCCACGAGGCAAGGGCCGAGATCCCTTCACCGGGAGTGACCCCTTGGGCAGAAGTTTAGGTCAGGGTAGTAACTTCAATATAGTCGATTACAAGTTGCTTTGCATAGCGGTATTCAGTTAGAATATCCTGCACCTCATTCTATGAGGAAAGAGCCGAGATCCCTTCACCGGGAGAGACCTCTTTAGCAAAAAGTATTCGTCACTATATTTTTATAAAAAGCTATCAGGTTCCTTCAACGAGATCAAGTTCATTACGTTAAAGGTTTTTCGCCAAAAACCAGCCGTAGCCCTCCGTCATTTCTTATGGGTGGTCAGTAGCATTCAAGCTATGTTTGTTGACTAAAGTCAAGGCATAGTGTTTGGTAGTTGCTGGGTATTCATATGTTGCATAGATAGATGTGTTGGTTTGGGACAGTCGTATTACCTTGTTGACTAAAGTCAAGGGTATGTACGGGTGGGTTCAAATCAACCTGGACAATGACGGGTAGAACTTGACATGTGACTTATGATTTGTTGACTAAAGTCAAGGTCATAAGAGCATAAGGCAAAAATCTCATCGGGAGTTTCAAACATACAGGAAACTTGCCAGGCATGCGCATACCTTCTGGAGTGTGATAACTTGAGTGGCTTCCATCAAGTTATCATGCGATGATAGTTGGATCCCGATTCTCACTGATGAGTTAGTTTACTCTTCGGGTGATCCCGACTAATTCTTCTTTCAGATTTGGAGAAGAATTTGAGATTACAGTGGGAGGTTTCCTGATTAGATAAATTGATAACCATTCTGATCCAGGTTAGAGTGCACGCAAAGTGTTTCTTTTCTCTCTCCCTTTGGCAGTGACCTTTGACCGACCCTAAACTATGACTCAGTGACCAAGTTGACCGAACCTTCTTAAAATACTGGCTTTTGGATTGTTTGAGTTGCATAAGTCATTACCGTTCCTTCTTTTACCCTTTGTATTTCTCAGAACACCCTGTATTACTACGGATATCCACTTCCATTGGATAGATCCATCGTATGGTTATATACGAACTCGAAGGGACTTCTTCGAGGATGGATCCAGGTTCAGGAGAAATAGAATTGGTTTATTCAGTTGTCTTTTAATATCACCTTCTCTCAGGTTGCAAGGGCTCCTTAGTCTAGGAGAGTACACCTATTACGCTTATTGGATAGTCTTCTTCTAAACCATAGGCAGGTGCCGAAAGGTAGGGGATGAAGAAAACCAATTAGGCTAAGTAGGGTGTACAGAAGGTAATAGCTAAAGATAAAATAAAAGGGATTAGAAAGAGGGCAAAGTAAATTGCGACTGTTATCATTCACGACCAAAACCGCGTACTTCATCGCCACTCCTATTTTCATCTTTGGTTTTTCCCAGTTCGGGAGAAATAGAATAAGATATTATTCAGTATTATTTTATCATCACCTTCTCTCAAGTTGCGAGTACTCCTAGGATTAGGAGGGTACACCTATTAAGCTTACTAGATAGTCTTCTTCCAAACCATAGGCTGGTGCCGAACGGTAGGGGTGGAAGAAAACCACTTAGCCTAAAAGGGGTGTACAGAAGGAAATGACTAAAGACAAATAAAGGGATTTGGAGAGATGGCAAAGAATTATACGGTTACAGTCATGAATTGGATTATGGAACAGGCATTACTAGGAATACCAGGATACCCCTACGAAAAATTTTCATGTTTCAGTTACACTGTTTATAGTTAAAAGAAAACTAATTTCCCGATTACATACTTACTCCATGGTATGTATTTACCAGGTTTCATTCTCATATCTGTATGGTTTTACAGATGATGAGTGGGAGTAAGTTATTAGGAATTAGGTGATCATCCTCATTATATCGGAATTCGTTGTAATTGGTGATATTTGAGGAAATCGCCTGGGTACAGTTTTCAACCTACAATGCACAGATTTTGAGTTATTCAAGTCAGCGGACTTATACAGAGTATTGTATATTGTCCAGTGTCCGTCAGGACAAAGGGGTAGGTCCTCGTACTATGTTCTGTTTACTTATGACTTCTCTAGTTTTTAGACAAGTGTTTCGTAGAACTACAATGTCTAAGTTTTGAGAAGTTGTGGGTATAAGAATAAAGTAGAGAACCAGGTATCACAAGTATCGGGATTCTTCAAAGAGATCGAAGATGTAGATTCTTGTGATTGGTATTCAGTTAATAGTAATGGTTTTGAGAAACTTGTTTCTCTTTCAGGTTACTCATAATTGGATGGATTCCTAAGTTGAGTAATGTTGATTAGCCTCTCTCCATTCAGTTGATATGCACTGGAAACAGCTGCATGATTTGAATCTGGTTCCAATTAAATTAGTGCCTCTATTTCTATATTGAATATAGAATGGTTCATATCTTAACGATGTTAAGATACGGGGAGTTGTCCAGCTTATGCTTAAAACCAGACACTGGATAAATCAAGGCACGTTTCTGTAATGGCAGTTTGTGGGTTGACCCTGGCTTTGACAAGGGTTGACATTTCTACTATCTGGAAGATCAATAGTGATATTGTTCTTGACTCGCCACAGTTTTATTAAAATGGACTTTTTCAGAAAACAGTAGTGGGAGTATGGTAGAACTGGAAGTGATTCCAGAACAGCAAACGATTACGGAAAATTTAATAGGACCAATATATTCAATCAGGTTTGACATTCCAATAGCCACTCCGCAGATATGGAGGGTAACCTCATACACCCGAGAGGTACTCCGGTAGCCTCAAGGACGGTGACAGGGAGGTTCTTGTTTACCCAGACTTGACACTACTGTTGTTCCAGACTATGAGACCCGGCAAGAGGATAAGTATAACATCGTTCTAAACTAGCTTTAGAAGTGTACGTAGATATTAATCTGCCAGAGGGTTGTCGTAGTCAGTGGGAGCAGCGGAAGCATAGTGGGCAAGTAGCTTATGTCTATTTATAGGCTTGAGCAGATATAGCGGAGATAAGATCATCTATTTTTGATATGACAGTCATGGCTTTGACTTCATCAGAATAGGGGATGGATCTGTTAAGAAGGTAGTAGGGTGTAATGTCCTCGTATATGGTTGACATACACAGATTAGGAAGTAAAATTCCTATACTACAATCGGTTGTACTTTGGTCGTCACACAGTTGTTTCTCCAGAAAGGATATGGATATAATATCAGACATTCTGGTTACTAGATCTATGGTATTAGATCTAGATTTGGGTAGTTTCCCAATGTGGGTACTTTGACAGTATTCTAATAGTAATTTAGAATAGATGACTCCTGGCATGGTGGTGTACCTGCAGGTGATGGAGTCACCTTCTCTAAAGGTGTCTTACAGACTAAAGGAGAGAGGGATGTGCATGATTGGCAGATCACTTGTTTAGGCAATTGAGTCAATCGTGAGATGTCAAGTACCACACCAGATGTTGTTTTTGCACTAGATGCGATAAGTTTATATTAATCCAATCCTGGAGAAACATAAGGAAGCAGTTTTAGAACATGAGTGAATGTTCTACGGATTTGATGACGGCAGCCTCCTTCGGGAGACGGTTATCATTCCAGGCTTCAGAGGTGACATGGATGACAGAGTGATTGTCAGAGTTATAGTTTTCCCTATGATGAGGGATAGTATTATGGACAGGTGGTCCAAGAGGATACTGTGGGAGGCATGGTGCTGGATACTGATTAGGTTCAGTTATCAATAAAGTCTAAGAAGTTTGGATTTGGAGTTCATTTATGAACTAGGTCCCATCAGATATTCAGACATATTCTAAGACAGGTATTACTCGATTCGGGAGATGGCTTTCTCCGCGAATTTGAGATTTAGAGAGATATAGAAAGAAACATCAGGGCGGATCCACTCAATGAGGCTATTTCTCGAACACAAGAGTTTTACAAACTAGTTTTGTGAAACTGATTAGTAGAGGAGTTGGGTGTTCGGTATCACACGGGCTGTGAGTATGCGACATCGCAATAATTAGCCTTAAGTGCAAGTGGGAGATTGTTGGAGATAGTGCCCTCAAAGCCAATTATTGGATCGCAGGTACTTGATTGTAATGATTGAAGCAGGACCTATACCGATATGACAGTCTTGCTCGAGATGATAGTTTGCTATCTGGTTTGTCTTTATCATTATATACATGCTTTAGTTCACTATTACATGATGATAGAGCTCATAGGATTCTTGCTTGACTACCAGCAGTATGATGGCAATCATATACGTGGGAGCTGGGGTCTGTAAGCGCATCCTTAAAGTGTCCCTAGTCGTGGGAGTTTCGAGACAGGGCATCGATACTCCAGAGTAGACTAGTGTATACAGTCGAGATCCCGATGAGGGGCGGTGGCCGGTCTCACAAGCCATTGGTGTTAGTTGGTTCACCTAAGATGTATACAGGTGCTCATTGGGTTATGAGTACACCGGACATGACTCGCTGGGAACATGCTAGTTGGTATTATACATATCGTCAGATAGCAGTTCCCTGGTGACATGTGTACAGGTTAGTTCATCGACCTGAGGTCGTCATTTGTCTCGTGTGAGTTCCCACTGTGCTTTGATTTCTACCCTACCACGGCACAAAGGAGTCGTGCAAACAGGTCTTTTTTGGGTACAGTCCCGAGCCACATGGAGGTTAGTGAGCGGATCGGTAGGGGATTCGTCTCTCCCGGTATTGGGGGTGAGATCGCGCTGTGTCTAGGAGAGCCATTACACAAAGCTCTCGGCCGAGGCAGGAGATTTACTGGTAGGTACTCCAGTAGTATCTCAGAGTGTTGTTCACACCGTAATATTGTATTATTATATTCCCTATTCTTATTCGTTTTATAAATAAACAGGTGCTTTTGACGCATGTCTGCTATATGTTACAGGTTACAGGTTCTTGGAACGAAAACAGTGAAAAATACAAAAGACGACACCAAAGAAGGACTTTTGACCAACAAATAGGAGGATCTTAGTCAAGCCTAGACGAAGAACAGTTCACAATCAATAAGGCAACGGAAGGTCCAAAATGTTAAGGCAAACGGTTAAAAGATCACTACAAGTTTTCACTGAAGATCTGGAACTAATTAGAAGCCCAATTGATAAAAGAACCAAAGAACCAGAAGCCTCAAGAAACCCAGAACATAGCCCAAAAGTTTCAGCACCCAATCTTGTCAAAGGGCCGCGGAACCGCGGCCCAAGCCTGCCATTGCCGCGGTTCCGCGGCCGTCTGGTGCCCGTACTCGAAGAAATTTTTACCAAAATACTTTGGCGGCTCTGAAAAGATTTTCTAAGGGCTATTTTTGTAATTTAAGACATCCGAGACAATTGTAACCCTAGGGTTTCCTGTCCTCTATAAATAGGAACTCTAAAGAATGTATTTTCTTATGCCTCCTTTTAATAATAAAATTCAGATCTCTTTATGGAGAGCATCGGTGTTTCTTTTCGATTCAGAAATTCAGATCTGAAAAACCTGCGTTGATGATTGGAGAGATGCATCTGTAAGTAGATTTAATTCCTTGCTCTAGTTTAGATTTCAATTCTTTGCCCTAGGTAGATTTAATTTCATGCCCTAGGAACTTGTTTAGAGTTAGCTTTGGGGAAGGATTTTGAGAGATGAGATCTCTCATCCCTTTCTTACCCATCAAATATTTTCAATAGGACTCCATGCATACACGCACACACCGCGCCCTACGGCATCCTATCCTTCGAGGTAGCGGTGATACCGTAGTTTAAAAGCCCGGTTGCGTGCGTTTTCCATGGAGGTTAGGGTAAGAATCTCTAAAGGAAGGACAAGAACCTAGAGGAAGGAACACCTTCCCGAATGGATCTAATCCCCTTTATTGATAATTACCATAACTCCTCATAGATCTTCATCCGGGTATAAAAAGCGTTGAGATTTTCTTGCATTTCCAAACCATCCCTAAACTTAACCCTAGCAAGAATAGATCTAGATAACCGTAGATAGATTAATTTAGATTTTAGATTTAATAATCAATCCGAACACCCTTCGGAATTAACTCGTTAGCGCGATTAGGAGATTCATAAAATCCCTGTGGATCGACCCGTACTCACTGGCTAGCTGCATGCGACGCCGTTCTTGATTGCGGTTAATAGATAGTTTTTGACATACAAATCAAATGGCGCCGTTGCCGGGATGGCGTGTTATTTCCTATTTGCAATTTCGGGTTAATCAAATTAAAAAAATCATAAAAATCTGAAAAATCACAAAAAAAAATTATAAAAATATATCAATTATTATTTTTGGAAAGGATACTTTGTTGTTTGAATTTTTGCAGGATATACAAAATCGGATCTGGAAATTTCCAGAAAGTGAAACAGAAAACGAGATATCGGAACAGAAGGGATTTTAAACAACAGAAGAGCAAAAAAATTTTGGAGTCTTGAACCGTCCATCCGACCGCGTTTTCGCGGCCAAAACCCACCTTAGGCCGCGGAACCGCGGCCGTCTCGTCGAATCAGAGCTTAAAAAAATTTTTGGGGATCCGTTCTGTCCAGAGAGCCGCAGAACCGCGGTGATACCGCTCTTATGCCGCGGAAAGGCGGCGCCTTGGTCGTTTCCTCTGACCAACTTTGCTCTGTAAGCTTCTCTCTGTTCCCCCTCTGTAATTCTTAATAAATTTTCTGAAAAATGCCTGCAGGATTTTGTGCACTTTAAAAATATATTCCCTTCCAAATAATGATCTAGTGCAGGATTTTTGGGCCCCGCTTGAAATAAAATTGATTGCAAGTAATATTTTGCTGTTGCATATCTTTTCTCTAAAATCTTTTTGCAACAAATTTTTCCAAATAAAGAGAAAAAGAATAAAAATAAAAAGGACAAATCTTTTATAGAAACTTGCAAAAATTTTGGCCGCAAATAGATCCGTGCACCACCACAAACTTTCTTTCCCCCTTCTTCTAACATGGGTACCCCACATAATAAATCATTAGCCGAACTTTGGTATCCCGAACCTAATCTTGCGTCGTACGTCAATTTGTTCGGTCAATTTAAAGACGATCCTTCCTTGCCTAAAAAATCTTTGAAAGATCAAATAGAGACATCTAGGAGAAACAGTTTGACTTTTCAACCCACTTTGTGTCAACCAAGTCAACCTTTACCACCTATATATGTTGATACCACTTCTTCAAGTCCTTCTGTCACTCCTAGGCCGATGTCCATTGCTGAGCATATTGCTCAATCTCGCAGTCGATTTTTCACCCCTCTCCACTCATCTAGTTCTAGGGCTCCGCACGATTATTCACCTTTTTATCCACATGTTGACCCTGCCCCTGTCCAACCACCCACTTCCTACCAGTCTTACCTGACCTTACCACCCTCACTAGACACTGTTTCTACACAGCCATTAGGGAGTTTTGCATATCCACACGATTTCGAATCTTTCACCGAAACCCCCTCACCACCTAAGTCTAGTTTGGAAGAGTCGTTGGAGGCATATATTGCAGCAACAGATAAAATGACTAGGAATGTGGAAGCGTCCTTAGCTGCCCTTATGCAACCTAGTGAACCGGTAGCTAGTTTCTAACTAGCTTCAAATTTTTCAATGTATGAGGAGGCGGTTGGACAAAGTGAGAATGATAGGCAAATCAAACCTACCCAATTGAATCCAACAACTCCAATTTTCAAACATGTGTCCAAAATGATGAGTTGTGTGACTTTGTAGTGTTTGATTTGCCAAATTGTGAAGAACCCCTTTCGAGTGAAACCGCACATAATCCTTTTGACCTTTACACCTCCACTCTAGAATCTAAATCGATACATATCCATGCTTTTGATGAGGTGTCTAAAGAAAATGATTTTCACTTGATTGAGGATATAGACGCCGGGAAAATTTCGGATGATGAACCTGTCGATTTGATTGAAATTTTACGTCCGAATCATCATCCCGAGTTATTAAATGTTTCTCCCGAATCTCATATGCGTCTTGACTTTGATGATAATGGCATGGATGAGTTGAATCTTGAGGAGAATTATAAGGATAGTATTGAGGAGAGTTTTGAGGATCATATTGAGGTTGAACTATTTTTGTTTGATATGTCTAATTTTCCAATTCAGCCTGCTGAACCTTTGACTGTTATATCACCCTCCTTCTTTTCCATCGTTCCGACCACGCTTGAAGATTGTGAGCTTGAAAATTTTTCCTTTGAATCTGATACTGTTCTCACAGATGATAACACTTACGAGTGTTTCACTTTTTCGGACGATATTGATGACTCACCGCCCGAGTTTGAGTCCTTTACATTTTCAGATGAGTTAATTGAACTATCAGACTCGGTTGCTTACAGTAGTTTCGAACCATTAATGGAATCTTTCAAGTTCGAGACAGTTTACTACGGTGAGAATGATACTATCCCTAGTTCACTTCCTTTCGTCTTTCCCATTGTTCCGACCATACAAGAGACCGTTACGCTTTCATCTCCAATACCAAATTCGGCGTACCCATGTTTTCTTGCGAATCTTGAGGGATTTGACCCCATTTCTCGACGGGTTGATAGGTTAGCGCAATCGCTTTTAACACATCGGTCATCACAAATTGCGCTAATTTATTCACTCGATTTACACCCTCAAGATCGTACTCCACTTCTTTCTCCTTTCTGCCATTC
This sequence comes from Agapanthus africanus, assembly GCA_030015575.1. Taxonomy (NCBI): domain Eukaryota; kingdom Viridiplantae; phylum Streptophyta; class Magnoliopsida; order Asparagales; family Amaryllidaceae; genus Agapanthus; species Agapanthus africanus. The sequence goes on along the minus strand of CM057342.1, from coordinate 669,274,765 downwards.
TTCTCCCCCACCGAGACCATATTCCACTCTTCTTCCCACATGGTCTCGTGTGTTTCTCATTTCTTTCTTCTACACCCCATTATTGCACCAACTATACCATTACCACGATAAGATTTTTGAATGGTTGGTGCTAACCTTTGGCTTGTGTAAGGCCAAGCTTAAGTTTGGGGGGAACCTTTGTATATATGTATATATATTTTTTTTTTCTTTTTCTATAAATTAAAAAATAAAAAAAACAAAAATTTCAAAACATTAAAAAAAAATTTAAATTTTTTTTATAAATAAATAAACAGGGGAGTACCGACATTTTTGACCCTCTTGGTTTAGCATGACAGTGAGGATACTGTTAAGTTCAAGTTTGGGGGTATGCTCGGTACGTCTTCTTCCTTCGTATTCATATGTACATATTTTTGCATTTGCATACTTATTTGAAAACCCATAAAAATTGAAAATTTTCAAAAATTATTGTATTCAATTTTGGCTTATTTGACTAGAGTTTGACAGATAGGTTAACTGGTTAGGAACAACTAGATCTTAGACTTAGTAAATTAAAAACCCTAAAAATAACCTTCCTTAAGTTTAGCGGTAGAAAGTATATGTTTTTGTAGTTTATTTAGAAATAGGCAAATTTTGGGTTCACTTCTTGGGCTAAGCCGAAACGAAGGAAAAGTATTGATGTTCTTATTAGAGTATAAGTTTGAAAAATAGTTCCTAGCTTAAGTCTAGATTCTGAAAATGTATACCCTACAATTTGCACAATCACGCACCTTGAAACTTGGAATAGTAGAGAAGACCTTGAAATGCTCTTGTCTAAAGTCCTTAGTACAATGAAAATGAAAAAAAATATATAAAAGTGTGAATAAAGAAAAGAAAAAAAATGAACACTGGTTTTTGTGATTACTTAAGGCTAAAAAAAATAGAAAAATATTTAGCAAGGGTGCTTCATCACCTAGTGCTTTAGACCAACTGGTTTGGGAGTCACTGCTAAAGCCTTGGGTGTTGCAAGACTAGGAATTACACTTTAAAAGTGCAAACGTATTTTGTAATCGGTCGTTGGTACCTCAAGAAGTATTAACGGTCGCATGAAGGATGTGTAAGCAAAATTCAATTAAAAATTCACCTATTAAGAAGTGCTTTGGACAACGGACAAGGGTATGATTGCTTGATTTGAATTTCCAAGTGTAGGGGTAATTTATACACACACGTGGGGATATGTGATTAGAGTTTAGATGAGAGAAAGGAGTGAAGAATAGAACTTGTATTTTTAGTAGAGTTGATAGAAATTCCTAAGTGGAGATGGAACCCTAGAAGGAAAACTTAAGAAATGCCGAAAGCTAAGTAAATCTATAGAACATATATAATCTTAAGTTAAATGATGAGGAAGCGTGAAGAATATGGGTGGATAATTTACAAGTCGACGATAATAGAATTCCTTGTTAGAAAACCTAATTGGAGAACAAAAGTTAATGGGCCGAATTGATAGGATTTTGTGGGTAGTATCCGCTGAAAACCCTCAGGAGACAACACTCCTCCTACTAGGGACACGTAGAGGTTTAACGGCTTGTTGCACGTGCTCAGTATAATCGCGTTTCCCTGCGAAAGTACGGTTAGGATTTTAGTGAATAAAAATAAGTTTGCTCGAGGACGAGCAAAAGATAAGTTTGGGGGTATTTGTTCACACCATAATATTGTATTATTATATTCCCCATTCTTTTTCTTTTTATAAATAAACAGGTGCTTTTGACGTATGTCTGCTACATGTTACAGGTTACAGGTTCTTGGAGCGAAAACAGTGAAAAAGACAAAAGACGACACCAAAGAAGGACTTTTGACCAACAAATAAGAGGATCTTAGTCAAGCCTACACGAAGAACAGTTCACAATCAACAAGGCAACGCAAGGTCCAAAATGTTAAGGCAAACGGTTAAAAGATCACTACAAGTTTTCACTGAAGATCTGGAACTAATGTAGAAGCCCAATTGATAAAAGAACCAAAGAACCAGAAGCCCCAAGAAACCCAGAACATAGCCCAAAAGTTTCAGCACCCAATCTTGTCAAAGGGTCGCGGAACCGCGGCCCAAGCCTGCCATTGCCGTGGTTCCACGGCCGTCTGGTGCCCGTACTCGAAGAAATTTTTACCAAAATACTTTGGCGGCTCTGAAAAGATTTCCTAAGGGCTATTTTTGTAATTTAAGACATGCGAGATAATTGTAACCCTAGGGTTTCCTGTCCTCTATAAATAGGAACTCTAAAGAATGTATTTTCTTATGCCTCCTTTTAATAATAAAATTCAGATCTCTTTATGGAGAGCATCGGTGTTTCTTTTCGATTCAGAAATTCAGATCTGACAAACCTGCGTTGATGATTGGAGAGATGCATCTGTAAGTAGATTTAATTCCTCGCTCTAGTTTAGATTTCAATTCTTTGCCCTAGGTAGATTTAATTTCATGCCCTAGGAACTTGTTTAGAGTTAGCTTTGGGGAAGGATTTTGAGAGATGAGATCTCTCATCCCTTTCTTACCCATCAAATATTTTCAATAGGACTCCATGCATACACGCACACACCGCGCCCTACGGCATCCTATCCCTCGAGGTAGCGGTGATACCGTAGTTTAAAAGCCCGGTTGCGCGCGTTTTCCATGGAGGTTAGGGTAAGAATCTCTAAAGGAAGGACAAGAACCTAGAGGAAGGAACACCTTCCCGAATGGATCTAATCCCCTTTATTGATAATTACCATAACTCCTCATAGATCTTCATCCGGGTATAGAAAGCGTTGAGATTTTCTTGCATTTCCAAACCATCCCTAAACCTAACCCTAGCAAGAATAGATCTAGATAACCGTAGATAGATTAATTTAGATTTTAGATTTAATAATCAATCCGAAAACCTTTCGGAATTAACTCGTTAGCGCGATTAGGAGATTCACAAAATCCCTGTGGACCGACCCGTACTCACCGGCTAGCTGCATGCGACACCGTTCTTGATTGCGGTTAATAGATAGTTTTTGACATACAAAATCAGGTGTTCTGGGCCACTCTCTGACACGACTTATACCGCTATTGGGGGTTTGACGTTACCAGCCCCTAGGCCGATATGCGATACTCATAGACGAACGGACCGGACTGTATGTATATTGTCACTGTAAGCCTCAGTAGGGTTTATGGAAGAGTTCGCTCGTCAGCTTCCCTTCCAATCAATACATAGACAACCGTTACGTACAGCTTGTACCTCTGACGTGCTAGTGGTTATACCCAGTGCCAGTGTGTTGATGAGTCATTAGAGTCCCCCACAGACACTTTCCCAAGTTCGGGCGAAACGTTGTAGAGGCCGTATGGTTTTATGGCAAGGTTCGGAAAATGCACGTGCGTTTTCGCACGTGTCATTTTTCGGGCAGATAATACTGGTCGGCTTTGGTTTAAGCCGGATCCGAGTATTATACTGTGTAGATATAATATCTTTGTCTCAGATGCATTTGTATTCGATCGTAATACAAATGCGGGTATGTTTAAACCATTACGGGGTTATCCTGAAATTCGTTTCAGGATCACTTTTGAAAGTTGCCAGTTTCCAGTTTTCTATCGCCCGTCTTTTAACATTCGGTTAAAGACGGATTTATCTTTTCTTGAGATGAGTGTGGAAGCTTCTAGATGATGACTAGATGGTGAGGTGGATTAGTGCATGAATGGTCATTTAATGTTTTGGTGACTAAGGGTTATGATTCATTGTTTCATTTAATGAGTTCATACTAGGTGTTTAATGACTCATTCTTTCTCCTTTAATATTATGGTCACCTCTTTGCTCCTACCCTCACCTCCCTCCCTCTACATATATGGCCGGCCCCTCCCCTTGAGGTTATGATTGGTTTGGAAAAAAGAAAGGGTTGTTAAAATGAGAAGAGAGAGAGATCTAGTTCATATATATTTTCATATCTCATTTCAATCTGATCCAAAAGGCAACTTCATTAACCGTTCGTCCATAGCTTTGGACGTAACGAGACAAAGTGTTCTACTCATTCTCTACATCATCTTGGTCGTCTCTTTTAGCAAACTTGACGACCGAGTTGCCTCGGTTCAGAGGCGGGAGCCCGTTTAAAGATCCGTCGACGTGGTGCCACCTGGACGACGAGACTGGAGATTCAGGAGATCGGAGCAGCCGCAACAAAGCGTTGGATGATGGTTGAAGACCAAAGGACTCGGATCGTTCGGTATAACTCTTCTACTCACTTTGTAGTTTGTTAATTTAGTTTTAATGGCAGATCTGGGTTATAGTACGCGATAGCGCCAGTTGTAAAAAGTTTTTGTTCCGCATTTGGCGTCTGTTAGATGGCCGGGGCGCTACCGTGGACTTACAGTGGTATCAGAGCCTCACCATTAAGCTATACTAACTTGTGCTAACACGTTTAAAAGATCGATCGAACGGAATTTCCGAAATCGCAATTTTATGCACACAAGTTTCTGTCGATTTTTTAAAGGGCTTAAAAATAATTTTGCGTATCACAGAAAAGCGTGCAGGGTTTTTAAAGAATTATGGGAAAATTTGGGCACGTGATCCCACAGTACCACCGCGGATCCACGGTCAAAGCTGGGGTTTGACCGCGGAACCGCGGCCAGTATATGGGAACCGTGCGCCAAATTCTCCAGAGAGTTTCTAAATTGGAAATTGTGGTGTTTGGTACTGTTCTTTTGGGCCCGGTTTTTGTTACTGTACAGCAGATGTACGTAGGGTCCACTTCGGAAAATTTTGTCGATCGAAATTTTAAACTTGTTAGTATACAGTACTTACTTTATATCTCCGACCGGGAATGTCATTTGATCGGTAAACTGCGTCTAATTGCTATAGTTCTTTTAGACGGGTTTGTGAACATGACATTCGCGTTGATGTTCTGTGTTGTGCTGTGATGTTGCGGATTTGTCGTGGTGGATAGCATGGTGCAATGATAGTGCAGTTTGGATTTATTTGTATATTTGATATTGCGGGGCGAGCGTCCAACATGTGGACTGCCGTCACTGCCTGTTTGTATAATATTCTTTTGGGACACGACCGGGTTGAGGTCGATGTACCCGTTGTATATTTTTACTACTGTACTAGGTTTACCCCGCGACGGGGTGCATGGATAGCCGGGTTCTGGAGGGCAACGGGTCCGTATCTCATGGCTTTGAGAGGCAAAGAGACCTCACTCTAGAATTGGCAGACTATTCGCCGCACTCATAGGGGGTACAGGTTGACCCAAGGAGGGGTGCCCAATTTACCGGATTCCGTGAAGTGTCGGGTGTTCCATTCACTATGTTGTGGGGACTACCTCGCTTCAGGTTTTGGCGGGTAACTTGCCGCACCCATAGGGGTCTAGGTTTCATTGCACAGGCTATCCACACGACCAGGGGAACGTCGGGTTTCAGCAGCGGCTCTGTGAAACCCGGGGATCCCAGATTATCTGTATTGTTCTGTGATGCTTATTACTTTTCTGTAATGTTGCATATTATCACGCCTGGAGAGATTATTGTATATTAGTATATATACTATTAGATATTGTATATGTTTTACACCCGCGCTAGTCTATCCCCTGCTCTGTCGTTAGTTAAGTAACCTAACGGGTGATGACGGGACCCAGTGGCGAATGCGAATGGCATATACGTACATTTTATTTTCGTTCTTTTCTGGTGTGATTGATTGATGGGACTGCATTGATTCTTATCAATGCAAGGATAAAACAAACCTATATTTGATATTGTTGGAACAAATTTTAAAAGGTATTATTACAAAGATGTTTACTTTTGTTTTGCATAGTGATATTCAGTTTAGAATATCCTGCACCTCATTCCACGAGGCAAGGGTCGAGATCCCTTCACCGGGAGTGACCCCTTGGGCAGGAGTTTACGTCAGGGTAGTAACTTCAATATAGTCGATTACAAGTTGCTTTGCATAGCGGTATTCAGTTAGAATATCCTGCACCTCATTCTACGAGGAAAGAGCCGAGATCCCTTCACCGGGAGTGACCTCTTTAGCAAAAAGTATTCGTCACTATATTTTTATAAAAAGCTATCAGGTTCCTTCAACGAGATCAAGTTCATTACGTTAAAGGTTTTTCGCCAAAAACCAGTCGTAGCCCTCCGTCATTTCTTATGGGTGGTCAGTAGTATTCAAGCTATGTTTGTTAACTAAAGTCAAGGCATAGTGTTTGGTAGTTGCTGGGTATTCATATGTTGCATAGATAGATGTGTTGGTTTGGGACAGTCGTATTACCTTGTTGACTAAAGTCAAGGGTATGTACGGGTGGGTTCAAATCAACCTGGACAATGACGGGTAGAACTTGACATGTGACTTATGATTTGTTGACTAAAGTCAAGGTCATAAGAGCATAAGGCAAAAATCGCATCGGGAGTTTCAAACATACAGGAAACTTGCCAGGCATGCGCATACCTTCTGGAGTGTGATAACTTGAGTGGCTTCCATCAAGTTATCATGCGATGATAGTTAGATCCTGATTCTCACTGATGAGTTAGTTTACTCTTCGGGTGATCCCGACTAATTCTTCTTTCAGGTTTGAAGGAGAATTTGAGATTACAGTGGGAGGTTTCCTGATTAGATAAATTGATAACCATTCTGATCCAGATTAGAGTGCACGCAGAGTGTTTCTTTTCTCTCACTCTTTGGCAGCGACCTTTGACCGACCCTAGACTATGACTCAGTGACCAAGTTGACCGAACCTTCTTAAAATACTGGCTTTTAGATTGTTTGAGTTGCATAAGTCATTGCCGCTCCTTCTTTTACCCTTTGTATTTCTCAGAACACCCTGTATTACTACGGATATCCACTTCCATTAGATAGATCCATCGTATGGTTATATACGAACTCGAAGGGACTTCTTCGAGGATGGATCCAGGTTCAGGAGAAATAGAATTGGTTTATTCAGTTGTTTTTTATTATCACCTTCTCTGAGGTTGCGAGGGCTCCTTAGTCAAGGAGAGTACACCTATTACGCTTATTGGATAGTCTTCTTCCAAACCATAGGCAGGTGCCGAAAGGTAGGGGATGAAGAAAACCAATTAGCCTAAGTAGGGTGTACAGAAGGTAATAACTAAAGATAAAATAAAAGGGATTAGAAAGAGGGCAAAGTAAATTGCGATTGTTATCATTCACGACCAAAACCGCGTACTTCATCGCCACTCCTATTTTCATCTTTGGTTTTTCCCAGTTCGGGAGAAATAGAATAAGGTATTATTCAGTATTCTTTTATCATCACCTTCTCTCAAGTTGCGAGTACTCCTAGGATTAGGAGGGTACACCTATTATGCTTACTGGATAGTCTTTTTCCAAACCATAGGCTGGTGCCGAACGGTAGGGAAGGAAGAAAACAACTTAGCCTAAAAGGGGTGTACAGAACGAAATGACTAAAAACAAATAAAGGGATTTGGAGAGATGGCAAAGAATTATACGGTTACAGTCATGAATTGGATTATGGAAGAGGTATTACTAGGAATACCAGGATGCCCCTACGAAACATTTTCATGTTTCAGTTACACTGTGCATTGTTAAAAGAAAAATGATTTCCCGATTACATACTTACTCCAGGGTATGTATTTACCAGGTTTCACTCTCATATCTGTATGGTTTTACAGATGATGAGTGGGAGTAAGTTATTAGGAATTAGGTGATCATCCTCATTATATCGGAATTCGTTGTAATTGGTGATATTTGAGGAAATCGCCTGGGTATAGTTTTCAACCTACGATGCACAGGTTTTGAGTTATTCAACTCAGCGGACTTATACAGAGTATTGTATGTTGTCCAGTGTCCGTCAGGACAAAGGGGTAGGTCCTCGTACTATGTTCTGTTTACTTATGACTTCTCTAGTTTTTAGACAAGTGTTTCGAAGAACTACAATGTCTAAGTTTTGAGAAGTTGTGGGTATAAGAATAAAGTAGAGAACCAGGTATCACAAGTATCGGGATTCTTCAAAGAGATCGAAGATGTAGATTCTTGTGATTGGTATTCAGTTAATAGTAATGGTTTTGAAAAACTTGTTTCTCTTTCAGGTTACTCATAATTGGATGGATTCCTAAGTTGAGTAATGTTGATTAGCCTCTCTCCATTCAGTTGATATGCACTGGAAACAGCTGCATGGTTTGAATCTGGTTCCAATTAAATTAGTGCCTCTATTTCTATATTGAATATAGAATGGTTCATATCTTAACGATGTTAAGATACGGGGAGTTGTCCAGCTTATGCTTAAAACCAGACACTGGATAAATCAAGGCACGTTTCTGTAATGGTAGTTTGTGGGTTGGCCCTGGCTTTGACAAGGGTTAACATTTCTACCATCTGGAAGATCAATAGTGATATTGTTCTTGACTCGCCACAGTTTTATTAAAATGGACTTTTTCAGAAAACAGTAGTAGGAGTATGGTAGAACTGGAAGTGATTCCAGAACCGCAAACGATTACGGAAAATTTAATAGGACCAATATATTCAATCAGGTTTGACATTCCAATAGCCACTCCGCAGATATGGAGGGTAACCTCATACACCCGAGAGGTACTCCGGTAGCCTCAAGGACGGTGACAGGGAGGTTCTTGTTTACCCAGACTTGACACTACTGTTGTTCCAGACTATGAGACCCGGCAAGAGGATAAGTATAACGTCGTTCTAAACTAGCTTTAGAAGTGTACATAGATATTATTCTGCCAGAGGGTTGTCGTAGTCAGTGGGAGCAGCGGAAGCATAGTGGGCAAATAGCTTCTGTCTATTTATAGGCTTGAGCAGATATAGCGGAGATAAGATCATCTATTTTTGATATGACAGTCATGGCTTTGACTTCATCAGAATAGGGGATGGAACTGTTAAGAAGGTAGTAGGGTGTAATGTCCTCGTATATGGTTGACATACACAGATTAGGAAGTAAAATTCCTATACTACAATCGGTTGTACTTTGGTCGTCACACAGTTGTTTCTCCAGAAAGGATATGGATATAATATCAGACATTCTGGTTACTAGATCTATGGTATTAGATCTAGATTTGTGTAGTTTCCCAATGTGGGTACTTTGACAGTATTCTAATAGTAATTTAGAATAGATGACTCCTGGCATGGTGGTGTACCTGCAGGTGATGGAGTCACCCTCTCTAAAGGTGTCTTACAGACTAAAGGAGAGAGGGATGTGCATGATTGGCAGATCACTTGCTTAGGCAATTGAGTCAATCGTGAGATGTCAAGTACCACACCAGATGTTGTTTTTGCACTAGATGCGATAAGTTTATATTAATCCAATCCTGGAGAAACATAAGGAAGCAGTTTTAGAACATGAGTGAATGTTCTACGGATTTGATGACGGCAGCCTCCTTCGGGAGACGGTTATCATTCCAGGCTTCAGAAGTGACATGGATGACAGAGTGATTGTCAGAGTTATAGTTTTCCCTATGATGAGGGACAGTATTATGGACAGGTGGTCCAAGAGGATACTGTGGGAGGCATGGTGCTGGATACTGATTAGGTTCAGTTATCAATAAAGTCTAAGAAGTTTGGATTTGGAGTTCATTTATGAACTAGGTCCCATCAGATATTCAGACATATTCTAAGACAGGTATTACTCGATTCGGGAGATGGCTTTCTCCACGAATTTGAGATTTAGAGAGATATAGAAAGAAACATCAGGGCGGATCCACTCAATGAGGCTATTTCTCGAACACAAGAGTTTTACAAACTAGTTTTGTGAAACTGATTAGTAGAGGAGTTGGGTGTTCGGTATCACACGGGCTGTGAGTATGCGACATCGCAATAATTAGCCTTAAGTGCAAGTGGGAGATTGTTGGAGATAGTGCCCTCAAAGCCAATTATTGGATCGCAGGTACGTGATTGTAATGATTGAGGCAGGACCTATACCGATATGACAGTCTTGCTCGAGATGATAGTTTGCTATCTGGTTTGTCTTTATCATCATATACATGCTTTAGTTCACTATTGCATGATGATAGAGCTCATAGGATTCTTGCTTGACTACCAGCAGTATGATGGCAATCATATACGTAGGAGCTGGGGTCTGTAAGCGCATCCTTAAAGTGTCCCTAGTCGTGGGAGTTTCGAGACAGGGCCTCGATACTCCAGAGTAGACTAGTGTATACAGTCGAGATCCCGACGAGGGGAGGTGGCCGGTCTCACAAGCCATTGGTGTTAGTTGGTTCACCTAAGATGTATACAGGTGCTCATTGGGTTATGAGTACACCGGACATGACTCGCTGGGAACATGCTAGTTGGTATTATAAATATCGTCAGCTAGCAGTTCCCTGGTGACATGTGTACAGGTTAGTTCATCGACCTGAGGTCGTCATTTGTCTCGTGTGAGTTCCCACTGTGCTTTGATTTCTACCCTACCACGGCTCAAAGGAGTCGTGCAAACAGGTCTTTTCTGGGTACAGTCCCGAGCCACATGGAGGCAAGTGAGCGGATCGGCAGGGGATTCGTCTCTCCCAGTATTGGGGGTGAGATCGCGCTATGTCTAGGAGAGCCATTACACAAAGCTCTTGGCCGAGGCAGGAGATTTACTGGTAGGTACTCCAGTAGTATCTCAGGGTGTTCTGGGCCACTCTCTGACATGACTTATACCGCTTTTGGGGGTCTGACGTTACCAGCCCGTAGGCCGATATGCGATACTCATAGACGAACGGACTGGACTGTATGTATATTGTCACTGTCAGGCTCAGTAGGGTTTATGGATGAGTTCGCTCGTCAGCTTCCCTTCCAATCAATACATAGGCAACCGTTACGTATAGCTTGTACTTCTGACGTGCTAGTGGTTATACCCAGTGCCAGTGTGTTGATGAGTCATTAGAGTCCCCCACAGACACTTTCCCAAGTTCGGACGAAACGTTGTAGAGGCCGTATGGTTTTATGGAAAGGTTCGGAAAATGCACGTGCGTTTTCACACGTGTCATTTTTTGGCCAGATAATACTGGTCGGCTTTGGTTTAAGCCGGATCCGAGTGTTATACTGTGTAGATATAATATCTTTGTCTCAGATGCATTTGTATTCGGTCGTAATACAAATGTGGGTATGTTTATACCATTACGGGGTTATCCTGAAATTCGTTTCAGGATCACTTTTGAAAGTTGCCAGTTTCCAGTTTTCTATCGCCCGTCTTTTAACATTCGGTTAAAGACGGATTTATCTTTTCTTGAGATGAGTGTGGAAGCTTCTAGATGATGACTAGGATGGTGAGGTGGATTAGTGCATTAATGGCCATTTAATGTTTTGGTGACTAAGGGTTATGATTCATTGTTTCATTTAATGAGTTCATACTAGGTGTTTAATGACTCATTCTTTCTCCTTTAATGTTATGGTCACCTCTTTGCTCCTACCCTCACCTCCCTCCCTCTACATATATGGCCGGCCCCCTCCCCTTGAGGTTATGATTGATTTGGAAAAAAGAAAGGGTTGTTAAAATGAGAAGAGAGAGATCTAGTTCATATATATTTTCATATCTCATTTCAATCCGATCCAAAAGGCAATTTCATTAACCGTTCGTCCATAGCTTTGGACGTAACGAGACAAAGTGTTCTACTCATTCTCTACATCATCTTGGTCGTCTCTTTTAGCAAACTTGACGACCGAGTTGCCTCGGTTCAGAGGCGGGAGCACGTTTAAAGATCCGTCGACGTGGTGCCACCTGGACGACGAGACTGGAGATTCAGGAGATCGGAGCAGCCGCAACAAAGCATGGGACGATGGTTGAAGACCGAAGGACTCGGATCGTTCGGTATAACTCTTCTACTCACTTTGTAGTTTGTTAGTTTAGTTTTAATGGCAGATCCGGGTTATAGTACGCGATAGCGCCAGTTGTAAAAAGTTTTTGTTCCGCATTTGGCATCTGTTAGACGGCCGGGGCGCTACCGTGGACTTACACTTCTCTCCCTCTGTAAGGATCCCGGTCCCGAGATGGGGGAGCGGCGACCTGGGGAGCTTATCCTACCGTTTGGACACGGACGAGCGCATCCACAACGGACGCGAGTCGATCTATCCAAGCGGCTAGGGCGTTAATAGCGTTCGGGGGAGGAGATTCGTTCGCGCCTCCATTGTGGGGGAGACGGCGGCTAGCGCTTGGATCATTGCTGTGATCGCTCGTCATGGAGTTGGGATCGGAAGATGAACTTTCGTTGAGTGGAACAAGCGTTCCCACAGTCGGCGCCAACTGATGGAGGCCTGGATCTCCTTCAGATGTTATCTTCCGTTGATCTCTTCGCGTAATGGCGGACGGCTGAGAATTGATCTGGGGGTTGATTTCTTTATCATGTGGATCTCAATAGGCTTGGATTTTAGGTTGAGCCGAGCTACCTGCAAGGAAGTCCCAGGGTGGTTGTACCATCGAGGACCCTCCGACGATCGAGTTAGTGGTGCAAATCGGGCAGAGTAGCGGCTTAGTGGAAAGAATTGGATACCTCGATCGTCTGAGAGAGGGGTTTATATAGCGGCAGCAATGGGTGGGTAGGCGCGAGAATCACGCCGGCCGTTACGCCCCTGACGTCACGCCGCGTGATAGGCGGGATCTCGCATTAATGGCGAGACAGGCTCGTTAATGGGGGATCGTGATGGCATGGAACGTGAGATCATGGGCGGCGGATATCTCATGTATGGCGAGATTCACGGAGCCGTGGCTGAGGCGCCTGCAGGTCGGCCAGGGTGAGACTGAGAATGATCACCTCGGCAGGAGGCTCGGGCACGAGCGGGAGTCCGAGGCATCTTGGTTCTGTGATAGCTCGGAGGCGAGCCGGGGGTGGTCTGGAAGGTCACCAAAGGTCAGGAAACTCCTCGGCACAAGGGGCCCGAAGTGTGATCCCAACTGAAGTTCTTGATTCCTTCCTGTAGTTCTGGGGCACGTCATCTGCCACGTGTCTGTATCTGGAGGGTCACGATACCAAGCCTCATCAGATAGTATGTAACAAATTCCTGCAATAAAGTTCAAACTTTTATTAAAAGCAAAACTAAAATAAGGATATTATGCAACAAATTACTACCATAAAGTTTGAAAATTTTTAAAGCAAAATTAAAATTCAAGAAGCTAAAAATAAAAAATTTAGAGAATAAAGGGTTAAAGAAAGTACCTCCGGAAAGAATCGGATAGAGGTTTGATCAATCCAATATATTCTCACCATTGCCATGAGATCAAACTTCGATCGAACAAGGATACTATGCAAAAAAAAATTCCACTAAGTTTAAACTTTTTTTAAAAGAAAAATTAAAACAAGAATAAGGTGCAACAAATTCCTGCAATAAAGTTCAATTATCTTTTAAAGCAAAATTTAAATTCGAGAACATAAAAATAAAAAATTGAGAGAGTTAAAGGATAAAAAAAAGTACCATGGGAGATAGTCAGATTGGGATTTGATCAATCCAATAAAATATCATCTTTTCCATGATATTGGACTCCGATTGAACAAGGATAATATGCAACAAATTCCTGCCAGTTCGAAATTTTTTTGACGCAAAATTAAAATTCGAGAACCTAAGGATAAGAAATTTAGAGAGTAAAGGGAAAAGAAAATACTTTCGGAGACAATATAGGGTATTGATGGACAGTTCATTTCTAAACTCTCCTCAATATGATCTTCAGAACTCTCCTCAATACTATCCTCATAATTCTCCTTAACATTTATCTCATCCATGCCATTATCATCAACATCAAGACGCATATGAAGTTCGGGAGAAACATCTAATAACTCAGGATGATGATTTGAACATAAAATTTCAATTAAATCAACAGGTTCATCATCCGAAATATTCCCGGCGTCTATATCCTCAATCAAGTGAAAATCAATTTCTTTAGACACCTCCTCAAAAGTATGGATGTTTATCAATGTAGGTTCTAGAGTGGAGGTGTAAAGATCGAAAGGATTAAGTGTGGTTTCACTCGAAAGGGGTTCTTCATAATTTGGCAAATCAAGTACTACAAAATCACACAACTCATTTTTATTTTCAACAGGTGAACTATTTAGGGCAATTGATGGAAAACAGGAGTTGTGGGCTTCAATTGGGTATGGGTAGGTTTGATTTGAAAATCCTCTCTCATTCTCACTCTGTCTAACCGCCTCCTTATACATTAAAATTTTTTGAGCTAGCGGGAAACTAGCTACCGGTTCACTAGGTTGCATAAGGGCGGCCACGGACGCTTCCACATTCCTATTCATTTTATTTGTTGCTGCAATGTACGCCTCCAACGACTCTTCCAAACTAGACTTAGGTGGTGAGGGGGTTTCGGTGAAAGATTCAAAATGGTGTGGATATGCAAAACTCCCAACAGGCTGTGTAGAAACAGTGTCTAGTGAAGGTGGGAAGGTCGGGTAGGACTGGTAGGAAGTGGGTGGCTGGACAGGGGTAGGGTCAACATGTGGATAAAAAGGTGAATAATCGTGCGGATCCCTAGAACTAGATGAGTGGAGAGGGGTGAAAGATCGGCTGCGAGATTGAGCAATATGCTCAGCAATGGACATCGGCTTAGGAGTGACAGAAGGACTTGAAAAAGTGGTATCAACATATGGAGGTGGTAAATGTTGACTTGGTTGATACAAAGTGGGTTGAAAAGTCAAACTGTTTCTCCTAGACGCCTCTATTTGATCTTTCAAAGATTTTTTAGGCAAGGAAGGATCGTTTTTAAATTGACCGAACAAATTGACGTACGACGCAAAATTAGGTTCGGGATACCAAAGTTCGGCAAGTGATTTATTATGTGGTGTACCCATGATAGAAGAAAGAGAAGAGAAAGTAGGTGGTGCAAGGATTTCTTAGCGACAAAAGTTTGCAAGTTTTCTAATAAAATTTTTTCTTTTTTCTTTTTCTCTTTTTTTTATTTGGAACTGTTTGCAAAAAAGAATTTTTTTTTTTATAAAGGGCTAAGACACACTTTCGATCAACCAAAAATGCACAATCAGGCCTAGATCTAGGGTCACCTAGGTCAGCTAGACAGCTCCTAACTGTTCCAAAGGGCTAGAAATAGGACCTCAAACCGCCTCTTCACCGCCAATTGCGGCCAGGTAAGTGTCAGGTAAGTGGGAAGGAACCACAGTAGTGGGCCTAATTAAAAACCACTTGCCTTAGACACACTTGCCTAGACACCGCAAAGTCAGGTTAGGATAAACGGTCGATGCCTATAACTAGTCCTCTGTCCTAATGAGCTCGAAGTCCTTAGGGCTGAGTCTAGTATTTTTTAATTAAAGATTGGTCAATGCAAATGCTTTATGTGATTTCTGGGGTCCTGGGAAGGGTGATGAAATCCCCACCCAATCTGAATTGGTCAAAAGCCCCTTAAAATCCGATTAAAGATATGCAAAACAGTAAATCATTTGCAATCAAATCTTTTTTGTGAATTTCAAGATTTGCAAGTTTTCTAATTAAAATTTTCCTTTTTCCGCTTACTCTTTATTTGGAAAGATATTTTTAGCAAAAAGATTAAGGATATGCAAATCAGAAAAGATCACTTGCAATCAATTATTATTTTAAGTATAGCGCAACGAATCCTGCATAAGATTTGTTATTCGGAAAGGAAAAGATTTTTTTTAAGCGCAAAGAATCCTGCAGGAGATTTTTCAGAAGATATATCGGAGATTTGTAGAGGAGGAGAGAGAAAACTCACAGAGATTTGCAGTGGCGGAACTGTTTTTTTTTTTTTTTTTTTGTGAACCGCGCTTCAGCCTTTTTTTTTATTTGGGAACTGATCCCTCACCTCAACCGCGGAACCGCTGCGAGTAGCCTCTCCGACCGCGGTTCCGCCGCCGGTTGGCAGCTTCGGATTTTTTTTTTTTTTTTGCGCTGCAGATCTCCGCGGTTCTTCTTGTTGACTCGGTCCTCCAAATTTCTTCTGTTATCTGTTGTGATATTTCTCTGTTTATTCGGATTTGATATTCGCTGTTTTGATCTCTGTAGATTTCCAAATCCGAATTTGTTCGTAGATCCTGCAAAATTCACACAAAAATACCCTTCCCAAAAATAACAGATGATATATTTTTATGTTTTTTTTCTTCAGATTTTTATGATTTATTTAATTTAAATTAATCCGAAATTGCAAAAAGGAAATACTACGCCATCCCCGGCAACGGCGCCATTTGATTTGGTCTCAAAACTATCTAATAACCGCAATCAAGAACGGCGTCGCTTGGTAGCTAGCCGGTGAGTACGGGTAGGTCCACAGGGATGTTGTGAATCTCCTAATCGTGCTAACGAGTTAATTCCGAAGGGTGTTCGGATTGATTATTAAATCTAAAAACCTAATTATTCTATACTACGATTATCTAGATCTAGTCTTGTTAGGGTTAGGTTTAGGGATGGTTTGGAAATGCAAGTAAATCTCAACACTTTCTATACCCGAATGAAGATCTATGAGGAGTTATGGTAATTATCAATAAAGGGGATTAGATCCATTCGGGAAGGTGTTCCTTCCTTTAGGTTCTTGTCCTTCCTTTAGAGATCCTTACCCTAACCTCCATGGAAAACACGCGCAACCGGGCCTTTATACTACGGTATCACCGCTACCTCGATGGATAGGGTGCCGTAGGGAGCGGTATGTGCATGTATGCATAGAGTCCTATGAAAATATATGACGGGCAAGAAAGAGGATGAGAGATCTTCGTCTCTCAAACGTTCCCCAGATCTAACCCTAACAAGCGAGGAGACTACTCACTCATTAGGGAATTAAAATACATTTATCTAGGGCAGAGAATAAAAGATTAACTAGGGCAAGGAATTAAATTTATCTAGGGCAAGAATAGAAAATTAACCTAGGGCTGAAAATAAAGAACTTACAAAAATGATGCTCTCCAAAAGAATGCTGAAATTTATTAATGAAGGGAGGCATAAGAAATTACAATGATTAGAGTTCCTATTTATAGAGAATAGGAAACCCTAGGTTATATCTGATTCGCATGTCTACAATTACAAAAATAGCCCTCTAGGTTGACTTGTAAGCGCCGACAAAACAATTGGTAAAAATTTCACAAATTCCGGGCACTAAACGGCCGCGGAACCGCGGTATTGGTGGGCTTGGGCCGCGGTTCCACGGCCCTTTGATGAGATCACTTCCTGAAAATTCCTGTGATGACTTCTGGATTTTTGGTGTCTCTGTTTCTGTAGTTCTTTTCTTCATTTGGATTCTAGATCTTCTCCAGATCTTTCAATGAAAACTTGCAGTGGTCTTTTAACCGTTTGCCTTGACATTTTGTACCTTGCGTTGCCTTGTTGATTGTGAACTGTTCTTTGATGTAGGCTTGATCAAGAGTCTTCTATTTGTTGGTCAAAGTCCACTTTTTCATCGTCTTTACATTGTTTTCACTGTTTTCTGTCCAAGAACCTGTAACCTGTAACATGTAGCAGACATGCGTCAAAATCACCTGTTTATTTATAAAAAGAATAAGAATGGGGAATATAATAATGCAATATTATGGTATGAACAGCGACATGGCAGCGGCACACAAGAAGCAAGGTGAGTAGATTTATATCTACTGGGGTTTATATCTACTGGGGAAGTCGGGTGGATGGCGTATAGCACCCCCGTAAAGTTGTAAGAAATGATGGGATATGATATATATACTTTTATATGTTAGGGTGTGATATGAACCTTAGCAAGAGGAGCTTTAGAAGATCATGGTTTTAGTGTTAGCGAGATTTGAAGAAAGGACTCTAGTCGATTTCTTAGTCCCGAAACCCTAGAGTAAAGGTTTGCATACACGCACATACACATACTCGCATACATTGATATCCTTGTGCATATTGGAGACATATTTATATTGGTATATTTATATGCTCGGATGACGAGAATGTTATATGATACTTGGGAATGAGTCGATCTGATCGGGCATGATGCCGTGAGATATTTAATGCGCGACCGAGATATGTCATGATGTTATAGAGGGTCGTTGGACGACGATACTATGTTGATGATATATTTATGATGTTGACATGTGATCGAGATATGAGATAAGATATGTTAAGATATTTATAATGGATCGCTTAGGTGATGTATACTTCTATATGATAATATGTGTTGATGACATCGGATTGTATGAGCCTGTAGATCAGTAGCCGGATCATGATATTGTTGATGATATTAGTATTGTACTAGACTTAGATCAGTACCCCTGTCACGATTATTGATGATAAGGATATCAGATGACTAATAAGATGAATATGATATTTGACTAGTACCCAGATTTGGGATGCCGTACGATAGATGTACCGTACCAGAGATAGTTATGAGGATAGATCCGCACTCTTGACTCGAGGATGTCATATTATTTATTGTATCGTACGTGATACTGTTGAGGCGAGATCACCGACTACTGGGTATATATGTATAGTTTAACTCAGACTTAGGCGGATTCCCTTACCCTTTTGACTGGGCATGAGTCATACTCATTTTCAAAAGTGGGGAGTCATGAGTATGTTATTATACTAAACTGTATGACTCGTATATTGGGTAGTTATATTTTCAGTGTTGCTGTTACTACATCACTTTCTGTACATTTCATGATGTTTCATCGCATTGCATGCTTGTATATATGTTATCTGTAATTATCATGAAACCCTGCTGTCAGGACACCAGCACTATTACCGATGATGCGTATGTTCCACGTACACTTGCTTGCCGGCTCACACACATCATCATCGGTAATTGCCATGTCACGTACAGTTTAGAGAATACTATTTCGTTGACATAGCGTGCTAGCTGATACTTGCAATATGTTATAACTTCCATATGCTAGTTTAACTATTGCATTTATTGCGAGATATTAGATGCATCCATATATATTCATTGGTTATACAGTATTATGGAGATTTATGCCGGTTTTCATTTTTATTGACATGGTGACTTGATGATTTCGGATTATTCTTGATATTTTCTGGATTTGGAAACTGCATGTGAAAGTTTTGTAAAACTGATGAATTATTTTAAAGAGAAAATGCGGTTTTACTTGATATGTTGAGTATTGTCTACCATGATGTTTTCTCGGTTCTGAGATGTTTTCGAGACCTGATTCGAGGAGTTGGATGAACCGTCTCAGGTACATGGTGGACCCGGTAAAGTACCCCGGGGCAAGAAGCTTGAGGTGTAGACGATGAGCCTGGCAGGGGCAGACTGCCTACCGGTGATTTTACCTAGCGCGGCGGATATCCGGAGGATATCGTTCGTGGTTGTGTGATTGATGATATGGGCCGATCCAGACAGATGGAGCCCGAGTTACTAAGATATTGGGACTTGAGACACTGAGATATTGAGATTTGATGATACAGGCCAGTCTGGCTAGCCGGAGCCTGAGGTATTGAGATACTGAGATTTATGTTTTGTGTCGATACTGGACACTGTTTTATCTGTCGATTTCATTGATGATACGCGATTTATATACATACAGAAATCTCATAAAATAAAGGAAACAGTTGTCTCATTCATGATGTATTCTGTTTCATTTGTAATGCATTCATACATCATGTATCTGATATGTTGCTATCTGAGGTACTGACTCGAGCATGTAGTATTACACTTATACATAGATGGACCAGGATTTTTATTTGAGGATATTACTTGATATGACCTAAGATAGCGTTATGCATGCGATTTCTACTCGTAGATGTTTTCTACTCACGAGTTGGCAACTCATCCCCTTGTGCCATAATTTCTTGCAGGTTTTGCCGCATAGGTTTCGTTGTGGTTTTGCTGGTACATTGCCCCTTCCCAGTGATTGCTTTGGTAGGTGGGTTCTTTTGCATCATGACCATTATTGTGTA
The DNA here is from genome assembly GCA_030015575.1 of Agapanthus africanus. Lineage (NCBI taxonomy): Eukaryota > Viridiplantae > Streptophyta > Magnoliopsida > Asparagales > Amaryllidaceae > Agapanthus > Agapanthus africanus. The sequence goes on along the minus strand of CM057342.1, from coordinate 669,255,011 downwards.
TTTGTTATTTCAGTTGTATCTAGTATAACTCCATCAACCAGACTTGTATTATTTGATAGACATAGAAGACCAGTGTATATTATTTTGACCTTAGAGTCACGCTAGTAGTATTATGGATTTCATGTTGTTTTGAGTTTCCTTTTCAGTTTGATCCTCGCCCTTCGACATTGTATATTATATTGCTTGCGTGGTTGTGACCGTCAATTGACGAAGAGCTATCTCCCGCTTGGGGATGCCTTTATTCATTATATATGCTTTATCAGGTTTGTACCCGTTTGGGGTCCATTTTTACAAAGGAAACTCTGCCGAAATTTTCAGAAAAGACTTGATATTTTAAAAATGCATACTTTGGCTTATGTTGTTAAACTTCTTTCTTTTAAATTGGTTTTCCTTCACTCTACTGCTTTACTTGGTTTGGATTTCTGGGTTTTGGCTTACTTAGATTACGTACGCCTCGAAACGTTTCGTAATTTAAATGCCGGTCATATTCCGTACTTTTCGGGTCGTGACAAAATTGGTATCAGAGCGTTAGGTTTTTACCTTCAGAGTGTAGGATGACCCTTGGTTGATGGAGTAGGTAGCTTGAGTAGAGTGACGTACCATACGTATGTTCCGCGGCATACTTACGATACGCTACGTCGCTTAAGAAACCTTAGGATGTATATTTCCTTGCACAGTATTATATTCCTTCCTATGATCTAGCCTCATCGATACCAGTTATGGTTTTGTTACCACGTTTGTATGGGCACAGAGAGCTACGGCTAGAGTTGCGGTCAGCACGAGCTCGTCACGAACGAGGACTGACCAGGGTGTGATACCAGGGACATACGATTTGCATAGATGCACCGTGTTATTGTGTTTTCGCTCCATGAGCGTTTGATGGATCGCTTCCACGAGATTGCTCGGACGTGCAGATTTGCACCAGAGGATTGTGCCACTGATAGAGGCCAGCCAGAATGTGATGACCATTGTTGTGTCGCTTATTCATGATGATTGAGGCACTATTTAGCGTGCAGGCGAATGAGCCAGTTGTTGCTGCGAATGACGAGATATCGCTCCAGATGCTTGGAGCTATTGCAGTACGAGTTGTACTTAGAGATATGATAGAAGGTCGCTAGTCACCCGAGGATGAATGACTAGGATATGTTGTTCGTTCGCTCACCCCGATGCGAGGTCATCAGATAGATTGATTCCAGCTAGAGACGGCTTCACGTAGGTACGTTGAGATGGTAGAGGCGATCGAATGTCAGAAACCCATTATTCCAAGTTTAAAGTATTCGGAAAGACATGCAAGCAATTCTATGGACCCTCTAGAAGAATGAAACCCTAACTCGACATAATGACCGTGTGAAAGCCTTTGAACCTTAGGATTTGCGGCAGTTTCGCGGTGCTATTAGTGAGGCTCGGGTTTGCCCTTCTACGGCTGGTCCACTGATGCTGTGGTATGTACTCGATACTATTAAACCGTACCCAAGATGTTGAGCTCTTGGGGGCATTATGAGGTTTTGACGAATCGATCGAATGGTTCGACTTCATTCGGATGCTATGTGGTGGGATGCATTGCTTGGGAGACTCCAGATACGGTATAGCCATCAGAGCGCAGTCTATACAGCCACGATGAGACGAGTCCGAAGCAGTCGACAGTAGAAAAAATTGGAGTAAAAGGTTCGTCCGAGATCTTGATGAGATGACGTTCCACTCCGCCGACATCAGAGATGTGATACACATGCAGAGGCGTTGTATATGGATATATCTTCCAGACGGAGTCGCGATGAGTATCCAGCCGTTCCGGAACAAGAAACAGATTTAGTGAAGGGTGATAACTTCCGGACAGTTCGGTAGAGACGAGATTTGGGAGAAACCTCGACAGGACCTTTCTGGAATAAATTACGAGGAGACTTGGACCCAGGAGTGGTCATTTTACGCACACCAGCAGGCCAGAGTTCGGCATCGTTGACGAGATATGTTATGAGTGACCACGACAGTTGGCCAGAGACTCTTGGAGGATGTGCTTGGGTAGGACTATTCCGCCAAACTTGATTTTGGTATTTTAGGCGATCTACTCGTATGATTGAGTTTTGATGATTGAGTTTCATGATATTTGTTTTTGTGCACCATGGTTGCACCTACTGAGTATTTATGATTTGTGCACAGTTATTGCACTCGATATTGTTTTCGTGCTTTGGTTGCACATGTTTATGATTTCATGGGTTTCATACAGTTGAGTTGATTTTGTGCATATTTACGCACACGATTTGGTTTTGCACTCGGTATAGTTCATATATGCTTGCAGTGTATTGATACGTATTTGTGCACCGCAGTTGCACTGGACTACGATTTGATATCATTTGAGATATGGATTTTGATTGTGATACACGATATTTGTTTTGTGCACCTGATTGGATTCTTGCGCATATTTGACGCGCTTGGATTGGATTTTGCGCATGTTCGGCGCTTGATATTGGATTTCATGATTTCGTGCATGTTGGATGCACATGATTTAAATTTTATTCGTGCATTATGGATGCACTTGATTTGGATTTTCACCCATGTTGGGCGCATGTTATGAGATACGATTTTGGTGCACGCCAGATGCACTAAATCGAGATTCTTCATGCATGTCAGATGCATCTGATTTTGCTGTCAGGCACACATGTTGCCTCTGACAGGTTTTTCGTGCACACCCGTTGCACTTAGATATTGTTTTTATGTACATGTATGGCACATATATGGATTTTGATTTCCGTGCGCACCAGACGCACGTAGCTTTCATATGCACGTTTTGGGATTGATTCCTTATGGAGCAGTACGTTTTTATGATTTTGCTAATTGTTTTCGTACTGAGCAGGACTAGTCAGAGGACAGTACCTGGATATATTTTGCATGCATTGAGAGTTATAGAAGGGATTTCCCAACAGGGACCTATAATTTCAGTATTTACCTACGTGTCTGATATGACACGAAACGTTTAAAACAAGGAAACCCTTCTAAATTATTTTAAAACGGCGGGACGTAAATATTAAACAAGGGATATATATATATATATATATATATATATATATATATATATATATATATATGTGTGTGTGTGTGTGTGTGTGTGTGTAGTTATTTTCTTATATTAGACGTCCGCCACTGTATAGTGATATGCGCATTGCACAGCGACTTATAAGGGTTTGGTATACATTTCCTTCAGATGTTTACATGGATAGTTTTGATGTATATCATATTGGTTTCGTTTTGGATTTGACATTTGTGTCTTCCCCATGACTCCGATGATTGCGGGATGCTTGATGGAGTTTTGTTATTGAGTTATCTGCTTATTGTTCATGCGCATGCATTCGCTACGATGCGTTTTATGTATTTATGATTTCGGAACCCCGACGAATGGATATTTTACTGAAATGTTCTAGAAATTGGGGGAGTTTAAATTTAAATTCGGGGACCAAATTTCTTTAAGGGGGAAGACTGTAACATTTCAGAAAAATAAAATATTATTTTTGAAATTTTTATAATTTAATAATAAAATATTGAAAATTTTAATAAGGCGGTATAATTAAATACCGATAAATTGGGAAAAAATCGAAAAATTATGAAAATTACTGAAAAGAGGGTGTTTATGTGATTTATGCAAATTATGAATTTTTATGATTATTTATATGCACTTTTAACGCTAATCGCAATTAGATATCGCTAATCGCGCATTAAGCGTGTTTTGTGTACATGACATGCACATGTCACATTTTTCACATTTGTTATATTTTTCTATCATGTCTTTTTTTTCTTATGGTTATCATGCATGGCTTTATAAATAGAAAAGAGAACAAAGAAAAGAAAAGGAAAAAGAAAAGTCAAAAGGGACACAATGATTGCATGAGGGATGGGCATGAGAGAGAGAGAGAGGGTGAGGTGTCAACCAAGCATGGCTCTCATTTCATTTCCATTCATCATTCATCTTCTTCATCTTTTCTCTCCTCTCCCAACTCCCATGGCAACACCTCCTCCCTCCTCCACTTCAAGCCTCAAAACACCCCCAAGACAAACCCAAAACGCCATCTCATTTTCATTAAAAATGTTCACTAGCTCAAGGGAAGCACATTGGACCAAGAGAAATCGAATTTTGAGGACTTTGGGCAACTCAAGAAATTTCTTGAGTTGCCAATTGAGGTAATTTCTACACCATTGTTATTGTTTTTCATTCACCTTAGCTTCTATTGTGAGTTAGAACCGATATATCGATGTTTAGTGAACTTAGAAAATTCATAGAGAGGGTTTTGAGAAATGTTGAATTGTGAAGTGTATTAGAGATTAGTAGAGACCTTATGACCCCTGTAGAGACTTTATCTTGGACCGAAACCATAGAATAAACCCGGAATACGAATTTAGAAACCCCGACATCGGAAAAACTGTGAAATTTTGATGGTATTTGGAAATCTGCTAACACTCGGGGACGTGAAAAATTATTTAGCAAGGACAGTGATGCGTGCAGGCAACCTAGGACCCCCCACTAAAACCCTAGCCCCTGCTTCCCTAACCTGGCCATAGATTTAACCCAGAAGGCCGCAATTTGCGGCTTGGGTCCTACCATTTTTGTTCGTGCTTCGTCTGTGGCTCCAGTATCTGTAATCTAAACCCTCCACATATGCAAAATTGGATAATTTGGCCTAGGGTAAAATCTGGGACCATTTTCATGAGTTGCTGTTTTGATTCGGGTTTATATTGTCCGTATTTTGGATTCTGAATTTCAGTAATTGTGTTTTACCTCGATCACTTGACGTTTGTACGACGATATCGAGGGTTGTTGGTGGTTTTGAAGGCGTGGTCCATACGTTCTAACCTATAGGCCTTTAGCGTGTCGTTTTGGTTTTCCGATGTGATTTTAATACGCATTTGCGATTGGATTATATGTATCGGTACCCCACGTGATATGGAGACGTTGAAGATGAAGATGGCGACATCGGCAGCGGCACACAAGAAGCAAGGTGAGTAGATTTATATCTACGGGGGAAGTCGGGTGGATGGCGTATAGCACCCCCGCAAAGTTGTGAGAAATGATGGGATATGATATATATACTTTTATATGTTAGGGTGTGATATGAACCTTAGCAAGAGGAGCTTTAGTAGATCATGGTTTTAGTGTTAGCGAGATTTGAACAAAGGACTCTAGTCGATTTCTTAGTCCCGAAACCCTAGAGTAAAGGTTTGCATACACGCACATACACATACTCGCATACATTGATATCCTTGTGCGTATTGGAGACATATTTATATTGGTATATTCATATGCTCGGATGACGAGAATGTTATATGATACTTGGGAATGAGTCGATCTGATCGGGCATGATGCCGTGAGATATTTAATGCGCGACCGAGATATGTCATGATGTTATAGCGGGTCATTGGACGACGATACTATGTTGATGATATATTTATGATGTTGACATGTGATCGAGATATGAGATAAGATATGTTAAGATATTTATAATGGATCGCTTGGGCGATGTATACTTCTATATGATGATATGTGTTGATGACATCGGATTGTATGAGGCTGTAGATTAGTAGCCGGATCATGATATTGTTGATGATATTAGTATTGTACTAGACTTAGATCAGTACCCCTGTCATGATATATGATGATAAGGATATCAGATGACTAATGAGATGGATATGATATTTGACCCGTACCCATATTTGGGATACCGTACGATAGATGTACCGTACGAGAGATAGTTATGAGGATAGATCCGCACTCTTGACTCGAGAATGTCATATTATTTATTGTATCGTACGTGATACTGTTGATGCGAGATCACCGACTACTAGGTATATATGTATAGATCGACTCAGACTTCGGCGGATTCTCTTACCCTTTTGACTGGGCTCGAGTCATACTCATTTTCAAAAGTGGGGAGTCGTGAGTATGTTATTATACTAAACTGTATGACTCGTATATTGGGTAGTTATATTTTCAGTGTTGCTGTTACTACATCACTTTCTGTACATTTCATGATATTTCATCGCATTGCATGCTTGTACATATGTTATCTGTAATTATCATGAAACCCTGCTGTCAGGACACCAGCACCATTACCGATGATGCGTATGTTCCACGTACACTTGCTTACCGGCTCACACACATCATCATCGGTAATTGCCATGTCACGTACAGTTTAGAGAATACTATTTCGTTGACATAGTGTGCTAGCTGATACTTGCAATATGTTATAACTTCCATATGCTAGTTTAACTATTGCATTCATTGCGTGATATCAGATGCATCCATATATATTCATTGGTTATGCAGTATTATGGAGATTTATTCCGGTTTTCATTGTTATTGACATGGTGACTTGATGATTTCGGATTATTCTTGATATTTTCTGGATTTGGAAACCGCATGTGAAAGTTTTGTAAAACTGATGAATTATTTTAAAGAGAAAAATGCGGTTTTCCTTGATATGTTGAGTATTGTCCACCATGATGTTTTCTCGGTTCTGAGATATTTTCGAGACCTGATTCGAGGAGTTGGATGAACCATCTCAGGTACATGGTGGACCCGGTAAGGTACCCCGGGGCAAGAAGCTCGAGGTGTAGACGATGAGCCTGGCAGGGACAGACTGCCTACCGGTGATTTTACCTAGCGCAGCGGATATCCGGAGGATACCGTGCGTGGTCGTGTGATTGATGATATGGGCCGATCTGGACAGATGGAGCCCGAGTTACTGAGATATTGAGACTTGAGTCACTGAGATATTGAGATTTGATGATACAGGCCAGTCCGGCTAGCCGGAGCCTGAGGTATTGAGATACTGAGATTTATATTTTGTGTCGATGCTGGACACTGTTTTATCTGTCGATTTCATTGATGATACACGATTTATATACATACAAAAATCTCATAAAATAAAGGAAACAGTTATCTCATTCATGATGTATTCTGTTTCATTTGTAATGTATTCATACATCATATATCTGATATGTTGCTATCTGAGGTGCTGACTCGAGCATGTAGTATTACACTTATATCTAGATGGACCGGGATTTTTATTTGAGGATATTACTTGATATGACTTAGGATAGCGTTATGCATGCGATTTCTACTCGTAGATGTTTTTTACTCACGAGTTGGCAACTCTCCCCCGTTGTGCCATAGTTTCTTGCCGGTTTTGCCGCACAGGTTTCATTGCGGTTTTGCTGGCACACTGCCCCTTCCGGGTGATTGCTTTGGTAGGTGGGTTCTTTTGCATCAGGACCACCATTGTGTATTTGTTATTTCAGTTGTATCTAGTAAAACTCCATCAACCAGACTTGTATTATTTGATAGACATAGAAGACCAGTGTATATTATTTTGACCTTAGAGTCGCGCTTGTAGTATTATGGATTTCATGTTGTTTTGAGTTTCCTTTTCAGTTTGATCCTCGCCCTTCGGCGTTGTATATTATATTGTTTGCATGGTTGTGACCGTCAATTGACGAAGAGCTAGCTCCCGCTTGGGGATGCCTTTATTCATTATATATGCTTTATCAAGGTTGTACCCGTTTGGGGTCCGTTTTTACAAAGGAAACTCTGCCGAAATTTTCAGAAAAGACTTGATATTTTAAAAATGCATATTTCGGCTTATGTTGTTAAACTTCTTGCTTTTAAATTGGTTTTCCTTCACTCTACTGCTTTACTTGGTTTGGATTTCTGGGTTTTGGCTTACTTAGATTACATACGACTTGAGACGTTTCGTAATTTAAGTGTCGGTCATATTTCGTACTTTTCGGGTCGTGACACTATCACAGAATTGTGAGCCATCCAATCGAGAACTGCCACGTCTTCAAAAACTGGGTCGAAAACCAGTACCAGTAGGGGAAGTTCGCACTGTCCGATAGTTGGAGGGTAGATCCGCCCCAAAAGCATGCTTCCAAAAAAGTGGATGCGCAGGGAGCATCCCACTCGCTTGTAGAAGAAGCTCCATGTGAAGTATTTCTTTCACCAAAAACTAAAAAATGCGGAAAATTTACAAGCATGTCCGGCGATCAAGTGGAAAAGCTCGCTTGAGCCTGAAATTATAGAATGGATGCTAAAACTGCCTCCCGTGCCGAAAGTCACTGACAAAGGGAAAAGCCCCAAGTCAAACCTTTGAAATCTTCTAAGAAAAAGAATAAGAATAAAAAGCCTGTGCAGCCTGCTAAATATATTGACAAGCGAACATACATCCAGAAACATATAGATGCGCTGGAAGAATATAATCAGAAAGAACGAACGCCAGTCACACTCAAAGAATTCCTCAAGCATATTCTTGAGGATGAGGATAATGACGATAATAAGGAAAATGACTCATCAGACGAAGCGGAGGAATGTGTAGCAACCTGCCACATGATCTCCCATTCATCACTATATGATGAAGAAGCTCTGCCGGCATCAGAAAGTGACGTGGGTGAACTGGGGGCAGAATCGGCGCTAAATTCCCCGAAACCGCCGGAAGAAGATCCGATTGAAAGTATACTAAATGAAACTTTTCAAAAGAGCAAAAATGACCAAGAACGCGAGACGACCATATATGAAAAGACCAAACGACAACGTTTGAATAAAGAAGTTGCGTTGAGGACAAGTCATAAAGCTCTCCGACCAAACCAAGAAATACCTGCAACAAATAAGAGCAGGATCAAAGCTGAAAAGCGGTTTCCCAAAGCCATATCGATGGGGATGAAGTTGCCACCTCTCATGATGTACAAGCTTGGGGTCCTATATTCTGATGGTGGAGAAGGATACCCAAAATACTGCACATACCATGGAAGAATTGCTCATCCTATCGAGGAGTGCAACGCCTTCAAGAAGTGGTGGTAAGGATATGTTGCCCACAGAAAACACTTCAAGAAGAAAAAGCGTGAAGCTTGCGCTCGTCGAAATGAGAATGGCGAAACGGAAGCACACAAAGAAGCAACTGGCAGCTATTATATGGCCGGTACCAGTTCAGAAGCGGGAAACCCTGAGTTCTCACGTTCGGGAGCGATTCTGAGGATGAAATACCCCTCGATTTTTTATTTGAAAACTCCCCTTTGAAAAAAAGGGGAGGAGAAAGATTGCGAGAAAATCCAGCTACGTAACCACACGCTGCTTGAAAAGAACCTTGGACCAGCAAATAAAGGTTCAAATAAAAAATATTAAAGGAAGGTGAAAATGCCCGACAAGATTTCCCTTGATGAAGAGGTAGCTAAAGAGCTCGGCATGAAAGCCCTGCCTAAGAAAACTAAGGCAGATTATAATTTTCTTGCGCAGCTAAGGAAAATACCCTCACAATTGAGCATATTGGATGTTTTGCTCTTGTCCAAAGAGGCGCGAGACTCCTTGATCAAAGTCTTGGAAGAGCCTGATCAGTTTCAAGCCTTCCTCGCAGAAGAGAAGATGAAAAATGAACTGGCAGAGGTCCATACGGATGGCATCATATTCAGCGATGAAGATCTATTCCTGGGTACACATGAACATAATCGACCGCTCTATGTCATCGGGTACAGCCACGACGTCAAGATAGGGAAAATCCTTATCGACAACGGATCCTCCGTCAATCTTTTCAACGTGAGAGCGCTGAAGGAAATAGGTATAAATGTTCAGCACTTTGACCAAGACAAAATTACCATCTTGGAGTTCAAATTGCAGTCGTCACGGATGCTTGGGTTCATAGTATTGACGCTCCTCTTCGGGCTACTCGTCACTGACATCAAATTCCATGTCTTGACGCTAAGACTTATTATAACGCTCTGCTAGGCCGACCTTGGCTATACGAGTACAACGTCATCCCTTCTACACAATATCAGTGTATGAAGTATTTCAAAGATGGCTCGGAGTACACCGTCACTGGAGAACTCTATCCTTTCTCGGTGAACAAAGTGCAAAAGTATGAAGACGCAAAGTATTTTCAGCCGGATTTTGAAGACACTGAAAGGTACCATAAGCTGGAGAATAAGCAAAAGTCCGTGGCCACCATCCTAGTCTTCGGAAGTGATACTGAGAAAGACGAACTGTAACGACCGTGTTTTCTAATACCCAATAAAAGGTCTTTTAATTAGTACCACGTATTTAATTTCATATTTACTCGAGGAAAAAAATATTTTATCTTAATGATTTTATTTTAAAAAAAAGTGATCTGAGTTAATTCTTAAGAACATTGAAAAATAATTAAAGGAATTTTCAAAAAAAAATCTATTTATATGTTTCTAGGCTAAAAATATTTTAATGAAATTTTATAATGCCTTAAAATAATTTATGAATTTTTTTATAACTTAAAATAATTATTTCGTAATTAAAATATTTTTCGAGAATAAAATAGATTTTTAATAGTTATGATAACTAACAAAAATAATAGATATGAGAATATTATTTAGTTTTAGTCCAAAATCATTTTTAAACTGAAGATAATAATGAAATATATTTTTTAGGATTTTTCTCATATTTTTCCCGTATTTTTCAATATTTTTAACATTTTTTTAAACCAAATTCGATTTTGTAAAAATATAAACAGTTAGATTTTTATTATATATATATATATATAATATATTTAACCTGGATCGTTGGATGCTAGATCCAACGGCCCAGAAGCGATGACGGCTGCCCACGAGGGTAGGACCACGCGCTTGCGCATGAAACCACACCTTGTGGCCACATGGCGAGCGGCGGCGGCCTCTGGGCCGTTGGATTCAAATCCAACGGCCATGAATCATGGCAGCGGCGGCAGAAATCATGGGAAAAATCATTGGGCGCGGATTTTGGGTGGCGGGGGATATGACAGATTTTTGGATTTTATGGTTGGGGAAAAAACCCTATAAATAGAGACCTTCAAATATTGATTTCTCACATTCCAGAACTCCAAAAATTCTGAAAAAATACCCAGGCCTTAGTTTCGACGCCGCCAACGCTGTTGTTCCATCCAAACTTTGAGAAAAAATCTGAGCGCGGAGTTATTGAGGATTTAGTACGAGTCTCCATTTTCAACCTCTTGACATCTAACTCAAAACAAAGGTAGGATCTGCCTCTCTTCACCCATCTGTCGCCTTCTTTCTTTTAATGATCTTAGTTTCAACTTCTAATCCCCAAGCTTATATTAAAATGATATTAAAATATTTTTGCATGCCCATTATGGTACCTCCCAACCCATGTTTAAAATGGTTTAACTAGTTACCTTCGTATGTGTAAATATTGCACTATCATCCTACATGGAATATGACATGCTTGTTGCTATAATCTATAGGGTATCAGTCCACCCTATGTGTACACCCACTTACCCAAGTTACCAATGAGATCTCAAAATAGGTTACTTCTACAGAATACCCTCATTTTATTAAAATGTTATACATATTTAAAATACCCCTATGATATTAGATGTTTTGAACAAATACCTTAGGCGCCCTAAAACGTTGTGTTTGTGCTTGCACTTTTATTCACCAATTAATCTAGCTTTGTTAAAATCCCTTTTCCTTTTGGAAAGGGTTAATACTAATTTAAACAATTATGCTATGGTTTTCAACTTAACCCCTTTCCACATAGAGGGAATATTTAATATAAAATCTTCTTGGTTTATTAACTAAGGCTTAATAAGGTACCTTAATAGGGTAATACTTTACATGAATCGCCCCATGGTTATTAGACAATCGTCTCTAAAAATGACACAAATCCTGCCGCCCATATGCAGCGGTTGTCAACGCGGAGTTATTCTTGTTGAATATCACCTTTAGTAAAATACCCTAATTTTATATGATAATGTTTTACATAAATACCTCGTGGTTGATAGGCAATCGTCCCTGAAAAGGATACAAATCCTGCCGTCCATGTGCAGCGGTTGCCAACACGAACGTATTTCTAAAATGTTACCCCTAAATAAAAACCATAACTTTATAAATTATTATTTACAATAAAATACCTTAATCCATCCTAAAAAGATATATTTTCATTTAAACACCTTGACCTTTACTAAAAGGCTATCTTTAACAAAAACCATAACCTTTATAAATGAAATTTTTCCAAAAGAATACCTAAAACCTTATTAAAAGATAATGTTCAAATAAATACCATAATCTTTCATTAAAAGGATATGTTTCTCATTATAAAACCATGGGTTTCCAAAATGATAAATACTCTAAATATTATGGTTTTCTTATAACTAATAAATATCATTAAACGCTTTGATTTTTACTAACTAAGCATTCTATAAAATAATATGATGCATCTTGCAGACTTTAAAAAGTAACAAGATAAAATTAGTGGTTGTGGAAGGCCATATTAAATGAGATCAATTATTTAAATACCAGTTACAACATATATGACACATGATACAGTTAGGGTTAGAATGCGCGGACCTAGGTATGGAATACTTATAAATGAGGATCCCTGCAGGCAGGGTGAACAGTCCAATGTGTGGACAACTACTAACCCGATATTCGGGTGAATACTAACCCTACTTTGGGGGTGAATGGTCCAATGTGTGGACGAATACTAACCCGATATTCGGGCAAATACTAACCCTACTTGAGGGCGAATGATCCAATATGTGGATGACATACAATATGGAAATTCCATGCCTAGAGGTATACGCACTAACTCTAATTCGTCAAAATCTTTACACTGAATATCGGGGATGGGTAGTTTGATTAGGTAAGGAGATGCGGAACTCAGATTCCCCTACTACTCGATCATGATCCCGGGAAGTGAAACGGTACATTTCACTTCCCCAGTTGTTGTTCCGTGGCTACAACGGAATAATCACGAGTGTCCGAACCCTTGTCTAACAAACTAATGCAAACTTTTACCTTCACTTATACTTCATACCACATACCTTCATACAACATATACCTCATACAAATATACTCATATCCACATATACCTCGTCCAACATATCTTATTTTTGTATACACCTCATACCCTTATACCCATATACATCATATCAACTCATACACATCATACTTATATACACTTGCTTGTTTCTATACCTTTACTTCCTTATGAGGCAATCCTAACCGAGTGTAACACGCTGACGGACTTTCCTTTTCTTTTCTATATCTTTGGAATGTCCGTTAGATGAGGACGAGTATTATGATGAGGATCAAGGCGTGGAGCCAACTAATGAAGATTATGCGGACTTGACAACGGAAGATTAGATAGTTTTATTCTTGTTGTTGTCCATATGTTTAGGGCTTTTTCTTCTTCTTCGATGTAATTAAACTATTTAGTTTATTTTACTCTTTTTTTTGGGATGTAATAAAGTTTGGTTAATGTAAATAAATGCCTTTCGCTTTTATTATTTTTGTTTTGGTATATATCATGCATGTTGTAGATTTTCATACGCTTAACATAACTGTATTGAATAGACCACCTTCAATATAGTTAGGTTGCGGACCATACCACGTCACCTTCACCTTCTTTTGGGAAGCGGGGCGTGACACAAACAAATAGTCTACTCGGGACAACCTCAGAGGGAAAACGATAAGCCCGGACCATCGGCCCTTATCCTAGTCTTTGGCAGTGACTTTGAAGATGAGGCGAACATGGTGTTCTCCATTCGCCGATCAACACAAACTCTTACTGAAGTGGATCAGAGTCTGCACATTATGATGACTCCGCCTCGACACTATATGGAACTTGACGCGCTCAATACATACAGCGTGCAGGAACTGAAAACTTTCTACGTGCCTCCAAAATGAAGAGATGAAAATGCGATTCTCTTCTATAAATTTATGGAGACTAAGGTGGAAAAAGAATTCTGGCATGGTGCCAACTCTACTCTTGATAGGTTCTAGCCTATCCGTATGTCAAGATATTATGTGAAAGCATTAAAGAAGCCTTTAAAGCGCCAAGGCGTACCTCTCGAACAAACGGTTCGACAATCCTAATTCTACAAAAAGATTTAGAATATTCCAAGGATTCAACGAAAGAAACCCAACAGGAAGATAGAAACCATTGGGCTGGGATATGTTCAATCCAAGAAGCGGGAGCGAATCTACAGCTGTCACACCATAAACAACTCGAATGGAGAAGAAAATGTTTCTCCAAGCAGCCATGTTGCCTAACAAGAGAAAAGTCTCTTAAGCCCGTCGCTCGAAAAGCTAATTGACAAGTTAATAAAAGAAGCTTGTTAAGCTAGATGAGATAACTACAGCCGTGAAATGACCATATATGAAAAGGTTAAGACGCAGCGTCTCAGTCGGCAATCAGTAGGAGAAGCAGATCATGATACTTTCCATCCACGACCCGTTGTGTGCCTCCGTAAAAAAGGAAAATCCAGAAATGGAAATGATAATGAGGCAGCAATCGCGAGCAACGTTCCAGGACAACAAAGCAAGTCCAGGATGCCTCCTAAACGAGGAAAGTTTGCTCTCAACCCGTCCCTCATAAAGAAGATGGGTCGAAAATACTCGTTCCCTCGAGACAAGACAAAAAAGATCTTCAGCCTTGTCATGAAGCACCAAATGATGATGCTATCGGAGTCTCGGCATTCTAAACAGATAAATGAAGTTCATCACCCGAATTATTATGCCTATCACCGAGTGGTAGGGCACCCCCTTGAAGACTGCTTCATGTTCAAAAAATGGGTTGAGGACAAACATCAACAAGGCAGGTTTATGTTATCCGACAGTTGGAGGATAAAACTCCCACAAAAGCACGCGCCAAAGAAGACCTATAGCGTCAGGATAGGACCAGCTCGACCACGAAAATGGAAGCGGGCTCATACCTGCCATATGATAACACTCTCAAAAGAGGGAGGGAATGAGAATATGATTGACCTTTTTGGATGCTTTGCGAATGAAGACGATGATGAAGAAATCTAAGAATTTCCACTGGCACCAAAAGAGATGGAAGATGGAATACCTACCATGACGGACAATCTATGTAAAATCAACTTGGGAACGAAAGATGATCTGAAGCCGACGTTTGTCAGTGAGCAGCTGTCCGAAAAACATGTAGCCACATTAAAAGATGTGCTTATGCAGTACAAAGACTGCTTCGCTTGGAACTACTCTGAAATTCCATATTTAGATCCAGATGTAGTGGTACACAAGCTGGCCATATCGCCAAACGTAAAGCCAGTCAAATAGGTGTCGAGAAGGATGCAGTTCGAACTTGATATGAGTATCAACGCCGAAGTCAAGAAATTAATTGACTCCGGCTTCATCCAAGAAGTTCAATACCTCGACTGGATCACTAACATCATTCTAGTGATGAAGAAAAATGGGACGGTTCGCATTTGCATGGTCTTTTGGGACTTCAACAAAGTATGCCCGAAGGATGACTTCCCGGTGCCCGTTACCGAGCTGATAATCGATACCACATCCATCTACGAGGTCTTTTCCTTCATAGATGGATCTTCAGGATACAACCAAATAAAGATGGATCACGAAGACCTGAAGAATACTGCATTTCGGACTTCGTTAAGCGTATTCTTTTACAAGGTGATGCCCTTCGGTTTGAAAAACGCCGGAGCTACATACCAAAGAGCCATGACGAAGATATTCGATGATCTCATACACGAGATCTTTTAATGTTATATCGACGACCTCATGGTCAAAAGCAAATCTCATGAGGAACACTGGAAATATTTGAAGATCATATTCGAACGTCTTCGGAAGTATAATCTGAAAATGAACCCTCTAAAGTGCGTGTTTGGAGTCTCCTTAGGCAAATTCCTAAGTTTCATCATCCGTCATTGAGTTATTGAAATTGATCCCTCGAAAATCAAGGCGATCATGAAAATACCATTGCCACAAACCCTCAAACAGTTGCGATCTTTCCAAGAAAAGCTCGCATTTATCTGGCGGTTCATAGCCAACCTCTCCGGAAAATATCGTCCTTATAGCCATCTGATGAAGAAAGGGACCCCGTTCATCTGGGATCAGAAATGCCAAAATGCATTGGACGAAATCAAATATATCTACAAAATCCGCCGGTATTGGCCACTCCGGTTAAGAGAAAGCCCCTTATCCTATATACTACGACTCTTGAAGGTTCTCTAGGTGCATAATGGGCACAAAAGAATGACCAGGGAAAGGAAAGTGCTCTGTACTATCTAAACCAAGTTCTCCTGGGGGTAGAAAGAAACTACTCCCCCATCGAAAAAGCACTGCCAGGCGATGATCTTCACAATAACGAAGCTCAGACACTATGCCTTGCCGCATGAGGTCCATCTCATACCAAAAGTGGATCCGCTTAAGTATCTGATTTCAAAGTCCATACTGACGGGAAAGATTGTCAAATGGGCCCTGCTGCTGATGGAATTCTCAATAATATATCGGCCCCTCAAAGCGGTGAAAGGACAACCCATCGCCGACTTCCTTGCGGAACATCCGATACCAGCCGATTCTCCCCTAAACTGCGAGCTGCCGGATGAACACGCATTCAACACAGTCGAAGAGGAGAAAGAAGAAAATGAGTCTCGGTAGGAACTCTATTTCGATGAAGCATCTTCCATGAAGCGGCGAAAGAGGAACACTCCCATAATCAAAGCCGGGATATGTCTTATTTTCGTGACCCCGCAAGGAGGAATATTGCATTACGCCCTCTTCTTGACGGAACCCAGGACCAATAATGAAGCGGAATATGAAGTTTTGATAGCCGTTCTTAAGATTGCTATCGATATGGGAATCAAGGGCCTCCTCATATATGTAGATTCTCAGCTGATTGTTGGTCAAGTAAATGGTGACTACAAGACATGCAAGCCATAACTAATAATGTATGGCAAAAGAGTGCATCAGCTGCTGACCCAAATCCCTTCTTATACCCTGTAAAGCGTACCACGAGTGGAAAACAGCAGGGTGGATGCGTTAGCCAAGTTGTCTAAAGAATTGCCCGACAAAAACCTCGATGACGTAAGGATCATTGTTCAGAGCCGCAAGATCCTGGCGTCAGCAGCTATATCTTCGGAAGCCCTAATAGAACTATCCAAAAAAAAGAAATGACCGAACATGAAGTTCTCTAAATAGAGAACGAAGAAGAGGTCAAGGACTGGAAATATGTCTTCATAGACTATTTTAAGTCCTAAAGCACTCCTGAAGATGCGTCATCTAGACATCGGCTCATGAAACGAGCTCTGTCATTCGCCTTTGTCAACGATATCATTCGACTTCGTATGGTTAAGATGTCTAGGGCTGAAAGAAGCAAAGAAAGTCGTCCAAGAAGTACACGACGGACTCTGCGGCTCTCATTAAGCAGGACCAAAAATGAAGCTGAACATAAAAAGGATGGGCTATTACCGGCCCACGATGATTCAGGACTGTCTCGAATATGCGAAGCAGTGTCACTTGTGCTAAATACACGGGGAATTCATTCATCAGCATCTAAACCCGCTGCATCTAACAGTGGCCAGATGGACGTTCGAGTTGTGGGGAACCAATATAATCGGCACTATTGAACTAGCGTCATCCAGAGGACATTGGTTTATACTAGCAACAACTGATTACTTCTCTAAGTGGGCAGAAACAGTGCCGCTAAGGGAAGTGAAGACAGAGAATATCCTCTACTTCTTCAAAATCCTTGCCATCTACCGGTTCAGAACTCTGCAATGGATAATCTTGGATAATGGACCAGCTTATAGAAGTTATAAAATAAATCGCTTCGCACAACAGCACAAGATAGACTGGAGATACTCCTCGGTCTATAATTCTTGGGCCAATGGTCGAGCTGAAGCATTCAACAAGACCTTGAAAAGGATTATAAAAAACGGTGTTTGGAAACAGAAAGATTTGCACGAGAGATTGCATAAAGCACTTTGATCGTATCGAACAACGTTTAAGGTAGCCATAAATACAACACTATACGCATTGGTGTTTAGCGCTGAGGCAGTACTCCTACTGGAAATAGAGCTCCCTTCACTATGAATAGTCGTTCAATACGAGCTAACGGATAAAGAAAATGCTCATTTTAGGCTCGAAGAACTTGATGCTCTCGACGAAACTTGCCTTACAGCGCAGCAAAACGTGGAGGCATATAAAGTAAGGATGACGCGGTCATATAAAAAAATGACCAAGTCGAGAACATTCCGCCAAGGAGAACTCGTGTTGGTTATCAAAAGACCAATGATTCCAAATCTTACAAAACAGGGGAAGTTCGAGCCAAACTATGAAGGCCCGTACATCATAGATCAGGTCTACTAAGGTGGAGCTTATCTGCTTATAGATATGCGTGGCGAAACGCCATTCCGGCCGATAAACGGTCGATTCCTCAAAAAGTACTATGCCTGAAAAGTTGCGACTCAGGTTAATGATAGATGACGATGCTTGTGTCCGCTCGCTATCTTCCTGAGTCAAAACTTTGAAAGTGGTGACAAATAATATTCGTCCCAAACACGGGAATGTTGGACCGAAACGTCCCTAAACTAATATTGGACCGAGATGTCCTTAAACTAATATTCGTCCCAAATACAGGAATGCTGGACCATAATGTCCCTAAACTAATATGCTATCTCCTGTATGAGAAAATGAACCAAAACATCCCTAAACTAATATTGGACCGAAACAACCCTAAACTAATATTGGACCAAGATGTCCTTAAAATAATATTCATCCCAAATACGGGAATATTGGACTGAAACATCCATAAACTAATATTGGACCAGAATGTTCTTAAACTAATATTCGTCCCAAATACAGGAATGCTGGACCGAAACGTTCCTAAACTAATAATGGACCGTAATATCCTTAAACTAATATATTGCCCTATGGTAGGTCTCCATATCGAGCACCGTATACAATCCACGGGCATAAAACAATTCACATTCTTCCCAGGTCCTATATGATGCGGCCCTTCGAAAAATGTCATGATCAACAACTGTTAGTGCGTTACCTTACGGGCCACCTAAAAAAAAGGTACGTCTACAAGCGGAATGGGCACGGATGAAAACCCGAAAGGGTGCCGTGAGTAAAAACAGTAGGGCTATCGGCGAGCTTGTGAAAACCCGAGAGGGCGTAAAGTCGTTAAAAGAAATGAAAAGATGCACTTGTAAAGTCCTCATGACTTTGTAAGGAGAAAATACCTGGGTGAGATCCTTACGACTCACAAAGAAGTAACACTCTTGGGAATCCATACGATTCCTAAAGAGAAAATACACTTACGAGATTCCCACGAATCGTAATGAGAATATATCCTCTATAAGACCCTCATGGTTTATAGAATTCAAAAGTCTTAAGTTACAGGGATCTAAACCTATTCTTAAGCCACCAAAACCCCAAAATTTATACCCTACAGACCGTTCAATATTGACCCTTGTATACAATCCATGGGCGTAAATAAATATATTCTTGACTATGTCCGACCAAAAATGAGAAATATCACTCGACAAGATGAATGACACTTGCAAGTCCCCTCCACTGGTAAGGAGAAAGTATTCTTGTAAGATCCTTACGACTAACAAGAGTAATATACACTTAGGAGTCTGCACGACTCCTAAGGAGAAAATACACATATGAGATCCTCACGACTCATAGGGAGAAATATATTTATGAGATCCTTACGGCTTATAAAGTCAAAAATCATTATTCGACAAGATCCTAATCCTGTTTGCTAAGCCACCTTTGTTCAAATCAACAAAAGCAAATAATGATTCTCTCCTGGCAATATCTCAGCTGTAGCGATGCTGATGCCTAAACAAGTGTCAGACTCCAAATCCTCTCGCGACATATGATGATTCACTCCTGACAACATATCAGTTATAGCGATACTGATACCAAGATTAGTATCAGATTCCAAATCCCCAACTTGCAATAAAATCAACGAGTAAGGAAAAATATGCATATGAAATAGCCGAAATAATGGGGCAACTCGCAATAAAAGCAGCGAGTAAAAACAAAAAATGACATAGCCGAAATGATTGGACACCACGAAAAAAATAGCCGAAATGATTGGGAAATCACGACTTTCGTGATATGAAAAGCTGAAATGATAGATGTCATGCTCCGCTTCCTAAAATACGTAAATACGGTACGTGACAAAACCAACCATGCTACCTATGGTGAGGAAAAATCTTTCCATAATCAGATTATGGCTTTCAATCAGATATCAAGAATAGTCAATAAAATCTAACTAACACATGTCCATCTGCCACAATAAAATAATAACAAGAAACTAGCGGAAAACAAATAAAGATCCAATCGAGAAACAATATCCTAATCATGTCCCTTATGGGATCACATCATTAAACCATAACTAGAAAATAAAATAACTAAGTATCTCAAAACTATTCGGCACAGCTCCTTACCGTTTAGCTTGCCTGCCAAAATACTCTCGATCTTCCTGCGACAAGGTCAAAAGAACTGGGCCATGCAAAACCCAGATATCAGTATGTCATAAACATCAATAATAATTGTAAAGACCAGAACATGATGCTATAAAGAAGATATGAGTATAAACAATAATCACAGGTGTTATAACAGAGAGCTATAGGCATGTCACGGATATTCTAAATTCTGTGTTTCTAGGTTATCTATCCTAACGGTATTTGAAATCAATTAATGGAATCGTCGATGTAATTCAATAGTATCCCGTGGGTGCCCGGGACCACAGTCATAACCCTCGGGGCTGAATCCGGGACGTGCCGCTAAGCAGTAAAAATAATATCATGTATAGATGAATGATGTCAGCATCATCATTCCGAGGCCCGAAGCCCACATCGACTGATCAGTCTCTGGAAAGTAGTGAACTGTTGAGTTACAAGTCAGGTTTCATTATTGATTTCCCTTTTTCCTCCAGATTTCGTGTTCAAGTCAGATATTAACAATTTCTACTCAATGCCAACACAGGAACAGGCAGGTACAGGTCTTGTTTATCTAGACAACAAGTCACGTCCATCAGGACAACAAGTCAGTATTGTCGGCATCGATAAATTATCCAAGTAATAGGCAAGATAACGTGTCGTGAACTTGTCAGGCAGTGTGTATTAAACAGGATAAATACTTGATGGAGCACAATAACCAGTTTATTTAAAACACTGTAGAAATAACTAATATATATTATTTATTTTGTAAGGTATAATTAATTTATATATATATATATATATACCTATTTGTAATAACATTTTACGTTTACTACTAGATATACTGTAGTCTAGGAAAAAAACAATGAAACTATAGTGGAAATATATTAAAATTATAATGAACTAACACGCAACAAGATAAACTTGTTATTGATACGAAATACGGATTAATGCTATAAAAATGTATATTGATATAACCTGCTATATATTAAATGCGTATATTATAAATAACTATATAAATATTGGTATATATAATGTAGCATGTTGCAAGTTTAGAAACTTGCCTTGATTGATAAACTCACGACGAAATACGGATATTCGCATGACGGCTACACTCGAAAACACGACATACTCACGACCTTGGCTAAAAATAAGAGAAAATAAAATTTTTTCCGCCCTGCAAATAGGTCCATACCGACTCTTGTATACAATCCATGGGCATAAATGAAAGAAAATGAACAATATTTTCCCACCGTGCTTCGTCAAAAGAAGAATCAAGTTTTGATGGCACATCTACAGCCTAAAGACTATTTGGACATCCCTGTTACTATAATAAAGTACAGACGTGGTGTTGACAAAGCTCCAAGGAGCCAAATAAAAGTAGTGTGATTGCAAAATCATAGCTCCAGCTCGACGTTCCTTCTCGGTGCAGATGCGACGTCAATAAGGACCCAAAGGTCGAACAAAAGTGGAGTGACGACATATTCCCAGCTCCAGACATCTACAGCCTAGAAATCATCTCCACATTCCTCCTCATTCAAGCAGGGTGCGGACACAACGGTCAAATAAAAGAGGAGCAATGGAAAAATCCTAGCTCCGGCTTGACGTTCCTTCTCGGTGCAGATGAACGTCAATAAGGACCCAAGGGTCGAACAAAAGTAGAGTGACATCTACAGCTTAGAGATCATCTCGACATTCCTCCTTATTCCATCAGGGTACGTACGCAACTGTTAAATAAAATCAAAGCAATGGCATATTTCTAGCTCTAGATCTCGATTGCGATACATACAGCATAGAGATCATACGGATGTCTACCTTACTTCAGTGAAGAATTGGTGTGACACCATAGCGAAAGTGAAGTGACGGCATACGCCTAGCTTTGGGTCTTGATGGAAAGTATAAAGACCATTGAATGTCATCCCACCCCAGAAGGGTGCGGTTATAACTCATCGGGGCTTCAAAACGAGCCTAACCTCAAGTAAAGTGCCACGGTAATACCTAACGCTTGATCTTCTGATGGTAATATGGATATTCCAACCTAAGAAGATTATTTGAAGACGCCTTGTCCAGCCCCAGAAGGGAACAGAGACACGACAAATGCGGGGCTACTCGAGCCGCAATCCAAGAGATTGCATATTGAGAATATATCAGCCAACGCGATGGTACGATGGGGTTAACTCAATACCACAAACCTAATGGACCCCTATCAAAAAAGGGGGTTATCTATAGTTAACGTTAGGATGAGTTTGCCTATAAACCTAAGGGAAAGGTAAACTAAATACTCCGGAACGAGTAAATAAACTAAGCTAAGCCCCTTCAGCACAAAAAGAAAAGAAAATTGCGGATATGAAAGGGAAAGAGGCTTTTCATTCATACTTCAGAAAAAAGAATTACACACTGATGATGAGGACGACCACAAAGGAAATAAAAAAAGAAACAAAATTAAAAACAAACACTACCGCATCATCCAGGATCTACAGTGGCAAGATGTTAAATTCCGAACATGGATTCTCAAACTCAAAAGCAAGTTTTAGCAAAGCACCTTCAGCTTCATCATCCATCTTCTTATGCATCTTCTCTCGGATGCAAACTTCAGGATCGCCACTGATATCCTTTATCCTCTAGTACGATGATACTATTGCTTTTTGTTGGAAAACATGTTACAAGATAGCGACGAGATCATCTATCCATTTCTTCAAGATTAGGCCCATCAGATATACTGAATGTATCTTGTCTTCAGCGTCATCAAGTGCTTGGAACGGCATAGCCTCAAGACACCCAGGTAATGCTTCCCAAATCGACCCAACAACGATCTTCAAAATGGCAAAGTGACGGGAGAGCAATCGGCCGTTGTGATCATGAAAGCGACGTATTGCATCATCGCACTGGGCGACAATATATTCTTGGCCTTGAAGGCGACCTTGAATGCGAATCACTTCGTAGGAGACAATCTTATCGATGTCATACAAACGACCGGCCATTATACCTAAAAAGGGACAAAAGAAGCGTTAGCTAAGGGACATGAGTTCATTTTATGGAACTACGGGTGGCTCATTCATGATTGGAATATGTGCCCAGTAGAGAAATCTAAAGAAGATTCTTTAAGGCTGGTTTTAATAATAATAAAAAATTTCAGAGTTGGGCTCTGTTTTATAAAAAAATGGTATAAAATACCAAAAATTTTCTAAAAGAAAAATAAATGAGAGATGAGGGGGAATTAAGCCCTAAAAATCCCCAAAATAGGGAATCTCGCATTAAAAATTATCAGAGCAATACCATGTTGAATTAAAATAAATTAAGAAATCCCCAAATAGGAGATGATCTGAAATTGAAATCGGAACTATGTTCTGTGATAACAAGTGAAGTCAAAACTTCAGAAAATCCCCAAATGGAGTATGATTTAAAATAAAAAATTAGAACTACGTTCTGTAACAATACATGAGGTCAGAACTTCAAGAAAATTTCAAAGGGGAATATGCTAGAGCCAAGTTCCATTAATTTTCCAAAATTTCTGAAGAACAATGTCCCAAATACAAGAGCTAAACTTTTCTTAAGAAGATTCTTACCAAGAAAATTTTGGCAGAGTGAGTCTGCAATGCAGATTTGTGAAAAAATGAAGAAATAAGTTTCAAGACAGAGCTAAGCTCTAATGGAGAATAAAATTCTCAAAGAAGAAGAAAAGATGGAGGCGCAGCTGTCGCCTAGAGCTTAATGCCCTATTTATAAACTGATGGGGTCGGTTCAGATTCCCTGAATCTCAAGATGGATTGGACGGCTAAAAGGCTGGACACCGTTGCACTCACGTGCAAGCCACGTGAGACCAACGGTGGGGGGCATTTGTTCCCTCATAAAAAATAAGGCAATGCTTCATGCTCTTGGCATGTGAGCGTCAACGTGTAAAGCACATGGACGCATGTCATTGTTAGGATTAAATCTTAAGGCAGTGCCTCATATGCCATACACATGAGTGCCGGCGTGCAAAACACGTGGACGCCTGCCTCTGCTAGGATTAAATCCTAGGGCAGCACCTCACGTGTTAGGCACTTGAGCACCGGCATGCAAAGCACATGGGTACCTATTTTTGTAAGAATTAAATTCTTTGACTATGCCCACGTGCTTAGCATATGAGCGTTAGCGCCCAAGTTGAAGCAGATTTGCTTCGGGTAGAATTAAATTCTACATGGGAAAAAATTCCCTAAAATAAGAACAATATTCTCTGTTAAACAGAGAGCCGTTGGATCAAAAATCTAATAATAGAATTAAATTTTATTAGGGAGAAATATCTTCCTGATCAAATAAAATAAGAACAATATTCTCTGTTAAATAGAGAACCGTTGGATCAAAAATTCCAATGGTGATTTTAAAAAATCATCAAATGATAGAATTAAATTCTATATGGGAAAATATTTCCCTAATCTTTCTAAACAAGAAAGATATACTCTGTTAAATAGAGAACCCTTGGATTAAAAGATCTAATGGTGATTAAAAATCGCCGTTTGAATTAAAAAATAGAATTAAATTCTATGCATGGGAAAATATTTCTCTAATCTTATTAAAAACAAGAAAAATATATTCCATTAAATAGAAAGCCTTGGATTTAAGATCCAACGGTGATTAAAAATCACCCCCTGATTATAAAATCAGATTGAGATGTCTCAAACAAAAGATCTTTTAAACTAACCAACAAATTTTCCTCACCTATGTAAAGGACCCAAGAGTTTAAGTCTCAAGATGAGAATCAACCCTATAAGGTGACAAAAAAGCTACAATAGAGAATTTAATTCTCTTGCTGAAGAAATTCTTCCTGCTCCTCTCAAATCCTAGGTAAAAAAAAACAGAGATTAAAACATCTCCTTTACCTATCGTATAAAAATATAAGGGTTTAACCTTTTATAAAGAACTTAGTTTTTTTTCCGGATCTGAGATTTTAATTCTCATCGGGAAGATTTTGTTCTTCAGACTCATGATCTAGGGAAAAACTAGATATGAGAAAAGAAATATGGAGAAAAGAAGTGGAACTTATATCCCAGGAATTTAATTCCTCTAAAAATACAGCGTTTAACCCTTCAAAAAACTTAGTTCTCACAATAAAAGGGAACAGAAGAACTTAGTTCTCAAAAATCCAATCCCGAATCTTCAAAACAGAGTCTTGGTGATCATCAATGGCCAAAACACCATTAACAGAAGTTTAACTTCTTTTAAAAATTAAACAGAGATTAAATCCCTAAAGATTTTGCGCTTCACATGATATCTACGTAGGCGTTTGAAAGATTCTATGAAGTTAATGCCTCATGTGCCTTACATGTGAGGGTTCAAAGGAGCCCATGAAGACTCAGCGTCTCACGCGACTCACGCGTGAGCGCCCATAAACTCAGCGCCGCACGCGACTCACGTGAGCGCCCATCAGTAAGGATCTGGTGCCTCACGTGAAACCCACATGAGCGTTTAAAAATTTGCAAGCTGGAGCGACTCATGTGATACTCACATGAGCGTTGTATAAAAGTGCTTAACACTATATATTCCAAGTGTTTAAGTGCTTAGCACTGATTGGGAAACACCCAAGTCTAAGTGCCTTACGTGATATTCATGTGAGCGGCAGAGCAAAATTTGGACATCATATTCGTAGTCAAAAGACTAAGTGCTTAGCACTGCTGAATGATGGAAAAAGCCCAAGACTGAGCCTAAAATTGGCTAAGTCTCTGAAATTTCCTTGAACCCATATTGTTCATTGCAGCCGAGATCATATGCTCTGTTGGTGGATCTTAACAAAATTTAATGATCTTCAACCATATTTCTAAGCTGATCTTAGTCTTATATGAGACTAAAGTATCCTTAATTAAAATAAATTGAGCTCATATGTTCATATATATTTAAGTTGATCTTAATTTAAAATCAGATTAGTGGTCCTTGAATAAAACAAAATATCCCTTGAACTGATGGAACCTACAACCTAGGTTCAAACCCAAATTTAACATATGGATTTAGACTAATCTGAGCCCTATGGGCGACGATATAAACTAGTCTCCGTATACAATCCACGGGCAACCCTAAAATAAACCGAATATAACACAACACGAAATGAGATACCTGGAGCAGAAGAAAATTGTTATCGTAACGCGATAACATACTTAACTGCAGAGGCTTGCACCTGTAGGGAAGAGCGTCCCTACAATCAAAAACCCTCACAAATGAGGAGGAATCTGATATGTCTGCTATATCGGTCGCATCTATCCAAATCTCCGATATACGGTACCATAAATCAACTTGGTATTTTCCAAAAGGTGGATGGATATGTTTTATATAGCATCTACCCCCAAATTCAGGCTAGAAGTCTCCGCGTCTCAATCCAGTCTTCGACGGTAACCAAACTTCTTATACCGGGAGAGACGAATCCCTTCGATTGCTTACTGCCTCCATGTGCTTCGGAATTGTACCCAACTAAAAGATGTTTGCACGGTTCTTTAAAACCATGGTAGGGTAGTAATCAAAGTACAAAGGGAACACACATAAGACACTATGACAATCTTAAGTCTACAGACTATCATGTACTCATGTCACCAGAAAACTGCTATCTGATGATAGGTATAATACCATCCAAGAGTTCTCGGTGAGTCCGTTCGGTGAAACTCATTCTCCAATGAGCACCTGTATACAATCTTTGGTGTTAAACACCAATGGCTATGGGAACAACCATCGTCTCGGTCAGGATCAAGAAATGTATACAAGTTCATGCTCTGCACTTGCTCTAGGATTGTCCTCTTTATCCTTTTAGCGATGCCATTTTGCTGCAGCGTCCCCAGTACCATCATTAACCAACGAATACCCTTCTGCGAGCAAAATGCCTTTAATTTCTGTATGCAATATTCCTCTCCATTATCGGACTTAAAGCATTTTACCTTAGTCCTTATTTGGTTCTCAAGCTGTGCAATGCAGTGTCTGAAAATACCAAACACATCGAATTTCTTCTTCATTGCATACACCCATGTTTTTAATCTTGCATTGTCGATGAATGTCACGATATACCGATTACCTCCATAAGACTCCACCGAGGCCAGACCCCATACATTCTGTCATGCCTCGCTTCCCAGTAGACAGAAACGGTGGCGTGGCAGGCCCGCAACGTATTTACTAAGAAATAAATATGTTAAGCGTAATTAAGCAGTATATAAATGAATAAGAATTGACAAGAGTATTAAAATAAAACAGCAACTTTTATTTACATTCATCTTTACATACAACTGTTTAAAAAGGAAAGATAGAACGAATAAAGCAGTGCCTGAACAGTGGCATACAAAAAGAAAGTACAAGTGAACTAGTAATCCGGCTGAGTGCTGAGCTGGTCCAAGTCCTCATGGCTAGGCTCGATCTCCTGAGAGTCCTGTCCTCCTTACCAACATTCCAAAGAAAGAAATAGAAAGGAATGTCATCAACGAACTAGCGCTTAGTAAGTCCCAAAAGAAGAAAGAGAACATAACAAGTATTGTGAAATGAACATGTGAGTTGTACAAGTATATGATTGTTATTCTAACATGGTTATTTGTAGCTTAGTACAGAAGGTCCATCTTACCCCGTGGACTATGGTAACATGTAGTACAAGGCCCCGTCATAACCTACGGGACAACGACATGAGAATTCATGTAGGTGTCTTTTAAGTGACCTCTCGTGCCACGATATACGTTCCGTACCAATCAACCCCTTTATCCCCACGTAATGTATTGTATAGATTTTGTTTACAAGTCTTGCCAAAACCATGGATACAATTTGTTCAAGTAGTCATGTTCAGGATGTAATCAAGTAGTCAAGTCAAGTTATAACCACGGTTCGGTCAAGTCAAGTCAATTATCCATGTTTGGTATTGGTGTTTGGTTCAAGTATTCATGTTCATATTCCAGTATTCATGTTCTTATTTAATGTTGGATTCAGGTTTGAATTAGATTCAGATTTGAGTTTGGACTCAGACTGAGTCAAACACTTATAAACTGATTTAGATCTTGAATTAGGTTCAGGAGTCATTGGTAACTGCTGCACATGGACGGCAGGATTTGTGTCTTTTTCTAAGACAATTACCATTGATAACTCCGTTAAGTTTTCTAACCTGAATAGACAAGCACTCACATTCTCTGGCTCTCTGGGGCTCAAGAGAATGGATCCTGCTTAAACCTACATTTACTAAAGTCCTTAAAATATTGTTTTTATATAACTCGAGGTTTTTTTTATGAAAAGTATCTTAATATAGTTTCAAAATAAAGCTCGAGGGGTGAATTATATTATTTATGGTTTTCATGAGCATGGATTTTAAGTATTGAGGTATTTTAATGATAAGCAATTATCTTTGGAAAGTTCATGGTATTTTACTGAAAACTTGTCCTTTCGGTATCTTGATGATATTTTATTAAAACATGTTAAACTTTCATTTCTTTAGAATAATATAGATTTATATTTTGAAAATATGGATTCATAATTTTATATAATTTTAATTAAAAAATAATTTTATTTTATTTTAGAAAAATCCGTTTTTTTTAAAAACCGTATTTAAATCCTTTCGAGATCGAATGCTCTGTGAGGAGATTTGCATCTCGTTCTACTAACCCAAGGATGTGCGATAATCCACACCATCTATTAGAGGGTCCCATAAAGAGGGTTGTGGATGCGTAATCGCAAAGGATATGAAATACTTGTTAAAAGAAATCCGGTTTTTAAAGTTATGTGGTATTTTATTGTAAAGTTTTCTTCGTATAAAAAATTCATACTACAAAGGCATCACGCTATGTATCCAAGTGTGCATGTGGGGTAGCTCGTTACCCCATGAAATTTTCCTAAAGGTATTATTACGCAATATTATCGAAAAGATGTGATTATAAAGTTCATGGTATTTTAATGTAAAAGTTTAAGTATGAATGTTTTACATGAAATTCTTGATTAAACTTGATTCTAAACATTAGTATTTAGGGCTACAAGTATTTTGCAAAAATTGATTTGACCAAAGATGAAAGAAAATAGAGTTATATGGTTTATAAAAGATGATATCGGTATAACTCTACTTACCGACATAAGTTTTAAAATTGAATTTCAATAAAGAGAAATAGAGATTGGAAGGGTCTTGCAGTTTAGAAAGCTTAAAGAAAGGTTGAAGAAGAAGGGATGAGCTTCGTGGCGTCGCGGGAGCTCCGGAATAGGCTTCGGTCTTCATCGGAAGTTGCTAGCTTGCTAACTCCACTTTACTTCACTTGTACTATGAACTTTTTAGAGAGTTTTGGCTAGAATTTTCAAAATGGTGCTGAGCCAAGGTATGGGATGGTATTTATAGTGGAGAATTAGGGTTTTGGAATTAAAATGGTGGATTAAAAAGCATTAAAATGATGATAAATAGTGAAATGACGGGTCTCTATTTGATTGCAGGGAAATCAAACAGTGCAGAGGAGTTAGGGGTAGGTGAAGGGATAAGTGTGCAGAGCCCGGGGAAATTTAGTCCCATCTTGACCGTCCCCGCCAGTCTTATTGGGCATTTGTCCAGTTGATCTCGAGGGTTCTGCCTCGAGATCCGTGCCACTTGATCAAAAAAAATTTTACTCCATTTTGTGCATGTTTGATTTTTCTGAACTTTTTATTTTCCTGTGTATTGCACGTGCAATTTTTCGGGCTTCCAAAAATTAAAAAGAAAATTCAGAAAAAAATAATGTATCTGATGGGAGTCGAACACAGGGGCTACGTCACAGCTGTGCAAGGCTTTAGCAGTAAGCTACAAGTTGTTTCTTGCTGTTATTTAACAAAAGTAACTTATAACTCAAACTCAGGCTGTAAACTCATTTCTGTACATTAAAATGAAAAATTCCGTACAGTAAATTCAGAGTCGTTACATTCTACCCTCCTTATAAAAATTTAGACCTCAAAATTTACAATTACATATGGACTAATTTTCAAATAGGTAAGGGTATCTTGCACGCATGTCTTCTTCTCGTTCCCATGTTGATTCTCCTGGCGAATCTTTTCTCCACATCACTTGGACCAAGTTTACTTCCTTAATCTGTGTGTCTTTACCTTTCGGTCCAGGATCTCAACGGGTTGTTGCTCGTAAGTCAGATCAGTCTGTACTGTGAGCTCGGAGTGATCAAGTATGTGGCTAGGGTCGCTCACATTTCATCGTTGCTGGGATATGTGGAACACGTTGTGCACTCCTTCCAATGAGGGTGGAAGTGCTAAACGGTATGACACTTCTCCAACTCGTTCGAGTATGTCGAATGGTTCTATGTATCTTGGACTTATCTTGCTCCTCTTGCCAAAGCGGATCACTCCTCTGTTGGAAAGTTCTTCAGAAAAACATGGTCTCTAGGTTGGAACTCCAGATGTCAGCACTTTGCATCTACCCAATGCTTCTGTCGGGCTTGGGCTATGTGCATTCTTTCTCTGATCGTGCGAACTACGTCCACAGTTGCCACGATCATCTCTGGTCCAAGGAATTCACGATCTCCAACGTCGTCCCAACTTAGTGATGATCGACACTTCCGTCCATAGAGTGCTGCGAATGGTGCTATTCCAATGCTTGCCTGATAGCTATTATTGTATGCAAACTCCATACGGTATAGGTGATCTTTCCATGAACCTCCGAAGTCTAACATACAAGCTCTTAGCATGTCCTCCAGAATCTGAATTGTTCGCTCGGAATGTCCGTCCATTTATGGATGATAAGCCGTGCTGAAATTCAAACTCGTTCCCAGGCTAGCTTGCAGACTCTGCCAAAACTGTGATCGAAATCTTGTATCACGACCGAAGACGATGCAAACTGGTACTCCATGTAATCTCACAATCTCCTGCATGAGTTCATGGATATCAAATATAGTACATATTGAAGGGTTAAATCTTACTTTAGATTTATGTTTACCTCCATGTACTTCTTTGCTAAGTCTAGGTTGATTGGTCAACTCGAAATGGAATAAAGTGAACCGACTTGGTGAGTCGATCCACAATAACCCATACTGCGTCATTACCCTTCGTACTGCGAGGGAGGGCAGTCACAAAGTCCATGGTAATGTGCCGCCATTTCCATTCTGGGATTGGTAACGGCTGAAGTAGACCAGTAGTTCTGTGATGTTCAGCCTTCACTTGCTGACACACCAAACACCTTGCTACGCTTATAGCTACTTCGCACTTCATTCCATGCCATCAGTAGTGTTGCCATAGATCCTTGTACCACCGGGGTGTATCGAGTACAGAGAACTGTGAGCTTCTTTTATCAACTTTTCTTGAACTGGGCTGTTTGGTGCACATAATCGACTTCCATATCTCAAGGATTAATCTTCATGGATGATGAAGTCAGTTCGAAGTCCACTTTCTACTTGTTCTCGGATCTTTTGTAGCCTGGCATCATTTGCTTGAGCTGCCTTGATCTGATTTACAAGAGTGGACTGGACTTGTAAGTTCATCAAATATGAAGCGTTACCTGGCACAACTACTTCGATCTCCAATCCATGCAATTCTTGCTATAGCTTCCACTGAGCGGTGAGGTTCATTGCTAATGGCTGGGGACTAAGTACATCAGGAACTACGTTCACCTTCCCAGGATAATACTGTAGGTTGATGTCGAAGTCCGCCATGAGTTCTAGCCATCTTCTCTGCTGCATGTTTAATTCCTTCTGAGTAAATACATACTTCAGACTCTTATGGTCAGTGTAGATATCCACTCGTTCTCCCAGAAGATAGTGGCACCAAATCTTAAGTGCGAAGATAACGGCTGCCAACTCCAGATCATGTGTTGGATAGTTGCGCTCATGTACATTCAGTTGTCTTGATAGAAATGCCACAACTTTTCCATGCTGGTGTAGAACACATCATAATCCTTTACCAGATATATCGCAATGCAGAACAAATCCTCCAGATTGATCAGGTATTACGAGGATAGGACCAGAAGTTAATCTCTTCTTGAGTTCTACAAAATCTTTTTCACATGCTTCTGACCACACGAATGCTTCATCTTTACGTGTGAACTTGGTCAGGGGTGCTGCAATCTTTAAGAAACCTTCAATAAATCGTCGGTAGTATCCTGCTAATCCTAAGAAACTTCGTATCCTTCACTGTCTTTGGTGTCGGCCATTCGCTAACAGCTGACACCTTAGCTGGATCTACTGAGATTCCTTCGCCTGAAACGATATGTCCGAGAAATCCAATTTGATCTAGCCAAAATTCATACTTGCTGTATTTGGCGTAGAGATAATGTTGTCGCAATGTCTCCAGGACAATCTGTAAATGCTCGGCGTGTTTTTTCCAATTCTTTGAATACACTAAGATGTCGTCGATGATTATGACAACGAACCTGTCTAAGTACTCTTGGAAAACTTGGTTCATCAGGTTCATAAAGATGGCAGGTGCATTGGTCACTCCAAATGGCATTACGAGATATTCATAATGTCCATAGCGAGTCCTAAACGCTGTCTTCGGAATGTCGGAGTCTTTGACCATCACCTAATGATAACCCGAATGAAGATCTAGTTTCGAAAATACACAAGACCAACTTAGCCGATAAAAAAGATTATCAATGCGTGGTAGTGGATACTTGTTCTTGATCATCACTTCGTTCAGAGCTCGATAATCCACACACATCCTGTATGAACCTTCTTTCTTCTTCACCAATAGTACCGGAGATTTCCGGCTTGAAGTACTGGGACGGATCCAACCTTTCTTCAGGAGTTCGTCCATGCAGATCTCCTTCAATCCTTCCGGACTTAACCGGTACAGAGCTTTGATTACAGGTTGCACACCAGGTTGTAAATCAATGTTGAATTCAAGAGCTCGATCGGGAGGCAAACCTGATATATCTTCCGGGAATACATCCTCGAACTCTCGAACTACTTCGGGCTTCTCTTCTTCCGCTGGTAGAGTAAACACTTCTGCAATCTTTGGTTTAGCATGGAAGATTCCTGGCTCCAAGGTTCTATCTCCACTCTTGAAGTAGAAGACTGGGTGATCTGGTATCTCAAATACCACCCTCCTTTGACGGCAGTCAATTGTAGCATAGAATACTCCTAGCCAGTCCATTCCCAACACAACATCAAAATTTGGGATATCCAGTACTTTGAAATTTGCGTAGAATTCTCGTCCGCAAACTACAACTGGACAATGATCAAATCCCATAGTTGCCTTCAATACTCCATTCCCAGAACTGACATTCCAGTTTGAAATGAGTGGATTCAAGGGAATCGCGTGCGTTCTCACGAATCGTTACGACATGAAGCAATGTGACGCTCCAGTGTCGAAAAGTGCGAGTGCAGGAAGGGTGGCTACTAGTATAGTACCTAAGTTGTGTGGGGTTGGTTTTAGATATAGGAAAATATAGTGATATATATGTTGGGTTACACCAGCGCCCCGACCATCAATTCGTGGCCAAATGCGGAACAAAAACTTTTACAAACCGGTGCTAACGGAACCCGATTCCCGGATCGACCATTAACCCTACACTAGTTGTATGTAAAAGGAGTTTAGAAAGGTTATACCGAATGATCCGAGTCCTTCGGTCTTCAACCATCATCCCAAGCTCTTCGCGGCTTCCTTGATCAAGTTTGATCTCCGGTCTCCCCCATCGAAGACGATCCACATTGAGAGTATATAATACGGGCTCCGACCTCAAATCTGAGGCAACTCGAGTATCTAGTTTGCTACCCTACATAGCCAAGATGAAGTAAAGTGTCCGTGTGATTATTTTGTCTCAATACACCCTAGGTTTCTCAACACATGAGACATGTAGGGTGGAGGTAGAAGAAGATGCCATGGAGAAAGTGTGAAGCAAAGCAAAGAGGAAGTGAAGAAATGGCTTTAGTTTTGTGTGTTGTATTTTGTTGTGAGTAAGTAGCAACTCAAGAAAATCCTCACTTTAAAAGAACCGCCATCACACCAAATAATATCCCATTCCCGCTACAAAATATCTCACCACAAAACATTGAACCTAATCATGCCACCATGACTCATCTCATGACTGAACTCCATGAGTCACCAAGTGCACCTGCATGAATCATGACTCACAACAATGTGTCACACTCTCCACTCAGAATAAACATTTAAACCAAAATATTTATAGAAAAAAGAAAATGGCATCAACTAAAGTAATCTTGTAATAAATTACAAGAATACCCCTCATCCGTATATACATACCCGCATCCATATTCCGAATGAATACGAATACAATGAGACAAAAATAATCTAACAATATATTACTAGGATCCGGCTTACACCAAAGCCCACTAGTATTATCCGTCTGAATCATGATCCGTGTACAAGTGCATATATATGATCAAACCCTGCCATAAAACCATACGGCCTCTACAACGTTTCGTCCGAAGCAAGGAAACCCTCTGTGTGGGACTCTAAAGACTCATCAATATGCTGACAGTGGGTTTAACCACAAGCACGTCAGCGGCACTAGCTGTACGTAACGGCTACCCAGGTATTGAGCGAAAGGGAGGCCGACGAGCAAACTCATCCTAAAACCCCTACCGAGCCTGACAGTGACAATATCCGTACAGTCTGGTCCGTTCGTCTATGAGTATCGCATATCGAGTCTAGGGGGTGGATAAAGTCAGACCCCTAATAACTTGACATTTCGTGTCGGTATGAAACCCATCACCGCCTGAGAAACTACCAATCCTAGATCAGTAATTCTCGACTATCTTGGCCAAGGATTTCTGGTGATGGCCACCCATGCACAATACGACATCAACCCCCAATACCGGGAGAGACAAATCCCTTGAAGATCCGCTCACTATCTCCATGTGGCTCGGGACTGTACCCAACTAGAACCTGTTTGCACGACTCCTTTGATTCGTGGTAGGGTAGTAATCGAAGCACAGTGGGAACTCACATGAGACAAGTAACGATCTCAGGTCGATAGACTAACCTGTACACATGTCACCGGGAAACTGCTATCTAACAATAGGTATAATACCAACTAGCATATTCCCGGCAAGTCCGTCCGGTATACTCATAACCCAATGAGCACCTGTATATATCTTAGGTGAACAAACTGACAGCAATGGCTTGTGAGACCGGCCACCGCCCCTCGTCGGGGTCTCGATCAGTATACACTAGTCTATCTGGAGTATTGATGCCCAGTCTCGAAACTCCCACGACTAGAGACTTTTAAGGATGTGCTTATAGACCCCAGCTCCCACGTATATGATCGCCATCATACTGCTGGTAGTCAAGCAAGAATCCTATGGGCTCTATCAACATGTAATAGTGATCTGTAAAGACACCTAAAGCAAGTACATGATGATAAAGACAAACCAGATAGCATGCTATCATCTCGAGTAAGACTGTTCTACCCGTATAGGTCCTCCCTCAATCATTGTAATTGCGTACTTACGATCCAATAATTGACTTGAGGGCACTATAGCGAACAATCGCCCACTTGTACTTAAGGCTAATTATTGCGGTGTCGCATACTCACAGCCCGTGTGATACCGCACACCCAACTTCTCTCCTAATCATTCTCACAAAGCTCTTTTGTGAAACTATTGCGTTCGAGAAATAGCCTCAGTGAGTCGATCCACTCCAATGTTTCTTTCTATGTCTCTCTTTATCTCAAGTTTGTGGAGAAAACTATCTCCTGAAATGAGCAATACCTGTCTTAGAATATGTCTGGATATTTGATAGGACCCAGTTCTCAAGTGAACTCCAAATCCAGCAAACTTCTTAGACTGTATCGTCCACTGAATTTAATCAGTATTCTGCGCCATGCCTTTCTCAGTTTCCGCTTGGACCACCTGTCCAAACAACTGCCCCTCAAAAGAGGGAAAACTATAACTCTGACAGTCGCTCTGTCATCCAGCTCACCTTGGAAGCCTGGAACGATAACCGTCTCCCGAAGGATGCTGTCGTTACCATATCCCTAGAACATCCACTTATGTTCATAAACTGCTTCCGAACGTTTCTCCAGGATTGGATTAATATAAACTTATTGCATCTAGTGCAAAAACAACATCTGGTGTGGTACTTGACATTTCATGATTGACTCAATTTCCTAAGCATGTGATATGCTAATCATGCAAATCCCTCTCCTCTTTAGTCTGTAAGACACTTTTAGAGAGGGTGACTCCATCACCTACAGGTACACCACCATACCAGGAGTCGTCCATTCTAAAACACCTTTAGAATACTGTCTAAGTACCCAGATTGGGAAACTATCTAAATTTAGATCTAAAACCATAGATCTAGTAACCAGAATACCTGATATTATATCCATAACCTATATGGAGAAATCACTATGTGACAACCACAGTATAACCGATCGTAGTATAGGAATTTCACTTCCTATAAAGTGCATGTCATCAAAATACCAGGAGATCACACCCAACTACCTTCTTAACAGATCCATCTCCTATTCTGATGAAGTCAAAGCCTATGACTGTCACATCAAAAATAGATGATCTATCTCCGCCATACCTGTTTTAGTCTATAAATAGACATAAGATACATGTCCACCATGCTTCCGCTGCTCCTACTGACTACAACAACCCTGTGGTAGAGTCATATACACGTGCACATCTAAAGCTAGTTTAGAACGACGTTATACTCATCCTCCTGTCGGGTCTCACAGTCTAGAACAACAGTAGTGTCAAGTCTGGGTAAACAAGAACCTCCCTGTCACCGTCTTTGAGGATACCTAAGTACCTCTCGGGTACCTGAGGTTACCCACCATGTCTGCAGAGTGGCTAATGGAATGTCAAACCCAATTGAATTTTTAGGTTCTATTTAAATTTCCAGTAATCGTTTATGGTTTTGGAATCACTTCCAGTTCTACCATACTCCCACTACCGTTTTCTGAAAAAATTCATTTTATTAAAACTGTAGCGAGTCAAGAACAATATCACTATTACTCTTCCAGATGGTAGAAAGTTAACCCTCGTCATAGCCCGGGATAACCCACAAATTGCCATTACAGAAATGTGCCTTGAATTTTCCAGAGTCTGGTTTTAAGCATAAGCCGGACAACTCCATATACCTTAAAATTGTTAAGATATGAACCATTCTATATACAATATAGAAACAGAGACACCAATTTAATTGAAACCAGATTCAAATTATGCAGCTGTCTCCAGTGCATGTCAACCAAATGGAAGGAGGTAGATCAGCATTACTCAACTAGGAGTGCATCCAAATATGAGTAACCTGAAAGAGAAGCAAGTTCTCAAAACCATTACTATCAACTGAATACTAAATACAAGTATCTACATCTTCGATCAGCTTGAAAAATCCTGATACTTGTAACACATGGTTCTCTACTTTATTCTTGTATCTATAACTTCTCAAAACTTGGACCTTGTATTTATACGAAATACTTGTCTAAAACTGGAGAAGTCACAAGTAAACAGAATATAGTACGAGTACTAACCCCTTTGTCTTTATGGACACTGGACAACATACAATACTTTGTATAAGTCTCCTGAATTTAATAACCCAAACCTTGTGCGTCGTAGGTTGAAAATTGTACTATGGTTAAGAAGAATTACACCGCTGTTGAATACTCCTTACCCAATCATCAACTGATATTGGTAAATGTCATTGACATAATTTCAAAAAATTATATCTCACTTTATAAAATAAACGTACAGATATATCAGTTTGAAATTGGTGCATAATAACGGATATTCAAAACCAAATATTTGCCGTCAGGCAAAACCCCAGGTGATTTCCTCAAATATCACCAATTATAACAAATTCCGATATATTAAGGATATTGTAACATTTCAGAAAATATAAAATATTATTTTTGGAAATTAATATTAAAATAATATATTTCGCGAAAATTACCCGATTTACGAAATTGGGATTTTTGTAAAAAGGTATAAATATATACCAATAATTGTAATATAATTGTTGATTAAAATGATTTTATTCATTTAAAAATATATTTATCAGATCGGCATTTTTAAAAGTTATTATATGCAGTTTGGACAAAACCGATTAGTGCACTGCTAATCGCGATTAGGCCAAATCCGTGTTTCTACAGTTTTTCATGGCTAGTGCCCCCCGGCCGCTTTCTGAAAAAGAGATAGACCCATCTCGGGTCGCCCGCTCGACCACCAGGGTGACTTTTGAAGACGAGAGAAGAATCGAGAAGGGAGAGGCTGAAAGGAACCGCCTGTAACTTCAGGCGGATCAAGAACCCGAGAAGGATCCTCCATGAGTTCGGCACTAACTGGCCGGGGGCCAGACAGAAAAAATTCAGTGCGGCGACGACCTCGGGAGAGAAGGGCAGGCACATTCTGCCCCAAAAAGCTTCCAAATACAGGGCGATTTCCCTGCCCCGTACTTGATCCGCCCTCACTCCCTCCTTGGCTGGTCGTAGCGTGTAACACGAGGGGATGTAGAAGCGAGACCGAGCATTGGTGAGCTCTTCCTCATGCCTCACCCAACACGAGGGGCTGGGGGCCGCATCTGCCACCTCCTCCCTGGGGGCTGCCCCCGCCGCATAATCCCGGGGAGAGGATCCGACCCCCGCTCTCCGGGGAGACTCGGACACAACTAAAGGGTCCCTAGAACCTACTTCTACAACATCTACTGACTCTACGAAGGAAGACATCTAACCTTGAAAAAGGGAATCTTCGAGAGCCGAAAGCGGGAGAAAGAAGACGAGCGCCGAGCAACTAGGACTTAGAAGAGGGAAATATGAAGGAGTAGGGCCCAAGGACGGGCCCCACCCCTTTTTATTGCTGCAAGCGGCCTCATCCAACGATGCCCGTCATCTCCCGCTGAAACGACTCCTCGCGTCCAGCGGCTCCGATCGCTCCACGTGTCGATCCTGCACTGGACCGCATCCCATCAGACGTCGCAGGCCTGCATACGTCACGTCGGCCAATCGACGCTTGACGCGTGGACCGTCGCTTCAGTGGCAGAGTGCACAAACCAGCGCACCTTCTTTAAATGCTGAGATCTCGCCCTGATTCGCTAGCAGAAAAGACAACTGACAGCCCGAGGACTCGTCCCGACAAAGCCTTTGGAAGGAGCTCACCTTGGGAGGCCTGGCAGTCCACTCCTGAACCGACCCGCTAGCTGGTCGGGACAAGAGTGGGGGGCTAATGATGATGCTCAAAATTGGCGATATGAGATCAGGACACGTGGCGGATGACATGTCCCAAGGCCCGGAAGAAAGGGCCCACAGAGGCCGACCACGCCACCCTTGTACCTGACCTGCAGGCACAAGTTGGCCCTTGTTCATACCATAATTTTGAATTATTATATTCCCCATTCTTATGCATTTTACAAATAAACAGGTGCTTTTGACCCATGTCTGCTACATAGTTGCAGGTTACAGGTTCTCGGAATAAAAACGGTGAAATTGATGAAAAAGATGATACAAAGTGAGACTACGAATGATAAATGGTGAAATCTTGATCGTGCCTGAATTTTGAGGGACAATGAAGATCAATGAACAAAGTTCACAAAGCACAAAGGCAGCAACACGAAGAAGCGGCAAAAGTCCACTACAATGTTCACTGGAAAGATCTGGAAGAGAACTAGAAGATATTTTGAAGAAAAAACTGAAGAAACAAGTACCCAAATGCAGCAGAAAACCCCCTAGAAAAAATGAAGCATCAAGCTCCTAACTTGGCCGCGGAACCGCGGCCAAACCATGCTATTGACCGCGGAACCACGCCCGGGTTGTGTCCGTGTCGGTGCAAAATCTTTGACGGTGCGCGGAGCGTTGACTAGTCTTTTCTTAGGGGGTAAACTTGTAATTTCAGATGTGCGAGTCAATTGTAACCCTAGGGTTTCTATCCTCTATAAATAGGAACCCTAAATCTTATATTAGGGGATGCCTCTTTTCATTTCATAAATTCAGATCTGTAATTTCTGTGTTAATGTTTAGAGAGAGCCATCAATAAAGTAAGATTTCTATTTCATTGCCTTAGTTTACTTTTAATTATTTGCCCTAATTAGATAGTTAGAATGTCATTCAATTCCCTAATGAGCGAGTAGTCTCCTCGCTTGTTAGGGTTAGCTTTGGAGAAGGCTTGAGAGATGAAGATCTCTCACCCCTTTCTTGCCCATCATAAGTTTTTATAAGATTCTATGCATATATAACACACCGTTCCCTACGGCACCCTATCCCCCGAGGTAGCGGTGATACCGTAGTATAAAGGACCGGTTGTATATGTTTTCCATGGACGTTAGGGTAAGAATTAAGAAAGGAAGGACAAGAACCTAGAGGAAGAAACATCGTTTCTTCCCGATGGTACTAATCCCCTTTATTAATTATTACCATAACACCTAATAGATCTAAAATAAGGCATTGAAAGCGGTGAGGAAATCGTTGCATTTCCAAACTTAACCTAAACTTAACCCTAGCAAGATTCTAGTCTTAATATAAATCAATTTAAGTTTTAGAGATAATCCATTCACAACGTTTGGAATTAACTCGTTTGAGCAAATTAGAAAAGACACAACATCCCTGTGGACCGACCCGTACTCACCGGCTAACTACCAAGCGACGCCGTTCTTGATTGCGGTTAAATAATTTTTTGATCTAAAAATCTCTTTCAATCAAATGGCGCCGTTGCCGGGGATGGCGTAGTATTTTCTTTTTGCAATTTCGGGTTAATATAAATTAAAAAAATCATAAAAACAGACAATAAAAAAATATAAAAATTTTATCATTCTTTTATCGTTTGAAGGGTTTATCTTGTGAATTTTGCAAGAACAACGAAGAAGTTCGGATCTGGAAAAATTCAGAGATCAAAACAGAAAAAGGCAGATCTGAATAGCAGAGGATTTTACCAACAGAACAACAGAAATTTTTTTGGAAGCTGTGCCGTCGCCTCCACCGCGGAACCGCCGCAAAAGCTTGCTCCCGCCGCGGAAACACGGCATCATCGTGACGTCAGCAAAATTTGGAGGGGTGATCTTGCTTCTCTACCACGGAACCGCCGCGCGAAGCCCCCTGTGGCCGCGGACCGCCGCGCCTTGATCTATTCAACGCTTGGAAAATTTTCTGTGAGTTTCCTTTCTCTCTCCTCTGCAAATCCCAATATATCTTCTGTCAAATCTCCTGCAAGATTCTTTGCACTAAAAAAAAAATCTCTCCCCCTTCCAATAACTGATCTTGTACAGGATTCTTTGCGCCGCGCTTAAAATAAATTTTTTTTTTGATTGCAAGTGGTTGTTACTGTTTTGCATATTTTTAATCAGACTTTATAGGGCTTGAGACCAATTCAGATTGGGTGGGGTTTTCATCACCCTTCCCAGGACCCCAGAAATCACATAAGGCATATTACATTAACCATTAATTAATTAAAAAATACTAGACTTAGCCCTAAAGACTTCGCGCTCAATAGGACAGAGGACTAGTTGTAGGCATCAGCCGTTGATCCTAACCTGACTTTGCTGTGTCTAGGCAAGTGTGTCTAAGGCGAGTGGTTACTTAATTAGGGCCACTACTTGTAGTGGAGAGCCTCCCACTCACCTGGCACTTACCTAGCCGTAATTGGCGGTGAAGAGGCGGTTTGAGGTCCTATTTCTAGCCCTTTGGAACAGTTAGGAGCTGTCTAGCTGACCTAGGTGACCCTAGATCTAGGCCTGATTGTGCATTTGTGGTTGATTGAAAGTGTGTCATAGCCTTTTATCGAAAATCTTTTTGCAAAAAGCTCCACATAAAAAAGGATAAAAAAGGAAAAAAATTTAAAATAAAAAAACTTGCAACTTGTCGCTAAAGGAATCCTTGCACCCCACTTTCTTCTCATTAACGTTTTCTTACCCCCACATTCTGTTTTTCACCTTTTTAACTGCACTACCTCTTTAGTGTATGTCCGGTTGGACTAGGGACACTAGCGCCCGATTAGTCCGTGTTTCGTTGGTATCGACCGACGAAACTTTCGACTCCGAAGTCGAAATTCCTTCCACTTCCTTACCTTCACCTTCAAATTCTTCTTCCGAAGGTATGTCGAGATATAATCCCAACAACACCTTACCCACGGGACTGATTCCACCTCCATTAGGTGCGAATAACCCGAATCACCCGCCTGTTGAAGCGCCCGAACGAATCGCGCTCCAGGATCTCTTCTACCCTGTCCGCACCGCCTTACCTACTTGTCTTTCACTCCCACCGGCAAATGTGGACAATTTTGAGATAAAACCCCACTTTATCAATATGCTGCCAAAATTTCACGGACTGGAATCCGAAGATTCCTACATCTTCATAAACAAATTCCAAAACGTTTGCGCCATGATGAAAACAACCCAATTATCAGATGATGCTATAAGGCTAAGGGTCATTCCTTTCACCTTATGTGACTTAGCCGAGAAGTGGTTATACAGCACAATATCACATTCAATTAGAAATTGGGACGAGTTTGTTAATGCTTTTCTTAAAAAGTTTTATCCTCATCACAAGACCGCGAGAATTCGCAATGAGATTATACAATTTTCCCAGCTTCCTTCCGAACCATTTTGGAAGTGTTTTGAAAGATTCAAAGACCTACTTGTTCAATGCCCTCACCATGGGATCGAAAATTGGCAACTTTGCCAAACATTATACGAGGGATTGAACCCGGCAACGAAGCAGTTGCTAGAAACCATTTGTCAAGGTCACTTTCACCAAATCTAGTGAGGAAGCGTGGCAGTTTCTCGAGGATCTTGCTGAACAAACACTTCAGTGGGAAAGCACAAAGACCACCTCATCTTCTTCTATTAGTCAGTCTAGGGCAGGCGTACATCAATTAGATATGTCGATTGCTATGAAAGCCGAGATGGCTGCACTTACGAAAAAGCTAGAAGCCATTGAGACCAAAATCTCATCGCCTTCTCCTGCCCCTGCTTTACCCCCACGAACTGTTTGTGCTTGTTGTTCGGATCCATCACACCTTACCGAAGAGTGTCCTTACAATCCACCTGTTCAAGGACAAGATCAAGTCAATGCTGCCTTTCAGCAATGACAAAGAAATGATCCTTACTCTTCGACTTATAATCCGGGTTGGAGGAGTCACCCAAATTTTTCTTGGAATCAAAATCAACAATTCCAAGGAAACAACAACTTTCAAAGGCCTCCTCCACAACAACAAGCACCCCAACAAACTCAATACCAGCAACCTTTCCAACCACAACCTTATCCAAATCAAACGAACAATTTTGTGCCTAACAACTTTTACCCTCAAAACAATTTTGTTCAAACAAATGATGATAAGGTTATCTCGCTAGAAAAAAGTCTAGATGTGTTTCTCAAACAATCTACACAATCCGCAGCAAGGTTGGATACTTCCATCCAGTCTTTGGTGCACAACAATACTTCACACGATCAAAGCATCGAATCTATTGAGGCACAAATTGCACAACTAACTGCTGCGTTGAGGGAGAGAGAAAAGGGAAAGCTTCCATCTCAACCATTGCCAAATCCCGGTCACACACACAATACACATATCGCATATGAATATCAAAATCATAATGTAAATGCGGTGACCACGTTGAGATCTGGAAGAGTGTTGCAAAATAATATGGGTATTAGTGATGACACCCCCACCGGTGGTTCTTCTTCTTCTTCTTCTTCTTCTTCTTCTCCATCCTTTTCTTCTTCACCTTCATCTTCTTCGCTAGAGCCTATTCTTCATTCTTCAAAAGGCTCTTCTTCTTCTAATCCGAACAGACCCACTTCTCACTTCACGAACACACCCACACTGGGATCCGTTCCAACTCCACATTCTACTCCATAGACATTGGACTCAACAGATTTTCAAAATGCTCCATTTCCAAACAGGTTGAGTCCCAATAAACCAACTCCACAAATGGAGAAAATTGTGGAGTTATTTAAATAGGTTAGCATAAATATACCTTTCTTGGATGCAATCCAACAAGTCCCTTCTTACGCGAAAATCTTAAAGGGCTTATGTTCCTCGAAGAGAAAGTCACAAACACCCGAGAAAGTGCTAGTAGCA
This sequence comes from Agapanthus africanus, assembly GCA_030015575.1. Classification (NCBI taxonomy): domain Eukaryota; kingdom Viridiplantae; phylum Streptophyta; class Magnoliopsida; order Asparagales; family Amaryllidaceae; genus Agapanthus; species Agapanthus africanus. The sequence goes on along the minus strand of CM057342.1, from coordinate 669,210,886 downwards.
AGTGCCATAAGCAATGCTATTAACCAACGTCAACCCTTACCCCAAAAACGAAAGGACCCTGACTGTCCTACAATTTCAATAACAATTGGGGATAAGAACATCAATAGAGCGCTTTTAGATCTTGGGTCTAATGTTAACCTGCTTCCCTACTCCGTGTACGAGCAATTAGGGGTTGGAGAGTTGAAACCCACTCGTTGTACTCTCCAAATGGCTGATTGATCAATCACCCATCCTCGGGGTGAGTTAGAGGATGTGTTGATCAAAGTAGGGGATTTCATATTCCCCGTTGATTTCATTATTATGGACATACAACCTGTTGCTAACCCACGGAACCAAATTCCGGTGATCCTCGGTCGACCATTTTTGGCCACTTCCAATGCCGTAATAAATTGTCGCAATGGCTCCATAACTCTATCCTTCGGGAAGATGTCTAGTGAGTTCAATATTTACAAGATAGGAAGTCTGCCCCTCGTGCCTAAAACTAGTACACGAGAAGTTTGCTCTATTCACGAAATCACGCAGGAGGACTGCGAGCTTAAAAGATTTCTATTTGATGACAACAGTTTTGACGCCACTAGTGCGTCCCTCCTTGAATTTACCACAGTTGACACAACCGATATTGATTATGATTGTTTCACTTTTTCGGATGATTTTGACGACTCACCGCCCGAATATGAGTCCTTTGAATTTTTGGATGAGTTAGTTGAACCATCCGATTCGGTTGTTTGCAGTGATTTCGAACTCTTGTTGGAATCCTTTGAGTTCGAGGTAGATTCCCCAATTTTACCTTTGATTGTTTCGTCTCCGAAACTCGAACTCAAGCCCGTGCCGTCTCACCTTAAATATGCTTACCTAGGTGAGAATGAGACCTTACCCGTTATCATATCGGCCTCTCTTGCCCTCGAGCAAGAGAAAGCCCTTTTAATGGTCTTACAAGATAAGCGGCAAGCTTTCGGCTGGACTATGGCGGACATCGAGGAGATTAGTTCTCTCATAATTGAATATCATATGCATATGATGGATGATGCCAAGTCGATAAAGGATCCACAGAAATATCTTGGGGATTGTGTGGATAATCAACCTCCTCCTGTAGAAAATGAACCGCCCCCTTTTCTTTTAATCAGCTATGAGAATGCCAATATTCCACTGATTTCTAATCATCCACATTCTCGTTCATCATCACCTCCTATCTATTCACTTCCACGTACATACAGACACTCTCCATACCACCACGTATATCTTCCCCAATTTTTTATGGCTCGGTACATCATGTTCTTCCACCAACCGATACTCTATACAGATAAATTTTTCAACTGGTTGGTGTTGACATTTGGTCTTTGCAAAGTTTGGCAATGGCGTTTAACATTGTTTCAATGAAGTTTGGGGGAGCCTTTATGTATATATATTTTTGTTTTCATTTTAATAATAAAAAAATATAAAATAATAAAAATAAAAAAAATTATAAATAAATAAACAGGGGAGTGCCGACATTTTGACCATCTTGGTGTAGCATGACAGTGAGGACACTGTCAAGGTTAAGTTTGGGGGTATGCTCGGTAAGCCATCTTCCTTCGCATTCATATGTACATTTTGCATTTGCATTACTTATTTTAAAACCCATAAAAAATTGAAAAATTTCAAAAACTATAAAAATTAATGTATTCAAGTTTGGCCATAATTGACTTGAGTTTGACAAATAGGTTAACGAGCTAGGAACAACTAGATCCTAGACTTAGTAAATTAAAAACCCTAAAAATAAACTTTCTTAAAAAATTTAGCGGGAGAAAGTATATGTCTTTGTAGTTTATTTAGAAATAGGCAAATTTCGAGTTGAATTCTTGGGCTAAGCTAAAACAAAGGAAAAGTATTGATATTTTTATTAGAGTATAAGTTTGAAAAATAATTCCTAGTTTAAGTCTAAATTCTGAAAATATATACCCTACAAAATTACACAAACACGAACCTTGAAACTTGGAATAGTAGAAGAGACCTTGAAATGCTCTTGTTTAAAGTCCTGAGTATGAAGGAAAATACAATAAATACAAGTGTGAATAAAGAGATAAAAAAAATGAACACTGGTTTTTGTAATTACTTAAGGCTGCATAAATAGAAAAAAATATTTAGCGAGGGTGCTTCATCACCTAGTGCCTTAGACCAACTGGTCTGGGAGTCACTGCTAAAGCCTAAGGTGTTGCAAGACTAGGAATTACGCTTTAATGTGCAAACACATCTTGTAATCGGTTGTTGGTACCTCAAGAAGTATTAACGGTTGCATGAAAGATGTGTGGACAATTTCAACTAAAAATTCACCAATCAAGAAGTGCTTTGGACAACGGACAAGAGTATAATTGCTTGATTTGAATTTCCAAGTGTAGGGGTGATATATACACACACGTAGGGGTATGTGATTGGGGTTTAGATAAGAGATAGGAATGAAGAATAGGACTTATATCTTTAATAGAGATGATAAAATTTCCTAAGTTGAGATAGAACCCTAGAAGGAAAGCTTAAAAGATGCCGAAAGCTAAGTAAGTCTACATAACATATATAATCTTAAGTTAAATGATAAGGAAGTGTGAAAAATACGGGTGGATAATTTATGAGTCGAAGATAATAGACTTCCTTGTTGGAAAACCTAATTGGAGAATAAAAGTTAATGGACCAAATTGATAGGATTTTGTGGGTAATATCCGCTGAAAACCCTCAGGAGACAACACTCCTCCTACTAGGGATACCTAGAGGTTTAACAGCTTGTTGCACGAGCTCAGTGCAATCGCGTTTCCCTGCAAAAGTAAGGTTAGGTTTTTGTTGAGAATAAAACTAGATTTGCTCGAGGACGAGCAAATGATAAATTTGGGGGTATTTGTTCATACCATAATTTTGCATTATTATATTCCCCATTCTTATACATTTTACAAATAAACGGGTGCTTTTGACCCATGTCTGCTACATAAAAACGCAGCTTACAGGTTCTCGGAATAAAAACGGTGAAATTGATGAAAAAGATGATACAAAGTGAGATTACGAATGATAAATGGTGAAATCTTGATCGTGCCTGCATTTTGAGGGGCAATGAAGATCAATGAACAAAGTTCACAAAGCACAAAGGCAGCAACACGAAGAAGCGGCAAAAGTCCACTACAATGTTCACTGGAAAGATCTGGAAGAGAACTAAAAGATATTCTGAAGAAAAAACTGAAGAAACAAGTACCCAAATGCAGCAGAAAAAACCCCAGAAAAAATGAAGCATCAAGCTCCTAACTTGGCCGCGGAACCGCGGCCAAACCATGCTATTGGCCGCGGAACCGCGGCCGGGTTGTGCCCGTGTCAGTGCAAAATCTTTGACGGTGCGCGGAGCGTTGACTAGTCTTTTCTTAGGGGGTAAACTTGTAATTTCAGATGTGCGAGTCAATTGTAACCCTAGGGTTTCTATTCTCTATAAATAGGAACCCTAAATCTTGTATTAGGGGATGCCTCTTTTCATTTCATAAATTCAGATCTGTAATTCCTGTGTTAATGTTTGGAGAGAGCCATCAATAAAGTAAGATTTCTATTTCATTGTCTTAGTTTACTTTTAATTATTTGCCCTAATTAGATAGTTAGAATGTCATTCAATTCCCTAATGAGCGAGTAGTCTCCTCGCTTGTTAGGGTTAGCTTTGGGGAAGGCTTGAGAGATGAAGATCTCTCACCCCTTTCTTGCCCATCATAAGTTTTTATAGGATTCCATGCATACATAACACACCGTTCCCTACGGCACCCTATCCCCCGAGGTAGCGGTGATACCGTAGTATAAAGGACCGGTTGTATATGTTTTCCATGGACGTTAGGGTAAGAATTAAGAAAGGAAGGACAAGAACCTAAAGGAAGAAATATCGTTCCTTCCCGATGGTACTAATCCCCTTTATTAATTATTACCATAACACCTAATAGATCTAAAATAGGGCATTGAAAGCGGTGAAGAAATCGTTGCATTTCCAAACTTAACCTAAACCTAACCCTAGCAAGATTCTAATCTTAGTATAAATCAATTTAGGTTTTAGAGATAATCCATTCACAACGTTTGGAATTAACTCGTTTGAGCAAATTAGAAAAGACACAACATCCCTGTGGACCGACCCGTACTCACCGGCTAGCTACCAAGCGACGCCGTTCTTGATTGCTGTTAAATAATTCTTTGATCTAAAAATCTCTTTCAATCAGCCCTCCTCGGGACCCCCTGCAAAATTGCCTCCTCGGCCCCTCAGCTCGCCCCGGGCTGCCACGGGACCAAGACTCCTCAACCCTCTTGCTCGGTTCCGAGCTCCCCAGCCGAGGCCGTCCTTCTCGGCCCCTCCGACCGACCAACTCCACCACTCGCAGGCGTAACCGCCGCTCCGCAAATCTCGCCACACGCAGATTCTCCGCCGCAACGTCCCACGTTCCACGCCATCACGATTCCCATTAATGGGCGATCCGCTCTTCACGCAGGCGTGACGTCGGGAGCGTAACGGCCGGCGAGACTCTCGCGCCTACCGCTGCGTGCTGCCACCGCTATATAAACCCCCATCACAGAGGGGTCAAGTAAGCCATTTTTACTCCACTTAGCCGTTACTCTGCTCGGATCTAGTACTAACTTGATCGTCGGAGGGTCCTCGGTGGTACCAAAGCACCCCGGGACTTCTTTGCAGGTACTCGGCGCTAAACTCCCCAAATCACCAATCGCACCAAAACCTATTGAGATCCACGTGCAACAGAAGATCACCACCAAAATCCACCGGGAGATCAACGGAAGACAACATCTGACGGAGACCCGAAAAGGACCTCCATCACCTAGGTTTCTTAACCACGTGTTGATACTAGTTGTTAGGGATGGAGAAGCCGATGCACGGAACAATACTCGTGAAAAAACCAATCACGCAATAAACAACCACACAATTAACAACGAAAAGATAATTTAATAACGATGCGAGAATAAGTAAATAAGAATCACAAATCAAATATAAGAGGGATTTGTTAACGAGATTCACCCACCGTATGCCTAGTCCCCGGTAGAGCGGAATTTACAATGTCTACTATAATTTTAAATCAAGTACACCACGAGGAAATACTAAAAGATTTCTCTCAAATCTCTCTAGATCTAAGTTGCACCTTCTTATACTATGATCTCTCTTCTATTTGGTTGTACATAAAACATTTAAGATTTTTCTATTTATACACAAATCAATTCCTTAATTAAGAAACTAGTATAATTAAGAAACTTCCATAAGACACATCTATATTAAGAAACTGGCATAACTAAGATACTGCCATAAAACATTTCTTAATTAAGAAATCGCCATAATTATGAAACTGATATAAAACACTCTTTAATTAAGAAACTGTGGTTTTGATAAAATCTGATATGCCTTGTGTGCACGTCCAGACATTTGTCTGAAGTTCCTTCATAATTTCGACAGAATGAAACTATAGTTCATCTTTTGTTGTGAGTTTGATTTAGCAATAGTTCAATTTTTGGAGAGAGACATGAGGGGAAGTTTTACTGAAGAGAAAATGAAATCTCAAACACATTTTCATTACGTATATCATATTTATACGCGTACACTACAGCCTTTTCTGATAGCCTTTTCTTTACATGAACAACATTTTCGCTGTATTTTTTTCCTTTACAAGATTACAACGTGAATTTAAATCCGACGGTCATTGAAATCATGATCAGAACCGTTATTCAAGTTCTTCTTTCCGTGATCCACGATACAAAGGTTCCCATCCCCATCATGAACAAGGAAGAAAACCTCACATGAATCTGAAGCAAATTTTAAAAATAAATCAAACTATGTGAGATTTGCATCAAACTGGAAATAGTTTGAAATAAAGAAAAAAGATCTCTTTAGAAATTTCATGAGAGCTATCGAAATGGGTGCTCCTTTTCTGTAAATTTTTCGCAGCATGGAGTAAGGCGTTAAGGAGCAGCGCGAGGCAAAAAAAGAAAAGGCCAGCAATGGGGAAGGAGATAAAAGAGTGAAGAAAAGGTGCGAGGTAAACACAAAAGGAGCGAGACAAAAAAAAAGGCCACACATATGTATCCCTAAAATCATGAAGAATAATATTTACCTTACATACAGAAAAGATTTATTAAGCTGCATTAATCTGAATCGTTGAAAGAAAACATAAGATCAAATAGGCCTCATAATCGGATCCATTCTCACCTTAGAAATTTATACATATGAGACTAATTTATATGAGATAATGAGACAGTTGATCTCATCCGTTCGATTGAAAAGCAAAAGAATAGACAATTCAAGATTAAATGATACTAAATCTAATTTGTTATTCAAGATTCATAAATGATATTTAATATTAATCTCTTTCCTAACTAGTTACTAATTAGACATTTTTCTTTCCAAATTAATTCCCCTTTCTTTCTTCCCGATTTCCATCCTGCCATTGATATTAACCTCATGCTCGATTGTGGATCTTTAAGATTGTTTGTTAATTGAATACAAACATATAGTTGGGGATTATTAAATTTCGAAGACCACATATAGCTCCTCTTGTGAACCTAGAGAAAGATCAAATGTTAACCCATCTTAGAGTGCCTCTTTCCAACACTACAAAAGAAAAAAATGTTAAGAAGGCCCTCATCACTCACACTACTAGAATAGGGGGTTGCCCCTACGGATATTGAAATCCGTAGGGGCATATTTATTTTGGCCCTACGGACTAATCCGTAGGGCCATAAGATTGTCCCTACGGTCCAAGACGCACCAACGTAAAAATATTAAATCTTAATTTGTTATTTGCCCCTACGGTGCCGCAAACCAAGGACCTACGGATAAATCCGTAGGGGCATCTAAATATGGATTTAATAGAAAAGAAACATAATTTCCCTACGCGCTGATTATCCTCCTCCTCGATCGAGCGTGCGAAACCTTGCAAATCGCCTTTTCTCGTCGCCGCGTCACCGACCTCGCCGATCTCGTCGCCGACCTCGCCGATCTCACCGATCTCACCGATCTCGTCGCCGTTCTCTCTCTGTCGTTCCCGATCTCGACGCCGTTCTTCCTCGTCGCCGATCCACCGAACAGGTAAGTAATTAAATCTTCAATTAAAGAGATTTTTGATTATTTTAAGGGTTGGGGTTGCGGTTGCGGTTGGGGTTCGGCTAGGGTTGCGGCTGGGTTGGGTTCGGCTAGGGTTGCAGTTGGGGTTGGGGTTGGGGTTGGGGTTAGGGTTAGGGCTGGGGCTGGTGCTGGTGCTGGTGCTGGGGATGTGGTTGGGTTGGGGTTGGGGTTAGGGTTAGGGTTGGGGTTCGGCTGGGGGGCGCATAACTGTTGGGGTTGCGGTTTGGGTAGGATTGGGTTGGGGTTGGGGCTGGGGTTGGGGCTGCGGTTGCGGTTGGGTTGGGGTTGGGGTTAGGGTTGGGGTTGGGGTTCGGCTGGGTGGGGGCGGGGCGCATAACTGTTGTCTTGCATGGTAAACTATAAAGGGGGTTTGTACAATAAACCCTGATTATTGCGCTGCGCTTGCAATGAGTACTTATCCATGTTATGCATGTTGATTCCCACTTTTGTTCGCTTGCTTGCATATATTGTAGATATGAGTTTATTTGTTTGTTGGGTTTGTTTGTTTCTTATTCCATTGATGGGCACATCCAAGCAGTATGAAATTGCATCTTCCTTTTGCTACCAACGATTAGCTAAGTTAGATTACGCAGTTGTGCCTTTCTTTCTAGATTTTGGATAGATTTTCCACTTTACATTTCTATCCATAATTGATTGGATAATTTATCGACCAAAGCGCTCTACTTGAGAAACCGAGCGGCATTAGTGTGACAATGTCATCATGTGAAACTTCCGTTGACCGCCTAAATTCACAAATTTCTTTTTCTATCTGTTAGTTTAGGGGCATGCATAATTTGTTTTTAGCCGTAAATAGCTCTAGTTATATATTTCTCCTTCATGTTTGAATTGTGTATCACAAAATTTGTCTAAATGGTTCATTATATGTTCCCTCATTCATGCATGTATAACACACATACACATATTAGCTTTTATGCCAGATACTTTTGGAAATCAAACTTTCAACACTAATTTTGATCTGAGACCCGTGTCATGTAGCATTAATTATGAATTTATATTATATTCATCTTGTTTATTGATTTCTTTTCTATGTTAAAGGTATGCATCTCAATCCCAAGTCTAATGCATCTTAGTTCTTTAATACTCAATTCTTCATATATCTTATTCTCAAGTTGCAATTTGCAAGTAACTAAGCAAGTATTATTTCATAAGTTTAAAATCATGTTACATGTACATACAACACGAATGCACAACAAACGCATCATTAGAGAGTGATTCAAGATGTTCAAGTTAAAACCAATATATGATACTCGATGATAATATAAAACCTTCATATTCTCATCGATACTCATATATGAAACTAAAAGCGCCACTTAGTCCCCGTCTATCGGTTAACATACGTGCAATGTTCGTCGTGACATAAAACTATACGAAGGTTGTTAATTATCGGACGGTATAGCTCGATACTAACAACCGTCGTATAGTCTACGCGACGAGAAAATTCAATCGTATGGTAACCGATAGATTTGTCCCGTGTGGACAAGTTAAGAATGTATAAAGCAAACACCTTCATTCACTTGTGTTTTCATCCGTTTCGAGATATATCGTCGGTACATTTCCGCTGGTTCTCCGTGTACAAAGATAGATTAGATGTTCATTTCACCGTTGTTTCACAGCTTTGAAATGATTATCTATTCTATTACAGTGTACTCGGAGAACAGTGGGGAGGTGCTGCCGAAATTTACTCGAAACGGTTGAAAGCACAAGTGATGGGTGTTCGCTCTATACATTCTTAATGGGATAGAAGCATACCCCCGACAGCCGGAACACACACATACAACAAGAATACACAACAAACGCATAATTAGAGAGTGATTCGAGATGTTCAAGTTAAAACCAATATATGATACTCGATGATAATATGAAACCTTCATATTCTCATCGATACTTATATATGAAACTAAAAGCGCCACTTAGTCCCCGTCTATCGGTTAACATACGTGTGATGTTCGTCATGACATAGAACTATACGAAGGTTGTTAAATATCGGACGGTATAGCTCGATACTAACAACCGTCGTATAGTCTACGCGACGAGAAAATTCAATCGTATGGTAACCCATAGATTTGTCCCGTGTGGACAAGTTAAGAATGTATAAAGCAAACGCCTTCATTCACTTGTGTTTTCACCTGTTTCGAGATATTTCGTCGGTACCTTTCCGCTGGTTCTCCATATACAAAGATAGATTAGATGTTCATTTCAACGTTGTTTCACAGCTTTGAAATGATTATCTATTCTATTACAGTGTACTCGGAGAACAGCGGGAAGGTGCTGCCGAAATTTACTCGAAACGGTTGAAAGCACAAGTGATGGGTGTTCGCTCTATACATTCTTAATGGGATAGAAGCCTACCCCCGACAGCCGGAACACACACATACAACAAGAATACACAACAAATGCATAATTAGAGAGTGATTCGAGATGTTCAAGTTAAAACCAATATATGATACTCGATGATAATATGAAACCTTCATATTCTCATCGATACTCATATATGAAACTAAAAGCGCCACTTAGTCCCCGTCTATCGGTTAACATACGTGCGATGTTCGTCGTGACATAGAACTATACGAAGCTTGTTAAATATCGGACGGTATAGCTCGATACTAACAACCGTTGTATAGTCTACGCGACGAGAAAATTCAATCGTATGGTAACCCATAGATTTGTCCCGTGTGGACAAGTTAAGAATGTATAAAGCAAACGCCTTCATTCACTTGTGTTTTCACCCGTTTCGAGATATTTCGTCGGTACCTTTCCGCCGGTTCTCCATGTACAAAGATAGATTAGATGTTCATTTCAACGTTGTTTCACAGCTTTGAAATGATTATCTATTCTATTACTCGGAGAACAGCGCGGAGGTGCTGCCGAAATTTACTCGAAATGGTTGAAAGCACAAGTGATGGGTGTTCACTCTATACATTCTTAATGGGATAAAAGCCTACCCCCGACAGCCGGAACACACACATACAACTAGAATACACAACAAACGCATAATTAGAGAGTGATTCGAGATGTTCAGGTTAAAACCAATATATGATTCTCGATGATAATATGAAAGCTTCATATTCTCATCGATACTCATATATGAAACTAAAAGCGCCACTTAGTCCCCGTCTATCGGTTAACATACATGCGATAATTTATTCTTTTCAACGACAAACGCACACATAAAGCATATACACGGATTTTCGCCTTTGTCAGTAACTATCCCGTTCTTATATTTCTCAATATAGTCAGCATAACCTACAATTTATATATTATACAGTCTAACATGGCCCATGAGTACGTCAGAGTTAAGGAATGGATGTATGTGGATTGGCAACAACGTATGCAACCTAAGTTTGTCGCAGGAGTTGCTGCTTTTCTTGAATTTGCACGCGCACATAATAAGATCATAATAGAGAAGATTCTCTGTCCGTGCGATAGATGTGGCAATAAGTACTGGCAGAAGGTAGAATTGGCAGAGCTTCATATCGTTAAACATGGTTTCACTAGACTTTATACAACTTGGAAATTTCACGGGGAAGGAGAAGAATACAGTACTGCGGCAGAAGAAGAAAGAGAACACGATAATGCGGCAGGAGAAGAAGAAGAATTCGGTAATACGGCAGAAGGAGAAGACGGTAATTTATTTCCATCAGAAGAAATGGAGGATATGGTAGAGGCTGCCCTAAGTGAATCTATTCGTACCGAAGATGACATTCCTTCCGGTCAAGGACCGCGTGCGGATAAATATGAAAATTTCATGAATGATGCTAGGAAACCAATTTATGAGAATGCGAAGTATTCCACCCTCTCATGGTTCGTCCAACTTTTCCAGATTAAGTGCCTAAATGGATGGAACAACAAGTCATTCACAATACTTCTTTCATTCTTGAAAGATTATATACCTCCGGGAAATAACGTGCCCGACAGCTGGTACGGAGCCCAGAAGATGATGTCTGATTTGGGTCTAAAGTGCGAGAAGATTCAAGCATGTCCTAAAAATTGCGTGTTGTACCGGAAAGAGAATTCAGATTTGAAAGAGTGTCCAACATGCGGAGAGGCCAGGTATAAGCCGAAAGATTCTGATAAGAAGCCCGATATACCTGTCAAGATAGCACGATACTTTCCCATAACACAGAGGCTATAGAGGCTATTCAGGTGCAAGAAAATAGCCGAGGCAATGATTTGGCATCACCGTGCTCCTCCAAGTGAAGATGGAAAAATAAACCATCCAAGAGATTCACCGGCATGGAAGGATTTCGATAGGAGGCACGCAATATTCAGTAGCGATCCTCACAATGTCCGGCTCGGACTGGCTACTGATGGTTTCTGCCCATTCAACTATATGGCTGGAAGTCACAGCACATGGCCCGTTGTAATGATAATTTATAATCTGTCGCCTTGGTTGGCTATGGACCAATCATACTTTATGATGCATCTTCTTATCGACGGACCAAACTCACCGGGGAACAATATTGACGTCTATCTCCGACCTCTGATCGAGGAGTTGAAATCTTTGTTCATTGATGGTGTAGAGACATATGATGCAAACACAAATACAACCTTCATACTGCGTGCGGCTCTAATGTGGACAATTAATGACTTTCCTGCGTATGGAATGCTATCAGGTTGGTCCGTACATGGTCACAAAGCATGTCCTCATTGCCATGAACACACAACATCGAAATTCTTGAATTTTAGCAGGAAGGTTTGTTATTGCGGCCATCGATGTTTCCTACCTCCAGACCACCCCTATAGGTTAGACACGGTTCATTTTGATGGTCATCAAGAGCTTCTTGGATATCCATCCCCATTGTCCGGAGAGGACGTGACTGCTAAATGGGATGGTTACAATAATGTGACCTTCGGGATGGATCTGACGAAATAGGTCAAACCACCATTTTGGAACAAGTTAAGCATTTTCTTCGAGCTTCCGTACTGGTCTACAAATTCAGTGCGTCATTGTCTGGACGTCATGCATATAGAGAAGGGAGTATCAGAGCACATACTTAACTTGCTTCTTTATAAAGACAGGAAATCGAAAGACAACCTGAATGCTCGGATGGATCTACAAGAGTGGGGAATAAGAAGTGAATTGCATCCTAGACCGGTAGCGGGTAAACCGGGAAAGTTTGTACTTCCCAATGCCGCTTATCATATGTCACAACCGGAGAAGAAAAGATTCCTGCAGGTGTTGCATGATTTGAAAGTTCCCACAGGTTTCTCAGGATCATTCAGCAAGAAAATAAAAATTGTGAAGGGCAAGATCGATGGGCTGAAAAGTCATGATCACCATGTTATCGTGAAGCACCTTCTTCCATTAGCCCTCAGGACTTCTCTCCCCGAATCGGTTGGTCTAGTAATCAACGACCTATGTTGTTTTTTCAGGGAGTTGTGTGCTAAAACACTGGAGGTTGTGACGCTGGATAAACTAGAAAATTCTATTTCGTTGATACTTTGCAAGTTTGAGCGTATTTTCCCACCGTCATTCTTCGATATCATAATACACTTGACGGTTCATCTTGCAACTGAGACGAAATTAGCCAGACTGGTACAATATCGATGGATGTATCCCGTCGAGAGGTACGTGTAATTTTTCGTTTCGCGCAATTTATAAATTTATTGTTGTCCTGTATGCCCGTATTTATTTATTCAATATATTTTCATTAGGTACCTCTACACTCTTAAGAAGTATATACGCAATAAAAATCGACCAGAGGGTTCTATCATGCAAGGTTATCTTCTTGATGAAGGAACCACATTTTGTTCCCACTATCTGGACGAGAACATTGAGACAATGCTTAACCGGCCACGAAGAATTCAAGACGGGCCATATGGTAAAGCCGAGTATAAGAGGGTAGACACTATGTTTATCAACAAGATATACCGGTTTATCTTGCTTAATTACGCATGTCTTGAACAAATTAGAGAGTAAGTTTTTTTGGATTAATTGTTATATCTGTGTTTGTGTGTGTATGAAATGATATAATATTAATGTCACCATTATTTGTCGAAAACAGAATTCATTTTAACGAGGTACGTGAGGGGCATCCTGATTGGAATGAAGAACGATTGGAAAAATATCATCAGGATAATTTTTGTGATTGGGTCACAGATCATGTAAGTTATTCGAATAACATTTTATTGCTATCAGTTTTAATCTAAATTTGTATCGTTATGTATTTGTCGTAAAATTTGTTTTGTTAGATCCACGATCCGAACTTGTCTGCATCATTTGAGAGTGATTCAAGATGTTTAGCTCAATTTCCTAGTATGGAGGTTGCATATTACAAAAGATTTGGTGTCCTTGGATACAAATTCGAAGTTAAGGACATAGAAACATCTAGAACCACTCAGAATAGTGGGATTGTGATGGTAGGATCGGACGGTGTGATTTATTATGGGTACTTAAATTGTATACTCGGCATCCACTATCCCGGACGATCAGAAACCTTTTATATATTCCAGTGTACTTAGTACGATACGCGAACCGATACGGACAGGTGGAGAAGCAATCTTGGGACTTGGAAAGATGAATATGGATTGACCAATGTGAACACACTTCGATTTTACGGTCAGGAAGATCCGTTTATCTTTCCGAACCAAGCGTTCCAAGTATACTACTCATAGTGTTTGAAGCATCCGGGATGAAGTGTTGTATGCTGATGGAAACCCAGAGATGTCTACGATGTCCCAGAATTCGAGGACAGCGATGAGGACGAAGAAGAGAGAAGGCTTAAAGTGCTCCGACCGTCTGTTTCGAAGGACGGGTTGTCTTCGACCGATCATGAAGTTACGTGGGTTAGAAATGACATCGACGATGAAATCCAAGTAGATATGTATAATGCGCTCACGAAACGAAAAAGGTTATCAGTAATGTTATATTATTACTTCACATTTTACGCTCTATACATATATAGTCAATACTTTTAATGATTGTCTAATGCGTCCACGAACCGTTTATCTAGATTTGATGACGATGTCGGGAGCAGCGAGGGGCGGCAGGAGCTCCAGCCGCGGCAGAGGCAGAGGCAGAGGCAGAGCGGTTCTGCCGCCCGGAGAGTTGCGTAGGGAGCTTCAGAGGGCCGGTCTTGCACCCAGATCGGAGACCCCTTCAGATGCCTCCTTCCGTGTGGATTTTGCCACACCTCCAGGTATACTGCACGCATATCCATTTTGAATGTAATATTACAGATATTCATGCCTGTTTATGTCAAAATTACTTATATTGTCAATGTTTGATTGTCTAGTTGTTGGTGATGCGTCCACATCTGGGACAGAGGCCACTCCCGCTCCTCCAGGTATGTTTATATATCATATAGTGCATGCATATTGATTTAGAATGCTATATCATAAATATACACACATTCCTTTTGCTCTTACTTAGCAATTTTTATTATTGTCTAGCTGTAGGTGGTGACACCACCGCACCTGCGGGTATGTTTATATATCCTATAGTGCATGTATATTGATTTAGAACGTTATATTATTGATCTACACATTCTTTTTGCAATTACTTATATAATCTATTTTTAATTGTCTAATTATAGGTGGTGCGTCCACATCTTCCGCAGGGGCCACTCCTGCCGCTTCCATACCCTCTGCATCGTCTGCAGGTTAGTATGAATAAATATAAAATATTTATTCATTTTACATATGCTCTATAGAATAAATATGAACTTCATGGAAATTTAGCGTCAATATTTATTTTCTAGTTGGAGGGGATGCGTCTGCATCCGGGACCCTGGTTGTTCCTCACCAGAGGAACTATCGTCCCGCTCGTGTTGTTGCCCGGGCCCAGGCTCGTGCGATAGTCACCGGAGGTATATATCACACTTCAATTTTCGTTTAAGCTTGATTTCTTAATACAACTTTTTCTTAATATTGATTGTCTTGATATTTCGTGTAGACGCAGGGCCTCCCCATCCCCAGAGGGGGACTCGAGGCCCAAATCAGTCCCATAAGCTGAGGCCTGACAAAGCTAGGGGGAAGACAGCATTCCCCCTCTTTTTTACCCTTGACTATCGCTATACCGGTCCTCATGCCGAGAGGTTCGGCCGGTATATGGGGGACGAGAGCCGGCTCGTGAAGAACCATCTACTTCACGTTGAGTGGGGCGAGCAGCACCGGCGCTCATTCGCCCTCTTCTTTGATCAGGCTCGGGTACGTATTAATATATATTTTCATTTGATTTATCCAATATATTTATTATTAACACTTGCAATCTAATAACAATATTTTTTTTGTATTTTCAGTCGGATTACGATTTTCAGCCTGTACCCAATCCTGATCACCCTGGGAGGGTGCTCGACCTTCATGCTCTTTACAATGGCTTGATGAAGAACATGCAGACCAAGGTCCGATACAACAGGAATGAGCTGAAGGCCGACTGCTACTCCCTGTGGATGGCGACCCCCGAGGCAGAGAGAGCGGCCCTCCTATCTACTCCGGCGTTTGCGAGAGTCAACGTAGAGACATGGTCTCTATTGTGCGAATATTTCGACTCCCAACGCAAACAGGTATGTATTTTAAATGTAATTCATTGTTTAGGATATAATTTATTTTTTTGTGTTGCTTAATTAGAAAACTAAATGTTAACGCGTTGTGCAGAAACAGGCCGCTCAGAATACAGAGAACAGGAAGTCGGCGAAGAGGGTCGCCCCACTTACACAGGTGGCTCGAGGAATATTACTCGAGCCATGGAGTTATCGGTAAATTACAATAGACCGACCTTTGTGATATTCTGCAATATTAAGAGTTATTTTCTAGTATTTCTAATATTAAGAGTTATTTTCTAATATTGCAGACAGCTCAGACCGTGGCGCAAGGTGGTATACCGAGCGTGCTGTCCGCATATCTTGCCGTCCACGGCACCTCGACAGATCCCGCTACGGATGAGCTTCGATATCCCGACGTCGCTACCCAGGAGTATTACGTAAGTGTTAATATTTATTCTACCCATATTTAAAATTTTAGTTTTGGAAGGTTCAAGTTTAAATTTTATACTTATACTTTACTGTTTAATGTGGGTGTAGGAGCGGGTGGTTGAGCAGGCCGAGGCCTCGGGGATCGATTTTACCGGACAGAGCGATCCGAGGCTGCTGACCCCAGTTCTGGACGCCGCACACGGAGGGCACCACAGAGGTTGGGAGAGAGGCCGGGGACTGGGCCCTAGCAGGGTCCATATGAGGTTGGACTCCACCCCGGCGGTTACTTCCTCCGTCTCCAGTGAGCGACGTGTCCAGCAGAAACTGGAGAGCTTGAGGGCCACCGTTCAGGAGTTGAAGGAGATGTTGGTATGTATATTACTTTATAGTAAAATATCATGTCATATTATAGATATCAACATATCCATAATTAGTACGTAGCTTGAGCTTATTTGATTTTAGACTTAGGTTTGATTAATCATACATACATATGTAATTAAAATAAACAACGGTTTTCCAAACTAGATATCCAAATGGGGTTTCGAAATAACTTGATAATGATACGAATTCGAATAATACACAGTTCTTACATGCTTCTTACACACGTTAGGTCCAGACGCGACAGGGTACATCGGCCGAGCCTCCACATGCATCTCCTTCGGCTGTGGCTCCGCAAGCCACTACATCGGCTGCGGTTACGCAGACAGCTTTTATAGCTCCACCGCCCGCTCAGACTCCCGCAGCCGCGGCTCCGCAAGCTACTTCCTCGACGGCGGATGCGCAGACCACATCGCCAGCTCCACAGGCCGCTCAGACTCCCGCACGCGCCGAATTGCATGGTTTATTGACCGAGGAGCAGGCGCACTTGATTCTATCGTTTATCAGAGGTGGAGCTGGACCGAACTAGGGTAGCTTTTTTATTCTTATTTTTTGAAACATGTATTTATTTATATCATACATATTGTACTACATTTTGAAACGATATTGATATTGATATTGATATTGGTATATTTATATCATATTCAGTTTTTTGGTTTCTTTTGTATATTATATGCGTGAGATGTGATTATGAATACTGCGATATATATTGTGTGATGATTAATTTTATATTTTATTGATATATATATTATTATGCACAGGGCGGGAAAAAATCAGACAACCCTTTTTAAAAAAAAACAGATAATATGTACCTACGGATTAATCCGTTGGTATACATGTTGTCCCTACGGTTTAAACCGTAGGGACAAAATATCAGCATTAACTGATATTTCCTCCCTGATCTCAGTATCAGAGGGTTGGGCTTGACCCTACGGATATATCCGTAGGAGCAAACAAACGCCCCTACGGAGTTATCCGCAGAGGCAAAATATCAGGATTTCTGATATTTTGCCCCTACGGATAAGTACCTACGCATATATCCGTAGAGGATAGTACTTGGCCCTACGGCTACCTCCGTAGGTACAGTTAATAAATTTTTAAAAACCGTAAATAAAATAATTTTTTTTCCCCTACGGCTTACTCCGTAGGTGAAACTGAACCTACACAGAACTCCGTAGGGACAAGTTTTTGCCCGTAGGGACAAGTTCAGGGCTTCAACTTGCACCTACGGCGTTTGCACCTACAGGTTATTTTTTCGTCCCTACGGAGTTATCCGAGGGGCAACCCTTTGTAGTAGTGTCATTATCTTTCCCATGATGACGATCATAAGCCTCCGATTAATATCTTAGAATATAATGTCAAGCCATATGAATTCCTAGATAATAGATTAGAAAAGATAATGAGATTATCTATATAAAAACCTAATTTTATTATTCACGTGTGCATAGTTAAATAAAATGTTTAGACCAATTAATTCAGATATAAATGGCACGTGACTTGGAGTGATGCATGACGTGGCTCTCCCAAATCTCCTATACTTGCGTTTGATTATTTTATTATCTTCATGTTCACAATTACAATCCCTCTAAGTAATTGGAAGCATAAATAAAATATGAAAGCAAGCACACGCTATAAACGTTGCCTTGCACAAGAATCTCCACGAGATTCTCCTACAAGCAATGGCCTCTGCTGGTTCAATTACTCTCACAAGTAAAGTAAAATTAAGTTATCCAAACCACAAAGCAACAAACAACTAAGAGATCAGAGCAATTATTCTCTGGTCACGGATTCTGATGTGTCCAATGACGCCATCTTTACTCGCTTATGTGCTCATCTCTCCCCCTTATATATAAATTCAAAAATATACCCTAATCAAATAAAATCATAAATGGAAGAAGAAGAGTTTCAGGAGTCGGATATCTTGTGGCCCGAGCCGGACCCCTGCCATGCAAAGCCGCGGCGACAGCAGCAGCGGCAGCCCAGGCAGTCCAACCGTGCGAACAAGAAGCGGAGAGAGACAGCGGCCATTGATATTCCCGTGAGAGCTGACCGGATCGTCAGCTCCTCCTGGAGGTACGACGAGGATCGTGAAGGGTTGAAGATGATGCCGCCGCATATTATTGTCGAAAGGAAGAGGAGTCGGAAGGAGAAGAAGGTGGCGTTTTCAGTTTGCAGCCGAGATTTACAACAAATTAGGGATGCTGTTCATAGGATGACTGGGTTTATTGAGAGATAGCATCAACTATAATTAGCAGAATTAATCATGATATTTGTGTTGAGACAATGATCCTATTCATTAAAATTTGTATGATGAGAAAAAAAAATCTGTTTAGAGATTGTATATATGAAGACACATGTAGGTTATAATCTACATGTTCAATTAATTTAATTCTTACTGTTATCTCGCTTTATATATGAGAATAATGGAGGAAAGATGCCATAGGAGGGAATTTCCTTCTATGGCGTCGAAAAAATACCCCCTTCCTCATTTTTTACGACGATCGGCACGCACCATCTTCATCGTTATCATCTAAGATGTGGGTACACAAAATTTCATATGATTCTACAACTTTTTCACCGTTGATTTAGAAATGTAAAAAGTTCTATTGTCGGTAAACCGTTAATTTTGAACCCACTAAATCAACGGTGAAAATGTTGTAGAATCACATGAAATTTTGTGTACCCACATCTTAGATGATAACGATAAAGATGGTGGGTGCCGATCGTCGGAAAAAATAAGGTAGGGGGTATTTTTTCGACGCCATAGGAGGAAATTCCCTCCTATGGCCTCTTTCCTCCATTATTCTCTTTATATATATATATATATATATATATATATATATATATATAAATATATATATAAACTAGTATTTTGGCATCCGATTGCAAATAATTATAAAAAAATTTAATGATAAATTTCTTTATTAATTTAAATATGTGTACAACACTTGTAAAATAATAATGAGTGGCAATTTAATTACGTGCATCGCACTCGTAAAATTATAATGATGTGGCATTTAATTGTGTGTATTGCACATAAAACAATGGGTATTTTTTTGTTTGCTTTCTTTTAGTAAATAAGAAGCCACATTAGCAATCAATTTCAAGATTAAATAGCCTATTTTCTTCTTGCCCTATTATAATAGTAGAAATAATATCATTTATTTAGAGTGCTTATGATGTTACTATAAATGACTTATTTCGAATGATCTTGTTTACCACCGAAAACTGGACTGAAACGTTGAGACATCTAGCCTAAATTTGGGGAAGATACTATATGTACATATCCGTCCAACTCACCGAATATACCAAGTTGATTTATGACACCGTATATCGAAAATTTGGACAGATAATACAGTTGTAGCGTAACTTTATCAGATTCCCTCTCTTTGAGGGGTTTTTGATTGTGGGACGCTCTTCCCTGCAGGTGCAAACCTCAGTGATTAATTACGTTATCGCGTTGCGATAACAAGTTTCACCTGCTCCAGGTAGATCATTTTGTGTCGTGTTATGTATGTTGTTTATATTGGGGTTACCCTTGAATTGTATATAGAGACTAATCTTGGCATGCCCATAAGGCACGGATTAGTCCAAATCCGTATATTAGATTTGGAGTTTTGAAGTTAAGGCGCAGATCTCATACAAATGAGATCTATCAGTTTATGAGATATATGGATTTGATCTAAAAAACGTTAGTCATATATAAGACTAAGATTGACTTAGAAACAATGAGTATATGGGTTCAAATATATTGGTTAAGGACATCGTGGTCCATGGGAGACAGATGGAGTATGGCTTGTTTGTGCCTGTGGAGTATATACGGGGATCAACATGAAGATCAGCCGTAAGGCCAAACGTATTAGTTTAGGAACATTTCGGTCCGATATTAGTCTAAAAATATTTCGGTCCAACATTCCCGTATTTGGGACGAATATTAGTTTAAGAACATTTCGGTCTAACATTCCCGTGTTTAGGACGAATATTAGTTTAAGAACATTTCGGTTCATTTTTCATTTTACGCGCACGTGTATATGTTACATGGCGAAGCGAACGATGATAACATGAGATGCGCCCAATATTGGAGTGTGATCCAATTTGAAGGCATTTATATTTCCTTCGAAGATATACATATACATATATGTATAAAACCGGAGCTCAATATGAGATTCGCATCTATATGGGATGCATATCAATATGAGGTATGCACATCAATATGGAAGTGCATAAATATGAAGTGTATCAATATAAAAATTAGAACATTCTTTATCTTGATGAAATTTTATATCTTTCATCAAATTGAGACGAAAGAGTTAGTTGTTGGGACCGCCACCTCTCTAAAAACCTTGAGAAATTACAATGACTTATATCTGAGGTGTGGAAGGATATACCCTTAAACCAAATTCCATATATGAGGGAAAAGATAATGTCAAAACTGAGACTAAGATAAAAATCGTTAGTCTTATATGAGACTTAGATAAAAATCATTAGTCATATATGAGACTAAGATCAATTTGGATATCATCGATGAAATCTAATTAGTGGTATATGAGACTAAAATCAATTTGGATATCATGAGCATATGAGCTCAGTTGATTTAAAATCAAAGAAGAAACTTAAGCTTCACAGACTTAACCAATTTGGGGCTAAGATTGGTTTTCTATACCACCCTGCAATACTAAGCACTCCGTCACGTAGCGTTCACGTGAATATTACGTGAGTCTCTGGCTTTTTTCAAACGCTCACGTGTATGGCATGTGAGGCGCTGAGTTCTTACTTATGCGCGCTCACGTGTATGGCACGTGAGACGCTTTCTTCATGGGCCTTGGGTGGTCACGTGTATGGCACGTGAGACGCTGAGTTTCTGAGCTTCTATGCACACACGTCGATATCATATGAGGCGCTATCATCTCTTTCTTTTGAGCCCTCACGTGGATATCACGTGAGACGTTGTCTTCATGGTTTCTTTTGAGTGCTCACATGCTTTTCACGTGAGCTACTGTTTTGAACGCTCATGTGCCTTTCACGTGAGGCGCTTTTATTTGATTTACCTTTTAGCGCTCATGTGCATATCATATGTGGGGTTTCTTCTTTAGAAATTTAATCTCTGTTTATCTTTTTGAATTTCAGAGAATCTTAGTTTCTGTTAATGGTATTTTGACCATTAACGATCACCAAGATCACTATTTTGAGAATCTGGGATCAGATTCTTTAAGAACTAAGTTCTTGTTTATAAAAGAACTAAGTTCCTGAAGAATAAACCCCCTCTTTTTCGTGTCCTTTCATCTATGTTCTTGCCTAAATGTTTGGTTCTCAAAAACAAGATATTCCCGATGAGAATTAAATTCTTAACTTGTGGAAAATTTGTCTTGTGGATCTCAGATGCAGAGAAAAAACTAAGTTCTTTAAGAGGGGTTAAACCCTTATATATGCAAGTGATGGGTAAAGCAGAGATATTTTTATCTCGATATTTTCTTTACCTAGGGTTTGAGAGGAGGAAAATCTTCTTTCTCAAAGAGAATTAAATTCTCTATTTTTTTATGGAAGGTTTTGGAGAGCCTTCTGTATTTTTTACAGAAGCTTATAGGGGGTATCCTTCTCTCTGAAATTTAATCTCTTTGCACCTATTTATACGAGAAGAGAAAAATCAATCTGTTTTGAGAAAATTTCACATTGAGAGATCATAATTGATTTTATAATTAAACAAATTGATCTTAAAGATCAATCGGTGAATTTTATTCACCGTTGGATTTTTAATCCAAAGGCTCTGTGTTTAAGAGAGAAAATTTCTTGATTATTTTAAACAAAAATTAGGAAAATATTTTTCTAACATAAAATTTAATTCAATCATATGAATATCTTGTTTGTTTAACAAGATTAGGAAAATATTTTCCTAATATAGAATTTAATTCTATCATATGAATATCTTGTTAGGAAGATATTTCTCTAACTATCGAATTTAATTCTATCATATGAATATCTTGTTAGTTTAAGAAAATTAGGAAATTATTTTTCTAATATAGAATTTAATTCTGTCATATGAATATATTGTTAGGAAGATATTTTCTTAACCATAGAATTTAATTCTATCATATGAATTAATTGGTGGTATTTTATCAGCATTGAATTTTAAATCCAAAAATTCTCCATTAGAGAGAGATTTTTCCATATTAAAAAGATCAGGGAAAATATTTCTCAAATAGAATTTAATTCTATCACAAAGAATTTAATTCTATCATATGAGTGCATTTTAAATTGGAACGCTCACATGCTATCACGTAAGTGCTGCCATATACATATATGGCGGCAGCGCTCACGTGCTTTGCACGTGAGCGCTGCCAAAAGAATGCGGCAGGTGAACTCACGTGTTTGACACGTGGGGGCTATCATAGGATTTAATCCTATCTGAAGCCGGTTCTCACATGTTTTGCATGTGAGTGCTTACGTGTTTAACACATGGGTGCTGCTATAGGATTTAATTTTAACTGTAGCAGGTACTCGCGTGCTTTGCACGTGGAGGTTGTCAGAAGATTTAAATCTATCTGAAACCGCTACTCACATATTTTGCATGTGAGTGGTCATATGTTTAACCCGTAAGAACTGCTCCCTATTTTTATAAAAAGAACAACAGGTTTTGAGCCAAATTTTTTTGGCGGGAACAGATCTTTAATGATATGAATGTAATTTTTTTTAAAACGCTTCTTCATTAGGAATTAAAAGGAAGAACTAATATATTTCTGTCCTAAACAAGCAGAAGGGTCCATTACTCCATACTATGCATATTAGTGATCATACTAGACGGTCACTAATACCTCATGCAAGGTCGCTAAAGTGTATTAGCGACCATATAAATTTTATACGGTCGCTAATACATGGTCGCTGCAACTTCAGTCGCCGATACGTGTATGAGGAACTGTATAACAGACGGTCGCTAATACATCCGGTCGCTGATACTTATCAGCGACCGTCTAAGCCCATCTATGATGCTTACACGTGGACAGCCCACGAGGAATTTTGAACGGTCGCTAATAACTATTAGTAACCATTCACCCGTATCAGCATACGGTCGCTAATAACTATTAGTAACCATTCACCCGTATCAGCATACGGTCGCTAATACGCATTAGCGACCTTTCGTGCATCATCATATAGTCGTTAATACCAAAAAATTGGATTAAAAATATACCTGAAATCACAATATATCGTACAATAATACCTAATAACAATATATTATACAACAATAGTGTTTTTACTACAAACAATGTTAGTGATATATGTGTAGGATTGCTTGGCACGACAGCAAGGTTTCGAGAGGTATCGTCCATGCCATTTTCAAAAATTTGCCGTACAAAACAATCATAACCCTAGAATCTTAACTAAAGATTTAGACAATACAATATGTAAACTACTTTACAACTAAGTGAACTAGGAAAACAACTTTTGTAGACCGGTCATTCACTTCAATAGTTCCTTGTAGTAGTCCTTTCGCTCTAAGTAGTGATCTTGCAGACTCTAGAATGGCTTCTCAAGAAGAAAGGCATAAGCTTGCACGAAGTCTTCGAGCCGAAGATGATATACATTGAGAAGACACTAACCCAAGCCACCCTCTTCACTAATGTAGGATTAGTGAAGCTAACACCCTAAACTAAATTGCTAATCTAGTAGAGAATTATGAAGTAGGATTTTTGCTCACTTTAGAATTACTTTTCTCACTAATTTTAAGCTCCTCTAAAAAACCTAGAGAGCTCTCTTTTGAACTTGAGAAAGATGAAGCAAATAATGGATGAGAGAGTGAAATGGAAACCATGGGTGAGAAAATATCTAATATAACTCATGTAGAGACTTAACCATGGGTTTAGATAATGGTTGGATTAATAAATATCTAGTGTAAGACAAAACTAGTGGACTAAGTCAATGGGTCTTCAAGCTTCTACAAGATTCATGCCATGTGACCGATTTCCAACTAATAATTGATTTACTCTAAATAAATAAACCTTTCATTATCATTATCATGGTGTAAGTCTCATACACCCATATTGCATGTATCATCAACCATGACACATAAATAAAACACAATTAATATATATCACATATATATTAAGTGTGCACATGTGAGAAAAAGAAATGCTTAAGTGAGCTAATATTAGTTAATGTAAATTAATATATCAAATATATAATTATACATTAAATCATTAAATCAACTCTTGATTTAATAATCCTGCTATATATCATACGACCGACTAATATTATTTGTATCAACTTATCGAATCAACACTTGATTCGATAACCCAGTTATATATCTCATATAACCGACTGATACAGTATCGACTTATCGAATCAACACTTGATTCGATAACCCGGTTATATCTTATATAACCGATCGATACCTTATATCGCGAGAATAGAATACGGTATCACATACTCGTATTAATCTCGATCCCGCACATATCACATATGTGCTCCAACTTCATTTTGCCTTAGCCAGTGAAAGCTCTGTGTAGGAATCTAAAGACTCGTCAATACGCCGGCAGTAGGTGATGATCACATCAAGCACCCACAAGCCGTCAGCGGTACTAGCTGGACATAACAGCTACCCGGGTATTGAGCGATTAGAAGATCATCAAGAAAGCTTGCTCTTACTCCTGAAAATCCTGTCGGTAATACTACCGTACAGTCCGGTGTCTTCGTCTAATATGTCGTATATCTAGTCTAAGGGTGGTAAACGTCAGACCCCAGTAACTGATAAGTCGTGCCGATGTAAGGCTCATAACGGGTCGAGAAACTACTGATAACATTTATCAGTAAATCTCCGTAGCAGCCCTGACCAGGGACTTATCGTTATGGCCAATCGAGCACAGCGCAACATCAACCCCCTATACCGGGAGAGACGAATCCTTTCCTATCGCTCATTGCCTCCATGTGATTCGGGACTGTACCCAAAAGCCACCATTTTGCACGTTCACTTGAACGTGGTAAGGTAGAAATCAAAGCACAGTAGGAATCACACAAGACTCTATGACGATCTCGGGTCTACAGACTAACCTGTACCAGTGTCACCAGAGAACTGCTATCTGACAATAGGTATAATACCAGCTAGGAGTTCTCGGCGAGTCCGTTCAGTGTACCCAGTCTCCACTGAGCACCCGTATACCATCTTTGATGTCAAAGACCAATAGATGTGGGATCATCCATCGCCCATCATATGGGTCAAGATGAGTTTATGCTAGTCTACTCTGGAATATCGATGCCCTGTCTCGATACACCCTCGACTAGGAACAATTTTACGGTGTACTTGTGGACTACCCTTGGCCCTACTAGTATGATCTCCATCATAGTTCTGGTAGTCAAGTACACATCCTAAGTGCTTCATCAACATGTGAGAGCAAGACATCATCTCTTATACAAGTCAACATGTTAAGACAAAGAGCAATCAGATAGCATACTATCATGTCGAGCAAGAAATTCCTCTCTAGCATCCACTATAGTATACATCACATGTACAATAATGACCTCTAGGGCA
Source organism: Agapanthus africanus (assembly GCA_030015575.1). Taxonomy (NCBI): domain Eukaryota; kingdom Viridiplantae; phylum Streptophyta; class Magnoliopsida; order Asparagales; family Amaryllidaceae; genus Agapanthus; species Agapanthus africanus. The sequence goes on along the minus strand of CM057342.1, from coordinate 669,184,956 downwards.
TACATATAACTAACAATCTCCCACTTGCACTAAGATCAGTTGTTGTAGTATCTCATACCCAACATCCTGAATAGTTTCTCAAATTGTATCTGGGGTATGGCCTTTGTGGGTGGATCCGATGTGTTATCCTTCGTGTCAATTCTCCTGACTTCGATCTCGCGGCGATCAACTATCTTCCGGATCAGGTGATACCGCCTCAGAATATACCTGGATCACTGATGGGACCTGGGTTCCTTGGCCAAAGCCACTGCTCCATTGTTATCGCAATACAAAGGTATTGGACGCTCAATGGATGGAACCACACCAAGTTCAGTTATGAACTTCTTCATCCAGACAGCCTCTTTGGCAGCATTGTTGGAAACGATGTATTCAGCCTCCATCGTCGAAACTACCACGGTTTCCTGTTTGGAACTCTTCCAATAAACCACCCCTCCATTGAGGGTAAAAACAAATCCCGAGACCGACTTAGAGTCATCCTTATCATTCTGGAAGCTCGAATCGGTAAAGGATTCCACTTGGAGTTCTCCGTTACCATACACCAAGAACATCTCTTTGGTCCTTCTCATGTACTTGAGAATGTTCTTCACAGCTGTCCAGTGACTCTCTCCTGGATCTGCTTGATACCTATTTACTACACTTAGTGAGTATGCTACATCGGGTCTGGTACATAGCATCGCATACATGATAGAGCCTACTGCCGAAGTATAGGGTATCCCTTGCATGCGAGCTCTCTCCAAATCAGTCTTGGGAGACATCTCTTTGGAGAGAGTGAGTCCTGTAATCGTGGGTAAATTCCCACGCTTGGATTCTTCCATACTAAACCTCTTTAGTATGGTGTCAATGTACCTGGATTGGTACAATCCCAGTATCCGTTTAGATCTATCTCTATAGATCTTAATCCCCAAGATGTATGAGGCATCACCTAGATCTTTCATTGAGAATCTTTGTGATAAGAAGAGCTTGACCGATTGCAGCATAGGAACATCATTTCCTATCAAAAGTATGCCATCCACGTACAATACGAGGAAGATAACCTTACTCTATGCTACCTTCTTGTATATACAAGGTTCATCTACATTTTTGATGAAGTCAAACTCTTTGACTAGCACATCAAAACAGATGTTCCAACTCCGCGATTCTTGCTTTAACCCGTAGATGGATTTAAGCAGCTTGCACACCTTCCCGCTGCTCCCACTGTCCACGAAGCCCTCTGGTTGAGTTGTAAGTACGCGGCGGTGCCCCGGACGTCTAACAGACGCCGATATGCGGAACAAAACTTTTACGACTGGCGCTATCGCGTACTATATCCCGGATCGTCCATTAAAGCTAAACTAACAAATTGTAAAGAGGGTAGAATTGTTATACCGAATGATCCGAGTCCTTCGGTCTTCAACCATCATCCCACGCTATGTTGCAACTGATCCGAACTTGCTTGATCTCCGGTCTCGTCGTCCAGGTGGCACCACGTCGACGGATCTTTAAACGGGCTCCCGCCTTTGAACCGAGGCAACTCGCTCGTCAAGTTTGCTAAAAGAGACGACCAAGATGAAGTAGAGAATGAGTAGAATACTTTGTCTCGTTACGTCCAAGACTATGGACGAACGGTTAAAAGAAGTTGCCATTTGGAATCGGGTGAATGGAAATTGAACTAGGAAATTTCCATACACTAAACTATATGAAATCATTGGCCAAAAATGAATGAATCAAATCTCTCATCCTCACAAAGAGGGGGCCGGCCACTATTAAAAGAAGAGGGAGGTGAGTGTAGGAGTTGCAAGTGGTGACCATAAGCCTTCATACTTATCATCACAAATAAAGAAAGAATGAATCATTATCAAACATTAAATGGAACCAATCACATTAAACCTAGTCACCATTAATCATTAATGAACCATTAATGACCCAAGTGAGTCACAAGCCTTGTCATCACTTCTAGAACCTTCTAGAAGCATGACTCACTCTGAAGACGAAAAGAAAAATCCGTATTTAACCGAATGTCAAAACACGGCTGATAGAAAACTGGAAACTGGCAACTTCCAAAAATCATCCCGAAACGAATTTCAGGATAACCCCGTATTGGTATAAACATACCCGCATTTGTATTATGACCGAATACAAATGCAACTGAGACAAAGATATTATATCTACACAGTATAATATTGGGTTCCGGCTTAAACCAAAGCCTACCAGTATTATCTGCCCGAAAACTGACACGTGCGAAAACGCACGTGCTTTTTCCGAACCTTGCCATAAACCCATACGGCATCTACAACGTTTCGCCCGAACTTGGAAAAGTGTCGGTGGGGGACTCTAATGACTCATCAGTACACTGGCACTGGGTATAACCACTAGCACGTCAGAGGTACAAGCTGTACGTAACGTTTTGCCTATGTATTGATTGGAAGGGAAGCTGACGAGCGAACTCATCTATAAACCCTACTGAGCCTGACAGTGACAATAACCGTACAGTCCGGAACATTCGTCTATGAGTATCGCATATTAGGCCTAGGGGGTCGGTAAACGTCAGACCCCCAATAGCTGCATAAGTCGTGTCAGAGAGTAGCCCAGAACACCCTGAGATTCTGCTGGTATACCTACCAGTATATCTCGATTACCCTGGCCAGGGATTTCGTGTAATGGCTCTCCTAAACACAGCGCGATCTCACCCCCAATACAGGGAGAGACGGATCCCTGACGATCCGCTCACTTGCCTCCAATGTGGCTCGGGACTGTACCCAACTAAAACCTGTTTGCACAACTCCTTTGAGCGTGGTAGGGTAGTAATCTAAGCACAGTGGGAACTCACACGAGACAAATGACGACCTCAGGTCAATGAACTAACCTGTACACATGTCACCAGGGAACTGCTATCTGACGATATGTATAATACCAACTAGCATGTTCCCGGCGAGTCCTGTCCGGTGTACTCATAACCTAATGAGCACCTGTATACATCTTAGGTGATCCAACTGACACCAGTGGCTTGTGAGACCGGCCACCGCCCCTCGTCGGGGTCTCGACTGTATACACTAGTCTACTCTGGAGTATCGATGCCCTGTCTCGAAACTCCCACGACTAGGGACACTTTAAGGATGTGCTTATAGACCCCAGCTCCCACATATATGATCGCCATCATACTGCTGGTAGTCAAACAAGAATCCTATGGGCTCTATCATGATGATAAAGACAAACCAGATAGCATACTATCATCTCGAGTAAGACTGTTTTATCGGTATAGGTCCTCCCTCAATCATTGCAATCACGTACCTGCGATCCAATAATTGACTTAGAGGGCACTATATCCAACAATCTCCCACTTGCACTTAAGGCTAATTATTGCGATGTCGAGTACTCACAGCTCGTGCGATACCGAGCATCCAACTCCTCTACTAATCAGTTTCACAATGCCTGTTTGCGAAACTAATGTGTTCGAGAAATAGCCTAAGTGAGTGGATCCGCCATGATGTTTCTTTCTATGTCTCTCTTAATCTCAAGTTCGCAGAGAAAACCATCTCCCGAATTGAGTAATACGTGTCTTAGAATATGTCTGGATATCTGATGGGACCTAGTTCATAAATGAACTCCATATCCAAACTTCTTAGACTGTATCGATCACTGAAACTAATCAGTGTCCAGCACCAAGCCTCCCACAGTATCCTCTTGGACCGTCTGTCCATAATACTGTCCCTCGTCTGAGGAAAAACTATAACCTTGACAATCATTCTTTCATCCATGTCACCTTTGAAGCCTGGAATGATAACCGTCTCCCGAAGGAGGCCGCCGTCATCTTATCCGTAGAACATTCACTTATGTTCTAAAACTGCTTCCTAATGTTTCTTCAGGATTGGATTAATATAAACTTATTGCATCTAGTGCAATAACAACATCTGGTGTGGTACTTGACATCTCACGATTGACTCAATTGCCTAAGCAAGTGATCTGCCAATCATGCTTGTCCTTCTCCCCTTTAGTCTGTAAGACACCTTTAGAGAGGGTGACTCCATCACCTACAGGTTCACCACCATGCCAGGAGTCATTTATTCTTAAATACTATTAGAATATTGTCAAAGTACCCACATTGGGAAACTACCCAAATCTAGATCTAAAACTATAGATCTAGTAACTAGAATGTCAGATATTATATCCATATCCTTTGTGGAGAAATAACTGTGTGACGACCACGGTACAACCGATCGTAGTATAGGAATTTTATTTCCTACTCTGTGTATGTCATCCAAATACCAAGACATCATACCCTACTACCTTCTCAACAGATCCATCCCTTATTCTGATGAAGTCAAACCTATGACTGTCACATCAAAAATAGATGATCTATCTCCGCTATTCCTGCTCAAGTCTATAAATAGACATAAGCATCTTGCCCACTATGCTTCCGCTGCTCCCACTGACTACGACAACTCTCTGGCAGAATAATATATATACATACACTTCTAAAACTAGTTTAGAACGACGCTATATATTTCCTCCTGCCGGGTCTCATAGTCTGGAACAACAGTAGTGTCAAGTCTGGGTAAACAAAAACTTCCCTGTCACCGTCCTTGAGGCTACCGGAGTACCTCTCGGGTGTCTGAGGTTACCCACCACATATGCGGAGTGGCTATTGGAATGTCAAACCTGATTGAATATATAGGTCCTATTAAACTTTCCGTAATCGTTTGCGGTTCTGGAATCACTTCCAGTTCTACCATGCTCCCACTGCTGTTTTCTAAAAAAATCCATTTTAATAAAACTGCGGCGAGTCAAGAACAATATCACTATTGATCTTTCATATGGTAGAAAATCAACCCTCGTCGAAGCTAGGGTCAACCCACAAACTGCCATTACAGAAACGTGCCTTGAGTTATCCAGTGTCTGGTTTTAAGCGTAAGCTGGACAACTCCTTTTACCTTAACATCGTTAAGGTATGAATCGTTCTATATCCAATATAGAAACTTTGGCACTTATTTAATTGGAACCGGATTCAAATTATGCAGCTGTCTCCAGTGCATAATAACTTAATAGATAGAGGCTGATCAGTATTACTCAACTTAGGAATCTATCCAATTATGAGTAACCTGAAAGAGAAACAAGTTTCTCAAAACCATTACTATCAATTGAATATTAATCACAAGAATCTACATCTTCGATTTCTTTGAAGAATCCCGATACTTGCGATACATGGTTCTCTACTTTATTCCTATACCCACAACTTCTCAATACTTAGACATTGTATTTCTACGAAACACTTGTCTATAAACTAGAGAAGTCACAAGTAAATAGAATATAGTACGAGGACCAACCCCTTCGTCCTGATGGACACTGGACAACATACAATACTCTGTATAAGTCCGCTGAGTTGAATAACTCATAACCTGTACGTTGTAGGTTGAAAACTGTTCCCAGGAGATTTCCTCAAATATCACCAATTACAACGAATTCCGATATAATGAGGATGATCACCTAATTCCTAATAACTTGCTCCCACTCAACATCTGTAAAACCATGCAGATGTGAGAATCGTTCCTGGTAAATACATACCCTGGAATAAGTATCCAATCGGGAAATCAGTTTTCTATTAACAATGCACAGTGAATATGAAACATAAATATGTTTTGTAGGGGTTTCCTGGTATTCCTAGTAATGCCTCTTCCATAATCCAAATCATGACTTTAACCGTATATTTCCCTGCCATCTTTCCATTTCCCTTTATTTGTCTTTAGTCGTTACCTTCTGTACACCATCATTAGGCTAAGTTGTTTTCTTCCTTCCCTACCGTTCGGCACCAGCCTATGGTTTGGAAGAAGAATATCCAGTAAGCATAATAGGTGTACCCTCCTAATCCTAGGAGTACTCGCAACTTGAGAGAAGGTGATGATAAAAACAACTGAATAATACCTTATTCTTATTTCTCCTGAACCAGAATCCATCCTCGAAAAAATGTCCTTCGAGTTCGTATATAACCATACGATGGATTTATCCAATAGAATTGGATGTTCGTAGTGATACGGGTTGTTCTGGAGAAATCAAAGGTGAAGTAGGAGTGGCGATGAAATACGTGATTTGGTCATGAATGTAAATAGTCGCAATTTACTTTGCCCTCTTTCTAATTCCTTTATCTTGTCTTTACATATTACCTTTTGCACACCCTACTTAGGCTAATTGGTTTTCTTCATTCCCTACCGTTCGGCACCAGCCTATGGTTTGGAAGAAGACTATCCAATAAGCGTAATAGGTGTACTTTCCTAAACCAAGGAGCCCTCGCAACCTGAGAGAAGGTGATAATAAAAGACAACAGAATAAACCAATTCTATTTCTCCTGAACCTGGATCCATCCTCGAAGAAGTCCCTTCGAGTTCGTATATAACCATACGATGGATCTATCCAATGGAAGTGGATGTCCGTAGTAATATGGGTTGTTCTGAGAAATACAAAGGGTAAAAGAAGGAGCTGCAATGACTTATGCAACTATAGATAATCCAAAAGTCAGTATATTAAGAAGGTTCGGTCAACTTTGGTCACTGAGTTATAGTCTAGGGTCGGTCAAAGGTCGCTGCCAAAGAGAGAGAGAAAAGAAACACTCTGCGTGCACTCTTGCCCAAATCAGAATGGTTATCATTTTATCTAATTAGGAAACCTCCCACTGTTATCTCAAATTCTCCTCCAAACCTGAAAGAAGAATTAGTCGGGGTCATCCGAAGAGTATACCAACTCATCAGTGAGAATCGGGATCCAACTATCATCGTATGATAACTTGATGGAAGCCACTCAAGTCATCACACTCCAGAAGGTATGCGCAAGTCTGGCAAGTTTCTTGTATGTTTGAAACTCCCGATGTAATTTTTATCCCATGCTCTTATGACCTTGACGTAGGCCAACAAATCATAAGCAACATGTCAAGTTCTACCCATCGTTGTCCTGATCAACTTAAGTCATCGTACAAGCCCTTGACGTAGGCCAACAAGGTGTACGTCTGACTTAAACTAATGCATCTATCTATGCAACAAATGAATACCCAGCAGCTACCAAACACTATGTCTTGACGTAGGCCAACAAACATAGCTTGAATACTACTGACCATCCATAAGAAACGACGGAGGATTACGGCTGGTTTTTGGCGAAAAACCTTTAACGTAATGAACTTGATCTCGTTGAAGGAACCTGATAGCTTTATAAAAATATATAGTAGCGAAAAACCTTTTGCTAAAGAAGTCACTCCCGGTGAAGGGATCTCGACTCTTTCCTCGTGGAATGAGGTGCAGGATATTCCAACTGAATACCGCTATGCAAAACAAAAGGAAACGTCTTTGTAATAATTTTAAAATTTGTTCCAACAACATTAAATATAGGTTTGTTTTATCTCTGCATTGATAAGAATCAACGCAGTCCCATCAATCAATCACACCAGAAAAGAACGAAAATAAAATGTACGTATATGCCATCCGCATTCGTCACTGGGTCCCGTCATCACCCGTTAGGTTACTTAACTAACGACAGAGCGGGGACTGGACTAGCGCGGGTGTAAAACATATACAACATCTAACAGTATATATACTAATATACAATAATCGCTCCAGGCATGATAAACGCAACATTATAGATAAGTAATAAGCATCACAGAACAATACAGATAATCTGGGATCCCCGGGTTTCATAGAGCCACTGCTGAAACTCGACGTTCCCCTGGTCTTGTGGATAGCCTGTGCAATGAAACCTGGACCCCTACGGGTGCGGAAAGTTACCCGCCAAAACCTGAAGCGAGGTAGTCCCCACAACATAGTGAATGGAATACCCGGCACTTCACGGAATCCGGTAAATTGAGCACCCCACCTTGGGTCAACCTGTACCCCCTACGAGTGCGGCGAATAGTCTGCCAATTCTAGAGTGAGGTCCCTTTGCCTCTCAATGCCATGAGATACGAACCCGTTGCCTTTTAGAATCCGGCTATTCGTGCACCCCATCGCGGGGTAAACCTAGTACAGAAAATAAAAATAGTACAATAGGTACATCGGCCGCAACCTGGTCGTGCCCTAAAAGAATATTATACAACAGGCAGTGACGGCAGTCCACATGTTGGACGCTCGCCCCGCAATATCAAATGTACAAATAAATTTAAACAACACTATCATTGCACCCTGCTATCCACCACGACAAATCTGCAACATTACAGCACAACACAGAACATCAACGCGAATGTCACGTTCGCAAACCCGTCTAAAAGAACTATAGCAATCAGACGCGGTTTACCGATCAAATGACATTCCCGGTCGGAGATATAATGAAAGTACTGAAAAAAGTAACAAGTTTAAAATTTCGATCGACTAAATATCACAAAGTGGGCCCCACGAGAATCTGGTGTACAGTAACAAAACCTGGGCCCAAACGATATATACCAAAAACCCCAAAATCCAACAGAGAACCCACTGTACAAATTTGGGAGCATGAGCTCACCAAGTGGCCGCGGATGCGCGGCCAAACCATGGGTTTGGCCGCGTTTCCGCGGCTGTTTGGTGGAGTCACGTGCCCAAATTTGGTCGTGGTTCTTAGAAATCCCTGCACAGTTTTCTGAGATGTGTGAAATATTTTTAGGACACCGTTTAAAATCAACAGAAACTGTCAAGCAAGAAAAATGCGATTTTTGATTTTCGGATCGATCGATGTTTTAAACGCGTTAGCACAAGTTAGTATAGCTTAATGGTGAGGCTCTGATACCACTGTAAGTACGCGGCGGCGCCCCGGACGTCTAACAGACGCCGATATGCGGAACAAAACTTTTACGACTGGCGCTATCGCGTACTATATCCCGGATCGTCCATTAAAGCTAAACTAACAAATTGTAAAGAGGGTAGAATTGTTATACCGAATGATCCGAGTCCTTCGGTCTTCAACCATCATCCTACGCTATGTTGCAACTGATCCGAACTTGCTTGATCTCCGGTCTCGTCGTCCAGGTGGCACCACGTCGACGGATCTTTAAACGGGCTCCCGCCTCTGAACCGAGGCAACTCGCTCGTCAAGTTTGCTAAAAGAGACGACCAAGATGAAGTAGAGAATGAGTAGAATACTTTGTCTCGTTACGTCCAAGACTATGGACGAACGGTTAAAAGAAGTTGCCATTTGGAATCGGGTGAATGGAAATTGAACTAGGAAATTTCCATACACTAAACTATATGAAATCATTGGCCAAAAATGAATGAATCAAATCTCTCATCCTCACAAAGAGGGGGCCGGCCACTATTAAAAGAAGAGGGAGGTGAGTGTAGGAGTTGCAAGTGGTGACCATAAGCCTTCATACTTATCATCACAAATAAAGAAAGAATGAATCATTATCAAACATTAAATGGAACCAATCACATTAAACCTAGTCACCATTAATCATTAATGAACCATTAATGACCCAAGTGAGTCACAAGCCTTGTCATCACTTCTAGAACCTTCTAGAAGCATGACTCACTCTGAAGACGAAAAGAAAAATCCGTATTTAACCGAATGTCAAAACACGGCTGATAGAAAACTGGAAACTGGCAACTTCCAAAAATCATCCCGAAACGAATTTCAGGATAACCCCGTATTGGTATAAACATACCCGCATTTGTATTATGACCGAATACAAATGCAACTGAGACAAAGATATTATATCTACACAGTATAATACTGGGTTCCGGCTTAAACCAAAGCCTACCAGTATTATCTGCCCGAAAACTGACACGTGCGAAAACGCACGTGCTTTTTCCGAACCTTACCATAAACCCATACGGCATCTACAACGTTTCGCCCGAACTTGGGAAAGTGTCGGTGGGGGACTCTAATGACTCATCAGTACACTGGCACTGGGTATAACCACTAGCACGTCAGAGGTACAAGCTGTACGTAACGTTTTGCCTATGTATTGATTGGAAGGGAAGCTGACGAGCGAACTCATCTATAAACCCTACTGAGCCTGACAGTGACAATAACCGTACAGTCCGGAACATTCGTCTATGAGTATCGCATATTAGGCCTAGGGGTTCGGTAAACGTCAGACCCCCAATAGCTGCATAAGTCGTGTCAGAGAGTAGCCCAGAACACCCTGAGATTCTGCTGGTATACCTACCAGTATATCTCGATTACCCTGGCCAGGGATTTCGTGTAATGGCTCTCCTAAACACAGCGCGATCTCACCCCCAATACAGGGAGAGACGGATCCCTGACGATCCGCTCACTTGCCTCCAATGTGGCTCGGGACTGTACCCAACTAAAACCTGTTTGCACAACTCCTTTGAGCGTGGTAGGGTAGTAATCTAAGCACAGTGGGAACTCACACGAGACAAATGACGACCTCAGGTCAATGAACTAACCTGTACACATGTCACCTGGGAACTGCTATCTGACGATATGTATAATACCAACTAGCATGTTCCCGGCGAGTCCTGTCCGGTGTACTCATAACCTAATGAGCACCTGTATACATCTTAGGTGATCCAACTGACACCAGTGGCTTGTGAGACCGGCCACCGCCCCTCGTCGGGGTCTCGACTGTATACACTAGTCTACTCTGGAGTATCGATGCCCTGTCTCGAAACTCCCACGACTAGGGACACTTTAAGGATGTGCTTATAGACCCCAGCTCCCACATATATGATCGCCATCATACTGCTGGTAGTCAAACAAGAATCCTATGGGCTCTATCATGATGATAAAGACAAACCAGATAGCATACTATCATCTCGAGTAAGACTGTTTTATCGGTATAGGTCCTCCCTCAATCATTGCAATCACGTACCTGCGATCCAATAATTGACTTAGAGGGCACTATATCCAACATGAGTCATGTACACGCACTCTTCTAAATCACCATTTAGAAATGTGGTCTTAATATCCATTTACCAGATTTCGTTGTCATGGTATGCAGCGATGGCAAGCAGGATCCGAATGGACTTAAGCATAGCCACTGGAGAAATGGTTTCATCATAGTCCACACCTGGTCGTTGACGAAAATCTTTTCCAACAAGTCTAGCTTTGAAAGTCTCAATTTTTCCATCTACACCAAATTTCTTCTTAAAGATCCATTTTCACCCGATGGGTTTTACCCCTTCAGGAGCAACTTCCAAAGTTCATACTTTGTTAGTATACATAGATTCCATCTCAGATCGCATTGTATCCAGCCATTTCACAGGGTCCCCACTCGTGATGGCTTGCTCGAAACTAGTTGGGTCATCATCTACCATGATGCAATCCTCGCTCTTACCGTCTACGAGAAAACCGTAGTATCTCGTAGGTGGATGAGGAACCCTACTAGATCGGAGGAGAGGCTAAGGTTCGTTGGGAGCTATCGAATGCTCTGGTTCTACCAAATCTTCTATCGTAGTTTGTATAGCTGAAACCTCTTCCAGTTCTACCTCTTTGCCACTATTTTCTTTTTCAAGAAATTCTTTTTCTAAAAAGGTGGCATGTCGAGAAACAAATACCTTTTGTTTCTCGGTGTGGTAAAAGATATACCCGCGCGAATGTTTGGGATATCCAACAAACTTACATAGAAAAGATCTTGCCCCGAGCTTGTCCGGATTATATGTTTTCACATATGCCGGACAACCCCATATCTTAACATAATTAAGATATGGTCTCTTTTCTTTCCATATCTCATATGGAGTGGTTGGCATAGATTTGGTGAGAACCATATTCAATAGGTCTTCAGCTGTCTCCAGTGCATATCCCTAAAAGGATATAGGTAACTCAGTGGTGCTCATCATAGAGCGCACTATATCCAATAGGGTGCGATTCCTCCTTTCCGATACACCGTTGTGTTGTGGTGTATACGGAGGAGTAAACTGAGAGAGAATCCCATTCTCTTTTAGATAATTACGAAATTCCGTGCTCAAGTATTCTCCTTCCCGATCAGATTGTAGGATTTTAATACTTTTACCCGTCTGGTTCTCAACTTCATACTTATATTCTTTGAATTTTTCAAAAGCTTCAGACTTGTGTTTCATCAGGAACACATGCCCGTATCTTTAGAGATCGTCAGTGAATGTAATGAAGTATGAAGAACCATTCCTGGCATGTGTAGACATGGGACCACATACATCACTATGTATCAGTCCCAAGAGTTCCGTAACTCTTTCTCCGTGTCCAGTAAACGGAGTTTTGGTTATCTTTCCTTTGAGACATGACTGGCAAGTTACATAAGATGATAATTCGAACGGATTTAGATATCCATCTTTATGTAACTTAGCTAGTCGTGTCGCATTGATATGACCTAGTCTACAATGCCACAAGAAGGATTCGTTCATTTCTGAACTCTTCCTCTTGTGTGTATTTTGTATATTAAGAACTGTGGTTTGATTTAGAACGTATATGCAATTATTTAACGATCCTGATCCAATCAACTTTTGATTCAGGAAGATGTTCACAATATTATCCTGTACTACAAAATTTTATCCATTTTTACTTAATAAAGAAACTGATATACGATTGCATATCAGGGTCGGTATGTAATAGCTTCATTTAGAATCAATGTATTACCATTTGGTAACACAAGATAATATTTGCCAACTGCTTTGGCTGCAACATTTGCACCATTCCCTACTCTTACGGAATGATCACCATCTCCCAGTTCTCTACCTTTCCTTAGCCCATGTAACATATTACATATGTGGAATCCTGATCCGGTATCTAATACTCAGGACGTAGAGTGAACCGAGAAACAATTCTCGATAACTAACACACCCGAAGAAGATGCATCAACATGCTTATTCTTTTAGGTGGCGTGGAAATCCGGATATATTCCTATTTCCTGCTCGGACTTATAACAATTATAAGTTGGAGCGGAACCAACGTTCCCCAGCTCAGCATAACAAGCGGGTTCAGTCAATATATCTATATTATTATCTTGATTAAGGCCTGACATGGTCACTACCTGGAGAGAGAGGGAGAGAGAGAGAGAGAAGAAAATACTTTAGCGTATGCTCTTGCAATATTAGATTGGTTTATTATCTTATCTAATCAGGATGTCTCCCACTGCTTTTATCTAATCTTCCTTCAAACCCTAAAAGGTAAGACTGATCGGGATTAATTACACCTTACAAGTTCGCCAATCTTTCGGCTAGGCTAGTGTTGGTACTTTGAGGGAGGTTCCCCGTGCTTTCGCACGGACCTAATTAAAATAAACCTCGTTTTCCTAGGGGCGTAACCCCGTTAACACCTTTCTAGACACCTACTTGATTGGCTAATTGTGATGTGTAAAACTCTCCCTGGAGTAACTCTTACTCGCAGTGGGTATCGGGATCCAACTATCTCATAAAAGGTATGCAATCTCATAAAAGGTATGCAATCTCATTGTAAATTTGAACACTTGAATTTCCCGATAATACTTTTGCCCCTAGCGTCCTATGACCTTGACGCAGGCCAACAAATCATAGTGCGCTAGTCAAGTTCAACCCGTCATTTCCTGATTGAATTAAACCCAACCGCACGACCCTTGACGTAGGCCAACAAAGTCGCACGACTACCCTAATCCAATCTCATCTCATGTTGCAGATAAGCACTAGTTAGCTACCGCATACTACGCCTTGACGTAGGCCAATAAACGTAGCACAAATACTAAGTAGTACTTATCTGAAATGACGGAGGGCTATGCAGATATTTAAGAAAACCATGAGCGTAATGAACTTGATATCGTTGTAGAAACATGTGATTTTTTAAAAGGAGTGTTTTTGAGGAATTTTACTAGTTTTGCTAAAGAGGTCACTCCCGGTAAAGGGATTTCGGCTCTTTCCTTATCGAATAAGGTGCTGGATATTTCACAAATACCGCTATGCAAAATAAGAACTAAAAGAAGCAATCAAAAGACAAAACCGAGTGGGTTGTAGCATGTGCTAGTTTCGCTAAAGAGGCCACTCCCGGTGAAGGGATCTCGGCTCTTTCCTCATCGAATGAGGTGTTGGATATTCTACAAGAAATACCGCTATGCAAAGCAAAAACTAGAGCTACCTGTTTTGAAAATTTAATTCTATAACATCTTTTAGGTTTCTTTTCTTTTCATTAATCTCATTAATGAAGTCACATCATTTATGCTTCCTGAGCATCACAGAAGAAACGAAAATACAACGCACGCTTATACCATCCGTATTCGCCACAGTGTCCCGTTGTGCACTGTTAGGTTACTTAACTAACGGCATAGCGGGGCGGGACTAGCGCGGGTGCAAAACATAAACAGCGTTTATTATATATCATATATAAAATAATAAAGCATTCGTCTCAGACATATAAAGTGATCAAATCACAGAATATCAGCAGGAGAAGATAACATATGAAATAGTGGATATACTAGGAATTCCGTGTTTTAATTTAAGCCAGTATAAAATACGGATTCCACGGTCCCGATGAATAGCCAAACCCACATCTCTAGATCCCTACGAGAGCGGCAAGCAACCCTACCAATTCTAGAGTTAGGAGACCCGGACTCGACTCCTCGAGATGGTCTCCCACTGGACTCTAGAACCTGGTTACTTGTGCTTCCCTCCTTGGGTCTATCCTAATGCGGAAAAGTAAATAATATACAACAATGGTGATATCATCCTCAACCCGGAAGTGCCCCAATAAAAGAATATTACATACAATGAATTTTACATGAATGAAAATAAAAACTCCCATCTCACATAAAACCTCCGGCTATTCAAAACACGGCGATCCAATATAACATATCACCGCAACACATAATATCACATGTCATCAACGTAAGTAAATATGCGTATCACAATTGTCATTGACATATAGCAACGAAAACGGTGATACACCACATATTACACTTACGGTCGCAGAAAAGAAAATGTCAAACTACAACATTTGGAATCCACAATCACCTTAGATATTATAAACCCGAAATATCACATACTTCGGATTTCATGCCTAACTATATAAATTCCACATATTGTATCACATTCCACAAATAGCTAGACGACGTTAAACATTTCGATCGAATCAACAAACACCCAAAATTTCCCAAAAATCTCAACACTTGAGCGTAGTTTAAAAATACTCAGAACATGTCACAGTACCAATGGACCAACCGTAGAAGGGTCAACCCTTGCCTCACCTATGGCGCCGCGGAACTACAGCAAATCCTAGGGTTTAGTGGCGGTTCTTACGGTCATAGAATCGAGTTAGGGTTTTGTTCTTCTAGAGGGTCCACCGCATTACTTGCATGATATTTGAATGTTCTTTAACTCGGAAAAAAATCCAACTCTTAGAAAATTTTCCGTCGAGGGTTAAAGTGGGTATTTGATATCCGTTCGAACTTTTTAACACCATCTAAAACAACCCAAAAATATGTTAGAATTACGACTACGAAACACTCCGAATTGCCTTTGCAAAAAATTAACATCACATGCAAATTTAGCAAAAACAAACACCCGAAACACCAAAACCCAGAGACCGGAACAAACTGAAAAATTCAACCCAGAAATCCCAAAATTGGCCGAGCAGGCCGGTTTTTATACTGATGTGGCCGGCCAAATTCCGGTGAGGGGGGCTGAATTTTTCACTGTGTTCATGTTGCATCTCATACAACATTCTGCAGTTGTTTAAATTTTTTTTTGACACCTTTAAAAATTCGACAGAAACTAGATTTTGTATCAGGTGTTTCGGAGTTGTTTCGGTTTCGTAATTATACAAATATCGTTTAAATCTCTAGCTTGGCTCTGATAGCACTGTAGGATTGTTCGGCACGACAACAAGGTTTCGGGAGGCATCGTCCATGCCATTTTCAAAAATTTGCCGTACAAAACAATCCTAACCCTAGAATCTTAACTAAAGATTTAGACAATACAATGTGTAAACTACTTTACAACTAAGTGAACTAGAAATACAACCTTTATAGACCGGTCCTTCACTTCAATATCTCCTTGTAGTAGTCCCTTCGCTCTAAGTAGTGATCTTGCGGACTCTAGAATAGCTTCTCAAGA
Organism: Agapanthus africanus; assembly: GCA_030015575.1. NCBI lineage: Eukaryota > Viridiplantae > Streptophyta > Magnoliopsida > Asparagales > Amaryllidaceae > Agapanthus > Agapanthus africanus. Next base: position 669,169,018 of record CM057342.1, on the reverse strand, counting down.
AGAAAGGAACAAGTTTGCACGAAGTTTTCGAGGCCGAAGATGATCTACGTCTTGAAGACACTAACCCAAGCTACCCTCTTCACTAATGTGTGATTAGTGAAGCTAACACCCTAAACTAAATTGCTAATCTAGTAGAGGATGATGAAGTAGGATTTTTGCTCACTTTAGAATTACTTTTCTCACTAATTTTAAGCCCCTCTCAAAAACCTAGAAAGCTCTCTCTTGAGATTGAGGAAAATGAAGCAAATAATGGATGAGAGAGTGAAATGGCAACCATGGGTCAGAAAATATCTAATATAACTCATGTAGAGACTTAACCATAAGTTTAGATAATGGTTGGGTTAATAAATATCTAGTGTAAGACAAAACTAGTGGACTAAGTCAATGGGTCTCCAAGCTTCTACAAGTTTCATGCCATGTGACCGATTTCCAACTAATAATTGATTTACTCTAAATAAATAAACCTTTCATTATCATTATCATGGTGTAAGTCTCATACACCCATGTTGCATGTATCATCAACCATGACACATAAATAAAACACAATTAATATATATCACATATATATTAAGTGTGCACATGTGAGAAAAAGAAATGCTTAAGTGAGCTAATATTAGTTAATGTAAATTAATTTATCAAATATATAATTATACATTAAATCATTAAATCAACTCTTGATTTAATAATCCTGCTATATATCATACGACCGACTAATATTATTTGTATCAACTTATCGAATCAACACTTGATTCGATAACCCAGTTATATATCTTATATAACCGACTGATACAGTATCGACTTATCGAATCAACACTTGATTCGATAATCCGGTTATATCTCATATAACCGATCGATACCTTATATCGCGAGAATAAAATACGGTATCACATACTCGTATTAATCTCGATCCCGCACATATCACATATGTGCTCCAACTTCATTTTGCCTTAGCCAGTGAAAACTCTGTTTGGAACTCTAAAGACTCGTCAATACACCGGCAGTAGGTGATGATCACATCAAGCACCCACAAGCCGTCAGTGGTACTAGCTGGACATAACAGCTATCCGGGTATTGAGCGATCAGAAGATCATCAAGCAAGCTTGCTCCTACTCCTGAAAATCCTATCAGTAATACTACCGTACAGTCCGGTGTCTTCGTCTGATATGTCGTATATCTAGTCTAAGGGTGGTAAACGTCAGACCCCGGTAACTGATAAGTCATGCCGATGAAGGCTCATAACGGGTCGAGAAACTACTGATAACACTTATCAGTAAATCTCCATAGCAGCCCTGACCAGGGACTTATCGTTATGGCCAATCGAGCACAGCACAACATCAACCCCCTATACCGGGAGAGACGAATCCCCTCCTATCGCTCATTGCCTCCATGTGATTCGGGACTGTACCCAAAAGCCACTATTTTGCACGTTCTCTTGAACGTGGTAAGGTGGAAATCAAAGCACAGTGGGAATCACACAAGACTCTATGACGATCTCGGGTCTACAGACTAACCTGTACCAGTGTCACCAGAGAACTGCTATTTGACGATAGGTATAATACCAGCTAGGAGTTCTCGGCGAGTCCGTTTAGTGTATCCAGTCTCCATTGAGCACCCGTATACCATTTTGATGTCAAACACCAATGGATGTGGGATCATCCATCGCCCATCATATGGGTCAAGATGCGTATACGCTAGTCTACTCTGGAATATCGATGTCCTGTCTCGATACACCCTCGACTAGGAACAATTTTAGGGTGTACTTGTGGACTATCTTTGGCCCCACTAGTATGATCTCCATTATAGTCCTGGTAGTCAAGTACACATCCTAAGGGGTTCATCAACATGTGAGAGTAAGACAGTATCTCTTATACAAGTCAACATGTTAAGACAAAGAGCAACCAGATTGTATACTATCATGTCGAGCAAGAAAGTCCTCTCTATATATATCAAAGCATCCACTATAATATACATCACATGTACAATAATGGTCTCTAGGGCATACATATAACTAAAAATATGCCCTAGAGGCCATTATTGTATTGTACTGGTTTGTATATTACATTTTGGAAGATTGGGATATACACAGATATAATAACAGTCTTTCTCAAAATGGTAGTATGATACTTGGTTTGTTTCTACCTCAATATGTGTATATATTTCTTTTATCATATCGCTTATACATATTGGTAGAGCTCTTAGGATCTTTACTTAACTACCAGCGTTGTGATGGCAGTCACAGTAGTGGGGGCTGGATAGTCTATAAGCACATCCTTATACAGTTCCTTAGTCGTAGGATTATCGAGATGGGGCATTAATACTCCAAAGTAGACTAGTGTATACGCTTCTCATCCCAGCAGGGGAGATGGTCTATCCCACAGCTATTGGTATGTCGTACTGGAGATAGTATACAGGTGCTCATTAGGTTATGAGTTACACTAGAAGGACTCGTTGGGAACCACCGGTTGGTATTATACCTATCGTCAGGTAGCAGTTCCCGGGTGGCATGAGTACAGGTTAGTCCGTTGACTTGACATCGCTATTCGTCTCAAGTGTGTTCCCACTGTACTTAGATTACTACCCTACCACGGCTCAAAGGAGTCGTGTAAACAGGTAGTAGTTGGGTACAGTCCCGAAGCACTTGGAGGCAATAGCAGTTAGATAAGATTCGTCTCTCCCGGTATTGGGGGTTGATATCCCGCTGTGCTCGGAAAGTCATTACACAAAGTCCCTGGCCAGGGTAAGCGAGATTTACTGGTAGGTACTCCAGTAGTTTTTCAGGGTGTATTAGGCTCACCCCGGCACGACTTATTGCGCTATAAGGGGTCTGACGGTTACCATCCCTCTGGGCCCGATATGTGAGTATCTTAGACGAACAGACCGGACTGTACGGAGATTGTCACAGATAGGCTCAGAAGGAGTTCGGATAAGTTTGCTCATCGGCCTTCTTATCGACAGTTACCTGGGTAGCCATTACATGCAGCTAGTACCGCTGACGGACTTGTGGTTAAACCCACTGCAAGCATACCGTCGAGTCTTTAGAGTCCCACACAGAGGATTTCCCTGCTTCAGGCGAAACGATGTAGAGGCCGTATAGTTTTACGGCAGGGTTCCGATCATATACGTGTACTGGCTACACGGATGTTGTTCGGACGGATAATATTAGTGGGCTTTGGTTTAAGCCGGATCCTAGTATTATATTATTGGATTATTATTATCTCAGGGTATTCATATTTTTCGGAATACGAATACGGGTATATATATACGGTGAGGGCATTCGTGTAATTTGACAAGAGATGCTTCTAGAAGGGGATGCCTCATTATTTGATTTATCTATTTTGAGAAATAGATTAGTGAGGTGGAAATTGGAGATATTTATGGCATGGGTGTGAAGCATGGCTCATTTGATTTGTTTATTAGTTTGGATACACTATTGAAGCATGGTTGTTATTTTCTATGTGAAAATAATCCATGCTTCATGATTGAAGTGAATGAGTCATTCTCCACACTTGCACAGCCTTAGTTCATTTGTTGATTTGCTTTCTCTCTCCAAGTTTTCTCTCCTTCTTCCTCAAAACCCTAACCCTTACATGAGTTGTGAAACATAGGGTTTATTGAGATTAAATACTCCATCGGATAATCTACATCTTCTAGGCTACCTAGCTTAGCAAACTAGGTATTTTAGTTATCTTGGTTTAGAGGTTGGAGCTTGAGGTATAGACTCTCGGGTGGATCATCTTCGACACGAGGAGGCCGAAGATAAAGTGCGATCCGGATCTTCGAGGAGCTAAAGGAGAGGAGCAGAAGAAGACCCAAAAGACTAGAATCAAGGAGGTATAAAACTCTTACTAAGTAGTTAAACCTCTTAGTAGTAATAGCTAGTTACGGTTTCCGTATAGATCCTGGAGTTTAGTCGGTGTTCCGAAGCTTTGAAAAATCATTTTTTGTAAATTCCGCCTCCCCGCGAACCTGCGGGTTGCGCGACATCGACTTACAAACAACATATAAACACAATACACTATATATCCAACAATACCAACAACTCAAACCAACACATACATGAACTAAAATCGTAATAAAACAACATATACATGAACTAAAATCATAATAAACCAACACATATTCAAACCAATTCAAACCAACACATACAACAATAGTGTTTTGAATACAAACCAACACAATACGCTATATATCCAATACCAACAACTCTCTATGCCGCAATCCCAAGTCACTCAACTCTATGAACCCTGCAAATCCAACCAAATAAATAAATACATGAACTAAAATCATAATCTTCGAAATACTAGCTATAGTAACATATATATTGTTAGTTATATATATACCCTAGAGGCCATTATTGTATATGATTGTATATTATAATGGATGTTTGGACATATATAGAGAGGAATTTCTTGCTCGACATGATAGTATGCTATCTGGTTGCTCTTTATCTTAACATGTAGAATGGTATTGTTATACTGTTTTTCTCTCACATGTTGATAAAGCCCTTAGAATGTGTACTTCACTAACAGGACTATGATGTAGATCATACTAGTAGGGCCAGGGTAGTCCATAAGTTCATCCTTTAATTGTTCCTAATCGAGGGAGTATCGAGACAGGGCATCGATATTCCAGAGTAGACTAGTGTATACGTTTCTTGACCTTGTATGGGGCGATGGATGATCCCATATCCATTGGTGTTTGACCTCAAAGATTGTACACAGGTGCTCATTGGAGAATGGGTACACCAAACAGGACTCGCCGAGAACTCCTAGATGGTATTATACCTATTGTAAGATTGCAGTTCTCTGATGACACTGGTACAGGTTAGTCTGTAGACCCGAGATCGTCATAGAGTCTTGTGTGATTCCTACTGTGCTTTGATTTCCTCCCTACCACGGCTCAAGAGAGTCATGCAAACAGGTGGATTTTGGGAACAGTCCCGAGTCACATGGAGGAAATGAGCGATAGGAGGGGTTTCATCTCTCCCGGTATTGGGAGTTGATTTTGCGCTATTTTCGATTGGCTATAACAGGAAGTCCCTGGCCAGGGCTGATGCTGAGATTTACTGGTAAGTGTTATCAGTAGTTTCTAAACCCGTTATGAGCCTCACATCGGCATGACTTATGAAGTTATTGGGATCTGACGTTTACTACCCCCAGACTGGATATGCAACATATCAGAGGAAGAGACCGGACTGTACGGTAGTGTTACTTGTTGGATTCATGGGAGTTTGGACATGCTTGCTTCTTGATCTTCTGATCGCTCAATACTCGGGTAGCCGTTACGTCTAGCTGGTATTATGACGGCTTGTGGGTGACTGATATGATCACCACATACTGCTGGCGTATTAACGAGTCTTTAGAGTCATACACAGAGGTTTCCAAGCTTAAGCGAAACGAAGTAGGGTATATATGTGATATGTGCGGGACCGAGATTAATACATGCATATGATACCGTATTCTAATCTAACGATATATGTTATATGTGATATAACCAGATTGTTGAATCAAGTGTTGATTCAATGATATGTTATATGTATATATTGATATTTGATATTGATTGGTTATATACGATATGACCGGATTATTGAATCAAGTGTTGATTCGATAATATGATATACATATAATTGATATTAGTCGGTTATATATGATGTAGCCAGATTATTAAATCAAGTGTTGATTTAATAATTTGATATATATTTATATATTTGATATATTAATATATATTAACTAATATTAGCTCACTTAAAGAATTCATTTCTCTTGATATGTATATATGATGATATATGCATTTGTATATGATATATATCTATATCTATATCTATATATATATATATATATATTTGTATATATATATATTATATATTTTATTGTGTCATGGTGGATGATACATTGGACATGGGTGTATGAGACTCACACCAAGCTTTAGATAATTGAGGGTTTTATTTATTATGAGTAAATACAAAATTATGTGGAAATTAGCATGGTTGAAGATACTTGTAGAAGAATGTAGAAACCTTGACTGATTCCACTAATTTTGTTTTATTCTAGATATTTTAAACCCTAACCATTATCTTTAGCCATGGTTATGTCTCTACAAATATCACTTGTGATATTTACTTCACTCTAGTTCATCACTTGATCATCTTCTTCATCTCATTAGCTCTCTAGCTTTTAGTGAAGGGTGAAAAAAAAAGAGAAAGAGTTTTTTTAAGTGAGCTAAATTCCTACATCATCAAGCTACTCTCATCTAGCCCATTAGTATAGGTTGTTTGCTTCACTAATTCCTTGATTAGTGAAGATGTAGCTTGAGTTAGAGATTCTTCGACGTAGATCATCTTGGGCTTCGAAGATCCTTAAGTAAGCTTGTTCCTTTCACCTAGTAGAGCCTACAAAGAGTTCGGGGGATCACTACTTGGAGCGAAGGGACTATTACACGGAGCTTCAGAAGTGAAGGAACGATTTACAAAGGTTGTATTCCTATTTCACTTAGTGTAAACTTGTTTACTTGCTTCTAAAACCCTAATTCTCTAATTCGATCCTGGGTTTGAGTTGATTAGCATTCTAGATTTTTTTAAATTGCATACTTGATGCTTCCTAAAAGCTAGTGGTGGTGCTAAGAAACTCCAACATATATTACGTACCTCACTAACTCCCGTTGTTGCCATCACCATCAGAAGCTCTCCATGATATGTATCGATTGCTTTCCTCCGAAAAAAATGAAGAGAAGTACCTTCCCTGTGGTGGAGGCGGAGGATGAGGGAAGTACCCTCTCTGTAGCGGAGCCGGAGGCTGAGGGCAGTACGGTCCCTATGATGGAGGTGGAGGCTGAGGGTAGTACGGTCCTTGTGATGGAGGAAGGTAATACGATCGCTGCATCGGAGGAAGGTAATATGCCGGTTGCGACAGCCGTGGACCATATGCCGACGACGGTTGCGAAGGCGAACCATATTGTTGCGAGAATTAAGTCCACTGCTCCGTCATTTGAGCTCTCCATACCGCATCAGCTTCCTCCTTCTTCTTATCTGCTTCATCTCTCCTCCTGAGCTTCTCCTTTAACTCTTCGATCGCCCGTGCCTGATCCATTTGTGGGTTGGAGCGAGTGGTCAACGTCCTTGAAGTTCTGCTGGAACTCAACCTTAAAAGACTAAGGGGAACGCCAAAAATAGGAATAAGACCGTATGACCTTGCGCGAGGGAACTCTTGCTCTATAATAAAAACCTCGGGCTCGACTGGAATACGATCGTCGGCCAAAAATTCGGGATTTGATTCCCGATAGCTCCTCTCCGCCTCCTCGAAATGCACCCTCAATAAATGCAACGATAATTACATATTAATGCGAAGTTAACAAGTGTAAATATAAATGCAATCTTCCTAGATGTTGAGTGGCTATATCCGTTCTTTCTTCTGGCATGCCTTCTTTAGTGTACAATGCCTCCCAAGTCTCAACAAGTCCTGGATTTTTTCTAGCATTCTCCTGTACCGGATATATAATTTATCTATATATGAGGATATATAACAATAAACTTAAAAAATCTAACATATATGTAATTAAGGATAAACTCACCAAAATATATCTATATTGATCGGTAAGAACCGATCCACCAAAATAGTCAGCGGTGGTTTTCTCTCGGTTCTGGCTATTCCTTACCGATTCTGTCTGTATATTTAGAAGATAACATATCTCAATATAAATTAATCTAAATTAGGTGTCCAAATAAAATAATTATGTTTTTAATTCCCTTTGTCTCGGGTGCCTTCCAACACCATAGGAGAAGCAAAGTTCTCCCCAGGGACGTTAGAAGGAAGACCGGAAAAATGTTCACAATCCTCCTTAAATCTATCCGACTTTATGTATTTTCTTTTTATTCTTTCACTCCATTTCTTGAAACACCGATGCATCTCATATCGGACATACGTCCAATGTCCGTCTATATTATCTTTTAAGACGAAATGTTTCTGTAATACAGATTAACAAGTATATTAATGAATAAATTAATACAATTTAATAAGTATATAATGGTGAAATATGATTAATTGAGTTATATATTACCAAGAGGTTGCGCCAAGCCAATACATAGGCTTCCCAGGAGTTTTTTGTAAACGTGAATCCCACATTCCAGTACTCCGTGTTGCGGACAAGAATACCAATATAAATATTGAAATGAGTAGCCCACTTTCCCAGACCTATGGGCTTCCCACCTCCCCATTCCAGAATTGTTCTTTTTCTACCCATATCATATTTGGTATATTCAGAGGCAAAACTTATTCCATGCTTTTCAAACCGGGACAAATCATCCCCCGCAACCCATTCCTCAGCGATACGCACGTCTGCTGCATTTATAATCCTCTCGATTTGAGGATAAACAGCAGCATACCTCGTCTAGGCCTTCGCATAGTCCCTATCCCAGTAAAAATTTTCATCTATTAATGCGCGAGGAAGAGGCAATGTGGCTATATATTCATCTGTGATGGGATCGGAGAACGCGCCAGGTTCTATACTTAGATCCATGCATTGCTCGTCTAGGTGTCCATATGGATCATCTAGCACAGATGTACCTGCATCCTCCTGATCAGATGTACCTATATATTTTAGTTTATTGTAATTAATGCAATAGTTATATGAACATAATAATTTGAACACGCTTATTTAAAACTTCTAATATATACCTCTAATCTCAGGCTGTGTCGAAGAGCAAGGATATCGATCTCTTTTCTTTGAAGAAAGTGTTGCAGTAAATTTTGTGAATATGTCTTTTTTAGATGATCGCCCTATCTGTTTCATGCAAGTAATAACGATACAAAATACATAATATGCATAAATCATTAAACTAACATATCAATAGATTACAAGTGATTACAACTGCAAAGTTTTCCATATATCAATTGATTACAAATGATTATAACTGCAAAGTTTATAGCATACATAAATGATTACAACCACAAAATTTTTCATATATCAATCGGATCTAATTCCTCGAGGTCAACCTAGTCGATAGAACTATCGAATAAGGATTTAGGAGGTGCCAGCAATGCAATCCAAATATCATTACGATTATGATCTTTGACATAAAAACACTGATTAGCTTATGAAGCTAACATGAATTTATCATATCGATAAATTTCTTTATTGAGATTGACAAGCTGAAAATCGTACTCATCTTTCTGGATGCAAGCACACCAACGAATTTTGAACATAAAAAATCGTTCTTATTCATTACTTCCGTAAAATAACTCCATTATATCTTTTAACTGACCATAGTATTCATTTCGTATTCCCTGCGGTCTTTTATCATGGGAACTTGAGAAGCACTTTTGTTTAAACGGCAATAAATACCATTATTTTCGATAGTCAATTTCTCAGTTGTAAGAAATTTTAGGTTATTAATGCAATATGAATCGTATCGATTCACTTATACACTTTGATCTTTAGATAGTCGCATAATTACATTCGGGAATTGCATGCCTTTTGCTATGCCATCTTCAATCTACAATGCATTTATACGTATAATGTATAAACTATATGTGACATATACATGTGATACGTGAAATCTATAAGAGATACGTACGTGTTTACGGAGCCATTGTGGAAAGTATTTCTTATGTTCTTGATTAATCTTCCATGTAGCACCCTTTCCTGAAATTGCATTCGTAAGTTCTTAAATATGCCGGCTAAAAGAATAGCAATATTAACTATTTAAGTGCGCACGTGCACACACACACACACAAAAATATTGATACGATTAAATTTTTAATTTATATACCTTTTGTGATTGAAAATAATTTCAAGATTATTAAGGATATACGCATGTGATTGATCGAGCCATTCCCTCTGGGAGGATTGATCGTCCCCTTATGGATGAGACGGCTGATCCTCGTTAATTCAAACATATTCTTCTCTACATGCATAACATCAATATTGTGTCGAATCAAAAAATGTTTCCAATAAAGAAGATTACATAAATTGCTTTCTTCTTCCACACATTTAACAATTCATTATCTTTATATCGCTTCCGTTTTTTTTTGTTTATTTAGGAAACCATCTGAGTTAAAACGATTAGATCTGTGCTGGAATTGACACGTTGATATCTGCTCAAAAATTTATATCCCTGACAATTGTTTTGGTGCTTCACCCCTCTCCATTGTTCCATCAAACTTATTTGCCATCTTTCTGTACCGATGATTCGCCGGTACCCACCTACGATGAAACCAGTAGCAAAACTTATTACGTGTCTTAAGCTGCTTGCCACTGTAATCAAGACTACATGATAGACATGCATGCTTCGGTAAGGTAGACCATCCAGATAACATGCTGTATGCTGGAAAATCGTTGATTGTCCAAATATCAGTCGCTTACATTCTAAAATTTTTCTCGACATATACATCATATGTCTTTACTCCATGTTCCCAGAGTTTTATCCGCTCTTCAATTAAAGGTTCCATATAGACATCGATATTATGACCAGGTGAATAATTTTCAGGAATTAATAAGAAAAGAATCATATACGGTTGTTTTATACACATCCAAGGAGGCAGCTTGTAAGGCATAAGTAAGACCGACCACCTGGACCAATTAGAGCTCATGAGTCCGTAAGGCATGAACCCGTCGGTTGCCAAACCTAGACGTACATTTCTTGACTCATCCCTAAAATGATCAAAACATTCTAATCGCTTCCATACTTTTGTATTAGCCGGATGCCCCGGCTTCCTGTTTTTGATCCGACGATCGAAATGTCATCACATGCTCTTCGCCACGTCCTTTGAAATATATAAATTTTGCAATTTCTTATTCAGGGGAAAATAACGAAGGACTTAGCTGCAGTTTTCTTACTCTTTTAACCGACATCAGATATTTCTACGATTGAATTATGCTTAACATTTTTCCACTTAGACAAGTTGCAAGTGAGACACTCATTGAGAGATGCATAATTCTTACGATACAGCGCATGGTTGATGGGACATGCATCGATATTCACATACGAGAAACCAAGTGTCTTAACAATTTTTTTTTCATTGTAATGATTCTCTGGAATGCATTCTTTTCCTTCAGAAATTATCTTGCTTAGAAGATAAAGAAGCGCGTCAAAGTGCTCCTTAGCCATCTCGCTAATCATCTTCAGATGGAGTGGGATTATTACAAATGACAGCCTACTAAATTCTGTACAGCCTTCGTACAGATCTTGTTCATTTTTCTCCGGAATTTTTTTATAATTCCTCTACTCCACTGGTGCCTTCAGACGGTTCAACATTATTCATTTCCTTGTCAGCAAATAAACCTTGTAATATCTCATACGTGTCATCTATCCTATCACCCGTCGGTAATTCAGCTTGCGAAACTGCAGTCTCATTATCCCTCCTCACTTCCTCATCAGGTACTCCCTCGCCATAGTAATTCCAATGTTTGTAGTTTGGTTCAAAACCGTCTATAAACACATACTTTTCTATCACTTCACGTCGAAAACAGTATATATTTTTACATTTCTTACAAGGACAGAAAAAGAGTCCATCTCAGCTACGTTTTGGGTTCATCTCTGCGTAATCTAAAAGGTTTTAAGTCCCTCTTTAAATCGGGTGTCGGTGGAACTATACTTATCTTTTCTCCCTATATGCATAAAGGATTTATCCGAAAGAATTCTCATATTTTATTACACAAATATTTATATGAGTTTAACATATCTTTGGAGTTTATTACAAGTTCATTAAATAAATTTTCAAGTACTAAAATAGATTTCATAATGTAGATGCATGAAAGCATCTGAAGTCATTTAAGATTGGCATAAGTCAGGGTTAAAAGTCGGGACGGATAAGTACTCTCATGACTGTCAGGGCTGAAGGTCCTAATTCCCATTACAAATACAACACTCATATCTCATGTCGTCATGTGTTTTCATCCATTTCGAGAAAATTTCGGCAACACTTCCCAATGTTCCCTGTATTCGTACATATATTTATACACGGGGAACAAGTGGAAAGTACCGTCGAAACTTCTAGAAATGCATGAAGGTACAAGAAGAAGTGAGATGTGAGTCTTGTTGCATTCATAACTTGTCTATACTGGAAAAATCCAACAATTACTATATGTCAAATCCCCTCGTCGAATATTACACATATGTTTGAAAAAATTGAACATGACTGTTACCACCAAATTTTTTTTGGCTCAAAGCTTACAAAATCGTGCGCACCCCGTACAGATGCGTACTTGGAAAAAATGCCATCAAATGCCATCCGCCACGTGCAATGCACAAAATAAATCAGCCCAAATAGAACGCACCACTTAAATATCGTGCGACACGTGCAATGCACATGTGCATGTTCCAATTCCTCATAATTCAACAGTATGCAAGTGCACCCCATGAAGCAAATGTTTCTAGCAAGAAATAAATCTTGTTAATAAAGATTTAAATTTTCATTTGGAGAAAAAAGCTTTTGTTGGTTAAAATACCTTAACAAGTAGATTGGTAGATCTTAATCTAACGGTGCACATGTCACCTTAAATTGATAAGAATCAATAAAATAAATTTAAAATCAAATTGAGATCAAAACAGATCTAATAATTATGAACAAACCATAATTTTTCCTCTCCTATAAATAAGAGCCTCATATACAGAAATTAAAAGAAACCGATCCTTCTATAAACTTGAAGAAAGAATTCTCTCAAACACATCAGCTCCTTTTTCTTCAAAGAAAGGTAAAGAAAAATATAAAAAAAGAGAAATACCTCTTTCATCATAGAAGTCTTTAGTTCTTTTTTTTTAAAAGTGTTTGATTTTTGTTGCATCCATTGATTCATTAAACATGATTAAAAGATCTTATGGCCTGTTTCTCTTCATGATAAAAGTTTCGAATTTTTATGAGAGATCGATTATGAGATTTAGGACTTGAAGAAAAGACCTTTTATAAAGAACATATACCATCATAAATTTGGATACGCACCATAGATGCCCCTAAAATCAATGAACATAAACTTATGTTTCTTTTTGAAAGCCATTGCTTTCTGATGAGCAGTGCGCACCTGATCCTAGTGCGCACTTGATAAGAAATGTCTATGCAGACTTGTGCATCACATGATATGCACGTGTGCGCATGGGGGGAGATAATGTCTCTGAAGATGTGCGCATCACGTGATATGCACGTGTGCGCAAATGAAAATGTTGACTTCTCAATACGTGCGCACTTATACAAACACAGATGTGAATTTGACCTGTTAGCAAGTGCGCAACCACGTGATATGCACGTGCGCAGCCTCTTGACCACAAGCAAGTGCGCAAACACGTGATATGCACGTGCACACCCTCTTTAAAGAAGTTAAATATACATGCATGATTGATCGTCAAAAGAGAAGTGTTTTTGTAAAGTTACCGCAATCAATAACGGTGTTGCGTGTTGCTAGACCGAGATGAGTACAGGTCGTCCACAGGGATGTGTGGAATTTTTAATCCTACTTTAGACGTGTTGATTAGAAAAAGAGAAAGAATAAATAATGGTGAAGAATGGTTGTAAATTCTAGATCAACGTCAAACACGGATGCAAGATATAGGTCTAGATTAACCATGGATGTAGCTTTATATTAGAAGAGGGTTTGTAGGGTTCTTTAAGATTTAGTAGTTAAGGATGATTAATTAAAAATTACTCCTTTTATTCTTTAATAGATTTAAAACTAGATCGACGGTGATGCACGTAGATTAGGGTTTTTGGAGGGAATAGGGTTCCCACTCTTAACCCCTATCCTTACATGGATCTCCGTTCATGTCTAGCCTTTACCAAAGCAATCGTTAATCTAATCTCAAATCGCGGTCGTGACTATAAATGAATTGGTAAAGCGCCCGATTAGGATGTTAGCGATTCTTTTGGTAAAGTTTATAAACTTTAAAGGACGTAAAAAGAGTTTAAGGATCTTCATCATCCATTGATCTACCATAATCCTACGAATCCCAACAAGCGGAGAATTACTCGTGCATGTTGGGAATAGAAGAAGAAAAGATAGAGAGGGAGATCATATTAAAAAATGCAGAAAGTAAAATGATATAAGAAAACAACTACTTTTATTAATCAACAAGATCAAGTACACTTTGTTCCTTTAGAAAACGATTACAAAAATCCTAGTTTGCTTCTCGATCTATCTTAAGGAGGTAGATGAACTGTTGATTGATCAACCTGGATTCTTGAGTTGTCTTGGAATTCATGATCGTGTCGGCTTGATAAGATTTCAAGTGAGGCTCTCGGTTCTATTTATAGTCACAGAAATTGAAAACCCTAGATTCTATCAGTTAGGGTTTGTTGAGACAATCCTGCACAGAAAATCCTAAATCCCAACTCCCCTAGAAAGCCGCGGATCTGCCGCGATTTGTCTGTTTTGGCCGTGATTGGGCGGCGGATCAGGAGAGTTAGGGCTTCATTTTTTTGGGGCTTCATCTTGTTAACACGTGGTGATCTTTTGAATATCTGGATTTTGGAAATCTTCTCTAAGTCACTGCCAGAATTGTCTTCTTCGATTTACTTGAATATTTCGACAAAGTTGATCTTGCTAACTCAGATTTTCTTGATTTCAGTCCTGATATAATTTCTGCATAATATCTCAATAAATAATATTAGTAGTATTGGGTATTTTATTGAGATATTATCCTAACCATATGATACTATATTTTAAGAATATTGGTTAAGGAAATATGATATGACATGCACATTTTAAATCGCATACATTTTCCTTCATAATGTTAATGATAAATATAGAAACATATGATAATGGATATTTTGCAGATAAACCCTTATATGTTTCATATTTATAATAAACACCATTAATTATTCAGGAAAAGTAAGGAAAATAGTCATACCAAAGTGCAATATTTTCAACTGAACAAATACCTCCAAACTTAACTTTGATCGTCCCGAGCAAACTAATTATTCAATATAGAGAGAAAAAGAAACCTAATAGCACACTTTCATAGGCAACACGATTGCACTGAGCACGTGCAACAAGCCGTTAAACCTCTAGGTGTCTCTAGTAGGAGGAGTGTTGTCTCCTAAGGATTTTCAGCGGATTACACCCACAAAATCCCATAATAAAAGAAGAATGGTGAAAATTAAATATAAAGACAGGAACTATAAAAGAAAGAACTTGAAAATAAGAGTTTTCAACTACACCAGTTTTTCAGTTGCTATGAGCCCTATCTTAATGGTCGTGAAAAAATGTTAGAAATTACATCATCCCTCAATAAAACATCGCCTTTAGTCTTCCTCCCTACCATTTATCCAAACATCAATTATATACCCATACGTGTGTGTAAAAGACATCCCTATACTTAGGGAATTCAATTCAAGCAATCATACTTTTGTCCATCTGCCTTAGTACTTTTTAGTCGGTGAATATTGTAAATAGAATTGCTCACATATTCCTTATGCGACCGTTAATATTTCTTGAGGTATTAACTGACCGATTACTAAATATGCTCACTTATTGGGCATAATTAGCAATATTCTAGTCTTGCAACACCCAAGGCTTAGCAGTGACTCCCAAACCAGTTGGTCTAAGGCACTAGGTGATAAAGCACCCTTGCTATATTTTCTTTATGATGCCTTAAGTAATTACAAAACCAGTGTTCATTTTTCTTCACCATTTTCATTTTATACGTCATATATATTTTGTTGATGTATATCTATTTTCCATTCATACTAAGGTTTTTAGACAAGAGCATTTCAAGATATCCTCTACTATTCCAAGTTTCAAGATGTGTGCAAGTGCGTATAGTAGGGGATCAACGTTCAAATGTTTGGACTCAAGAATAGAGACTATTTTTCAGACTTAATTTTATCCTCAGGTTAATAATTTCCTTCATCTTACTAACCCTTGGGACAACAGCTCATAACTATTTATTACTAGTTTCGTTTAAGAAAACATTTAACTTTTTTGCTTTTCTTAAACTTTTCCTATCTTTTGTATGTAAATTTTCACTTTCAAACTTTCATTATCATAATTTTTTTTTAAATGCCTAGTGCCAAAGATAATTCAGTGAATACAAATCTCTCCCCAAACCTGTTTTCAGCAGTGTCCTTACTGATATTGTCCTTTGAGATCATAGACCTGTAAATTTGGAGAGAGACAATAATAGGGTAAAATGATAGTTAAATGAAAACTACCCCCAAACTTGTACTTTGGCATGCGCGAATATTCAGTTAAGTCCTTTTTCACCCACCTCCATTTTTAAGATGAGACAATGTTACCGAACATGGAGGTGAGGCGGAGGAAATTTAGTTATGATAAAGTGGCTCCTGTAAAAACATGAGCTCATCCGCTGGGTCAGCATAAAAATACAGTTTTAATCTATGCCCATTTACTTTAAAAATTGAACCGTTTTTTTTTATATTTTCAACTTCTACTGCCCCGTGCGGGTATACATACCGCACCACAAAAGATCCTTTCCAACGAGATTTAAGCTTACCCGGATGAAGATGGAGACGGGAATTGTAAAGAAGGACTTTTTGTCCTGATGTGAAGGTTTTTCTAAAAAGGTTTTTATCATGGAATACTTTAGTCCGGTTCTTTACTATCACCGCATTATCGTAAGCTTCATCGCGGAGTTCATTTAGCTCATTCAATTGCAGCTTCTGATAGCTGCTGGCTAGGTCAAAATCAAAGTTTAGCACTTTGATAGCCCACATTTCTTTATGTTTGATCTTGACAGGAAGGTGGCATGCCTTCCCAAACACAAGGTGGTATGAAGACATATCAAGACCGGTCTTATAAGCGGTACGAAATGCCCAAAGAGTATCTGTCAATTTGGTTGACCAATCTTGAGGGTTTTTAGAAACCGTTTTCTCCAAAATTTGTTTGATTTACCTATTTGAGATCTCAGCTTGCCCGCTTGTTTGGGGATGATAGGGCGTAGAAAGTTTGTGGTTGATTGCATATTTCCGTATCAAAGACTCGAAAGATCAATTACAGAAATGCGTCCCGTTGTCGCTAATTATAGCGCGAGGGTGTCCGAATTGCGAAAAGATATTTTCTTTAAGGAACTTAATTACAACCTTGTTGTCAGTAGTGCGACACGGTATTGCTTCCACCCATTTTGAGACATAATCAACCGCTAACAAGATATATAAATTCCCAAAAGAATTGGGAAAAGGGCCCATAAAATCAATACCCCAAACATCGAATATCTCCACAACCAAGATAGGTTGGAGCGACATCTCGTTTCTATGTGAAATCCGACCCATGTGTTGACACCGCGGGCAAGTTTTGCAATGATCATATGCATCTTTAAATAATGTTGGCCAATAAAAACCACATTGCAAAACTTTCTCAGCCGTTTTTTGAGGACCGGCAGTTGAATGAAACCAGAAAGAGCGGCAGTGTTATCCTCTTTGAGATGAAATGCGGGAAAGGACTTGGCATTGGTGTAATCTTCTTTCTCCTGTCGGAAAGGAGGGACTTGTGATTGATGTCAAGACAGCACCTTTGTCAAGATGATCTTTGCCTGATCAAGACAAAATGACAACACACTCTTGAATTCATCGTTAAGGACACACCTACGAATGATTTGACCGGGACAATACTTAAACAAATAAGGTTCATCCCAGTAAAAGTGTTTTACTTGGGATAGAAATCGAAGATTGTCTTGTCTCGACCAATCACTGGGCATAAGTCCCGTTGCTAGATAGTTCACAATATCCCCGAACCAAGGTTCGGAGGATACGTTCAAGAGCTGTTTGTCAGGAAAGGAGTCATTTATCGGCATGGTCAATGTTGGTGAAGAAGAGATACGTGAAAGATGGTCGGCTATTATGTTTTCACATCCACTCTTGTCTTTTATGACGAGATCAAACTCTTGTAACAACAGGATCCAACGTATTATCCTGGCCTTAGCATCCTTCTTCGATAAAAGGTGTCGTAGGGCGGAGTAATCTGTGTAAACCACTATTGGCGGGCCAATCAAGTAGGGCCTGAACTTTTCTAATGCAAATACAACTGCCAAGAGCTCCTTTTCAGTAGTTGTGTAATTAATTTGGGCATCGTTCAAGGTCTTACTTGCATAGTAAATTACATGCGACATCTTATTAATGTGTTGTCTTAAGACTGCACCAATAGCAAAATCTGATGCGTCACACATAAGCTCGAACGGGTGGTTCCAATCCGGAGATGATAGAACGGGGGCTGTAGTGAGGGAATTTTTAAGTGATTCAAAAGCAGCTTCGCAATCCAAAGCGAAGTGAAATGTTGTATCCTTGACCAAGAGGAGAGTTAAGGGTCTAGCAATTTTTCTCAAGTCCTTAATGAATCTCCTATAAAATCTTGCATGACCAAGGAAGGATCGTATATCTTTGACGCATTTGGGACGAGAAAGGTTATGGATGATATCTATTTTGGCTCTGTCTACCTCAATGTTGTTAGTTATATATGCCCTAGAGGCTATTACTGTACATGTGATGTATATTGTAGTGGATGCTTGGACATATATAGGGAGGACTTTCTTGCTCGACATGATAGTATGCTATCTTGTTGCTCTTTATCTTAACATGTAGATTTGTATTGTGATACTGTCTTGCTCTCACATGTTGATAAAGCCCTTAGGATGTGTACTTGACTACCAGGACTATAATGGAGATCATACTAGTGGCGCCAAGGGTAGTCCACAAGTACACCCTATAATTGTTCCTAGTCGTAAGAGTATCGAGACAGGGTATCGATACTCCAGAGTAGACTAGCGTATGCGCTTCTTGACCCATATGATGGGCGATGGATGATCCCACATCCATTGGTGTTTGACATCAGAGAAGGTATACGGGTGCTCAATGGAGACTGGGTACACTGGACGGACTCGCCGAGAACTCCTAGATGATATTATACCTATCGTCGGATAGCAGTTCTCTAGTGACACTGGTACAGGTTAGTCTGTCGACCCGAGATCATCATAGAGTCTTGTGTGATTCCCACCGTGCTTTGATTTCCACCTTACCACAGTCAAGAGATCGTGCAAAATGGTAGTTTTTGGGTATAGTCCCGAGTCATATGGAGGCAATGAGCGATAGGAAGGGATTCGTCTCTCCGGGTATTGGAGGTTGATGTTGGACTATGCTCGATTGACCATAACATGAAATCCCTGACCAGGGTTGCTGAGATCTACTGGTAAGGGTTTCAGTAGTTTCTCGAACCATTATGGACCTTGCATCGGCATGACTTATCAGGCCATTGGGGTCTAACGTTATACCACCCCAGGTTGTGATATGCGACATATCTGATGAAGAGACCAGACTGTACGGTAGTATTACTGATTGGATTCGCAGGAGTATGAGCAGGCTTGCTTGTTGATTTTCTGATCGCTCAATACCCGGGTGGCCGTTATGTTTGGAAGACCGCTTGCGGCTTGTGGGTGTTTGATATGATCATCACCTACTGCCGGCGTATTGATGAGTCTTTAGAGTCCTACACAGAGCTTTCTTGGTTCATGCGAAACGGAATAGGAGCACATATGTGATATGTGCGGGACCGAGATTAATGAACGTATATGATACCACATTCTATTCTCGCGATTTGTGATATTGGTCGGTTATATGAGATATAGCCGGGTTATCGGATCAAGTGTTGATTCGATAAGTTGATTCATATGATATTAGTCGGTTATATGTGATATAGCCGGATTATTAAATCAAGTGTTGATTTGATAATTTAATGTATAATTATATATTTGATATATTAACTTACATTAACTAATATTTGCTCACTAAGTATTCTTTTTCTCACTTGTGTCCATATAGTATATATGTGATATATATGAATGTGCATTTTATTGTGTCATGTTTGATGATACATGATACATGGGTGTATGAGACTTACACTATAGTTAGGATAATGTAGGGTTTTTTTTTATTTTTCAAGGTAATTCAAAAATGGTGAATATTTGGCATGGCTACAAGCTTGTAGAAGCTTGTGGATAACCATTGACCAAGTCCACTCTTTTGTTTTCCTTGAGATATTTATAAACCTAACCATTATCCTCAACCCTAGTTAAGTCTCTACATGAGTTAGTGCATGACACTAACTCACCCATGGTTCATATTCTCACCTCATGAGTTCATTCTCTCATTCTTCACTTGAGCTTCTTCTTCCTCATTGAGAAAGCTCACTAGCTTTTCTCAAGGTGAGAAAATATTGTGAGAAAAAGAAAACTAAAGAGAGCCCATTTCCTACTTCATCATCTTCTACTATTAGCCATTTAGTTTTGGGTGTTTGCTTCACTAAATCCTAATTTAGTGAAGAGGTAGCATGAGCTTGAGTCTCCTAGACGTGGATCATCTTCGGCCTCGAAGACTTCGAACAAGTTTGCATCTTTCACCTTGTGGTTCCTCTCAAGAGTTCGGGAGATCATTGCTCGCAGCGAAGAGACTTCTACACGGAGCATTTGAAGTGAAGGACCAGTCTACAAAGGTTGTATTCCGCATTCACTTAGACTTGCAAAGTTGTTTGCATGATGTTTTGTTTATATCTCTAGTTAAGATTCTTGGTTAGGGTTGTTTAGAACGGAAAATTTTTGAAAACGGCATGGATGACGCCTTCCGAAACCTTACTGCCACGCTAAGTAACCTTAAAAATGCCTTTTCGTAAAATTACATGTCCAAGGACAATACCTTCTTGGACGATAAAATGACATTTTTCCCAATTCAACGTTAAGTTCTTATCCTTACAGCGGGTAAGAACCGCGTCAAGATGACGAAGGCAGTCCTCAAAAGAGTCCCCAAATATAGAGAAATCGTCCATAAATATCTCTAGGAAATTCTCGACCATATCTGAGAATATTCCCATCATACACCGCTGAAATGTGGCGGGAGCATGGCATAACCCAAAGGGCATGCGTCTATAAGCAAAGGTACCAAAAGGACATGTAAATGTTGTTTTATCTTGATCCTTTTCGACGATGGGGACCTGGTTATAGCCAGAGTATCCGTCCAAGAAACAATAGTACTCGTGTCCAGCTAATCGTTCTAACATTTGGCCAATGAAAGGTAGAGGGAAGTGATCTTTTCTCGTTGCGGCATTGAGTTTCCTATAATCAATACATACGCGCCATCTAGTTTGGGCGCGTGTTTGGATTAACTTATTAGCCTCATTAGTTATGACCATGATGCCAGACTTTTTAGGGACCACATGAATAGGACTTACCCATTGGCTATCAGATATTGTGTAAATTATACTACTATCAAGGCACTTGACGATTTCTTTCTTTACCACCTCCTTCATGACGGTATTTAACCGTCTTTGTGGGTCTTGGGTTGGGTTGGCTTCATCCATCAAATGTATATAATATTCAACAATCAAGGAAATAATCCCTTTGATGTCAGCCATTGTCCAACCAAATGCTTGCCTATTTGATCTCAATACCATCAAAAGAGCGTTCTCTTGCTCTAAAACTAGAGAAGCGGATATTATCACGGGTAAAGACTCATTCTAAACTAAATATGCATATTTAAGATGAGAAGGTAGCGGTTTGAGATCTAGTGTCGGCGGAGAGACGATAGAAGGTGGGGTAAGGGAATGATATTCGGACTCCCCGAGTGGTTCATAACTTGCGTAGGATATTGACTCGGAAAGCTCTACTGAATTTTGCGATGAGTCAAAGGATTCGAACTCGAGGGTGGAATCGTCGATGGTATCCTCACTATGATAATTGGCTAGATCAAACAATGTCGCACTCGTAGCGTCGAGATTATTAAAGCAAAGTTCCTCAACTTCGCAGCTTTCGGGAGCTATCTCGTTGATCGAACAGACGTCGATAAGATGAGCAGAAGGTTCAGATAGTTGACTTCCTAGCTTGTAAATATTTAGCTCAATTGTCATCTTCCCGAAGGATAAGTTCATAGAACCGTTATGACAATTAATTACAGCGTTGGAAGTAGCTAGGAAAGGCCGACCTAGTATCACCGGGATTTGATTACGTAGGTTCGCCATGGGCCGTGTATCTAAAACAATAAAGTCCATAGGGAATATAAATTTCCCGACTTTAAGTAACACATCCTCGAGCTCACCCCTAGGTTGGGCGATAGATCGGTCTGCCATCTGGAGAGTGCAGTGGGCAGGTTTCAACTCTCCTATACCTAGCTGCTCATACACAGAGTAAGGGAACAAGTTAACTCTAGCGCCAAGGTCAAGTAGAGCACGGTTGATGCTTTTACCCCCAATAGTTATTGATATTGTAGAACAACTGGGTCCTTACGCTTTTTAGGTAATTGTTGGGTAAAAACTATGCTTACATTACTTGTTAAGAATACCTTTTCGACTGAGTTTTTCTTTTCCTAGTGCACAAGTCCTTAAGGATTCTAGCATAAGATGGAACTTGTTGAATAGCATCTAGGAGAGAGATATTTACATTCACTTACTTAAACATTTCTACAATTTTCTCCATTTATGTGTTAGCTTTGTTGGACCTCAATTTGTTTGGAAACAGAGCTTTATTAATAAGTTTTGGGTCCAAGGTTTGTGGAGAAGATTGTGGGGATGGACTCGATCCTAGAATTGGAGTGGGGATCGTTTTAGATAGATTTGTGGAAGTGGGCGGAGGGTTCGAATCTAGTGGGAAACGGAGAATAGGCTCGGAAGAAGGTAGGAGACTAGACGAATTAGGGGAAGAAGTAGAAGCCGGGGTATCATTAATATCACCAACGTTATCAACTTGTTCACCCACTTGGTTATCTAGCACTCTTCTTGATCTCAACGTGGTGACGGCACTCACATTATTATTTTGTGAATGGCCAGGATTCGGTAGAGGTTGAGATGGAAGTTTCTCTTTTTCTCTCGCATTCATCGCGGCATTTATTTGTGCAAGTTGTGCTTCTATTGATTTTATACTCTCACCGTGGGAGTTGGTGGTCTGTGTTAAAGTTCGAATAGAATACTTTATTTCATCCGTCAATTGCATGGAATGTTTGATAAACATATCCACGCTTCGTTCAAGTGCAGATGCGTTTTCAGTCCCAGCCGTTTGGAAAGAATTGTTGGCCGGATTTTGAAATGGTTGCGATTGAAAGGGGTGCTGACTCTGTGGTGGTGGTTGCTGTTGCTGTAGAGGAAGTCTTTGATAATTGCTTTGGAACTGATTTTGATTTTGGTTCCAAGCAAAGTTAGGATGATTCCTCCACCCCTGATTGTATGTGGAAGAATAAGGATCGTTTCTAGGTCGCTGCTGAAAAGCAGCATTAATTTGTTCTTGATCTTGAAACGGTGCATTCAATGGACATTCTTCCCTCAAATGTGATGGGTTGGAACAGCAACCACACACGGTTTTGGGAAGCGTAACATGGTTTAGGGAGGCTGATGAGAATTTGTTTTCCATAATTTCGAGTTTCTTTTGCATCGCTGCTATTTCGGTTTTTACTGCGATGGAAATATCGAGCTGATGGATACCTTCCCTAAATGATTTTGGTCAACGCTTTCCCACTATAAAGTGTTTTTAGCGAGATCTTCCAGGTATTGCCAAGCTTCACCATCATCTTTGGATATGAAATGGCATTGACACATGATTTCAAGCATTTGCTTTTTCGTGGGATTAATTCCCTCATATATAATTCGGCACAGATCCCATCTATTAATTCCATGATGAGGACATTGGACAAACAGATCCTTAAACCGTTCAAAACATTTCCAAAATGGTTCATTGGGATGCTGGGTAAACTGGTTGATCTCGCTCCTAACACGGACGGTCTTATGATTAGGATAAATATTTTTAAGGAATGCTATGACGAATTCATCCTAATTGGAAATCGAGTGTGCGGCAGTATTATAAAACCATTTTTCTGCCAAATCGCACTAAGTGAACGGGAGAAGACGTAATCGTATAGCATCCACTAAAAGTTGTGAAGTACCCATCATTGCGCATAAGTTTTCAAATTTGGTGATAAAAACGTATGCGTTTTCTGACCCGAGCTCGTGAAATTTGGGCAACAGGTTGATGTAGTGGGATTTAATTTCAAAATTATCCCTGTTAGCTGGTGGAATGGATAGACAGGTAGGAAGTGGACCGCGTATAGGATAACATCTTTCTTGAAGAGATATGCGCGGTGGATTCTGCTCACCTACGGGCGGTGGTAAGGTGGTATTATAATCTGATGGAGAATCATCTATCTCGGTCGATGTGGTGGGTTGTGGGGGAAAAGAAGATGAAGAAGCACCGACTTCGGAGTCGATAGCCGAAACGCGAACAAGACGGGCACTAGAATCCCGTGTCCAGCCGAGCATGCACTAAGCGGGTTTAGCGCAAGTGGCAGCGTGTGTGTTATTTAAAAATTGGTTTGTTTTGAAAAAAGTCGGACTTGAAACAAATCACTCAAAAATGCACAAACAACCCTAGAACTAAGGTCATCTAGGTCAAGTCACTAGACCGCTCTAAGACTTCCAAAGGACAAGCCGCGGGATCAATCCTCTACCATCTTTTTACTACTCTTGTGGCCAGGTAAGTGCCAGGTAAGTGAGAGGTATCCGCTATACGAATCACCGAAAATAGCGGGTCTAATTAAATAACCACTTGCCTTAGACACACTTGTCTAGACACCACAAAAGTAATGCGGATAAGCGATAGATTAGCCATGACCTTTCTCTGTCCTATTTGAGCGCGACGGTCCTTAGAGTCTTATATAGATATTTTTAAATTAATGTAGGGTTAATGCGGATGCTCGTTTTGTGATTTGTGGGGCTTAGGAAGGGTGATTAAATCCTCACCTAATCTGAATTTTGGTCTTTGCCCCTTAAAGTCCGTATTAAAATATGCACACACAAACCAATTACAAAACTTGCAAAAAAGATTTTTGAGCGGCGATATTTTGCAAAGAATTCTGCAGAAAATATATTATTGGATTTTTCAGAGGAAAAAGAAAGATATAGAAAAGATACCAGAGAAGTTTGTAACCCTAAATCTCCTATTGTGCCGCGGTTCCGCCGCCGATTGGCTCTTTGTGCTGCGGTTCCGCCGCCGACAAGGGAGATCTGCTGAAGATTTTTGCTACGTGGCCTCCCTTGCTCCTATAGGTCTTGATGAATGTCTCTGAATCTCTATTTCCTCAAATCTGTGACTCCAGATCCCCTAGCAAAACTCACACAATAATCGTTAAATATACAATTTGCAATTTTGTTTATTTTTATGATGTAGATCGAATAAGAATTCAACACGAATAGTAAGAAAAATAAATTACGCACTTATCCCGGCAACGACGCCATTTGATTGATCGTCAAAAGAGAAGTGTTTTTGTAAAGTTACCGCAATCAATAATGGTGTCGCGTGTAGCTAGACCGAGACGAGTACGGGTCGTCCGCAGGGATGCGTGGAATTTTTAATTCTACTTTAGACGTGTTGATTAGGAAAAGAGGAAGAATAAAGAATGGTTGTAGATTCTAGATCCACGTCTAACACGGATACAGGATATAGGTTTAAATTAACTACGGGTGTAGCTTTTATATTAAAAGAGAGCTTGTAAGATTCGTTAAGATTTAGTAGTAAAGAATGATTAATTAAAGATTACTCCTTTTATCTTTTAATAGATTTAAAACTAGATCAACGGTGATACACGTAAATTAGGGTTTTTAGACGGAATAGGGTTCCCACTCTTAACCCCTATCTTTATATGGATCTCCGTTCATGTCTAGTCTTTACCAAAGCAATCGTTAATCTAATCTCAAATCGTGGTCGTGACTATCAATGAATCGGTAGCGCGCCCGATTAGGATGTTAATAATTCTTTTGGTAAAGTTTATAAACTTTATAGGATGTAAAAAGAGTTTAAGGATCTTCATCATCCATTGATCCACCCTAATCCTACGAATCTTAACAAGCGGAGAATTACTCGCGCATGTTGGGAATAGAAGAAGAAAAAATAGAGAGGGAGATCATATTAAAAAATGCAGAAAGTAAAATGATATAAGAAAACAACTAGCTTTATTAATCAACAAAACCAAGTACACTTTGTTCGTTTAGAAAACGATTACAAAAAACCTAGTTTACATCTTGATCTATCTTAAGGAGGTAGATGAACTATTGATTGATCAACCTGGATTCTTGAGTCGTCTTGGACTTCGTGATCGCATCGGCTTGATAAGATTTCAAGTGAGGATCTCGGTTCTATTTACAGTCACAGAAGTTGAAAACCCTAGATTCTATCAGTTAGGGTTTATTGAGACAATCCTGCACAGAAAATCCCACATCCCAACTCCCGTAGAAAGCCGCGGATCTGCCGCGATTTGTCTATTTTGGCCGCGGTTGGGTGGGAGATCAGGAGAGTTAGGGCTTCGTTTTTCTAGGGCTTCATCTTGTTAACACATGGTGATCTTTTGAATATCTGGATTTTGGAAATCTTCTCTAAGTCACTGTCAGAATTGTCTTCTTCGATTTACTTGAATATTTCGGCAGATTTGATCTTGCTAATTCGGATTTTCTTGATTTCAGTCCTGATATAATTTCTGCATAATATCTCAATAAATAATATTAGTAGTATTGGGTATTTTATTGAGATATTATCCTAACCATATGATACTATATTTTAAGAATATTGGTTAAGGAAATATGATATGACATGCACATTTTAAATTGCATACATTTTTCTTCATAATGTTAATGATAAATATAGAAACATATGATAATGGATATTTTGCAGATAAACCCTTATATGTTTCATATTTATAATAAACACCATTAATTATTCAGGAAAAGTAAGGAAAATAGTCATACCAAAGCGTAATATTTTCAACTGAATAATGCACACCTCAAATGTACATACGCACTTGACCAACAAGCTTTGGCTTGATCACTTGGTTAAAATAAACTAAGTATAGAACCTTTTGCTTCCTATATATGATCCATTGATCAAAATATCAATAAATCTAAGTTGATATTAGTCTCAAAAATGATTAGCGATTCTTATTCCGTATTTATTAAGTTTATCTTAATCTAAAACAATATTAACGATTTTTAACTATATTCTTGGGTCGATCTTAGTCAGATGCGTCTGACGATCCTTAGAGCAAACCTATGTATCCCGTGAACTGATGGACATCATTTATATGAGATATGTGACCTAAGTTCACCCCAAATCTAATATATACGGGTTTGGACTAATCCACGTCCTATGGACGACGACATATGTTAGTCTCCGTATACAATTCAAGGGCAACACCAAAATAAACAAAACATAACACGATTCGAAATGGTATATATGGAGTAGAGAAAGTTGTCGCTCAGTGATAACGTAATTAACTGCATGGGTTTTCGCCTGTAGAAAAAACATCCACGCAATAAAGAAAACCTCTCACATATGAGGGGGAATCTGAGAAATTCAGCTACAACGGTCGCATCCATCCAAATCTCTAATATACGGTGCTATAAATCAATTTGGTATTTTCGGAGAGGTGGACGGATATGTTCCATATAGTATCTGCCTCCAGATTCAGGCAAGATGTTCTATCTCAGTTCGTCTCGGTTTCCGGCGGTAAATAAGGACGTTCAATTCTTACAAACATTTTTAATCGTATTCGACGAGAAAAAGATTTGAATACACTAATTGTTAGACGGTGAACTACAGGTCGATCCTAAACAAGTTTAAGATCTTTCGATATTAAACCTACTAATTAAATGAAAAAATAAAACCTTATTTAAGTTTCTGATCAAAATTTTAGGGTTTCCCTTAAAACTTTCTATTTGATTGTTTTTTAATTAGGGTCTCGGTTCACTAATATCTGATCTTAATTAAGGTTTCTTGATTAGTGTAATTAATTTTATATCTTTATTAGTGTTAACATTGGATTTTTTTTATAATTAGGGCTTTTCGGTCTCTAATTACGGTTTTAATAGTTTATAATTAAGATTTTCTTAATTTGTAATTAGGATTTTTAAGTTGTTATTTGGGGGTTTTAGGGTTTATAATTAACCTTTTTAATCAATTAATATATTGCAATTAAAATCAAAAAATTTCATATCCTTACTTTACAATTGTCACGGGGGTATCTTGATCATTTTGACAACGATGCGGAGATTGCTGCTGTTATTGGGCATGAGGTACTACTAGATTTGTGTTGGCCTAATTTCACTATAACCCTATCATGATCATTAACACTTTATTTTCTTAAGAGTTTTTCTAATGCAGCCATGACATTATCCCAACATCATCTTGAGTGTGTATTAAGAACTTGCTGATATCGCAATAGAAAACAACAGCCATCTTTTTCTCTCACAATTGATAATTGACAACTTGTCAAACCCTACCTAATGATGAACACAACATTGGAAGAGTGCTTTTTCTAAATCAAATCATAAGCTCACTAATTTCTAAACAACCATTGAATTGATATCCATTCTTATTCAAAAAAATCAAATCAAATCATTAGCTTAATAATGAAATTTATAGAATTATATCCTTACTTTATTAAACAAACATAATTTGTGCAAATAATAATAAACGGTGGGAAACCCTAACCTTCAACTGACAATGGCGAGCAAGATCGGCGTCAGGCGGCAGGCTATGCAGCGGCGGCGACAGCGGCGGCAGTAGTCGGCTGCAGGGCTCGGCAGCGGCAGGGCAGCAGTCGGCGGCAAGGCTCGGTGGCAGGAAATTTTGGGGAAGAAGGTGGGGAAATTTGGGGTATTATTCCCGGGTGAATTTGGAGAAAGGAGGAGGAGAAGGCCGTTTGCGGCAATATTTTGGTGATTGTATTAGCGACCGTATCTATACGGTCGCTAATATTTTTTTGACGGTCATCAATATATTGGCGACCGTTATTAGCGACAAATAAATATGCTCGCAAATACCGTATTAGCAACCGGATATAATTATACGGTCGCTAAAACCCATCTGCAGTATGTACAGTCTAGTGGTGGTCATAAATTGTTTGAGAATTTGTAACATTTAGGGATGAGAATAGAAATAAGTAAATGGCTGAAATTGACTTTACGGCTGTTGGCTCCAATTATTTTCTGACACAAACCGATTAGCACCGATAATATAATGCTACAGTTTTGATCAAAACCAAATGGTCATTAACTAGTTTCAATCAAATGTTTGACAAATTGACAGAGTTAATGGCCCCTTATCTTAATATAATTAAAGATGAATGAAAAAAAAAACCAAGAACTTTTTTCAATTTTAAGATTAAAGAGAACCCGACAGATGTTCTACAAACTGCGATAGGAGAACACCCATCAATGATATCCGAGATGTGAAGCTTTATATGAAAGATCGTTTAAGTAGATTATGAGAGTCCATTATGAAAAATTGGCAATCTTATCATCACGGCCCATCATATTATGAAAACGTTATGGATTTTCATTGAAATTTGTATGGAGGTTTTCATAGTTATCTTATGATGATTTAAAAAGTTAAATATTGCCAAATAACCTTTGCTTGAGTGGCAATAACCCTCCCCCACTTGGTAGAAAATCATGGGTTAGAAACCCCCCAATATTGCAGTGGTAAGGAAGGATTTATGACCAATTATGTGGAGAAAGTTCCCATCGTCTTCCTCGTCCAAAGCCGACAGGCTGTTGCAGAAAAATAAAAGTTAAATATTATTGGATCTATGAATAGCGAGATAAAAATTCAGAGGGACTATTAAAATTTGAGTAGTTGGACCGTGGAGCTTTTTTATAAGAGTACATGGGCTTTCAATATATTGGGATTCCATCCAAAAGACTTGAGCCTTTTGGTGGAGGTATCCATCTATATCTTATACCAATGTAACTCTCTTTAGTTTTCCTGTTCCAACACTCCCCCTCACGTACAACCATTATTTCGGATCTTGAAATTTGGATATTTCGATTTAGGGTTTTTGT
The DNA here is from genome assembly GCA_030015575.1 of Agapanthus africanus. NCBI lineage: Eukaryota > Viridiplantae > Streptophyta > Magnoliopsida > Asparagales > Amaryllidaceae > Agapanthus > Agapanthus africanus. The sequence goes on along the minus strand of CM057342.1, from coordinate 669,139,228 downwards.
TTGAATGGTTGAGTAGTTGGAGTGTGTGCATTTTGATGAGAGTACTTGGTCTTTCAATACTAATGATGGTTAAGGCATGATTAAAGAAATTAGAGGTTTTCGAATGAAATTACCCAGAAATGACTACATTTGATAAAGAATTATCTACAACTTGTAATTTGCATGTGCTAGGCAAGTATACGTCAGCTTTCCATGATTTTATTTGTGTTATTTTATTTTATTAATAACTATAATATAGTTCATATAGTTTTAAATGATTGGGTCAGTGCTTTTATTATAAGTGTTAGGGTTAGTTGCGGTAATAAATATTGGTTGGGCTTTTTCATGCCTTATTATTGAGTTTTCTTAAAGAATGAAAAACCATGCCAGAAAACAATTTCAAACTTAAAAGACCCTTTCTTTTGCACTATAATAGTATATAGTAGATGATGATATAGCATGAAAATCCCCGAGTGAAGTGATTTTTGAGCTGTTAGAAACGGTGGAACTTTCTTTAGGGCAGACGTCTGGAGGTGTAAACATTTTCACTTCAGACGTTTGACCAAATCAACTTCAGACGTTTTTGAGTCACGTATACATGCGTTTGATGGTGTGCATCTTATTTTTACTTTTAGATCTTAAAATCAATCTCTCGCAAAAGTACAAACTTTATGAGTGAGGGATGAACTCTAAAATCATTTGATTTCTTAATAGCAAATCAATAGATTCGAAAAGTAAAGACTTCTGTATAAAAGCAAAAGCTTTTTAATGGAGAAAAAGAGAAGTTTTTCTCTTTATTTCTACCTTGCGCGATTTTGCAGTTGAAGAGAAGTTTTGAGATTTTTTCAAGCTTCCGCGAAGATTTTCTTTTCTTGATTTCTTCATATGAGGCTTCTATTTATAAGAGGGAAGAAATTAGAATTTGTTTGGTTTGTTTTAGTTTGTTTTAGTTTGTTTTGATTTCAATCTGAAAAAAGATTTATATCAATTAAGAGTGACATGCGCACCGTTGGATCTTTGATCCACACATTTTTTTGTTAAAATGTTTAACCAACATAATATTTTTCTGTTAATTGAGGATCGGTCGCATATTATTCCTGTCTCAAGAAGATCCTAAATTTACTTTGTTTGTTATTCTTAGGACGTCTTTTAGATTAAGTGCGCAATGTGCATGTGCGCACATGCATATGGAAAACGTATGCGCACTTGTCATATGTGCACCAACTTTACGTATGCCTGTGGTTAGAATGTGCGCGTGTGCTTTGCACGCGCACATCACACTAAATGACTTTGTCAGGTGCGAATGTCTATGATGCTCACATATGCTGTTCATGCCTCATCCATTAACTTTATACATGCACATATATAAGTGCGCAAGCCTTCAACATTATCTCTCCATCGAGTGCGCACATAAATGTAAGTGTGAAAACTAATGACTCATGATTTTCAGTGCTGTCAGCCTCTTTTTCAGCACTTTCTTTGGTCAAAACTTAGGAATTGTTTCCACTTATACCATGTACCGCATTTTTTGTGCCGAGACTTAAATTCCTCTCTTTATAACTTGAAGAAGTGTCTATCTTCTCCTTCACTTTCACAGAGAAAGAACCGTTTTCATAAAGAAAGGATTATGCCTTGCAAACGCCCGCATGCTCCTCGACAACAATAGGAGGTTCTCATTGAAGAAATCATTTCTCGTTTCGTTGCACGCTTAGTGAACTCTGGCCTCACAGATGCTCAGTGTGACGCAGTAATGTACGAGCTTGTGGCTCGCAGAGGATCTCCTCTTCCTGCCGGCTCTATATGGCTTCGCATGATCTTTCTCGCCGTTCTTGATGACGTGCCTCCTTACTCGGCAGAGATGACTTTAGCAATGCTCGATGCGGTGGAGGACAATGTCTACTACATTCAAGTGGCCGGTCTGATCCTGATGCCGTTAAGGGACCGTTCCATCCATATGCTGTCAGATACGGGCTCGGCGGGCTGTCATATCTTCTTTTGCCGACGAATACGGTGCTGATAGGTGGGGAGTGACTTTTCATGAGAATCGTCGTTTTGACATGGTTAAGAGGGCCGAGAGAGAGAGAGAAAATTTTATATATTGTTTTACTAATCCATGTAGTCCGGATCTCGTGTTCGGTGATATTTTCCCCATGGAATAAAATGTTTATTTAAATACTTGTTTTTATTATTGTCTAATGAATATTTAACCTTCAAAAAATGTCTTTCCACTGACTGCTCATTTAAACATATGCGCATCTTGCATGTGTGCACGTGCTTTGCACGTGCATATGGCAAGCATATGCACATGTGGTTCGCATGTGCAATTTGCACTTAGGAATTTCTGCTACGTGCGGGTACAAATGATGCGCGCGTATACTGCATACGTGTAATGTACCAACCTTCACATACGCACATATAAGTGCGCAATTTTCAATATTATAACTCACTCAAGTGCGCACATATATATAAGCGAGCACTTAAACAGGTGCGAACAAATGCCCCTACTAACTGTGCATGCGTGTATTTGACGTGTGTGCAGCAGTGTAAAACAGCCCACCGTTCAATCTCTCTTAGAACTACGCGAGTAACAGACCGTCGCAATTAAATATGAAGTCGCACCGTCATGCAGTCAAACTGTCGCAACCCTTCTATAAGTAAGGCCTCACTTCCAGTCTTTCTTGCACTTTTTTCTACGCAACTGCTCCCCCAAAGCCTTAGCCTTTGTCTAAAGAATTTCATTCTTTTTGCCTTTGTTTCGTAAGTGCGCATGCGCACATCTGTCTTCGGCTTGATTTGTGCATGTGCGAAGCTCTTGCTTTACTTAATTAAGGGCTCACTTATCCGAAGATTTTTCTTCCCTTCGGAATCGTTTGCTTCCTTAACTTCAAGAAGTAAGCGCGCTGTGCGTCTCTACCCTCGACTTATTTTCTTAGTGCATACTTATGGGTTGCGCGCTTGTCCTTTTCTTGCCTATTGCGCACTTGTGCACATTTTCGAATTTAGGATTTAGCTTAAACATTTTGGCTTAAAGACTTTAAACAAACGTTTAGACAATCTCGTCCATCACTCACAGGATATTCTATGATTGCAATTTTAACGTCTTCTTTTCCTTTCTTACCTTTCAGGTACAATGGATGATCATTTGCATACCATTAGGGACATCATTTCTCACAACATCATTCATTATTACAGGTCAAACTATACCGAAGATCATTGTGAAACCGTGCTGCATCGCTTGGAAGTTCACTGCGGGCGACTGCTTCTTCGCCTCTTTTTCCTTCTGCAGATGGTGTTTGAAGCAATCTGAGATAGCTTGACTGGAAACTTTGAGGTGACGCCGCTCCAAGCGCTTGATCAGGCCAAAGACAAAGTGCACTCGGTTTATCTAATGGGCCTGATCTCTAAACGGTGGAAGGATGAAGCGATTACTCTCTTGCATCGCATATATCAACAAAGAGCAATCATAGTTTCATATGTTAGGACAGAAGACATCAGTGGAGACCCCGAGGCTTACCTCCACGAACAGAAGCATAAAAAGATGGAAGATGATACTTAGGAAGCCTTGCTGGGCTTTATTTTTGAGTTTAGAAACCCATGTACCGATGCTAGTATCTTACCACTGTAAACCTTGTGCGGTAGTTTGTTTTTATTTTTCTTTCACTCTTTAGTGCTTGTTCTCAATTGGTAGTCTGTTATCCACTTTTTGATGTATGAATAAAAAACACCTATGTTTATATTCGCAATTTTTATTTTGTGCTGAAATGGCTTAGCTTAATTTATGTACTCGTTTCGAAGTGCCTAGTGTTGGATATATGTATGCCTTAGAGGCCATTATTTGTATAGTGGATGCTTGGACATGTATATATATAGAAGACTTTCTTGCTCAACATGATAGTATGCTATCTGGTTACTCTTTATCTTAACATATTCACTTGATTGTGTATGCTGTTCATTTGATACATGTTGATAAAGCCCTTAGGATATCAGCTTGACTACCATGATTATGATGCAGATCATATTAGTGAGGCATGAGTAGTCTATAAGAATATCTTTAATTGTTTCTAGTCGTGGGTGTATCGAGACGGGGCATCGATATTCCAGAGTACACTAGTGTATACGTTTCTTGACCCAGTTGAGGGGGCGATGGATGATCCCATATCCATTGGTGTTTGACATCAAAGATTGTACACATGTGCTCATTGGAGAATGGGTACACCGAACAGGACTCGCCGAGAACTCCTAGATGGTATTATACCTATCGTCAGATAGCAGTTCTCTGGTGACACATGTACAGGTTAGTCTGTAGACCCGAGATCGTCATAGAGTTTTGTGTGTTCTCCTACTGTGCTTTGATTTCCATCCTACCACGACTCTACTGAGTCGTGCAAACAGGTGGCTTTTGGGTACAGTCCCGAGACACATAGAGGCAATGAGCGATAAGAGGGGTTTAGTCTCTCTCAGTATTGGGAGTTGATGTTGTACTATGCGCAATTGGCTATAACTCAAAGTCCTTGGCCAGGGCTGATGAGATTTACTGATAAGTGTTATCAGTAGTTTCTCGACCTGTTATAGGCTATACATCGCCATGACTTATTGAGTTATTAAGGCTCGACGATTCCATCCCTAGAATCAATATGCAACATATTAGACGAAAAGACCGGACTGTACGGTAAGTGTTGCTGGTTGGCTCTACGGGAGTTTTGACAGGTTCGCTTATTGTTGTTCTCTTCGTACAATACTTAAGAGCCGTTACGAGCAGATAGTACCGCTGACAGTTTGTGGGTATCTGATATGATCACCACCTACTGCTAGTATATTGACGAGTCTTAGAGTCCCATAAAGGGGTTTCCAAGCTCAGGCGGAACGAAGTGGGGCGGAAATGGAGATATGTGCGAGAGCTTGATTAAATACGTGTATATGATACCGTATTTTAATCTGGCATTTTCTATTGGTCGGTTTGTATGTGATATGACTGGATTATTAAATTAAGTGTTGATTTAATATAAAATGACTAATAGCTCATTATTAATTCCTTTTTTTTATGTGTGCATGTATGTATGTATGTTTATATGGATTTGCATACACATATACATGTGTGCATGTGTCATGGTGGATGATACATTTTGTAAATCTAGCATAACCATGTCCAATGTATCATCCACTATGACGCATGCACACATGTATGTGTATGTAAATTCATATAAACATACATACATACATGCACACATAAAAAAAAGAATTAATAATGAGCTATTAGTCATTTTATATTAAATCAACATTTGATTTAATAATCCAGTCATATCATGTACAACTCGACCAATAGAAAATGCCGGGTTAAAATACGGTATCATATACACCTATTTAATCAAGCTCCTGCACATATCTCCATATGCGCCCAACTTCGTTTTGCCTGAGCTTTGTGTTAGTTATATGTATGCCCTAGAGGCCATTATTGTGCATATGATGTATATTATAGTGGATGCTTGGACATAAATATGGAGGACTTTCTTTCTCGACATGATAGTATGCTATCTATTTACTCTTTATCTTAACATGTACACTGATTGTCTCTTTGTTACATGTTGATAAAGCCCTTAGGATGTGTGCTTGACTACCTAGATTATAATGCGGATCATACTAGTGGGACAAAGGTAGTCCGAGAGTACATCCTTTAATGTCCCTAGTCGTGGGTGTATCGCGACGGGGCATCGATATACCAGAGTAGACTAGCGTATAGCTTCTCGACCCATGTAGATGGGCGATGGATGATTCCATATCCATTGGTGCTTGACATCATAGATGGTATACATGTGCTCAGTAGAGACTGGGTACAATGGACGGACTCACCGAGAACTCCTAGATGGTATTATACCTCACGTCAGATGGCAGTTCTCTGGTGACACTGGTACAGGTTAGTCTGTCGACCCGAGATCGTCATAGAGTCTTGTGTGATTCCCACTGTGTTTTGATTTCCACCTTACCACGTTCAAGAGAACGTGCACAACGGTGGTTTTTGGGTACAGTCCCGAGTCACATAGAGGAATTGAGCGATAGGAGGGGATTTCGTCTCTTCCGGTATTGGGGGTTGATGTTGCGCTGTGTTCGATTGGCTATAATAGGAAGTCCCTGACCAGGGATGTTTCTGAGATTTACTGGTAAGTGTTATCAGTAGTTTCTCGACCCGTTATGAGCCTCACATTGGCATGACTTATCAAGCTATTGGGGTCTGACGTTTACCACCGCCAGGCGAGATACGCGACATATCAGACGAAGAGACTGGACTGTACGACAGTGTTACTGTTTGGATTCGCAGGAGTATGAGAAGGCTTGCTTGTTGATCTTCTGATCGCTTAATACCCGGGTGGCCGTTACGTTTAGCAGACCGCTTGCGGTTTGTGGGTGTTTGATATGATCATCACCTACTGCCGGCGTATTGACGAGTCTTTAGAGTCCTACACAGAGCTTTCCTGGTTCATGCGAAACGAAGTAGGAGCACATATGTGATATATGTGGGACCGAGATTAATGCGCATATGTGATACCGCATTCTATTCTCGCGATATGTGATATCGGTCGGTTATATGTGATATAGCCGGGTTATCGGATCAAGTGTTGATTCGATAGATTGTTACATTTGATATTAGTCAGTTATATGTGATATAGCCGGATTATTAAATCAAGTGTTGATTTAATAATTTAATATATAATTATATATTTGATATATTAACTTACATTAACTAATATTAGCTCACTTAAGAATTCTTTTTCTCACTAATGTACACTTGGTATATATGTGATATATATTGATGTACATCTTTTGTGTCATGCTAGATGCCACATGCTACATGGGTGTATGAGACTTACACCATACTTATAATAATGGAATGGTTTTATTTATCTTGGTAATTCACAAATTAGTGGTATTTAGTCACATGGTTGAAATTTGTAGAAACTTGTGGAACCATTGACCAAGTCCACTCATTTTGTTTTACTTGAAGATATTTTATTAACCCAACCATTGTTGTTAACCCATGGTTTATTCTTTACATGAGTTAGTGCATGACACTAACTCACCCATGGTTGCTATTCTCACCCCATGAGTTCATTATCTCATCTTGATCACTTCATCTTCTTCTTCATGAGAAAAAGCTTACTAGCTTTTTTCCATGTGAGAAAATAGTGTAAGAAAAATAAATCTAAACTGAGCCCATTTCCTACTTCATCATTCTCTACTATTAGCCATTGAGTTTAGGGTGTTTGCTTCACTAATCTACCATTAGTGAAGAGCTAGCATGAGCTTGAGTCTCCTCGACGTAGATCATCTTCAGCCTCGAAGGCTTCGAGCAAGCTTGTTCATTTCTTCATGTGAACCCTCTCTAGAGTCCGGGAGTTCACTACTTGGAGCGAAGAGACTACTACACGGAGCTTTAGAAGTGAAGGACCGGTCTATAAATGTTGTATTCCTCATTCACTTAGATGTAAAGTTTGTTTGCATGTTTGTAACATTTTGAAAATTTAGAAATAATTAAAATTAACCAATTAAATAATAAAATGATAAATTAAAAAGGTTATTAAAACCAAATCAGACAATTTCATAAAATGTATGTAAAACAAATTAAATTACAATTTTAGTATGCAAAATAAATAAATTATAAGGGTTTTAATGTGAATTTTAGTTTCATTTTAATAAAAGGGTGTTTTATAATAACATAAGTTGTGAAGGGTTTCTATGTAAAGTTTAGGAAATTGTGCAAATGGGAATTTGTTTAGGGTGTAAGTGAAAAAGAGGTAAATTAGATTTTTGTTCAGAAATTTTATCTTAAAATAAATCAAAATGGAAAGATAATGCATTGCCACCACCTTCTTACTTGCACAACCCACACCCCACACCTCCTCCTTGCATGAGGATGGCACATTTAAGTCATTGACACCTCCTCCTACCACCTCCCTCTTTCCATCACCATATATATTAAGTGTTCAGATCATTAATTCAATTAAACTTATGAAAATTTCCAAGCAAAGTGAAAGAAAACACTTAAAATTCAAAAAGAGAAATAAAGGAGAAATGAAGTGAAGAAGAAGAACTAAACAAGGAGTTCATCATCAAGCTAGGATTGGGAGCTTGTGCATCTTGGAGAGTGTTATTCCAACAAGTTATTGTAGGTAAAATCCTCATTCACAGTAGAGATTTAAATTCTGGAATTGGTTTAAGTTTGAAATCAAAAGTCTATAATATCGTATTTTAGGTACAACTAAGTTCTGTTTGAATCTGCTATTGTTTAAATAAAAGTTAACTTAACCAAACAGTGCCAACTTGTTATATAATGGACCTAGAACAAAACATAGGAATACGAGCAGGGGAGCTCGGATTTTGGCCGGCGACCATAAGAGTAATTCCGGCGTCGCCGGATTTGTAGGGAGCTAGGGTGTTTTGGGTTGTTGGGTAGGTTTCTGTGTAGAATTTTGGTTATTTTGGTATTGTTTAATCAAGTTAGTTTAACTGTATATAAAATCTGGGAACTAATATCGGAAAAGAGATCAAAATTCTAAAATACGACACGGGTAAAACGTAACGCGTTCTGTTTTCTGTCGCGATGCAGCGCTGGGTTAAATTTCAGTGAGATTGAGTGTTAGATCGTTTGCAATAGTCGTACGTAGTGTAGTTAGCATGTACAACTTGTGTGTTCTTGATTTTTTCCGTATCGGAATGTAGCCGTTTTCTTATACAAGTTAATTCAATGTTAGATTTGAGCGCTGGGTTAAACTTCGGAGGCCGCAAGGAAAGCAAAAGGATTGGCAATTCCTTAGTAGTTACGATGTATTCCGGTGAGTAGAGTAAACATCTACCGGGGGATTGTGTAAAGATGGCGTGATACGCCCATATTTTGTTAATTTGAAAGATTGACTTTATATGCGAAGTTAATAACATGCATTCATATATACTCATACATCACCATGTTAATAGTTGTTAGAACACTGCACAATTATCGACGAGTTATGCCGCACGTGCACATTTTTACATGTTACACTACACCTCGTCAATATTAACATGTCACTTTTACACTTAGTAATTATCCTGTTAACTATGATTCTATCATACTTTAAACATTATTAACAGTAGTACTTTGTATAAATGACATCATGTTTCGTATTTAAATGTTTGGAGTTGATATAAGAGGAAATTGCATTATTGAGGATTTATGATTTTGAGTTTTCCTATACTATTGCATAAATCCAGTGATTTTCATGATTGATGTGACCTGTCCACCATGAGATGTTTTTATGATTTGGTTTTTATTCCGAACCGAGTCGGTGGGTATACGGTTACGGATTTACAGTTTTATCCAGACTGAGTCGGTGGGGATACAGTTGGATACATGGTGGACCCGGTCGAGACCGAGGGGCAGGATAGCCGCATGATAGGCGGGGAGCCTAACGAGGATACTCGATCCCGGAGATAGTTGTGAAACACGGCGGATATCTAGATGATATCGACCGGTGTTATTGATTACACGATCATTCGAGGAATGATGCCTGAGAGAATGGAAGATTTGTGTCGATGATGGACACGGAAAGATGAAATTTATTTGGAAATAAATGATGAGATTTCAGTTTTGGTTATGTGATTAGTAGTACGGATTCATGTTTACACATGTTTCATGCATCATAATTATCCTCATCGCAGTTAGATATAGTTCGTCATATTTACATTATCAGCCGTTATATGTTAGTTTTATTCACTGAGTTGGCAACTCACCCCCGTTGTGCCACAGTTCCTTGCAGGGGTAGAGTGGATGGTTAGCAGCAGTACAGATCCACTTTTCAGCTTTTATCGCATCTTTTGATAGGTGGGTTACATATGTAGTAACCTTCTCTTTTGGTATTGTACTTTGAATCTAGAAAATTTCCATCAGACCCTGTATAATGACTTAGAACGATATATGGTTATATGTATATTATTTCGACAGATGAGATCGTTTAGTTGTATTAAATGATATTTCTTTTAATTATGTCTGAGATTCTTCTTTGATGTCGTATCATGAGTATGTATTGCTTTCCACTGTTAGCATCGTTGTTCCCAACTAGGGATGCAACCAAATTAAACACTTTATAACTGTTTTTATAATAACTGCAATAAAAAATTACTGTTAAGATCTTAAATACTTAAAATCTGTGATTTTTACTTAAACAAATAAAATTTTTCCTAAAATTCCGCAAAAAAAGGTTTTTGATCTTGGTTTTTTTTCGGCTTACTCGGGTTGTGTAAATATCTTTAGATATTATACAATCTAAGTGCCGGTCACATCCAAACTTTAGGGTCGTGACAAAGTTGGTATTAGAGCTTAGGATTAACCTTACGGAATCGAGTAGTGAGTTAAGATAGTTGACGTGAGTCCGTAATTTAGGATGACCTTTGGTTTGATGGAGTAGGTGATTTAGGATGAGTGCAGTACCGTACGTATGTTCCGCGGCATATTTACGTTACCATACTTAGCCTAACTAAGCTTAGGAGACAATTGTTCGTACTTCTTTCCTTGATTCCATGTATCTTGTGATTCGGTTGCAATATCCTTATCAATCCTTTTTCTTACTCCAGCCGTTATGTCATCAACGACTATGGGGACTCAGAGTACCGCTGTTCGAGATGAGATTGGAGCGGGCTCATCTGAAACAGGGACAGACCTGGGCAGTATGCCTATCTTTCATGAACCGATTGATCCACCCTATATTAATCGTATAGCTAGGATGGAGACAAGTGTTCAAGAGATGCGCCGAATGATCGGATCCTTGTTAGAGATTAGTCGAGCACGGAGATCGACCATTACTCCATGTAGGTTGTTCGGAGACCAAGCGAATTCGTACTAATACATCAGCACTTAGACGTGTTCGTAGAGGCCATGGCAGATTCTGTATAGATCAGTTCTATCATTTATACCCATATGTTCAGCAGCCCGTGCAAAAATGTTTCGTGTGTGGGTGTCCGTATCACTTTTTTTGGAATTGCCCCGTAATGCGACAGGGTGAGGCATCGGTCTCACATGTGACTTCACCACCTCCTCCAAGCACATTACCTACTACACCTGTTGTTGTTCCATGCCAGATCAACGCCTATAGAGGTCGTGGTCATGATGGTTATAATTCGAGAGGACGAAGAGGTCGAGGCAGATTTATTCCTGGCCGCAGTTTTGGTCGAGATAGGACTTAGGGCCAGATGTTCAGTTTGTATCCCATTGAGCAGAGGCCCCCATCTATCTGTTTTAGTTGTGGACGTCCAGAGCATTTCACAAGGAATTGTAGACTCTGAGGAAGGACGTCAGGATACTGGTAGAGGCCAGGCATCCAATGCAGTCGTAACAGGTATCCTTTCAGTATGTTCCTTAAATGCGCATATTTTTATTTATCCCAGTTCTACGCATTCATGCGTAGTTGCATACTTGCACTTTCTTTGGGAAGAGAGTCGTCATTGTTAGGGTTACCGCTAGTTGTGATTACTCTTATAGGAGATTCTTTTATAGCTCGACACGTATTCAGGTTATGTTTAGTACGTGTTGGTGATAGGGATTTATTAGTGGATCTAATTCTCCTGGAGATGTTAGATTTGATATACTTCTTGGTATGGATTGGTTGGCCGTTTGTCATGCCTATGTAGATTGCCGGGGGAAAGCGGTTAGATTTTGTTTTCCAGGTGAACCGATTTTTGTTGTGTAGGGGGACTGTAAAATAACTCCTTCCAACATGATTTCTGCTCTTTGTGCGGAACGACTCTTGAAGAAGAGTTGTCATGGGTTCTTAGTTTGTTCAGGACTTAGGAGCCACTAAGATTCCGTTGGACCAAGTTCCGATCGCACGAGAATTTCCGGATGCATTTCCTGCAGAATTACCAGGATTGCCTCCCGATCGTGATATCGAATTTTGTATTGACTTGATTCCGGGTACGGGACCTATTTCTATACCACCCTATCGGATGGCCCCGACGGAGTTAAAGGAACTCAAAAGCCAGTTGCAAGAGTTGTTAGATAGAGAACTTGTTCGTCCCAGTGTATCGCCGTGGGGAGCTCCTGTCTTATTTGTAAAGAAGAAGGACGGTAGTATGAGACTGTGGATCGACTACCGACAGTTGAATCGAGTTACCGTGCAAAATAGGTAGCCACTACCACATATCGATGACTTGTTCGATCGGTTGCAGGGAGCTGGCTACTTCTCAAAAATTGATTTGCGGTCAGGGTATCACCAGTTGAGAGTTCGGAAGGATGACATTCCGAAGACTACTTTTCGTACCCGATATGAGTATTATGAATTTCTGGTGATGTCGTTCGGACTCACCAATGCCCCAGCAGCATTTATGGATATGATGAACTGCATTTTTAGGCCTTTCCTTGATCAGTTTATCATTGTATTCATAGATGATATCCTTGTTTATTCCTGAAGTCGGGAGGAGCACGAACAGCATTTGCGTATCACGTTGCAGGCCTTGAAGGAGCATCAGCTGTTTGCCAAATTCTCCAAGTGTGCTTTCTGGCTAGATAGTGTAGAATTCTTGGGTCACGTGGTTACGAGAGAGGGTATACGTGTGGATCCAAAGAAGATCGAAGCAGCGCAGCACTGGCTCAGACCTGTGTCAGTTACAGAGATTCGTAGTTTCTTAGGTCTGGCAGGTTGTTACCGATGCTTTGTGCAGGATTTCTCTCGGATTGCCGCACCGCTGACCGGGCTGACTAGGAAGGAGGTTCCATTTCTGTGGACAGATGCATGTGAGCAGAGTTTCCAGCAGTTGAAGACCCGCTTGACGACTGCACCTGTATTATCGTTACCTTCTGGGTCAGGTGGCTTTGTTGTGTATTATGATGCCTCTAAAGTGGGTTTAGGCTGTGTGTTGATGCAGTACGGCAGGGTTGTAGTTTATGTTTCTCGACAGTTGAGGAGGCACGCGCAGAATTACCCCACTCATGATTTGAAGATGGCTGTTGTAGTTTTCACACCGAAGATTTGGAGACATTACTTGTATGGAGAGTCGTGCCAAATCTTCACAGATCATAAAAACTTGAAGTATATTTTTCAGCAGAGGGATCTGAACCTAAGACAGCGTAGATGGATGGAACTGGTGAAAGATTACGCTTGTGAGATCTTGTATCATCCAGGCAAAGCAAATGTTGTAGCAGATGCTTTGAGTCGGAGGCATGGAGGTAGCTTATCTCATGTGCGCACCTTACAGAGACAGTCTTCTACAGATTGGCAAATTTTATGTGATAGTCATATACAGTTTGAGTTCACCCCGACAGGAGGACAGCTAGCATATGTTCGCACCCGACCTCAGTTATTGGATCGTATTCGAGAGACACAGCCCGCAGATACTCATATATCGGAGATTATGGATCAGGTTAGGCAGGGCAGAGGGTCGGAGTTCGTGATAGATGACCGTGGAGTATTGCTTTTTGGGACTCGTCTTTGTGTACCAGATTCGGATGGACTGAGACGTGAGATCTTAGAGGAGGCCCATCGTTTAGCATACAATATTCATCCTGGTTCCACCAAGATGTATCATGACTTGAGGGATGTTTATTGGTGGGAAGGAATGAAGAGGGATGTTGCGGAGTTTGTTTCGAGATGCTTGACTTGTCAGCAAGTCAAGGCCGAGCACTAGAGGCCGACAGGAGAGTTGCAGCCCTTGCCCATTCCAGAGTGGAAATGGGATCAGATTTCTATGGATTTCGTTGTGGTTCTACCCAGGACTCGCAGAGGGTATGATTCCATTTGGATGATTGTAGATAGATTAACAAAGGCAGATCACTTTCTTCCGGTGAAGACAACGTATGGGTTTGCACAGTATGCTCAAATTTATATCGACGAGATTGTACGATTGCATGGAGTTCCGACGTGCATAGTATCAGATAGGGGAATGTTTCCCCCAATCAGAGCAAAGCTCTGTTTGAATTTCAAAAATTCAAAAATTGAAGCAACGCTTCAAATCCCGTGCGCTGCGCGCAACGCGCCACGTGTCAGAAGTTGATACATCAGTGCAGCGCCCATGGCAGCGCACCCAATCAGAGTAAGGCTCTATTTAAAACAAAAAATTAAAGGAAGCAACGCTTCAGTTGCGCAAGCGCTGCGCTGCGCGACACGTGTCAGCGCAGTTGCGCAAGCGCAATTGCGCAAGCGCTGCGCTGCGCGACACGTGTCAGCGCAGTTGCGCAAGCGCAATTGCGCAAGCGCTGCGCTGCGCGACACGTGTCAGCGCAGTTGCGCAAGCGCTGCGCGATACGTGTCAGCGCAGTTGCGCAAGCGCAGTTGTGCTGCGCTGTGCGCTGAGCGACACGTGTCAGCGCAGTTGCGCTGCGCTGTGCGCTGTGCGACACGTGTCAAGCGCTGGGGCGTTTGCGCCAAACAGAATTAAAATTCCAGTAAGATCTTCCTGTTCTTGTTAAAACAAGAAGATTGTCTTCTGTAAAACAGAAGCCCTTGGATCAAAGATCCAACGGTGGGGAAAATTCCCCAAATCACTCAGACAATGATCTCTTTAACAAATTAAACAAATTAATGGGCATTATATAAAGGCCCCTAGATCCCAATTCAAAAGGAATCAACATCGAGAACATCAAGAACTTCAAAAATACAAAACAGAGGGAACTCTGAAGAATCTTGAGAAGAAACTCAAGAAGAAAAAAAAGGTAAAAACCTTTATAAAAGAAGAATTTCTTCTGAATAGATCATTGATCTAAGAACAAGATCAATAATCTTCAATATAAAAAAAAAATATTAACAGTGCCTTGCACTTTCTTATGAACCATTGGTTCTGGAATCTTAAAGATTCCTTTCTTAAATCCAAAATTGGATTAAATTATTAAAACAGTGCCTTGCACTTGCAAAAACTGCGCTGTTGCGCTCCTGGGTTGGCGCAAGCCACCAGAGAGCGCCACATGTCAGCACCATGACCACTTGCGCTATGCGCTTTTAAAAATAGAGCATTGCTCTTTAAAGTTGGCGTAGCTCACTAGAGCGCGCCACGCGTCAGCAGCGCAACAGCGCAGAGCACTGCACACTGCGCTTGCGCTCACCACAGCGCGGCACGTGTCACCTCCACATGGACTTGCGCCTTGCGCTCCTCAATTGGCGCAAAGCGCCTGACAAGCCACGTGGCACACTGTCAAAAAATTTAATGCTCTGCATTATTTAAAAGAGGGACAGTGCCCAATTAAAAAGGCCTAACATGCCTGATAAAAATGCCATGCATTACTTTAAAAGAGGGACAGAGCCCAAACAGAGGTCTGTTAGACCAAAACAAATGCCGTGCATTTAATTAAAAGCCCAATGCTATGCATTAATAAAGGGCAGAGCCCAAGCAAAGGCCTAATAGGCCAATGATAAATCAAATGTTGAATATTCTCAACTGGACTTAACCCAATCATGGCCGTAAGTCCTCAAATTAAATTGACTGAGCAAGATTGCTCTCTTAAATCAATTTACATCCGGTTCAAGGGTACATCTCTGAACTCCTCTGACACCTATCGTTGTAATCCTTCAACGACGTTAAAGAGATGACGGGTCCCGATAACCACACATCAATACGGACTGCGGGGTCCTTAAAGCCGTGGACCGAAACGTCCTTAAACTAATATTCGTCCCAAAATGGGAATGTTGGACCGAAATGTCCTTAAACTAATGTTCGTCCCCAAATGGGAATGATGGACCACCATGTCCCTAAACTGGAAATCGACCGCAATGTCATTAAACTAAACAATATAGCCAATTGCTCTCTTGTCGGATCCAAACGATCCCGTTAAGTTGATCTTAGTCTGGAAATTAGGCTAACGTATCCTTAACAAAAGTTTAAGTTGATCTTAGCCTTAAATAGGACTAACGTATCCTTAAACTAAAACACCAAACCCAAATCTAAGTAAATACGGATTTGGACTAATCCACGTCCTACGGGCGACGGCATAACTTAGTCTCCGTATACAATCCACGGGCATCCACAAACAAAACAAACACACACGACACGAAGTGAAATTCTGGAGAAGGAGAAAGTTGTTACCGTGATGTGGTAGCGTAATTAACTGCAGGGGCTTGCGCCTGTAAGGAAGAGCGCCCCACAATCAAAAACCCCTCAAGCAAGGGGGAATCTGACGAAGTCTGCTACATCGGCCGCATCCATCCAAACCTCCGATACACGGTGCCATAAATCAACTTGGCATCTTCGGAGAGGTGGACGGATAAAACCAAATAGCATCTGCCCCGAATTTCAGGCAAGACGTCCATGTCTTGGCCGCCGTTCGGAGGGGAACAGATTCTGGCACGCCCGATGGGACCTTTTCCTCTTTCCACTCCACACTTCGTGTGTCGTCTTTGCGAACGAATCGCGGTTTGTTAATGGTTGCCTTTGGATTTCAAGTTACTAAGATTTGGTCTTTTGCCTGGCGCAGAAAACAAGCATCAATGGCCTCCAACTGCTCGAATTGCTCAAAGTGCCAGTGCAACCGACGCTCCGCCTCACCTAGAGGTGTAGCTTATGGGCCTCAAGCGGCCTCAATCCTTGCCATGCCGGTAGAACAGGTGACCCAGGCTACCACCGGTTTTTTTTTCGGAACCATGATCCCGCTTGCAAGCTTCACCATGCCAGTGCCCGCACCAGAAGCGAACAAGAAGTCGGTTTTCGATCGGCTCACTGCTACAACAGCCCCTTTCAACGGGTCGCCCAATATCAAACCAACAGCCTCTGTCTTCGCTAGGCTGAGCCAGAACCCTGATGGGCCCGCCAGGAAGCCCATGAACCCTGAAGTGGCCGTCCCAAAGAAGACAACCACCCCTACTCCTGAAGTCGTCAAGGCGGCTTCTCCTGTTAAATAGTCAGTCTTTTCAAGGCCGACTGTTCCGGCTCCTGCTCCTGCTCGAGGGTCTGTCTTTGACAGATTGAACATCACCACTCAAATGACAACATCAGTCTTTAAGAGGCTGGCACCGGCAGCGTCTCATCCGGACAGGGGGCAAGACGAAACTATCCCTATCGCCGAGCCAGTCCCAACAGTTCGACACGCTCGACGTCGCCACTGGCACCGAGTAAGGAAGGCCGGGGGCAACTCCCCCTCAGGGCTAACTCCACCCGCTCCAGTGGTGGAAGTTAATGCTGCTGTTCCAACTGGGAACAGCTTTGAATCACTTAGGAGGGTACGTAAGAATTCTCCAACTGCTGCGCTAAAAAGATCTCCTCCACCTGCGGAGAGGGTTCCGGAAACAAAGCTGGAGCAGCCCCCTCAGCGGCTATCCTCCAAAATTTATAAAGTTTGGCGAAGGGTTCAAAACTCCGTAATTGACCAAGGTCACTCTCGTCAGCAGAAAAGGGCGAAAGTGCAAGAAGAAAAGAACCGTCCCGTTAAACAGCAGAGGACAACAACCACCAGGGTGCCCACTGCAACGTCCCTTTCAACTTCAATGGCCCACAAGAAAAGGAGGCCGGAGAAAATTCCCACGCCTGCAGCAAATGTCAAAGGCGGCGAGCCCAAACACCTTAAGTACGGGGGCATTGTAGTCCATACTGTATACATGGCGTCGGGAAAGGAGGACAGCCGTGCATCTTCAGGTCATAGACCGCTTACACGGTCAGTGACCAAAGCTCAGGAGCAACAGCAGAAGCTCCAGGAAATGATGAATGCGATGGCTGCGCTCACTGGGCCAAAAGAAAGCCCCGAAGCGTCCTCGGATCAACGCCAGGAGCAAGAAACTGACGCTGAATTCCTTCGTCGGATATTGGAGAAGAAGGATAAAGAGGCTGCTGAACAAGCGGCCAACATAAAGCGAATGGCCCTCTTGTTCCAGGACATGGTGGGTATGATGATTCAACAAGATCCTCCTTTTGAAGAAGATCCTCCGATCGTCCTTGAAGACGACAGGGGAGAAACGTCAAATCCTCCACCGGCTCTGTCAACAGCTAAGGAGGAGACAATCTCCAAAGCTGACTTGGACGAATATATAGCCCAGCAGATCCGGGTTCATCAGGCGACTGAGGCAACCGGCCAGATCGTAAAAATAGGGCGACCATATCCAAGCTGGTATGATCAAATCAAGTACCCGCCGGGCTATACAATACCGAAATTTCATGTCTACAAGGGGACGGGCAATCCCCACCAGCATGTTGCCCAGTTCAGGGCGCTTTGCGGCAACACTGGCGGTGATGATAAATTGTTATTTCGCCAGTTCGTTGGTAGCTTATCGGATACAGCATTCGAGTGGTACTCCGAGCTCCTAAACGACTCTATCAAGTCCTTCGCGGAGATGGAGCTGCTGTTTACCCAATGTTTTGCAAGCGCCAGCGAACGCACCCCGATAACGGCATTGATTAATGCCAGGGTGAAGCCAGGCGAGACATAGATCCAATATACTATACGGTGGCGGAACTTATGGTCAAAATGCGAGCAACGCATTGAAGAAGCGCCAGCAGTGGGTATGTTTGTGGGAACCCTCGATCCGCAGGCGACCATATCCCAATTTATGATGTTCTTCAAGCCGACTACCTTCTAAGCCGTGATCGACAAGCTGGCTCAAATAGACCAGATGAGCCATAGACCTCCCCCTCCAAAGCCGGACTCTCGAAATGAGAAGGGGAAGGGAAAAGCAATTGTTGTCGCTAATGCTCAACAACAACCGAGCAACTTGAAACTGGCTGTCCATCAAAATAATATGCGTCCGCACGTACCCCTTGAGGAGAGGCTAGGACGTCCTTACTCGTTTCCCCAAAATAAAACGAGAAGATTATTCGAGTTGGCGTTGCGCAACCGACTCATAAACCTGCCGGATCCAAGACGTCCGTCGCAGCCAAATGATGTCAATGAGCCCAATTACTGTCCCTATCACCGAGTACTGGGTCATCCGATCGAAGATTGCTATGTCTTCAAAAATTGGATTGAAGACCAGTACCAACAGGGCAAGTTCGCGTTGTCCGACAGATGGAAGGTGAATCCGCCGCAACCTCACACCTCTAAAAGGATGAATACGCCGGGGGCAACGTGCTCTCTCGTTGAAGAAGCTCCATGGGAGGTCATGCTATCAGCCAAAACAAAGAGGATGCTGAACGATCTTCAAACATGCACAGCGATCAGGTGGAAGAACCCGTTGGAACCTCAGATCATTGAAGGGATGTTGAAGTCGCGCCCAACTCCAAAGACCGATGGTGATGGCCCAAGCACTCATAACCAGCCTTCGAAATCTTCAAAGAAGAAGAAGAAGAAATCCAAGAAGCCCGTGAAGCCTGGCGATAAGCGCACGAACTTACAAAAGCAGATTGACGCACTGGAGGAGTACAACCAGAAAGCACGAACTCCCATCACACTCCAAGAGTTCCTCAACCACGTCTTTCAAGAAGAAGATGAGGGGGAGTGCTCGTCGGATGAATCCGAGGAATACGTGGCGAGCTGTCATATGATTTCCCATTCATTTACAAACGATAAGGAAACTCCTTACACTGAAAAGCTGGAGGCAGGTCCTAAACCGGAATTTTTGGGGCCATCAGATGAAACAATTGACGCATTCCTCAATGAAGCTCTGTTGAAAAGTAAAGCTGATCGGGAACGCGAGACGGCCATATTTGAAAGGGACAAGTGCCAGCGACTTGACGAAAGAGTTGAGACACTCCCACTGGAGCAAAATACATCCACTGTGGATAAAAGCAAATTCAAGACGAGGAAAAGGTTTGCTAAGGCCATATTAATGGGCATGAAGCTACCATCCTCTGAAGGAAACATTACTGGTGAAGCGGAAATGCACCCCTCCTACTGCTTGTATCATCGGAAGATTTCGCACCCCACTGAAGAGTGCAAAGCTTTCAATAGATGGTGGCAAGGATATGTTGCTCACCGACAACATTTTAAGCGGGAGAAGCGCAAAACTCGCCGGGAGCGGAAAGGTACGACCAAGGGGCTTAACAGAAGTACCGGTGATTGTCGCATGGTTAACACCGGGGAAGCGCAAGTTCTCACATTCGGGAGCGACTCTGACAAGGAAATGGAGCTTAGCCCTCTCTTTAAAGAGCCCACCTCGGGAAAAGAGGAAGAGCCGAAGGCCTGCGAAAATATTCGGCTGCGTAATCGTACGCTACCCGAAAAGAATCTTGGAC
This sequence comes from Agapanthus africanus, assembly GCA_030015575.1. Classification (NCBI taxonomy): domain Eukaryota; kingdom Viridiplantae; phylum Streptophyta; class Magnoliopsida; order Asparagales; family Amaryllidaceae; genus Agapanthus; species Agapanthus africanus. The sequence continues at coordinate 669,119,149 of CM057342.1, read as the reverse complement.
CCTCAAACAAGAAAGATAAAGGGAAAGAAAAGGTCTCTGAGGATATTGCCCTAGATGACCAATTCATAGAAGAGCTAGCTGCCAAGGACCTGCCGAAGAAAAATAAGGTGGATTACAACGTTCTAACGCATTTGAGGAAGCTACCCTCGCAGCTCAGCATTCTTGACGCCCTTTTACTATCAAAAGAGGCAAGGGATTCATTAATCAAGGCACTACAGGACCCCGAGCAATTCCGAGCTTTCCTGGCCGAAGAAAAGATGAAGGATGAATTGGAGGAAGTGCACACGGCCGATGTCACTTTTGGCGATGAAGACCTTCTCCTTGGGACGTGCGAACACAATCGCCCCCTCTATGTCTCAGGATACTACCATGATATAAAAATAGGCAAAATCCTGGTCGACAATGGATCTTCCGTTAATCTCCTCAACGTGCGGGTGTTAAAGGAAATCTGCATGAGCGTCCAGCACCTCGCGCGGGATAAGATCACCATCTCCGGGTTCGACTCTCAATCATCACGGACTCTTGGGTCTGTAATACTGACGCTACGCTTTGGGCTACTCGTCAGGGACATTAAGTTCCACGTCATAGACGCTAAGACATGCTACAATGCTCTGCTCGGCCGACCATGGTTACACGAGTATAATATCATCCCTTCTACACAGCATCAGTGTATGAAATATTTTAAGGATGGTCTTGAGTATACCGTGACGGGAGAACTGAACCCGTTCTTTGTGAACGAAGTCCGCAAATATAAAGATGCCAAATACTTTTTACCGGATTTCGAAGATACGAAGAGGTGTCATAAGCCGGAGAACAAAGCTAACGCCACCATCCCTGTCTTCGGCAGTGATACCGAGGAGGAAGAGGAGATAGTTTATTCGGGTCCGCCCCAATGCAACAAGCCGAGACCATCTGCTCCTACGTTGATCTTTGGTAGCGACTCGGAAGATGAGGTCCATGCTGTGTTCTCCGCTCGACCTTCAATACAAACGTCCGCTAACGAAGAGCAAAGTCTGCAAGTCTCCATGGTGCCGCTTAAACATTATAAAGAACTGGATGCGCTCGATACCTACAGTGTAGAGGAGTTGCGGACGTTCTATGTCCCTCCTAGGCGAGAAGGCGAAAAAGCAATTCTATTCTACCGCTCTGAAAAAACCAAAGTAGAGAAAGAAACTTGGCACGGTATGGATCCTACGCTTGACAGGCTTCAGCCCATCCGTCTGCCCAGATATTATACAGAAGGCTTGAAGAGGTTGCTGAAGCGCCAAGGGATATCCTTTAAACAGACCGCTCGAAAAGCCAAATTCTATGACAGGATCTGGAACGTTCACGGGACTCAGCATAAGTTGCCTAATAGGAGAATGGAAACAATCGGGCTTGGTTACATTCGGTCCAAGAAACGAGAGCTACTCCACGGTTGCTACGTCGTGCATGACTTAGATGAAGAAGCGGATGCTCAATGGGAGGACGCTAATCCTGAACCAGTAAAAGTTCTTGATGTAAAAGTGCCCAGTCCGTCGTTCGAAGAACAAATGGGCAAGCTTATAAGGGAAGCTGGCCAAAAAGTCCGAGACGACCATAACCGCAAAATGGCTATCTATGAGAAAGCCAAAACGCAACGCCTCCTCCAACAGACCGTGAAAGATGAAAATGCCGCTCCCTGCCAACCTGTTATAAAAAAGGCTCGACGCAGGGGCAGAAATAAGTCGAACGGTGAAAAAGGCGCTCAACAGCAACAAAGCGGGACTAAGAAGCCACGCAAGCGGGAATCGAGCGGTTCCGATCTATCCCTCATGAGGAAAATGAGTAGAGCATACTCTTTTCCTCGGGAAAAGACGAAGAAGATACTTGACCGAGCTATAAAACATCAGATGCTTACACTGCCGGAGTCTAAACACCCCGAACAAGCAGGCGAAGTCTCACACCCAAACTATTGCTCTTATCACCGAATAATAGGGCACCCTCTCGAAGACTGCTTCACCTTCAAGAACTGGGTCGAAAATCAGTATCAACTTGGCAAGTTCGGTCTGTCTGACAACTGGAGGGTAACGCCGCCACAGAGGCACGAACCCAAAGCCACGAGAGCAGAACCAGCTCCACATTGGTCTTAGAAGCGAATTCGTACTTGTCACATAATAACGATATCAAAGGAAGAGCCCGAGAACATGGATGATCTTCTTTGGTGTTTCGAAAACAGCAACGATGAGGTGATCTCAGAATTTCCACCAGCACCGAAAGAGCTGGAGGATGGAATACATACTACCGCAGATAACCTCAAGAAAATTGAGTTGGGGATGGCAAACGACTCGCGACCGACATTCGTCAGCGAGCTGCTATCTGAAGAAAGGGTGGCTGCGTTAAAAGACATGCTTGTACAGCATAGAGATTGCTTCGCATGGAACTATTCCGAAATGCCGGGACTAGATCCAGAAATTGCCGTGCACAACTTGGCGATATCCCCGGACGTCAATCCAGTCAAACAGGCGCCGAGGAGAATGCGGCTCGAGCTTAAGATGAGTATCAATGCCAAGGTCAAGAAGTTAATCGACTCTGGCTTTATCCAGGAGGTTCAATACCCTGAGTGGATCGCCAACATCATCCCAGTGATGAAGAAAAATGGGACAGTGCACATATGCGTGGACTTCCGGGATCTCAATAAAGCTTGCCCGAAGGACGATTTCCCAGTGCCAGTCACCGAACTGATGATAGACAATACGTCCACTCACGAGGTTTTCTCCTTCATAGACGGTTCATCAGGGTATAATCAGATAAAGATGCACCCCGAAGACCAGAAGCACACCGCCTTCAGGACCCCTTTGGGTATATTCTGCTACATGGTGATGCCCTTCGGTTTAAAGAATGCCGGTGCCACTTATCAGAGGGCCATGACGAATATCTTTGATGACCTTATACACGAAATCGTCGAATGCTATATCGACAATCTCGTAGTTAAAAGAAAATCATACGAGGAACATCTCGAGCATCTGAAGACCGTATTTCAATGCCTTCGACAATACAACTTGAAGATGAACCCTCTCAAGTGTGCATTCGGAGTTTCCTCGGGCAAATTCCTGGGATTCATCGTCCGACACTGAGGCATTGAGATAGATCCGTCGAAGATCAAGGCGATCATGGAAATGCCTCTGCCAAGGACTCTTAAACAGCTGCGGTCTCTCCAAGGGAAGCTCGCGTATATACAACGATTTATCGCCAACCTTTCAGGCAAGTGCCGTCCTTACAGCCACATGATGAAGAAGGGAACTCCGTTCGTCTGGGATCATAAATGCCAAGGCACGCTGGACGAAATTAAACACTACCTGCAGAACCCGCCAGTGTTGGCTGCTCTGGTCAAGGGAAAGCCTATCATCCTTTATACAACCGCCCTCGAAGGTTCCTTAGGCGCATTATGGGCGCAAGAGAACGACCAAGGGAAAGAAAGAGCTCTTTACTACTTAAGTCGAGTTCTACTGGGGGCAGAAAGCAACTACTCCCCCATTGAAAAACACTGTCTGGCGTTGATCTTTGCGATAACGAAACTCAGGCACTATGCGTTGGTGCATGAAGTCCGTCTCATTTCGAAGGTGGACCCCTTTAAATATTTAATGTCGAAGGCGATATTGATGAGGCGACTCGCTAAATGGGCCCTACTCTTGATGGAGTTCTCGATAACCTATCAGCCTCTCAAGGCAGTGAAAGGCCAGGCCATTGCCGACTTCCTCGCTGAACATCCGATACCCGCCGATTCTCCTCTGAATTGCGATCTTCCAGATGAACATGCGTTTGATGCGATCGACGGTGGTGATACCCGATGGGAGCTTTATTTTGATGGAGCATCTTCCATGAAGAAACGCACACAAAGTACGCCCATAATCAAATCGGGGGTAGGCCTTATCTTCGTGACTCCACAAGGAGGGATAATGCATTTTGCTTTCTCCTTAACAGAACCGAGGATAAATAATGAAGCCGAATATGAAGCTTTGATAGCAGGCCTCGAGATCGCCATCGACATGGGAATTGAAAACCTCCTCATATACGGAGACTCCCAACTGGTCGTCAGCCAAGTAAATGGCGACTACCAAACGTGCAAACCAGAATTGGTGAAGTACGGCGAAATGGTGCAACAACTCTTGACCCAAATTCCTTCCTACACCTTGGAAAATATACCGCGTGCAGAAAATAGCAAGGCAGACGTGTTGGCTAAGCTCGCTAAAGAACTGGCCGACGAAAACCTCAATGACGTCAGAATCGTGATACAAAGCCGTCGGGTGCTTGCCCCAGCAGAAATATCTCCGGAATCATCCGAAGAAAAGGGAGCGACTGAGCAAATGGCTATGCAAATAAATAACCGGGGAAAGGCTGAGGATTGGAGAGAAGTCTTTATAGATTACTTCAAATAACGTTGAACGCCCGAAGATGCGTCCTCAAGACATTAGCTTATGAAATGAGCTCTGTCTTTCGCCTTCGTCAATGATACTCTGTATAAGAGGTCGTTTGATTCTCCGTGGTTGGGATGTCTGGGACCTGAAGAGGCAAAAATAGTCGTTTAGGAAGTTCACGACGGACTCTGCGGTTCTTACCAAGCAGGCCCAAAGATGAAGTTGAAGATCAAACGGATGGGCTACTACTGGCCCACGATGATTCAGGACTGCCTCGAGTATGCGAAGCAATACCACTCATGCCAAATTCATGGGGACTTCATCCATCAACACCCAAATCCTCTACACCCGACGGTGGCTAGCTGGCCATTCGAAATGTGGGGAACTGACATAGTTGGCCCCATCGAACCAGCGTCGTCTAGAGGACATCGTTTCATCCTGGCGATGACTGACTACTTCTCCAAATGGGCAGAAGCAGTAGCGCTGAGGGAAGTGAAGATGGAAAATATCCTTCATTTCTTCAAGACGCACGTCATTTACCGGTTTGGAACTCCGCGACGGATCATCTCCGATAACGGGCCAGCCTACAGAAGCCACAGGATCAGTCGCTTCGTGCAGCAGCATAATATAGACTGGAGATATTCCTCAGTTTATAATCCGTGAGCTAACGTCTAGCTGAGGCCTTCAACAAGACCTTGACAAAGATCATGAAGAAAACGGTGTCCCGGAATAAGAAGGACTGGCACGAGAGACTGCAAGAGGCTCTTTGGGCGTATCGAACCACGTTCAAAATAGCCACGAACGCAACGCCATATGCATTGGTATTCGGTACAGAAGCAGTACTCCCCCTCGAGATAGAGTTACCCTCTCTACGAGTGGCAGTCCACTACGAGCTGACGGACGAAGAAAATGCTCACCTTCGGCTTGAGGAACTTGATGCCCTTGATGAAACACGGCTCATAGCGCAACAAAATCTGGAGGCCTATAAAGCAAAGATGACGCGCTCATATGAAAGATTGACCCGGCCGAGGACATTCCGCCAAGGCGAACTCGTGCTAGTGGTCAAAAGGCCTATGATCCCTAATCGCGCCAAGAGGGGAAAATTCGAGCCAAACTATGAAGGCCCATACATCATAGACAAGGTCTACCAGGGTGGAGCCTATCTACTCATGGATATGTACGGTGAAAGGCCTTTTAGGCCAATAAATGGTCGCTTCCTAAAGAAATACTACGCTTAGCGAGTTACCGCCTAGGTCAATGATAGATGACGATGACTATGTCCGCTCGCTATCTTCCTAAGCCCAAACTCTATAAGTAGTAGCCGGCCTTCTCCTCGACGGACCGAAACGTCCTTAAACTAACGAAGGACCGAAATCTCCTTAAACTACTACCGCAGCATCCTTAGGCTGACGAAATGAATAAAAAAATATAAAAAAATATATAAAAAAATATAATAAACGGTAGGTCCATAAGCAAAATGGGCACGGATGAAAACCTGAAAGGGCTCCGTGAGTAAAAACAGCAGGGCTACCGGCGAGTCTTGTGAAAACCCGAAAGGGCGCAACCTCGTTAGAAAATAAAATAAAATAAAATAAAATAAAAATAAAAACGGTATGTCCATAAGCAAAATGGGCACGGATGAAAACCCGAAAGGGCTCCGTGAGTAAAAGCAGCAGGGCTACCGGCGAGTGTTTGTGAAAACCCGAAAGGGCGCAACCTCGTTAAAAGACACTTGCAAGGTCCTCTCGACTTTGTAAGGAGAAACCACCCGCGTGAGATCCTTACGACTCACAAGGGAGCAACACACTTAGGGATCCCCACGATTCCTAAAGAGAAAATACACTTGCGAGATCCTCACGACTCGTACGGAGAACTCTCTTATGGGACCCTCACGGCTCATAAGATTTGAAAGTCTTAAGTTACAGAGACCTAAACCTGTGCTTAAGCAACCTCCACAACCTTCGATTTTGCTCTACAAGTGATTCAATACTGACCTTTGTATACAATCCACGGCGCGAATAAACATTTCCCTAACCAAGTCCCATCCGTGACTGGGGATATGTTCGTATGGTGAACAACCCTTATAAGTCTTCTCGACTTATAAGGAGAAACCCTCTTGTAAGATCCTTACGACTTACAGAGGAACATACACTTAGGAATCCTCACAATTCCTAAGGAGAAAATACACCTACAAGATCCTCACGACTTGTAGGGAGAAATACCTTTGTGGGACCCTTACGGCTCATGAAGTCAAAAGCCTTAGTCGACAGGACCTTAACCCTGTTCGCTAAGCCACCTTTGTTCGACATCGATAGAGGCAAATGATGATTCTCTCCTGGCAACATCCCAGTTGTAGCAGTGCTGATGCCGAAATCGGTGTCTAATTTCAGGTTTACGGCGAAAAGCCAGTAAGCCGCACATGCATACGAAATAGCCGAAATGATGGGGCAACTTGCAATAAAAGAAAGAGCAGCAAGTAAAAACGTATGCATACAAAATAGCTGAAATGATTGGGCAACTCGCAATAAAAAACAGCAAGTAAAAATAAAATAAACAGCCGAAATGATTGAGCAATCGCGACCTTCGCGATATAAAAGCTGAAATGATAGAGCATCGCGGAAATAAAACAAAAAAAATATATATGAAACTTTTGCCCTACAGGTGAGATCACATCGATCCCTGTATACAATCCAAGGGCGCAAACAAAGACGGAACCACACCTTCCCAACGGGCTCCGCCAGAAAGCGAAACCAAATCTCGACGGTTCACCAACAACCTAGAGACAACTGTGACATTCGTCTCGATACAACAGACACAGTGCCAGCAAACGAAGCGAAGATCAAATTTCTAGCTTCACGGTTTTGACGGTGACTCATATAAAACCTGAAAGACTACCAGAGATCGTTTCAACCCCAGGGAAATCAGTGTCCTTGGCAAATACCTCAATTCAGGGAAACTAGCGTCCTTGATGAGAGCCTCCTGATTCGCGTCGGCCCGCAGAGAAACCAGTGTCTCCGCAGGAATACTCCGATTCGTTTCAACTTCGAGGAAACCAGCGTCCTCGGCAAATACTTCGACTCAGGGAAACCAGTGTCCTTGACGAGAACACCTTGATTCGCGTCGACCCGCAGAGAAACTAGCGTCTTTGCAGGAATACATCGATTCGTTTCAACCCCAGGGAAACCAGCGTCCCTGGCAAATACCTCAATTCAGGGAAACTAGCGTCCTTGATGAGAACCTCCTGATTCGCGTCGGCCCTCAGTGAAACCAGTGTCTCCGCAGGAATACTCCGATTCGTTTCAACCCCGAAGAAACCAGTGTCTTCGGCCAAATCCTTCGACTCAGGGAAACCAGTGTCCTTGATGAGAGCCTCCTGATTCGTGTCGACCCGCAGAGAAACTAGCGTCTTTGCAAGAATACATCGATTCGTTTCAACCCCAGGGAAACCAGTGTCCCTGGAAAATACCTCAATTCAGGAAAACTAGCGTCCTTGATGAGAGCCTCCTGATTCGCGTCGGCCCACAGAGAAACCAGTGTCTCCGCAGGAATACTCCGATTCGTTTCAACCCCGAAGAAACCAGTATCTTCGGCCAAATCCTTCGACTCAGGGAAACCAGTGTCCTTGACGAGAACATCCTGATTCGCGTCGACCCGCAGAGAAACTAGCGTCTTTGCAGGAATACATCCATTCGTTTCAACCCCAGGGAAACCAGTGTCCCTGGCAAATACCTCAATTCAGGGAAACTAGCGTCCTTGACGAGAACATCCTAATTCGCGTCGACCCGCAGAGAAACTAGTGTCTCCGCAGGAATACTCCGATTCGTTTCAACCCCGAAGAAACCAGTGTCTTCGGCCAAATCCTTCGACTCAAGGAAACCAGTGTCCTTGATGAGAGCCTCCTGATTCGCGTCGGCCCGCAGAGAAACTAGCGTCTTTGCAGGAATACTCCGATTCGTTTCAACCCCGAAGAAACCAGTGTCTTCGGCCAAATCCTTCGACTCAGGGAAACCAGTGTCCTTGACGAGAACATCCTGATTCGCGTCGACCCGCAGAGAAACTAGCGTCTTTGCAGGAATACATCGATTCGTTTCAACCCCAGGGAAACCAGTGTCCCTGGCAAATACCTCAATTCAGGGAAACTATCGTCCTTGATGAGAGCCTCCTAATTCGCGTCGGCCCGCAGAGAAACCAGTGTCTCCGCAGGAATACTCCGATTCGTTTCAACCCCGAAAAAACCGGTGTCTTCAGCAAAATCCTTCGACTCAGGGAAACCAGTGTCCTTGAAGAGAACATCCTGATTCGCGTCGACCCGCAGAGAAACTAGCATCTTTGCAGGAACACCTCAACTCGTTTCAACCCCAGGGAAACCAGTGTCCTTGGAAAACTCCTCAACTCAGGGAAACTAGCGTCCTTGATGAGAGCCTCCTGATTCGCGTCGGCCCGCAGAGAAACCAGTGTCTCCGCAAGAACTTCCCGATTCGTCTCAACTTGCAAGATGAAGCCTTAGGTAGCAGGGATTAAAAAACTTGTTTCCTGAGCACTGGGACCCTGCAAGTCGGCCTAAAACGGTCTCTTGCATACTATTCACGGGTCTCACTCTCCAAAGTCGAATCTCGACAAGGAGGGAAACAACCGCTTACGGGTCCTCTCGACTCGTAAGAGGGAAAATTCTCTTATAGGATCCTTACGACTTATAAGAGAAAACGCACTTAGGAATCCTCACGATTCCTAAGGAGAAAATCCACCTACGAGATCCTCTCGATCCGTAGGGAGAAAAATCTCTATGAGACCCTCACGGCTCATAGAGTTGAAAATTCTTAGACAGCAGATCTGAACCTGCGGCCTAAGCCATCGCTATCTCTTGAAGAAACTAAGATGCTTACTCTATTATCTGTCAACCCTGTTTATTAAGACATCACGCTGATAATAAGAGAAAGGGAGAAAGCAAAAGAGCATACAAGACATTGCAAAGAAAAAATGTGTATCTTTATTTATTAATTCAATCAAGAACAAGGTGAATCGTACAAAAGAATAAAGAATGGATACATCTTATTCGAAGAAGAAAAATTTTACAAGTATATTGACATAAAGGCAGCTACTGGGAAGGAAGCGTCTTAAATAGCCCTATCAGTTGTTCGCGCACTTCCTTCCATGCCTTTTCCTGGTCGGCCACCACCGCCAGTTCCACTTCTACTTGAGCCCATTGCTGCAAGAAGGATGCAAGCTTCTCCCTAACGGCCTGCTGAGCTGCTTCGCGGTCTGGGGCGTCACGCTCAGCGGCATCAAGCTTCCGCTTCAGTGTCAGCCCATTAGAGATACGCTCCAGAAGGCCCTCGAAGATAGCCTTCACCTGGGCAGCGTTCTCCTCAACTTCAGCACGTAGGCGAGCAGTCTCGCTTGAAGACTCTTTACATTCCTTCAGCCTTAAAGCTGCTTCTTGTTCCAAATGGCGGAAGTAAGAAGCGCTTTGCTCGATCCATGCTTCCTGTTGAGTACTCACGGCCAAAACCTCAGGGGCAAGACGCATCGACTCCAGCTGATGCAGGCGGGCCTCGATTTCCCTGCAGTGATTAACCCAAGATTCGACGACGCCTTCGTTATGAAAATTTACAAGCGCCGCCAACATTGGGTTAACCTCCACAGCGAAATCTGCGGCAGATGGGAGAGCATCTGCGTCAAGCTCTTCGATGTATCCGCTCAACATGCCCAATCTCATCACGGCACCCTTTGGAGATGGACGTTTCAAGAAGGGGCCTGCCGGCATTAGGATGCGAGACTCAAGAGGGACCGGGATCGGAACAACAGCTGAAAAAACAAAATACGATTAGATGACAGTTCAAGAAATACAAAAAAAAAGTCATTGATGAGATAGTTTACTATACCAGCTGTAGCGGGCGGCAAGGCCGGAAGGGCCGGTGGCGCGACCGATCTCTCATCCCCTCCTTCGATTTGTAGCACTGCAATCAGGATAAGGGAAAGTTAGAAATAATTCCATCAGTTGGAAACTATACTCACTAGCGCCACTGGAGGAAGAAGCGAGTTCAGATGGGAAGGAGAAGTGTGGGAGCAACACCTGATAGAGATGATCAAAAAGCACTCCTGAAAAGACACAATAATACGACTTTAGTATATAAATTATGCGGCTAAAAGATAAAACTAATAGGTTGCAAATCCATACCTTCCAACATCTTTGATGGTATAAGGGAAGGCTGAGAGGTGACCACCGCCAAGGCAGTAGTTGACGGCGCTCCCTCGAGCAATGGAGCATCGGCACTGGCCGCACCTGCGTTAAAAACAAAGCTAAACTTGTCAGAAAGGATTGCAAGATATAAAAAAAAAGAGACAATAACTCGAAATGTACCTGATGAGCTACCAGCCGAAACGGAGGCGTCTCCCTCCTCTATTGATACGAGTCCGCCTCCCGTGGCCTCATCACCGGACTCGACAGGAGCTGTCGTAGTACTTGCCAGGCCAGGAGACAGCGAAGGACCGTAGGCAGGGAGAGCAATGATCGGAGCATTGCCAGACTCTTGAGAAAGAGCGGCCGGCTCGTCCTCAGGAATCATGCCCGCCTCACCTGCTACTCCCTTGGGCTCGGCGGTCGCCATTGTCTCATCCGCCGTCACCATGAGGTCGCCGGTCTCAGGCGCCTCATCCGCCACTGCCCTAGGCTCAGTTATAGCGGTCGTCTCATTTGCCGCCACCTCAGGCTCGGCATCAACGACCTTCTCTGGTGCAGCTCCCTCAGCCCCCAGCTCAGGCACAGTAACCCCGACGACGTTGCCCACCGTCAGCTCGGGTTCGGCCGGTGCCTCTTCCTCTGTCCCCTTAGGTTCGACGGTTTCTGTCTGCCCTTCGGTTGGACTTGGCCCTGCAGGACAAGATATATAAGAACCGACAGGCTTATAATTCTTACAACAAAATTTTGAAAGATACATTACCTGAGGTGGACTTATCGTTAGCCTCCCTATTTGCGCGCACCGCCTGTCTGTGAGCTGCAGACAAGGCGACCGTAGGCTCTTCCGAGGGAGTATCAGCACGAGGGACCGTGCTTGGGCCCGCTCCCACGGCCAAAGCAGCCCTGTGTGCCTTCGCCTCGCACCTCAATCGCTTCCTTTCCTCCCGGGCCGTCTCGACGGACCTATTCGACGCTTCCTTCATCAAGGTGTCGTCGTCCTCGTTTAGAGTTGCCTCCAGAGCCTTCAAGGCATCTCTCATCAGCTCTTCAAGTCGGGTCTCTCGCGGTAGCCCCGAAGAGGCCGAAACATCAGTGGCTGGCCCGGGAAGAGTCTCTACATCACTTTGCGGGACCGACATTGTGGTTCCTGTGATGAGAAAAAGAAAGGGTCAAATCGACCATAAGAAAAGGAGAATAAAGACTTAATGAATCAAAACGTACTGAAGCCTAAGGATGCTCTGAGTCGTTCTTCCTCTTGAAAAGTCTTGAGGGAAGCAGCGATGGCTTCTTCAGTGGTGATGCCTGTTTGAAAAAAAAAAGGAAAAGCATTAGTCAAAGACAATAATAAAAGTACGATGCAATAAAAAATGCGACTAGTAATTACCCGATTGTGCAAGCCTAGCTAGCCATGCGTCGCGCCTTGCTAATCGCTCTGAAGTTGCGATGGTGGCCACCAGATCAGTGTCATCTGGTGGCATAACCAATCCTCTATTGGTCCCGTACTCGCCCAAGCCCTCGCTATAGGGAGCGTGAGGTTCTTGACCGAACGCAACGTCAGTTGAGAAGAGCGACTTCTTCTTCCTCTTCTGCCCACCAGCCCTGGGTGCACCCGGGATCGACTTGCACTTTCCAGGCACCTTGGGGCGGCGGGTCCCGATGTCCTTGCCCACACCAGACTCCGGCGAAGCCACAACTATCGTCTCTACTGGAGCACAGGGCGCTGGTGGCGCATCCGCAGTATCAGGAAGCGGCAATCCGCGTGGAGGACTCAGCACACGCGGTGGTTCGGCTCTAGCATCTTTTAGTGGAGGAATTACGGGGGTCTTTGGCACCAGAGGAGCTTTGCGGTCGCTGCCGGGAGGTACACCCTTACGGTCGACCAACAATCGCTTTTCTTCCTTTATAACGGCGCCCGTCGAATGATTGTACCACTCTGTATATGCATTAAGGATTCGTGGGGCGCAAGCCGGCTCGCTGATGAAAAAATGAGAACCCGTATTTAGACGCATGAAGTGATGCAGCGCGCTCTCCATCCCTTCTTCAGTAGCAGCAGGTTCCAGTAAGAAAGCCTCCAATGGTACCCCTTGATTGTAGCTCAGTTGCTGGACGAAACGATGCGGGTTGTATCTCATGAAAAGCGCCGCACCGTTGTGCCTAAACACCAGGAAGACCGGTCTGATAGAATATAGATGGAGGGTCTCCCGGGCCGTCAGAACTGAGGCCCCATCTTTGAAAGTGTCTTGCAATGGCCGCACTGTGGCGGTAGACGCCTTTCCAATGGTCAGCACTTTGTCAATGAAAGACATCCCGCCTCCAATGGTGTGTGGGCGAAGGAGCAAACCCCTGGCATTCCGTGGCGACGGAGTCACAATTGAGGTGCCGATCAGTCGTATAATTCGAGGGAAGCTGCACCTGTCATAGAACGAAGGCCTTTTGTGCAAACCGAAGACGCCCAATGTATGTAGCTCAAGCCATGATACGAAGTAGTGCATCGGGAAGATCACGTGCAGTACCCCAGGCTCATTAGCATCCGCCGCTTGACTAAGGCCGTGATACAGGTGTGCCAAGCTGGCGATCCCAACGGCCACTTTTACCCCAATGGTCATCCGGTGAGCTGGGTAAAAGACAGAGGGCCGCATATGGCGAGAATGCATCGGAAGCGCAAACCAACTCAGCCATAGCCCAAGAAATCCTAAGAAGAAAGCTTCCTCGTCCATCCCAGGGGCTGCAACCTCCGCAAAAGAGATAACCGGAGAGTTAGGAAGGAAAAAGCCCTTTTGATCTACCTCCTTCGCTGGTAGGTTGTCCAAACCTAAACCAAAAGGGTCATCAAGCGTGGCGAATTTGGCAGCCTCTGCCGAGAGAACTTTTGGGTGAAGGAATCAGGCGATGAAATCCTCGAAACTGACCCCGCGGCTCCCACGTTCGATAAAGAGGGCCTCATAGATGTTCAACACTTTGATCAAACTTGGAAATTAATGTTGAACAGCATTCTCCGGAGTGAGGCCCCTTATTGCCGGCTTAGCACCGAAGACATATTCGTCTGTAGGAAGCAGCTCCTCATAGTGCTCTCCTATAGCCGGTAAGCCGGAGAGCTCTGTGAATTCCTCCAAAAAAATCGACACTTCTCGGTCCATTGCGAGGAAAGTGTGAGTAGGGATGTTCCACTGCTCCAAAAAGGCCTTAAACCACTAGGTGGGAAGCGTGGGATATTGGAAGAGGGAAACGTAAACTGCAGTGTACAACCCTAGCCTCATCAACTGCGACTTCTTCGCTGATAAAATATAGCGAGCCCATGGCAGATAGCCGATCGGATGGCGGGGGATCAGACCTATGTTATATGATTGCCCTTAAGGTCGCGCCTCGCCTTAACAAATACGGCGTCCCAGGATATCCAAAACCATAGGAGGCTGAACCGGAATTGCATCTATAGAAGGATGAAGAAGGCCTTTTGAAGTCCAATCGACCATCTCCATGACATACTGCACCGGGGGTGGGCTGGTATAATGGATCGCCGTAATAGGCTCCGATGGTATTGCGCATGAAAAGCTCTGTCGACCCATGATAATTTGGTTGTACCAAGACCCCCAAAGGTGAAGATTCTTATATTCCGGGTTGCAGTCCCTGATCATAGCTAGGACCTCACGGTCTATGGGTGCTTCGGGGAATCCTCCCTCCGAACGAACAAATGGGAATGAGGTATCGAAAGACATGTTTCCTGCGAAGGGACAAAATTAGCCGTCAGTGTTGTAATTCCAACGCTTGGCGCTTTAAATTTTTTTTTTAATTAAAATTAATTACACCACACTGCAATACAGTGGGCAGGGGACCAAATGGGGGCCCACAAAATCTAGATGACAGTGCATTAGTTAATAAGACAGCCCCATCATTGGATGAGACTGTCAATTAATGAAGAGACCCTAAGAGAATATTCTCATTAATAGGAAATCCCTAGAGACAAGGAGAAAATCTCCCCTTTCAGAGCAAAACTCTGTCACAGAGTGACATTTGTCAAACTCTGGTCTCAAGGGAATAAAAGTTCCTAAAAAGAGCCTAGCTCTGTGGTAATAATGGAAAGATCCATCAAAAGAAAATTTAACTCTTGAAAGAATTAAAATTTTGGGATCTTAAAGATCCATGAAAACTGTTAGGAGTTCTTCATTTTCAGATCAAAAAAGATCTACATTTGATCCATGAGCAAAGCTCTGTTCATGGGTTAAAACCCATGAAACAAGATCTCTGTAGATCTATAGATTTTTGAGAGCAAAGCTCTGTTGATGAAACCCCAAATGGGTTTTCTTTAGATCAAAGATCTATAAGAGCAAGGCTCTGTTAATTAAATTAAATTTAATTAAATTTAAATTTTACCTAAGTTGTTCTAAAAATATGAACTCTGGAGTTCTTGGAAAGAAACGAGAGCAAGGCTCTAAAATTCTTAAACAAGAGCAAGGCTCTGAAAATTCAAGTTCTTTAAAAATGGTAAAACATTTTCTAATGACCAAGGGTCCTATTTATAGGCGCCTGCGCCCCTTCAGCTCACCCGTTGATCCAACGGCGAAGATCTTGCCACCGCTGCACTCACGTGTGCGCCACGTGAGCGCAACGGTGGGGGGCGCATTTGTTTCCCCCAATCAGAGCAAAGCTCTGTTTAAATTTCAAAAATTCAAAAATTGAAGCAACGCTTCAAATCCCGTGCGCTGCGCGCAACGCGGCACATGTCAGAAGTTGATACGTCAGCGCAGCGCCCAAGGCAGCGCACCCAATCAGAGCAAGGCTCTATTTAAAACAAAAAATTAAAGGAAGCAACGCTTCAGTTGACACGTGTCAGCGCAGTTGCGCAAGCGCTGCGCTGCGCAATATGTGTCAGCGCAGTTGCGCCAGCGTAGTTGCGCAAGCGCTGCGCTGCGCGACACGTGTCAGCACAGTTGCGCAAGCACAGTTGCGCTGCGCTGTGCGCTGCGCGACACGTGTCAGCGCAGTTGCGCTGCGCAGTGCGCTGCGCGACACGTGTCAAGCGTTGGGGCGTATGCGCCAAACAGAATTAAAATTCCAGTAAAATCTTCCTGTTCTTGTTAAAACAAGAAGACTGTCTTCTGTAAAACAGAAGCCCTTGGATCAAAGATCCAACGGTGGGGAAAATTCCCCAAATCACTCAGAGAATGATCTCTTTAACAAATTTAACAAATTAATGGGCATTATATAAAGGCCCCTAGACCCCAATTCAAAAGGAATCAATATCGAGAACATCAAGAACTTCAAAAATACAAAACAGAGGGAACTCTGAAGAATCTTGAGAAGAAACTCAAGAAGGAAAAAAAAAGGTAAAAACCTTTATAAAAGAAGAATTTCTTCTGAATAGATCATTGATCTAAGAACAAGATCAATGATCTTCAATAAAAAAAAATAATAATAATAATAACAGTGCCTTGCACTTTCTTATGAACCATTGGTTCTGGAATCTTAAAGATTCCTCTCTTAAATCCAAAATTGGATTAAATTATTAAAACAGTGCCTTGCACTTGCAAAAACTGCGCTGTTGCGCTCCTGGGTTGGCGCAAGCCACCAGAGAGCTCCACGTGTCATCACCATGACCACTTGCGCTATGCGCTTTTAAAAATAGAGCATTGCTCTTTAAAGTTGGCGCAACTCACCAGAGCGCGCCACGCGTCAGCAGCGCATCAGCGCAGCGCACTGGTGCAGCGCACTGCACACTGCGCTTGCGCTCACCACAGCGCGACACGTGTCACCTCCACATAGACTTGCGCCTTGCGCTCCTCAATTGGCGCAAAGCGCCTGACAAGCCACATGGCACACTGTCAGAAGATTTAATGCTCTGCATTATTTAAAAGAGGGACATAGCCCAATTAAAATGGCCTAACAGGCCTGATAAAAATGCCATGCATTACTTTAAAAGAGGGACAGAGCCCAAACAGAGGTCTGTTAGACCAAAACAAATGCTGTGCATTTAATTAAAAGCCCAATGCTATGCATTAATAAAGGGCAGAGCCCAAGCAAAGGCCTAATAGGCCAATGATAAATCAAATGTTGAATATTCTCAACTGGACTTAACCCAATCATGGCCGCAAGTCCTCAAATTAAATTGACTGAGCAAGATTGCTCTCTTAAATCAATTTACATCCGGTTTAAGGGTACATCTCTGAACTCCTCTGACACCTATCGTTGTAATCCTTCAACTACGTTAGAGAGGTGATGGGTCCCGATAATCACACATCGATATGGACTGCGGGGTCCTTAAACTCGTGGATCGAAACGTCCTTAAACTAATATTCGTCCCAAAATGGGAATGTTGGACCGAAATGTCCTTAAACTAATGTTCGTCCCCAAATGGGAATGATGGACCACCATGTCCCTAAACTGGAAATCAACTGCAACGTCATTAAACTAAACAATAGAGCCAATTGCTCTCTTGTCGGATCCAAACGATCCCGTTAAGTTGATCTTAGTCTGGAAATTAGGCTAACGTATCCTTAACAAAAGTTTAAGTTGATCTTAGCCTTAAATAGGACTAACGTATCCTTAAACTAAAACACCAAACCCAAATCTAAGTAAATACGGATTTGGACTAATCCACGTCCTACGGGCGACGGCATAACTTAGTCTCCGTATACAATCCACGGGCATCCATAAACAAAACAAACACACACGACATGAAGTGAAATTCTGGAGAAGGAGAAAGTTGTTACCGCGATGCGGTAGCGTAATTAACTGCAGGGGCTTGCGCCTGCAGGGAAGAGCGTCCGCATAATCAAAAACCCCTCAAGCGAGGGGGAATCTGACGAAGTCTGCTACGTCGGTCGCATCCGTCCAAACCTCCGATACATGGTGCCATAAATCAACTTGGCATCTTCGGAGAGGTGGACGGATAAAACCAAATAGCATCTGCCCCGAATTTCATGCAAGACGTCCATATCTTGGCCACCGTTCGGAGGGGAACAGGGTACCCAGTTTACCAGCAGGCTATGGCAGAAACTTCAAGAAGCTCTTGGCACAATATTGAGTTTTAGCATGGCTTTTCACCCACAGACAGATGGTCAGTCGGAGCGGACCATTCAGACACCAGAGGATATGCTTCGGGCTTGTTGCCTTGATTTCGGTGGTAATTGGGATCGTCACTTACCTTTGATAGAATTCTCGTACAACAACAGTTTTCAGGTGATAATCCAAATGGCACCCTTTAAAGCTTTGTATAGGAGGAAACGTCGATCACCCGTTTGCTGGACGGAACTGAGCGAGAGTAGCATCTTGGGACCGCAGATAGTACATGAGACTACAGAGAAGATTCAATTGATACGGGATAGAATGAGGGCGGCCCAGTGCAGACAGAAATCATATGCAGATCGACGACGTCGTAGACTCGAGTTTCAGGTGGGAGATCATGTATTCCTTCATGTGTCTCCGATGAAAGGTGTGATGCGTTTCGGGAAAAAGGGGAAGCTCAGCCCCATATATGTCGGACCTTACGAGATTCTGGAAAGAGTGGGTGTTGTAGCTTATCGTTTAGCACTTCCACTAAGTTTTCCCGATGTGCATCCGGTGTTTCATGTGTCGATGCTTCGCAAGTATCTTCACGATCCTTCTCACGCGATCCAGTATCAGACCTTACAGCTTGAGCCGGATTTAACCTACACAGTGCAGCCTGTAGCTATTCTACACAGGTAGGCAAAAAAACTGAGATCAATGGTACTTCCATCTGTAAAAGTTCTTTGGCGAGGGGCGAATCGCGAAGAGATCCCTTGGGAGACCGAGAATACGATGCGAAAAAAATTTCCACATCTTTTTGGAAGGTACGTTTAGTTAAATTTTAAATTCGGGGATCGAATTTTCTTAAGGGGGAATATTGTAACATTTTGAAAATTTAGAAATAAATAAAATTAACCAATTAAATAATAAAATGATAAATTAAAAAGGTTATTAAAACCAAATCAGACAATTTCATAAAATGTATGTAAAACAAATTAAATTACAATTTTAGTATGCAAATAAATAAATTATAAGGGTTTTAATGTGAATTTTAGCTTCATTTTAATAAAAAAGGTGTTTTATAATAACATAAGTGGTGAAGGGTTTCTATGTAAAGATTAGGAAATTGTGCAAATGGGAATTTTTTTAGGGTGTAAGTGAAAAAGAGGTAAATTAGGTTTTTGTTCAGAAATTTTATCTTAAGATAAATCAAAATGGAAGGATAATGAATTGCCACCACCTTCTTACTTGCACAACCCACACCCCACACCTCCTCCGAGCATGAGGATGGCACATCTAGGTCATTGACATCTCCTCCTACCACCTCCCTCTTTCCATCATTATTTGTCATGACCCGAAATTGGCCCGTGACGGCCCTAATACTACGCAACGCCCTAAGACGTAACGTAGTAAAAGAAAGCCAAAACCCAGAAATCTAAACCATAAAAATACGGAAAAGATAATATAAGTTTTTTGAAACATTTGAAATCGCAACCCAAATTCTTTAAAAGTCCTACTTTCTTTCTTTAAAATTTTGGCAACACCCTCTTTTTGTAAAAACTAGCCAAGATGAAAACAATACAAATATACGACGCCGTAGCGAAGAAATAAAGACAATAGAGAGAAAGCTGTATATAAAAGACAACACACCACAAATAATATACAATATCGTCCTCACCAAGTCTCTAAGTCAACAACATACTAGTAGATGGAGAGGACAAGATACAATGAATGTACAATATGAAATACAGATAATCATCCAACCCACCTAAGCAAAATAATATACTGTGAGCCGATGCGGTATCTGTAGCAAAAGATGATAGCTGAATAGCGGAATAGCATGTCTCGACTACTCTAGGGAACAACCTGAAACACCTGTGGCACAACGGGGGTGAGTTACCAACTCGTGAATAGTAGATAACATATGCAGGTAACCGCAGGAATATACGTACAGCATAAATCTAAGATATGCGATTACAGTAATAACATGTCATGCAAATGCTGAATAATGGAAAGTATACTAGCAGGTACAATCAATATGTGAAGCAATAATAACATGAAAACAGTATGCGATAACTATGCAATAGGGATATGAGAATGCAAATATGCAGCTATCATGAAGGGTACACTGACAGGTACTCCTAATACATGGAACAGTGCATAAGTGAAAAGGTATGAGGTATGGAGTGAAATATGTCATCCATGGAATCCTATCATCGTGGTAGGATCACAATCCATCAAGACACTCAAATCCCAATTCCTCAAATCAATCCCCACGTTGGGCTCTCACATCATATAAGTCTCACGTCTCCTCAATGTACAATATCGAGTAATCCCCTATTTCCCGAATGTACAAATCAATAATCCCATATGTATGTCCAATCTCAATGAATCACCTGATATTCCAAGTCAAAGTCTCAAGTAAGATTCTAGCATCCTATATATATATATATATATATATATATATATATATATATATATATATATATATATATATGCAGAAATCAATATGATGGGGTCAATACACATATATTAGCGTCCCATTCCACTAATATTGGTGTAAGGGTATATATAACAACAGCTAAATCCCCTGTTATATATACAAAGGTATTTAAAAGAAATATCATGAAAACAATGTGCCAAGTATCGACACAGAAATCCTGATAGGTACGTATTATACGCTGTCCCGAAAGTACGAGTGCCTAGCTCTGACCCTCGCCTTTCGACGTATGCATACGTGCATGACTCCCAACGGTGTCTCCATGACCCCCGCCGAGTCATTAGTACTGTCACCGGTAGGTACTCGCCTGCCTCCAGGCTCAATCGGCAAAATCCATCGATCTTCTTGCCGAGGGGAACCATACCGGGCCCCACCATGTACCCTCTACGGCCTCGACGCCTCCTCGTAGGGGTATATATAAATCAGCACCGATAAAACTCATGGTAGATGTGCAAATATCATATCAAGGAAACCGGGGTTTTCAATGTATGCATAATTTCATGAACTCCCGCGGTTCCCAAATCCAGAAAACATCATCTAAAATCCCAATAAACAATGCGCAAATCCAGGAATAAATATATGCGATATATCTGAAATGCGAGCATATAGATGAGAATGTATAGCTGGAACCATAAGTATGCGAAACCAATAAGGTACAGCTAAGAAACATCAGTAAAGGTAAATATGTAACTGCAATTGAATAGGTGTGTAACATACAGGTGTAGCAATGTATAGGTATCTACCTATAAGAAGTGATGTCGTATACCACCCTGGGTATAAGTAGAATATGTAAGATACCCCCTTGGATATAAGTAAAACATGAGCAAGGTATACCTGTAGCTGTATCGTAAGGTGTATATGTACCTATCACTAATGGTATGATACACTATAGGTATACCGATAAGCTAGATGTCATGTGTGATAAGCAATAGTATCTATAAAGGTTGGTGTGTGACATAGCAATTTTTGACGGTGTGTGTGTAACATGAAATCCGTGCTCGTGCAACATGAACCGTCAATAATACGTGCAGTGCCCTACGGCTACTAGTCACAGTACAACTATATCAAGGAAATAAGGTAAAGGCGCAATTCTAACAATGACGTAGAATATGCGATAAGTATTTGAATCCTAGCCCAGACGCTTAACGCCATGCGGGCGATTCCTCTGTAGATGTTAAATCTACTCACTTACGCTCCACGCTAGGTGAATCCTACCATCTGCTTCCCCCTGTAGCAGTGTCCGTAGTCCCTGCCTGCAAACCTGCAAATAAGACATGGAAATTATATATAAGCCAAATATTCCGCAAAACGCGATATCGAACCAAAACGAGAAACTCGCGTCGCGAACTAAACGCGCGTGTGCACGATACGCTGAATCGTGTGTATACGCGTCTAAAACCTTCGCGACACGCCGCGATACGCTGGATCACAGAACCCTTTCACGTATCGCGCGTATCGCGCAAACACAACGAACACCAAATACGATATATTGCCCCAGATTTTCCTACAGGCTAAATCTTACAAAACTAGACATGCCAAAACACTACAATACACTGCAGACAACCCTACCCAAAACCCTAAGACCCAACACCCTAACCTGGCCGCAAATTGCGGTCAATAAGATTAAATCTGCGGCCATGTTTGGGAGAGAAAGGTTCGTGTTCTGGTGGTGTTGTCTAAACCTAGTGAGCATGCTCCAGTATTCTCAAATTTATCCTGAAAGGTCTGGGCCAATAGCAGATTACAAAATGTCACAAAGTCGCTATAAAAACGCTAATTTAGCACAAAACACAAACCCTATGGTATTTTAGTGTAATACAGGGTTAAACTCAATTAAGGTGACCCTAACAACATTTAAATAAGTAGGGTTAACTAACGCAAACACCACTTATCCAAAAGTCCACACAAAACACCTTAATTAGCACTAAACTAGCTAATTAACACAACCCGACGCTAATAACCACACAAGCTAAGCAACTAGGGGATTGGGTTTAGGAAATATACTCTATGGTACCCTAGAAGGCAGGTGAAGAAGTGAAAGGAGCTGCTGCAAGTTGCTGGAGCTCTTGCTGCTGCTATTGTTGCCTGCAGTTGCTGCTGCTGCTGCTGATGATGATGATGTCTGCTGCTGCTGCTGATGGATGCTGGTGTTGGAGCTGCTGCTGCTGCTGCTGCCTTGCTCTGCTTTTGGTGTGAGTGTTTTGAGAGTGAGAGAATGAGAGCAATGAGGTAAATGAGAGTAATGAGGGAAAATAATTCAACCCCCCCTTTCTTACTCTCTCTCACTTCATTAATGAAGCATGGCACAAGCCATGTAGCACCATGCTTTCTCTCCCTCTCCCTCTCCCATGGTCAACACTTCAAACTATAATTTAAACCCTTTTTAAAACCCTTTTTCATTTAAAAAAAAAAAATAACCATAACACTTAAAACCCAAAACACTTAAACAAAGCCTAAAACTAGATTAAGAATGGTTTAAGCTCAAATTAACACTCTAGTTAACATGCACAAGTGTGTGTGTGTGCCTAGAAAAATTCTAATAAAATACTCATTAAATAGGATAAAATATTTGAAACTTAATTTGGTAAACTTTTTATTAAAATCCATACATTAAAATATAATTAGCCACAAAACACATTCTAAGGTGTTACAATCTCCCCCCTTAAAAGAAATTCGTCCCCGAATTTAAAAATATATTGCTACGCGTACCTTCAAAGAGAAGATTACAACTCTCAAATCTCGCTCGCAGCCTCCCAAGTGATTACCTCACTATACGGCTACGCCCAAGAAAACCCTTCACAGATGGCAAGACCCTTGACCGACGTTTCTCCACCTGCCAAGCCATTAACACAATTGGCTACTGGTGAACGAAAGATCGCGCCCAAGCAACATGGTCTGGTGCTAAATCATGTGAGAAAGGTCAAGAAGGTAATTGTAAAGTATCATCACAAGTAATACGGGGTGAAAATTCAATAATCTGGGAGGAAGTGCCAAATTAAAGGCAACGAAACTAACTCGCTTATAGGATCTCGAAAGGACCTACAATCCTGGGACAAGCTTCCCAAAATCCAACACGTCATTCATCGGAAAAATCCGCAGGAATACATGGTTTGCCACTGCGCACTTAAGTCTACGACCAATACAGTCGGCATAAGACCTCTATTTGCGCTGGGCTACTCTCATCCTGACCTGAACAACCGGATCATCTCCGAAGTCTCTAGACTAGCTGGGGTCCAAAATCCTACTTACGCAGAGTCAAAAAAACAACAGACTGGTGATCGACACGACCTAACCCCTAAACCTAAAGGTGGCCAATTGGAGTGTCTCCTGATAATAGCTATCGAAGGAGAACCCTAATGATGGCGATGGACGATCCCCAACTGCTGACAACAATCAATACAAACACACAACTTAACAAGAAACAACTGAGCAAATTGAGTATAACCGGACGACAAGAATTCGAATGGAGTCACACCCTGACTAAACTTGGGTAGAAACCACAACGAAATTCGTGGAGATCTGCTCCCACTCCTACTTCGGAACGGTAAAAGGTTGCAACTCTCTAGCCGGCCTCAGATGCTCGACCCAAGCACACATAAGACAGATACCTTGAAACGAAACTTGAAACTTCTCTTTAATTCCCTGTCCACCCGTAACTATCTCACAAGTCACGTCAATGTGGGTGGAACTTGAATGAATACAGAGAGTTGATTGATGTGCCTGCTCTAGGATTTCACGTCTCTACCTGATAATATCAGGTACACAAACGCGTACCTAACTTAGCACACCATTGTCACAAATTAAGGACTCCGAATCATTACCCAGCCGAGTATGCTCAAGTATCTCTTGACGAATGAGCATCGACTGGCAGTGTCTCGCGAAAGCGATTTAAGGAAAGTGGTCGGGCGCGGACATGAGCAAGCTGTCCCTTCCGTAGAGACGAACTAAAGCTGTACTCGACGATCACACAAGAACTGTAAATCTGCAGAAGACTATCACAACAATCAAAATCCGCTGCAGGAAGATGTACATTAAGCTCTGGTGGTCCGTGAAAATCTGACACGACTTCCGAACAAGTAGTGTCTCCAAATCTCCAACGCAAAACCACCGCGGCCATCACCAGATCATGAGTGGAGTATCCTTCTCGTACTTCCTCCAAATATAGGGAAGCAAAAGCGATAACTCTATAGTGTCACCTCAGTACACACTCGGCCCCACTCAAGAAACATTACAGTTAAACAACAAGGTCGCCCGAACCAAAGGCAAAGAAGGAACTGATGCAGTTCTTAACAGAATCTTCAACTGCCGAAAAATCCGCACACATGCCTATGTCCACAAAAAAGAAACCTCCCTTCCGGTCCATTCAGTCGACGGTGCAACACTACTCTAGCAATCCTGCATGAAACGGCGGTAAAAACCTACTAAGCCCAACAATCTGCGGATCTCCGTCCTGCACACAAGTCTGGGCCTAAGCTGTATGGCCACGATCTCCCTCTGAACCATACGAAACCGTCTCCCGTGACAACAAGACCTAGGAGTCAACACAAACAAGCCTGAAGAAACACTCCGAGAATTTAGCAAACTGCTGATGCTCTCCCAGTATCTGCATAACAAATCCTCAAGTGCTACAGCTGTCCCTCAAGACACATTAAATAGACTAGAATGTCGTAAATGACACAACAAAAACTGGTAGAGGGACGGCCTGAAGAAATCTGGTTCATCACATCTACGAATGCTGCTAGGGCATCAGTGAATCTAACGACTCACAAAAACACACAAAGCCCGTCGCACGCATAAGGCAGTCTTCGGAATGCCATCACCCCGGATCCGCAATAATGATAACCTGATCCCAAAAAAACTTAGAAAATGTCTTGCCATCTGGAGCTGATCGAAGAAATCGTCAATGCGAGGTGAAGGATACCTATCCGCACCGTAAGCCGGTTCAATTAACGATCCGTCGATGCACAACCCTAAACTGCCGTCTTTCTCCTTGACGAACAGAAATAGGAGCTTCCGAAAGCGAAACACTCAGACACACAAAACTCCCCAAACCACCACTCTGCAGCTGATCCTTTAGCTCCCAAGCTTCACCGGCTCATCCGGAACAACGTCGGAAAAACTCTCGCACGAAAGGAACCCGGTCCAACAATCCCACCGTGGCTCCGGTATCACGAATGAACGCCAAGAATCCACGACATCTCCTCAGTAGCCGACTAGCGAAAAAGGTTGAATTCAAGCTGTGAAAGGCGGCACAACTATCCACCTGCACAACAAGAACTGACCTGCCGGGAAAACAAACCTGACTGTTTCCTCACGGTAGTCCACAGACGCCTAATACGTAATTAACCAGTCCGCGTCCAGGAGAACGTCAAATCCAACATCTCTAGAAGGACCAAAACGACGGACGAATCTCTATCTCTTATCCGATTGGCACACAACTGAAATACGTGTCGCGCAACAAAAGAATCGCTGACAGAAGTTAACACAACTACGGCTAATCTACCCAACCACGGTACATGTATGAAAAGAAAAAGAGTACATCAAAAGAACATATGAATTAAGGATACCTGAAAACTCTGCATTGGACGCCTGCGCGTCCCGATGAGTAGAAGCAAACTCCTGTGTGTGCCCTCTACCCGCAACTGGCTGAACTCCTCTGGTAGACTGAGCCCTCTGAGCGAACCTTCCACGTTCACGGCCTCTCTGAATACGATCATGACGAGGTGCTAAGGAACAATCCCTGACGAAGTGCTGAAGGCTTCCGCATCGAAAACATCCACGCGCTGACTGCTGACCATCCTGGGGATGAGAGCTGAACGACTGTCCTCATCCTAAGCCTCTGCTACTCCCGTGACGGCCACAAAATCTGTCTCGATGACCAAACCTCTGCCTCTGGGCTGGTACGCTGGTACGAGTCCTCCACTGTCCTGGAACTCTCTGAGCCTCTGGAATATGCGCCTCATCAACTGGAGCTGCAACCACTGGTGCTATGTAGGTGACGGACTGCTGTATGCTGATCGTAAGTGACAACTGAGTAACAGGGGTGACAACCTCCTGTCGTAGCTCCCGAACGACATCAACCAAAGACTCATCGTCTGGCGGAAGTCCTGCATCTCTGACACAAGCCTATCAATAGTATATGTCGTAGGCTGATCCTTCTGCACCTGTGCAACTAGAGTGCCATCCTGGTCAGTACTCGTCTCACCCGAGCCAACTCTGACCTCGGCCCTCGCTGCATCACTCTGAGTCCCCATAGTCATCAGTGGCAAGGCTATAAATAGATATAAGATTCGATGAGAATAAGGAATCGAATCTCAAGGATATGAATCATCAAGGAAGGAATTTCAAGCAATTTGTACTTAGGTCACTTAAGGCGAAGTACCGCATCGTGGGTATGCTGCAGACATACACACACCACGTTACTCTGCTTATGCTACCTACTCCATCATACTATGGTCATCCTACACTCCGAAAGGTAAAACCTAGCGCTCTGATACCAATTTTGTCACGACCCGAAATTGACCCGTGACGGCCTTAGTACTACGCAACGCCCTAAGACGTAACGTAGTAAAAGAAAGTAAAAACCCAGAAATCTAAACCATAAAAATATGGAAAAGATAATATAAGTTTTTTGAAACATTTGAAATCGCAACCCAAATTCTTTAAAAGTCCTACTTTCATTCTTTAAAATTTTGGCAACACCCCCTTTTTGTAAAAACTAGCCAAGATGAAAACAACACAAATATACGACGCCGTAGCAAAGAAATAAAGACAATAGAGAGAAAGCTGTATATAAAAGACAACACACCACAAATAATTTACAATATCGTCCTCACCAAGTCTCTAAGTCAACAACATACTAGTAGATGGAGAGTACAAGATCCAACGAATGTACAATATGAAATACAGATAATCATCCAACCCACCTAAGCAAAATAGTATACTGTGAGCCGATACGGTATTTGTAGCAAAAGATGATAGCTGAATAGCGCAATAGCCTGCCTCGACTACTCTAGGGAACAACCTGAAACACCTGTGGCACAACGGGGGTGAGTTTCCAACTCGTGAATAGTAGATAACATATGCAGGTAATCGCATAAATGTACGTACAACATGAATCTAAGATATGCGATTACAGTAATAACATGTCATGCAAATGCTGAATAATGGAAAGTACACTAGCAGGTACAATCAATATGTGAAGCAATAATAACATGACAATAGTATGCGATAACTATGCAATAGGGATATGAGAATGCAAATATGCAGCTATCATGAAGGGTACACTGACAGGTACTCCTAATACATGGAACAGTGCATAAGTGAAAATGTATGAGGTATGGAGTGAAATATGTCATCCACGGAATCCTGTCATCGTGGTAGGATCACAATCCATCAAGACACTCAAATCCCAATTCCTCAAATCAGCCCCCAAGTTGGGCTCTCACATCATATAAGTCTCACGTCTCCTCAATGTACAATATCGAGCAATCCCCTATATCCCGAATGTACAAATCAATAATCCCATATGTATGTCCAATCTCAATGAATTACCTGATATCCCAAGTCAAAGTCTCAAGTAAGATTCTAGCATCCTAAATATATATATATATATATATATATATATATATATATATATATATATATATATGCAGAAATAAATATGATGGGGTCAATACATATATATTAGCGTCCCATTCCACTAATATTGGTGTAAGGGTATATATAACAACGGCTAAATCCCCTGTTATATATACAAAGGTATTTAAAAGAAATATCATGAAAACAATGTGCCAATCATCGACACAGAAATCCTGATAGGTACGTATCATACGCTGTCCCAAAAGCACGAGTGCCTAGCTCTGACCCTCGCCTTTCGACGTATGCATACGTGCATGACTCCCAACGGTGTCTCCATGACCCCCGTCGAGTCATTAGTACTGTCACCGGTAGGTATTCGTCCGCCTCCAGGCTCAATCGGCAAAATCTATCGATCTTCTTTCCGAGGGGAACCATACCGGGCCCCACCATGTACCCTCTACGGCCTCGACGCCTCCTCGTAGGGTTATATATAAATCAGCACCGATAAAACTCATGGTGGATGCGCAAATATCATATCAAGGAAACCGGGTTTTTCAATGTATGCATAATTTCATGAACTCCCGCGGTTCCCAAATCCAGAAAACATCATCTAAAATCCCAATAAACAATGCGCAAATCCAGGAATAAATATATGCGATATATCTGAAATGCGAGCATATAGATGAGAATGTATAGCTGGAACCATAAGTATGCGAAACCAATAAGGTACAGCTAAGCAACATCAGTAAAGGTAAATATGTAACTGCAATTGAATAGGTGTGTAACATACAGGTGTAGTAATGTATAGGTATCTACCTATAAGAACTGATGTCGTATACCCCCCTGGGTATAAGTAGAATATGTAAGATGCCCCCTTGGATATAAGTAAAACATGAGCAAGGTATACCTGTAGCTGTATCGTAAGGTGTATATGTATCTATCACTAATGGTATGATACACTATAGGTATACCGATAAGCTAGATGTCATGTGTGATAAGCAATAGTATCTATAAAGGTTGGTGTGTGACATAGCAATTATTGACGGTGTGTATAACATGAAATCCGTGCTCGTGCAACATGAACCGTCAATAATATGTGCAGTGCCCTACGGCTATTAGTCACAGTACAACTATATCAAGGAAATAAGGTAAAGGCGCAATTCTAACAATGACGTAGAATATGCGAAAAGTATTTGAATCCTAGCCCAGACGCTTAACGCCATGCGGGCGATTCCCCTGTAGATGTTAAATCTACTCACCTACGCTCCACGCTAGGTGAATCTTACCATTTGCTCTTCCCTGTAGCAGTGTCCGTAGTCCCTGCTTGCAAACCTGCAAATAAGACATGGAAATCATATATAAGCCAAATATTCCGCAAAACGCGATATCGAACCAAAACGAGAAACTCACGTCGCGAACTAAACGCGCGTGTGCACGATACGCTGAATCGTGTGTATACGCGTCTAAAGCCATCGCGACACGCCGCGATACGCTGGATCACAGAACCCTCTCACGTATCGCGCGTATCGCGCAAACACAACGAACACCAAATACGATATATTGCCCCAGATTTTCCTACAGGCTAAATTTTACAAAACTAGACATGCCAAAACACTACAATACACTGCAGACAACCCTACCCAAAACCCCAAGACCCAACACCCTAACCTGGCCGCAAATTGCGGCCAATAAGATTAAATCTGTGGCCATGTTTGCGAGAGAGGGGCTCGTGTTCTGATGGTGTTGTCTAAACCTAGTGAGCATGCTCCAGTATTCTCAAATTTATCCTGAAAGGTCTGGGCCAATAGCAGATTACAAAATGTCACAAAGTCGCTATAAAAACGCTAATTTAGCACAAAACACAAACCCTATGGTATTTTAGTGTAATCCAGGGTTAAACTCAGTTAAGGTGACCCTAACAACACTTAAATAAGTAGGGTTAACTAACGCATACACCACTTATCCAAAAGTCCACACAAAACACCTTAATTAGCACTAAACTAGCTAATTAACACAACCCGACGCTAATAAGCACACAAGCTAAGCAACTAGGGGATTGGGTTTAGGAAATATACTCTATGGTACCCTAGAAGGCAGGTGAAGAAGTGAAAGGAGCTACTACAAGTTGCTGGAGCTCTTGCTGCTGCTATTGTTGCCTGCAGTTGCTGCTGCTGCTGCTGATGATGATGATGATGTCTGCTGCTGCTGCTGATGGATGCTGGTGTTGGAGCCGCTGCTGCTGCTGCCTTGCTCTGCTGTTGGTATGAGTGTTTTGAGAGTGAGAGAATGAGAGCAATGAGGTAAATGAGAGTAATGAGGGAAAATAATTCAACCCCCCTTTCTCACTCTCTCTCACTTCATTAATGAAGCATGGCTCAAGCCATGTAGCACCATGCTTTCTCTCTCTCTCTCTCCCATGGTCAACAATTCAAACTATAATTTAAACCCTTTTTAAAACTCTTTTTCATTTTATTTTATTTTATTTTATTTTTTAAAATAACCATTACACTTAAAACCCAAAACACATAAACAAAGCCTAAAACTAGATTAAGAATGGTTTAACCTCAAATTAACACTCTAGTTAACATGCACAAGTGTGTGTGTGCCTAGAAAATTTCTAATAAAATACTCATTAAATAGGATAAAATATTTGAAACTTAATTTGGTAAACTTTATATTAAAATCCATACATTAAAATATAATTAGCCACAAAACACATTCTAAGGTGTTACATTATATATATTAAGTGTTCAGATCATTAATCCAATTAAACTTCTGAAAATTCCCAACCAAAGTGAAAGAAAACACTTAAAATTCAAAAAGAGAAATAAAGGAGAAATGAAGTGAAGAAGATGAACTAGACAAGGAGTTCATCATTAAGCTAGGACTAGGAGCTTGTGCATCTTGGAGAGTGTTATTCCAACAAGTTATTGTAGGTAAAATCCTCATTCACAGTAGAGATTTGAATTCTGGAATTGGTTTAAGTTTGAAATCAAAAGTCTATAATAACGTATTTTAGGTACAACTAAGTTCTGTTTGAATCTGCTATTGTTTAGATAAAAGTTAACTTAACAAAACAGTGCCAACTTGTTGTATAGTAGACCTAGAACAAAACATAGGAATACGAGCTGGGGAGCTCGGATTTTGGCCGGCGACTGTAAGAGTAATTCCGGCGTCACTGGATTTGTAGGGAGCTAGGGTGTTTTGGGTTGTTGGGTAGATTTCTGTGTAGAATTTTGGTTATTTTGGTATTGTTTAATCAAGTTAGTTTAACTGTATATAAAATCTGGGAACTAATATCAGAAAAGAGATCAAAATTCTAAAATACGACACGGGTAAAACGTAACGCGTCCTGTTTTCTGTCGCGATGCAGTGCTGGGTTAAATTTCAGTGAGGTTGAGTGTTAGATCGTTTGCAATAGTCGCACGTAGTGTAGTTAGCACGTACAACTTGTATGTTCTTGATTTTTTCCGTATCGGAATGTAGCCGTTTTCTTATACAAGTTAATTCAATGTTAGATTTGAGTGCGGGAACTTCGGAGGCCGCAAGGAAAGGAAAAGGATTGGCGATTCCTTAGTAGTTACGACGTATTCCGGTAAGTAGACTAAACATCTACCGGGGGATTGTGTAAAGATGGCGTGATACACCCGTATTTTGTTAATTTGAAAGATTGACTTTATATGCGAAGTTAATAACATGCATTCATATATACCTATACATCACCATGTTAATAGTTGTTAGAACACTGCACAATTATCGACGAGTTATGCCGCACGTGCACATTTTTAGATGTTACACTACACCTCGTCGATATTAACATGTAACTTTTACAATTAGTAATTATCCTGTTAACTATTATTCTATCATACTTTAAACATTATTAATAGTAGTACTTTGGATAAATGACATCTTGTTTCGTATTTAAATGTTCGGAGTTGGTATAAGAGGAAATTGCATTATTGAGGATTTATGATTTTGAGTTTTCCTATACTATTGCATAAATACAGTGATTTTCATGATTGATCTGACATGTCCACCATGAGATGTTTTTATGATTTGGTTTTTATTCCGAACTGAGTCGGGGGTATACGGTTCCGGATCTATAGTTTTATCCCGACTGAGTCGGTAGGGATACAGTTGGATATATGGTGGACCCGGTCGAGACCGAGGGGCAGGATAGCCGCATGATAGACGAGGAGCCTAACGAGGATACTCGATCCCGGAAATAGTTGTGAAACACGGCGGATATCTAGATGATATCGACCGGTGTTATTGATTACACGATCATTCGAGGAATGATGCCTGAGAGAATGGAAGATTTGTGTCGATGATGGACACGGAAAGATGAAATTTATTTGGAAATAAATGATGAGATTTCAGTTTTGGTTATGTGATTAGTAGTACGGATTCATGTTTTACACATGTTTCATGCATCATAATTATCCTCATCGCAGTTAGATATAGTTCGTCATATTTACATTATCAGTCGTTATATGTTAGTTTTATTTACTGAGTTGGCAACTCACCCCCGTTGTGCCATAGTTCCTTGCAGGGGTAGAATGGACGGTTAGCAGTAGTGCAGATCCACTTTTCAGCTTTTATCGCATCTTTTGATAGGTGGGTTACATATGTAGTAACCTTCTCTTTTGGTATTGTATTTTGAATCTAGAAAAGACCCTGTATAATGACTTAGAACGATGTATGGTTATATGTATATTATTTCGACAGATGAGATCGTTTAGTTGTGTTAAATGATATTTCTTTTAATTATGTCTGAGAATCTTCTTTGATGTCGTATCATGAGTATGTATTGCTTTCCACTTTTAGCATCATTGTTCCCAACTAGGGATGCAACCAAATTAAACACTTTATAACTGTTTTTATTATAACTGCAATAGGAAATTACTGTTAAGATCTTAAATACTTAAAATCTGTGATTTTTACTTAAACAAATAAAATTTTTCCTAAAATTCCGCAAAAAAAGGTTTTTGATCTTGGTTTTTTTCGGCTTACTCGGGTTATGTAAATATCTTTAGATACTATACAATCTAAGTGCCGGTCACATCCAAACTTTGGGGTCGTGACAATGTTGTTTCATCGAATTCTCTAGTTAAGATTCTAGGGTTAGGGTTCTTTAGAACGGCAAAAATTTGAAAACGGCATGGAAGATGCCTCCCGAAACCATGCTGCCGACCTAAGGAACCCAACAGTGGTATCAGAGCAAAGCTAGAGAATTAGACGATATTTGTTAGATTACGAAACCGAAACAACTCCGTAACTTGAAACATCGAAATCAAGTTTTTGTCGATTTTTTAAAGTGTTCAAATTTTTTTTAAACAACTGTAGAATGTTATATGTGATATAACATGAACACTGAAATTTTTTTATCCCCTCTCCTCGGAAACTGGCCGGCCACATTCATCCAAAAACCGATGAGCTCGGCCCAGTGAAGGAATTCTGGGTTGAAATTTTTACTGTGTTCCAGTCTCTGGGTTTTGGTGTTTTAGGTGTTGCTAGTTTTTGCTAATTTTGCATGTGATGTAATCTTACAGTATAGGCAATTCGGAGTGTTTCATATTCATAATTCTAACTTATTTCGGGTTTTCACATGTTGTCTAGGCGAAATTAAAAAGTTCGAACGAATATCAAAAACCCATCTTTCCAAGTTTAAGGTATCCAGAAAAACATGCAAGTAATTCTGTGGACCCTCTAGAAGAATGAAACCCTAACTCGACATAATGACCATGGAACCGCTTTCGAACCTTAGGGTTTGTGGTAGTTCCGTGGTGCCATTAATGATGCTTGGGTTTGCCCTTCTACGGCTGGTCCATAGGTACTGTGGCATGTTCTCGGTATTTTAAAACTGTGTCTAAGTGTTGAGCTCTCGGGGAATTGTGAGACTTTGATGAATCGATTGAAAAGTTTAACGTCGTCCGGATATCATGTGATGGGATACAATACTTGGAATTCACAAGAAAACTAATTTGAATTTTGTAAATCTAGTAATTTAGTCTCATTTGATCGGTTGCCACGGGATTTTGATGTGATCAAAAGTCCGTCGCAATCATGTAGCGTACGCGGATACTCGCCGGATAACCTTATTAGATAGCCACGCCCCATAGCCCCGACCAAGTGACTGTAGGAGAACCCCGCTGCCAAAAGCATCCGTCCGGGTGCTCGCGGCCGCGGTGTTCCGCCTAAGTGCACTTCGTCGACGGTATCGGGGGTGCGGCCGTCTACTAAAGTTTCCGACGAGTATTCGATCAAGATGTCGGGAATCTTGTTGAAATGCCCGATTTGATATTGAAAAATATTTTCGATATCGAGACTAAAATGCGGGGTTTATAATTGTTAGGCATGCGATGTCTAAGGAATTCATTTGGTTAGGCATGAAATCCAAAGTATATGATATTTTGGGTTTATGATGTCTAAAGTGGTTGCGGATTCTAATTGTTGTAGTTTTTCACTTTCTTTTCTGCGACCGTAAGTATAATAAATGGTGTATCGTCGGTTTTGTTGTTATACATCAACGACAATTGGGATACGCATATTTACTTACGTTTATGACATGTGATGTTATGTGTTGCTGGGATATGTTATATTGGATCGTCGTGTTTGAATAGCCGGGGGTTTTTATGTGAGATGAGAGTTTTTCATTTTCATTCATGTAACATTTATTGTATGTAATATTCTTTTATTGGGGCACTTCCAGGTTGAGGAAGATGTCACCGTTGATGTATATTATTTACTTTTCCGCATTAGGATAGACCTAAGGAGGGGAGCACAAGTAACCGGATTCTAGAGTCCAGTGGGAGACTATCTCGAGGCGTCGAGCCCGTGTCTCCTAACTCTAGAATTGGTAGGGTTGCTTGCTGCTCTCATAGGGGTCTAGGGATGTGGGGTTGGCTATTCATCACGACCATGGAATCCGTGTTTTATACAGGCTTAATATAAAACCCGGAAATCCTAATATATCCAATATTTTATATGTTGATTTCTGCTGTGATATTTTGTGATGTGATCACTTTATATGATGAGATAGATACTGTATATAATATATGTGATATATTATAGATGTTGCTCATGTTTTTCACCCGCGCTAGCCCTGCCCCGCTCTGCCGTTAGTTACCTAACCTAGCGATACATGACGGGACATCAAGGCGAATGCGGATGGCAAAAGCGTATATTGTATTTATCTGTGATGGTTAGGTAACTTAAATGATGGGACTTCATTAATGAGATTAATGAAAGAAAATAAACTTAAAGATGTTGTGGAATCAAATTTTCAAAAACAGGTAGCTCTAGTTGTTGCTTTGCATAGCGGTATTCCTTGTAGAATATCCCGCACCTTATTCGATAAGGAAAGAGCCGAGATCTCTTCACCGTGAGTGACCTCTTTAGCTATAACTAGCAGATGCTACAACCCTCGATTTCGCATTTTGATTGTTTTTCTAGTTCTTGCTTTGCATAGTGGTATTGTGAATATCCTGCACCTCATTCGACGAGGAAAGAGCAGAGATCCCTTCACCGGGAGTGACCTCTTTAGCGAAAATAGCAAAGGCCTAAAAAACACTCCATTTTAAATCATTTGATTCTACAACGATCAAGTTCATTACGCAAAAGGTTTTCTTAAAAACCTGTCATAGCCCTCCGTCATTTCAGATAAGTACTTCATAGTATTCGTGCTACGTTTGTTGGCCTTCGTCAAGGCGTAGTGTGCGGTAGCTATTTATGCTTATCTGTTTAAGCATATGATGCGATTGAGTTAGGGTAGTCATGCGACTTTGTAGGCATTCATCAAGGGTCGTGCCAATGGGTTTAATTCAATCATGAAATGTACGGGTTGAACTTGACTAGCCGCCTATGCTTTGTTGGTCTTCGTCAAGGTCATAGGTTGTTAGGGGCAAAATTATCGGGAATTTCAAGTGTTGAAATTCGCAATGAGATTGCATAACTTCTATGAGATAGTTGGATCCCAATACCCATTGCGAGTAATTGTTACTCCTGGGAGAGTTTTGCACTTTACAATTAGCCGATCAAGTAGGTGTCCAGAAAGATGTCAACGGGGTTATGCCCCTGGGAAAACGAGATTTATTTTAATTAGGTCCGTGCGAAAGCACGTGGAACCTCCCTCAAAATACCGGCACTGGCCTGGCTGAAAGATTGGCGAACTTGTAGGGTGTAATTAATTCCGACTAGTCTTTCCTTTTAGGGTTTGAAGGAAGATTTGATAAAAACAGTGGGAGCCATCCTGATTAGATAAAATTATAACCAATCTAATCTTGCAAGAGCATACGCTGAGTGTTTTCTTCTCTCTCTCTCTCCAGGTAGCGACCATGTCACGCCTTAATCAAGATAATAATATGGATGTATTGACCAAACCTGCTTGTTATACTAAGCTGGAGAACGTTGATCCCGCTCTAACTTATAATTGTTATAAGATCGAGCAGGAAATAGGGGAATACCAAGATTCCCAAGCCGCCCTAACGAAGAAAGTGAATGATGATGCAACTTCTTCGGGTGTGTTCATTACCAAGAAATGTTTCTCAGTGTCCTCTACATCCTGGGTATGAGATACAGGATCATGATCCCATATATGTAATCTATTACATGGGCTACAGATAGGTAGAGAACTGAGAATGGCTGATAAGTTTTTAGAGTTGGAAACGGTGCAATTGTTGCAGCCAAGGTGTTGGCAGTTATTACCCTGTATTGCCAAATACATTGATTCTGAACGAATATTATTAGATACCGAACCTGATATACAACATCATATCAGTCTCTTTATTAAGTAAAGAAGGATATAGTTTTGTATTGTTGGATAATATTTTGAACATTTCGTATATCAAGAGTTGATCGGTTCAGGCACATTATCTAAAAGCATATACTTTCTAAATCAAACCACAGTTCTTAATGTACACAACACACACAAGAGGAAGAGTTCAGAAATGAACGAATCCTTCTTGAGGCATTGTAGACTAGGTCATATCAATGTGATCCGACTAGCTAAGTTACATCAAGATGCATATTTAAATCAGTTTGAATTTACATCTTGTGAAACTTGCCAGTCATGTCACAAAGATAAAATGACCATAGCTCCGTTTACTGGAAATAGAGAAAGAGTTGGTGAACTCTTGGGATTGATATATGATGATGTGTGTAAGTCCCCTGTCTACACATGCCAGGACCAATTCTTTGTACTTCTTACATTCACTGATGATCTCTCAAGATTCGGACATATGTTCCTATTGAAACACAAGTCTGAAGATTTTGAGAAATTTAATGAATATAAGTCAGAAGTCAAGAACCAAAAACGGGTATAAGTATTATGTCCTTTGATGTGATCAGGGAGGAGAATACTTGTGCATGGAATTCCTGGACTATTCAAAAGGAGAATGAGATTCTCTCTCAACATTACTCCTCCGTATACACCACAATACAATGGTGTATTGGGGTGGAGCAATCACACCTTATTAGATATGGTGCGCTCTATGATGAGTACTACTGAGTTGCCTATTTCTTTTTGGGGGTTATGCACTTATGAAGCTGCATACCTATTGAAAATGGTTCCAACCAAATCAGGTGCCTACCACTCCATATGCGATATGGTATGGGAAGAGCCCATGTCTTAAGTATGTTAAGATTTGGGGTTGTCCGGCCTATGTATAAAAGTAAAATCCGGACAAGCTCAAGGCAAGGTCAGTTCTGTGCAAGTTTGTTGGATATCCCAAGCATTCGCAAGGGAATATCTTCTACCGCACCGAGGAACAAAAAGTTTTTTATTTCTCGGCACGCCACCTTTTTAAAAAAGGAATTTTTTATGGAAGAAATTAGTGGTCATGAGGTAGAACTGGAATAAGTTCTATCTATACAAACTATAATTGATGATTTGGTAGAACCGGAGGATTCAATAGCTCCCGACGAACCTCAGCCTCTCCGCCGATCTGGTAGGGTTCCTCATCCGCCCGAGAGATACTTTGATTTTCTCAATGATAGTAGGAGCAAAGATTGCATCATGAGATGATGACCCAACTAAGTTTCGAGCAGGCCATCAAGAGTGGGGACTCTGTAAGAATGGGTGGATGTTGAGCGATCCGAGATGGAATCTATATACACCAACAAAATATGGACTTTGGTTGCTATATCTGAAGGGTTAAACCCCCATAAGGAGCAAGTATATCTTGAGAAGATTACTTGGTGTAGATGGAAAAGTTGAGACTTTCAAACCTAGACTTGTTGTAAAAGGTTTTCGTCATCGACTAGGTATGGATTATGATGAAACCTTTTCTCCTGTGGCCATGCTTAAGTCCATCCGGATCCTACTTACCATTGCTGCATATCATGACTACAATATTTGGCGGTTGTGTGTCATGACTGCTTTTCTAAATAGTGATTCAGAAGAGAGCATCTATAAGTACACATCCAGAGGGCTTCGTAGATAGTAGAAGCAGCGGAAACGTGTGCAAGTTGCTTTACGGGTTAAAGCAGGCATCGCGGAGTTGGAATATCTGTTTTGATGTGGTAGTCAAAGCGTTTGATTTCATCAAAATGGTGGATGAACCTTGTATGTACAAAAAGGTAGTAGAGAGTATTGTGGTCTTCCTCGTATTGTACGTGGATGACAAACTCTTGATAGGAAAGGTGTTTCTTATGATACACTCGGTCAATCTCTTCTTATCACAAAGATTCTCTATATAGGATCAAGCTGATACCTACTTAGTCCTGGGTTTGGATCCATGAGATAGATCTAAATGGATGTTAGGATTCTCACTAGGTGAAGTGAGAAGGTATCAATCGATCCTGGGGAGAATCACTGGATAGCTTCCAGGGTGGTAAGGTCGACTGAATGCCAGTCACAAGCATTGTTTTTACCTCAGTGGAGGGACGGTATGTTGGAAGAGTTCCAAGCTAGATACCGTGGCAAACTAGATGATAAAGGCTGGATACATCGCTACCAACGATACTACCAAATAGGCAGTCTGGGTGTATATAAGTTCATGAGATGAACTTTGTTCTTACCATTGTGTGACAATGGAGTTATGGCTTATACCTAGGAACCCCCATCCCATCAGTGACCCAAATATATTCTAAGGCAGTATCACCTGATCATGAAGATGGATGATCTCCAGGGAGATCGAGGTTAGGAGATTAGACTCAGAGGACAACACGGCGGATCCACTCACAAAGGCCTTTTCCCAAGAGAGACTTTTATGGGATGGTTGAGTATGGGATACTACAACCACTGCTATATGATGGCCCTAGTGCAAGTGGGAGATTGTTAGTTATATGTATGCCCTAGAGGCCATTATTGTGCATATGATGTATATTATAGGGGATGCTTGGACATACATAGGGAGGACTTTCTTGCTCGACATGATAGTATGCTATCTGGTTACTCTTTATCTTAACATGTACACTGATTGTCTCTCTGTTATATGTTGATAAAGCCCTTAGGATGTGTGCTTGAATACCTAGATTATGATGCAGATCATACTAGTGGGACAAAGGTAGTCCGAGAGTACATCCTTTAGTGTCCCTAGTCATGGGTGTATCGAGACGGGGCATCGATATACCAGAGTAGACTAGCATATAGCTTCTCGATCCATGTAGATGGGCAATGGATGATCCCATATCCATTGGTGCTTGACATCATAGATGGTATAAATGTGCTCAGTGGAGACTGGGTATAATGGAAGGACTTGCCGAGAACTCCTAGATGGTATTATACCTCACGTTAGATGGCAGTTCTCTGGTGACACTGGTACAGGTTAATCTGTCGACCCGAGATCGTCATAGAGTCTTATGTGATTCCCACTGTGCTTTGATTTAAACCTTACCATATTCAAGAGAATGTGCAAAACGGTGGTTTTTGGGTACAGTCCCGAATCACATGGAGGCAATGAGCGATAATAAGGGATTTCATCTCTCCCGGTATTGGGGTTGATGTTGCGCTGTGATTGATTGGCTATAACTGGAAATCCCTGGCCAGGGCTGTTTCTGAGATTTACTGGTAAGTGTTATCAGTAGTTTCTGGACCCGTTATGAGCCTCACATCGGCATGACTTATCAATCTATTTGGGTCTGACGTTTACCACCCCCAGGCGAGATATGCGACATATCGGACGAAGAGACCGGACTGTACGGTAGTGTTATTGTTTGGATTCGCAGGAGTATGAGAAGACTTGCTTGTTGATCTTCCAATCGCTCAATACCCGGGTGGCCGTTACGTTTAGCAGACCGCTTGCGGCTTGTGGGTGTTTGATATGATCATCACCTACTGCCGGCGTACTGACGAGTCTTTAGAGTACTACACAGAGGTTTCCTGGTTCATGCGAAACGAAATAGGAGCACATATGTGATATGTGCGGGACCGAGATTAATGCGCGTATGTGATACCGCATTCTATTCTCGCGATATGTGATATCAGTCGGTTATATGTGATATAGCCGGGTTATCGGATCATGTGTTGATTCGATAGATTGTTACATTTGATATTAGTCGGCTGTATGTGATATAGCCGGATTATTAAATCAAGTGTTGATTTAATAATTTAATGTATAATTATATATTTGACATATTAACTTACATTAACTAATATTAGCTCACTTAAGAATTCTTTTTCTCACCAGTGCACACTTGGTATATATGTGATATATATTGATGTACATCTTTTGTGTCATGCTAGATGCCACATGCTACATGGGTGTATGAGACTTACACCATGCTTATAATAATGGAATGGTTTTATTTATTTTGGTAATTCACAAATTAGTGGTATTTAGTCACATGGTTGAAACTTGTAGAAGCTTGTGGAACCATTGACCAAGTCTACTCATTTTGTTTTACTTGAAGATATTTTATTAACCCAACCATTATTTTTAACCCATGGTTTATTCTCTACATGAGTTAGTGCATGACACTAACTCACCCATGGTTGCTATTCTCACCTCATGAGTTCATTATCTCATCTTGATCACTTCATCTTCTTCTTCATGAGAAAAAGCTTGCTAGTTTTTTTCCAAGTGAGAAAATAATGTGAGAAAAATAAATCTAAACTGAGCCCATTTCCTACTTCATCATCCTCTACTATTAGCCATTTAGTTTAGGGTGTTTGCTTCACTAATCTACCATTAGTGAAGAGATAGCATGAGTTTGAGTCTCCTCGACATAGATCATCTTCGGCCTCGAAAACTTCGAGCAAGCTTGTTCATTTCTTCATGTGAACCCTCTCTAGAGTCCGGGAGTTCACTACTTGGAGTGAAGGGACTACTACACGGAGCTTTAGAAGTGAAGGACCGGTCTACAAATGTTGTATTCCTCATTCACTTAGATGTAAAGTTGTTTGCATATTGTTTCGTCGAATTCTCTAGTTAATATTCTAGGGTTTGGGTTCTTTAGAACGGAAAAAATTTGAAAACGGCATGGAAGATGCCTCCCGAAACCATGCTTCCGACCTAGAGAACCCAACACTTGAAAACCCCTTTGTGGGACTCTATGACTCGTCAATACGCTAGCAGTAGGTAGTGATCATATCAGATAGCCACAAACCGTCAGCGGTATTAGCTGCACGTAACGACTCCCAGGTATTGTACGAAGAGAAGAACAACAAGCGAACCTGTCAAAACTCTCGTAGAGCAAACCGGCAACACTTACCGTACAGTCCGGTCTCTTCGTCTGATCTGTTGCATATTGAGTCTAGGGATGGAATCATCGAGCCTTAATAACTCAATAAGTCATGCCGATGTATGGCTTATAACAGGTTGAGAAACTACTGATAACACTTATCAGTAAATCTCATTAGCCCTAGCCAGGGACTTCGATTTATAGCCAATCGCGCATAGTACAACATCAACTCCAAATACAGGGAAGGCGAAAGCCTCCTATCGCTTATTACCTCCATGTGTCTTGGGACTGTACCGAAAAGCCATCTGTTTGCACGACTCGGTAGAGCCGTGGTATGGTGGAAATCAAAGAACAGTGGGAGAACACACAAGACTCCATAATGGTCTCGGGTCTACAGAC
Source organism: Agapanthus africanus (assembly GCA_030015575.1). NCBI lineage: Eukaryota > Viridiplantae > Streptophyta > Magnoliopsida > Asparagales > Amaryllidaceae > Agapanthus > Agapanthus africanus. Next base: position 669,077,511 of record CM057342.1, on the reverse strand, counting down.
TAACCTGTACATGTGTCACCAGAGAACTGCTATCTGACGATAGGTATAATACCATCTAGGAGTTCTCGACGAGTCCTGTTCGGTGTACCCATTCTCCAATAAGCACCCGTGTACAATCTTTGATATCAAACACCAGTGGATATGGGATCATCCATCGCCCCCTCAACTGGGTCAAGAAACGTATACCCTAGTCTACTCTGAAATATTGATGCCCCGTCTCGATACACCTACGACTAGGAACAATTAAGGATATGCTTATAGACTACTCGTACCCCACTAGTATGATCTGCATCATAATCATGGTAGTCAAGCTGATATCCTATGGGCTTTATCAACATATATCAAATGAACAACATACACAATCAAGTGAACATGTTAAGATAAAGTGTAACCAGATAGCATACTATCATGTCGAGCAAGAAAGCCCACTATATATATACATTTCCAAGCATCCACTATACAATTAAGGGCCTTTAGGGCATACATATATCCAACAATCTCCCACTTGCACTAAGGCCAATTATTGGCGTATCTCATACCCAACATCTCAAAAGGTTGCTCATGTTGCGGCCGTGGAAGGGCCTTGTTTAGTGGATCCGCGGTGTTATTCTTTTTGTCTACTCTCCGAATCATGATCTTGCGGCGATCAATTATCTCCCGGATCAAATAATATCTCCTCAGGATGTGTCTGGATCATTGATGGGACCTGGGCTCTTTGGCCAATGCCATAGCCCTATTATTATCACAATATAATGGTATTGGATCAATAATGGTAGGAACTACTCCTAGCTCCGAAATGAACTTCCGCATCCAGACGGCTTTCTTGGCAGCATCATTTGCAGCAATATGCTCAGCTTCCATCGTTGAGTCTTCAACGGTATCCTGTTTGGAACTCTTCCAACATACCACCTCTCTATTGAGGGTAAATACAAACCCCGAGATAGATTTGCTGTCATCCTTATCACTATGAAAGCTCGAATCGGTAAAGGCCTCCATCTGGAGATCCCTATTACCATACACCAAGATCATTTCTTTAGTCCTTGGCAAGTACTTAAGAATGTTCTTCACAGCTGTCCAGTGTTTCTCCCCTGGATTGGATTGATACCTGCTTACTACACTTAGTGCATAAGCTACATCAGGGCGAGTACATAACATCCCATACATTATAGATCCTATGGCAGAAGCGTAGAGTATAATGCTCATGCGAGCTATCTCTTCATTAGACTTTGGACAAAAGTCCTTAGAGAGAGTGATTCCATGACAAGCGGGTAAAGCACCTCGCTCGGAATCTTCCATACTAAAATCTCTTTAGGATGGTGTTAATGTACCTTGATTGGGACAATCCCAACAACCTCTTAGATCTATCTCTATAGATCTTAATGCCTAAAATGTATAAAGCATCACCCAGGTCCTTCATGGGGAACCTTTGTGATAAGAATAGTTTGACCGATTGTAGCATAGGAACATCGTTTCCAATCAAGAGAATATCATCCACGTACAATACGAGGAATGTGACAGTACTCCCTACAATCTTCTTATAAATATAAGATTCATCTACATTTTTGATAAAATCAAACTTTTTGATTGTATCTTCAAAGCAGATGTTCCAACTCCGTGATGCCTGCTTTAATTCATAAATGGATTTAAGCAAGCTACATGCTTTCTCGCTGCTCCCATTATCAATGAAGCTTTCTGGCTGATCCATAAAAATGCACTCTTCTAAATCACTATTTAGAAATGCAGCTTTAACGTCCATTTTCCAGATTTCATAGTCATAGTGAGAAGCAATAGCAAGTAGGATCCGAATGGATTTAAGTATTGCTACTGGAGAGAAAGTCTCGTTACAGTCCAGTCCTAGTCTTTGATGAAATCCTTTCGCTACAAGCCTTGCTTTATAGGTCTTTACCTATCCATCTACACCGATCTTTCTCTTAAAAATCCATTTGCATCCTATAGATTTTACCCCAGAAGGTACAACTTCTAAAGTCCATACTTTGTTGGTGTACATAGACTCCATCGGATCTTATGGCATCTAGCCACTTCACTGAGTCACTACTCGTGATAACTTGCTGAAAACTTATAGGGTCATCATCATCCATGATGCAATCTTCTCTATCACCATCAATGAGGAAACCATAGTATCTCTCCAGAGGGCAAGAAGTCCTACTAAATCTACGGAGTGGCTGAGGTTCGTATAGTTCTATTGCAACACCAGGTTCAACAAAATCGTCATTCGTAATTTGTGTCTCTAGAACTTCTTCTAGTTCTACCACATTGCTATTAATATTATTTGTAAAAAATTCATTTTCTAAAAATGTGGCATACTGAGAAACAAACACTCTTTGTTCCTCCTTGTGGTAGAAAAGATATCCATATGAATGTTTTGGATATCCCACAAATGTACACTGAACCGACCGTGTCTCGAGTTTGTCTGGATTCTGCTTTTTAACAAAAGCCAGACAACCCCATATCCTAACTCGTTTAAGAGATGGTCTCTTCCCATACCATATCTCATATGGAGTGGTAGACACGGTTTTGGTAAGAACCCTGTTCAATAGATATACCGCAGTCTCTAATGCATGCCCCCAAAAGGAAAGTGGTAACTCAACATCACTCATCATGGAACGTACCATATCTAATAGGGTACGATTCCACCGTTCTGACACACCGTTGTGCTGTGGTGTGTAAGGGGGAGTGAGCTGAGAGTGAATCCCATTCTCTTTTAAGAAGTCTAGAAATTCTGTACTTAAATACTCTCCTCCTCGATCTGATTGAAGTTTCTTGATACTCAGACCGGTTTGTTTTTCTACTTCAAGTTTATACTCCTTGAATTTTTCGAAAGCTTCAGACTTATGTTTCAACAAGAACACGTGTCCGAACCTTGAGAAATCATCAGTAAAAGTTATGAGTAAGAATAACCGCCTCTAGCATGTGTAGACATTGGTCCGCATACATCACTATGTGTGAGGCCTAAGAGTTCAGTAGCTCTTTCTCTGTGTCCAGTAAACGGAGTTTTGGTTATTTTACCTTTGATACAAGACTGATAAGTTTCATAAGATTTATATCCAATGGGATTTAAATATCCATTTTTATGTAGCTTGGTTAGTCCTGTTTCGTTAATATGACCAAGTCTACAATGCTAAATGAAAACTTCATTTATATCTGAAGCTTTTCTTTTGTTTGTGTGTTGTATATTGAAAATTGTGTGTTAATTTAGAACGTAAATCCCGTTATTTAGTGTACCATACCCAACCAACTATTGATTCAGGTTAATGTTTATAATTTTGTTTTCCAACACAAAATAATATCTTTCATTGTCTAACAAAGAAACAGATATTATATTACATAGAATGCTTGGTACATAATAACACGGGTTCAAAACCAATATACATCCCGAAGGCAACCCCAAGTGATATTCTCCGACTGATACAACATGTACATTGAAACCATTTACAACCCGGAGAGTGTGATCACCAGTCTTCAAAACTTTGCTATTTCTCAATCCCTGCATACAATTGCAGACGTGAGAACCCAAACCGGTATCTAATATCCAGGAAGTAAAGTTTATAGAAAAACAATTTTCAGTTACGAACACACCTGAAGCAAAAGTATCACCATGCTCCTTCTTCTTGAGATCAACGAGGTACTCAATAAAATTACGCTTCCAGTGTCCCGACTTGTGGCAATAGAAACATTCTCCTTTTCCCGATACCTCAGCCAGATTTGTCTTTCCCTCTTGCCTTTTTGACTCCACCTCTCGATTTAGTGGGTTTCTTCTTCTTCTTTCCCTTAGCCTTGGCTTTTAGGATGGAAGAGGAAGATCGCCTAACAATCAGAGAGGGAGTTTTCTCTTTGAGCGTGCTCTCTGCACTTCTCAACATATTAAGAAGTTCAGGAAGTGACTTCTCCATGCTGTGCATATTGAAGTTCACTATAAACTGAGCAGGCAAGGGGGAGAGACTACAGAACTATATCAACGTATTGTTCATTCTCCATAGTCCACCCAGGCCCTTAAGTTCTTCAATAAGAACTATCATCTTCAAGACATGATCACTTACCGATGTGCCAGTAGCCATCTTCGTCTGAAACAGCTTTCTAGATATCTCATAACGAAAGGTACGAGATTGCTCCCCATACAACTCTTTTGTATGGAGAAAGATGGACTGAACGTCCATCTTCTCATGCTGCTTCTGATGTACATTATCCATTGAAGCTAATGTGAGGCATTTGGCTGTGGCATAATCAATATCCCATGTCTTTCGGATCTTCTTATCCGCAATAGAAGAGTCAGGGCCAGGAATGGGAGGGGATGGGGTAGTGAGGACATATGCAACCTTATCATATGTAAGGGCAATGTTTACGTTTCTCAGCCAGTCTTTATAATTAGGTCCTATAAGTTTATTTTTCTCTAATAGAAACTTAAGTCCAGAAATAGGTATCTGCCATTAAGAGAGAGAAAAGAATACACTCAGCGAAAGCTCTTGCAAAGATTAGATTGGTTATTATCTTATCTAATCGATGTCTCCCACTGCTTTTATCAAATTTACCTTCAAACCTCAAAAAGAAAAGTAGCCAGGATTAATTACATTCTACAAGTTCGCTAACCGGTCAGCCAGGCCAGTGTCGGTATTTTGAGGGAGGTTTCCCGTGCTTTCGCACGGACCTTCCCTAGAAGCATAACCCCGTTAACACCTTTCTAGACACTTACTGGATTAGCTAAATGTATAGTGCAAAACTCTCCTGGGAGTAACTGTTACTCACAGTGGGATCAGGATCTAATTATCAATATAGAAGATATGCAATCTCATTGCAAATTTCAACTCTTGAAATTTCCGATATGGTTTTTACCCCTAGTAGCTTATGACCTTAACTATGGTCAACAAATCACTAGTACTAGTCAAGTTCTACCCGTCATTTCGTGATTAATTAGACCTACCCATATGACCCTTAACTATGGTCAACAAAGTCATATGAACGTCCTAATTAATCGCATCATATGCTGTGTAGGAAGACATTACTTAGCTACCGTACACTACGCCTTAACTATGGTCAACAAACGTAGCAAAAATACCAAGTACTCTACTTCCTAAAATGACGGAGGGTTGTGGATGGTTTTTATAAAAACCTTTAACACTTTGAACTTGATCTCGTTGTAGAACCAAATAATTTAAAAAGGAGTGGCTTAAGCTCTGCATTTTGAAACTTGTTTTTTCATAAAAAGGCCGAGTGGGTTTCAAATTCGATTCTACAACATCATGAAGCTTCTTTTCTTTACATTAATCTCATTAATGTAGTCCCATCATTTAAGTTCCTAAGCATCACAGAAAGAAATTAAAATAGAACGTACACTTATTCTATCCGCATTCACCACGGGGTCCCGTCGTGCACCGTTAGGTTACTTAACTAATGGCAGAGCGGGGATAAGATTAGCGCGGATGCAAAACATAAGCAACGTTTATTATATAGCATATATATAATACAAAACATTCATCTCAAGCAGTTATATGATCTCATCACCGAACATTGCAGCAGAATTAGATATATGAATGTATAGGATATACTAGAAAGTCCGTATTTTAAATTAAGCCAATTATAAAAAATATGGATTCCATAGTCGTGACGAATAGTCAAGCTCACACCCCTAGACCCCTACGAGAGCAGCAAGCAACCCTGCCAATTCTAGAGTTAGGAGACCCGGTCTCGACTCCTCGAGATGGTCTCCCACTGGACTCTAGAACACGGTTAGTTGTGCTCCCCACCTTGGGTCTATCCTAATGCGGAATAGTAAATAATATACATCAATGGCGGCATCATCTTCAACCCGGAAGTGTCCCAATAAAAGAATATTACATACAATGAATTTTACATGAATGAAAAGAAAACTCTCATCTCACATAAAAAAAACCCGGCTATTCAATCACGACGATCATATACATCATATCAACACAGCAACAGAATAATCATCACAGATCATCAACGTAAGTAAATATACGTATTCCCAACGTCATCGACGTATAGCAACGAAATTAGGGATACATATATTACACTTACGGTCGCAGAAAAGAAATGTAAAACTACAACATTTAGAATCCGTACTCTCCTTAGACATCGCAAACCCGGGATATCTCATATTCCGGATTTCATGCCTAACCAAGTAAATCTTACATTTAAGTCTCAAAATGAAAACACCTTTTCAAAAGAAATCGGGTAATTCAACAAGATTCCCGATATTCAACAAGACTGAAATATTAGATTTACAAACAACCAATTAATTTTCTCAAAACTAATTAGTGTAGTATTGTATCACAAACTGAAAGTCTAGGCGATGTTAAACATTTCGAACGATTCATAAAACACCCACAAATCTCAGAGACCTCAACACTTGAGTCTGATTTAAAAATACCCAGAGAGTGCCACAAGTACCTACGGATCATCTCAAGAAGGCACGGTCCTTGCCTCACTAACGGCGCTGCGGGACCACGGCTAAACCTATGGTTTTGCCGTAGTTATGTGGTCGTTTAGTCGAGTTAGGCGCTCGTTTTTCTTGAGGATCCATAGAAAACCTTGCACAATTTTCTGCATATTTTAAAACTTAAATATTCCTATTTCACTTAGTGTAAAGTTGTTTACATGCTTTAGAAACCCTAATTCGATTCTAGTTTTGAGTTCCTTGGCACTCTAGATTTTTTAAAATTGCATACTTGATGCTTGCTAAAACCTGGTGGTGATGCTAAGAAACCCCAACCGTGGTATCAGAGCCAAGCTAGAGTATTGGGTGTAACCCAGGCGATGTTAAAGTGTTCGATCGAACATCGAAACCGTAGACTTACATGGAAACATTTTAGATATTTTATTGATTTTGAGTAAATGGAAATTAGATAATAATCTCATGGTTGATATTTTTCCTTCTACACACTTCTTTAAAATATCTAGTTAACCATGGTTTATTATCTAATCCTCCACTAACTCACTCTCTCAAAATATCTAGATATTTTTCCATGCTCATTATTAATTAGAGTGAGTGTGACTCTCTCTCATGGTTATCTTTTTATCACAAGTTCAAGCTTAGCCATCTTCATCCTCTTCCAAGCTCTCTATCTTTTTCTAGTGAGTGAAAGAGAAAGAAAAAGAAAGGATTTTTAGTGTGAAAAATACCCACTTCATCAATCTATATTAGTCTAGCACACTTGTATAGGTTGTTTGCTTCACTTCTACTTAGGTTAAGTGAAGCAAGAGTTTGAGTGCAAGGAACTCTGTGGTGGATCATCGTGGACTTCGAAGGCTACAAGCGGACGTGTTCAAGTTTCGAGTGGAACCAAGGAGTCCAAGGACATATGCACGGAGCTATAGAAGAGAAGGAGATGACTACAAAGGTTTTATTTCTTTTTCTCTTAGTGTTAGACACTATTTAGTATATGATACTTGCTTTGTTATACCCTAATCCTCTAGTTCGATTCTAGTTTTGAGTTGCTTAGCACTCTAGATTTTTTAAAATTGCATACTTGATATTTGTTAAAACCTAGCGAGGGTGCTAAGGAACTCCAACACCTAGTTTACCCTTCCCATAGGCTTTTAAGAAAACTTGTCCTAACATTAAATATAGATAACTCCTTTTTTATGATAGATGTCCATTAGATTTGTGGTACTGGGTTAAGTCTATCATACCGTCGCGTTGGCTGATATATTTTCGATATGCAATCTCTTGAGCTGCGGCTCGAATAGCCATGTGTCTGTCGTGTCTCTGATCCCTTCTGAGGCTGGACAAGACATCTTCAACTAATCTTCTTAGGTTGGAATATCCATATTACCGTTGGAAGATCAGGAATTAGGTATTGCCGTGGCGCTTTACTTGAGATTATGCTTGATTTGAAGCCCTGATGAGTCATAACCGCACCCTTATGGGGTAGGTTGACATCCAATGGTTTTTAGGCTTGCCATCAAGATACGAAACAAGGCACATGCCGTCATCTCGCTTTCATTTTGGTGTCACACCGATTCTTTGCGAAAGTAAGGTAGACATCCGTATGACCTTTATGCTGTATGTAACGCAATTAAGATCCAGAGTTAGGAATATGCCATTGTTATGATTTTATTTGACAGTTGCGCCTGCACCCTGTTGGAATGAGGAGGAACGTCAAGGTAGTCTCTAGGCTATAGATGTACCGTCAAGACTTGGCTCATCTTTTGACAAAGTATGGTAGAAAGATATGGTTCCTTTTCTTTCATTTATGCCCATGGATTGTATACAAAAATCGTTGTGGACCTATTTGCAGGGCAGAAAGAGTTATTCTATCATTTATGCCCATAGATTGTATACAAAAATACTTTCTCCTTGGCAGTTGAGGGGACTTGCAAGTGTCATTCACCTTGTCAAGAAATATTTCTCGTTTTTGGTGGGACTTGGTCGAGAATATATTTATTTACGCCCGTGGATTGTATACAAGGGTTGATATTGGACCATTGGTAGGGCATAAATTTTGCGAGGGTCATGATGGCTTAAGAACCCTATAATTTAAGACTTTTTTGAATCCCGTAAGCCATGAGGGTCTTACAGAGGATATATTCTCCTTACGAGTCGTGAGGATCTCGTAAGTGTATTTTCTCTTTAGGAATCGTATGGATTTCTAAGTGCGTTGCTCCTTTGTGAGTTGTAAGGATCTCACGTAGGTGTTTTCTACTTACAGAGTAGTAAGGACTTTGCAAGTGCACTTTTTCTTTCTTTTAACGAGTTTGCTCCCTCTCGGGTTTTCACAAGCTCGCCGGTAGCCCTGCTGTTTTTACTCATGGCGTCCTTTCGGGTTTTCATTCATGCCCATTTCGCTTGTGGACATACCTTTTTTTAGGCGGCCCGTATGGTAATGCACTAACAGTTGTAGATCACGACATTCTTCAAAGGATCGCATCATATAGGACTTGGGAATGATATGAATTGTTTTATGCTTGTGAATTGTATACTATGCTCCATATGTAAACCCACCATAGGACAATATATTAGTTTAAGGACATTACCGTCCAATATTAATTTAGGGACATTTAAGTCCGTTGGAGATATGGAGAACATGGATCGTTTGTGCGTGTGGCTTGTGTATGGCTGGTCATATGACCCGTACTATAGAGCAATATGCTAGTTTAAGGACATCGCGGTCCAACATTGTTCAGGACGAAATGATAGTTTAAGAAAATTTCGGCCCGTTACCAGTTTAAGGACGTAGTGGTCCATTATTAGTTTAAGGACATTTTGGTATATTATTGTAACGTTTTAAAAAATAAATAAATAAATAATTAAATAAATAAAATCCTTTAGGTGAATTTTCTGATAATCGGTAAAATAAACCGTCTTTTCCGTAAAACTTAACTACAATTATTTTTTAATATAGATTTAAATACGTCTATTTTAAGTATGTAATTACTAGTAAATGGTGTTTATTTAGTGACTTATAAATTATCAGTTTAATAAAATATTTTCCGTAATTAATTAAATACAAATATTTACATAAGCTTTTAATTATACATTAAATTAGTGCAAATTACAAATAAAATATGGGTTAATTTGAAAAAGTGAGCCATGACATATTAGAATTAAGATGGTTGCATTCTCTTCTCTTCTTGAATTGGTTTCAAATTCTAGAGAATTCTTGGGTGAAATTCAATAAGGAAAATAAAATAAAATGAAATAATTGTGAAAAGACTTAAATGGTGTAATTATTTGAAGATGTTTGTACACTTTTCCTCACATCGTTTTCTCTCTCTCTTTTCCCCCATGCCATGGCCGAAAATACCTCATGGGCAGCCCCCCATTTCTCCACTTCAATTATTCTCAAAAATCATCCAAAAATTTATCAAAAATCCGAATAAAAACCCACTAATTCCTAATTAAATCTCTACCCTTCATTCTTTTTCCAAACAAGTAAGGATCTTGGAGAAAAATTAGCATTTTGGAGACAAGTTTGCATGTTTGATCTCATGTTTATGGAGGTATAATCCTAAGCCATTGGTTTAATTTTTAGTTAATCACTTTAAATTAGCTTATTAAGTATTTAGTTTGGTTTTAAAGTGGTTCCAATTGCATGATTGAAAATTCTAGAAAAGGTTTTAAAACCAAATTAGGGTTTTTATCATTGGATATTAATCTTAATGTGTAGTTTAACATGTTAGGTAATGCTAAACCTAATCTAGAAGCTAAATTGTAAATTGTTACACTTTAATTGTCCAAATTGCTTAATTTTTTGCAAACTAGGTTTTTGTAAAAGATATATTTTGGTGAGATAAAATTATGATGAGGGTTGCTATCATTAGATTATGGTTTTAATGAGGAGATTAACATGTTAATTGAATGCAAAACCAAATTTGGTGACTAGTTGCTATTTGTTAGTTAAAAAAAATTTGTGATAAATATGCTATTTTGCAAACTAGGCTTTAGAAATTTATTTAAAATGTGGGATTAAAAATCTAGTTAGGGTTTTAGCACATCATTAAAGTTTTCATGAGTGGTTTAACAATTTAAAATATGCAAAATCTATCTTAGTTGTTGAATTGTGAATTTTGCTTTAAAAAGTGTTAAAATTTGATTTTTTTGCAAATTAGAAATTTTGGTTTAATATAAATTGATGAGAATAAATTATAGGAATGGTTTATATAACCTAGTTATGATATTTAGTGAATATTATGGCCATTAGTTTCGTTTAAACATCAAGTTTTGAAGTGAAACGGTTAATTGATGCTTTCTAGGTTTTCGAAAATAAATCGATTTGATTTATTTTGAGTTTTTAATGAGCTGCAATCTATTTTATATTATAATTAGTGAGTTTTGGAACTACAATTTGTACGTCGTGTTTTATCTCGATCAATCGGCATTTGTACGCCGATGTCGAGGTTTTTTCGGTTCTTTTGCATGAGCAGGGTCATAGGTTTTAACCTATGCGCGTTTCGTGCGCCGTTTTGGTTTTATCCACGATTCGATTTACGATATACATATATGTTTGCGTATAGGTACTCCTCACGTGGACTTCGGACGATGAAGAAGAGGATGGCGGTATCGACTTCGGCAGACAAGGACCAGGTGAGTAGATGTATATCTACGGGGGAAGTCGGGTGGATGGCGTTTAGCACCCCCGTAAACGTAGAATAAGGATATTACATATTATTATTAGGAAGTTGGACGTGACCTTAGATTCTTGGCGAGTAGGGTACCATTGAAGAAGTTAGGTTGGATTAGACTGATCTAGAAAGACTTAACCAGAGGATGTTTGCCCTAGAGGGAATTCGTAGGTTTCATGTTGACACACACACAAGCACACACACATACACTTGACTTGGTGTATATGTGTGTGTGTGTGTGTGTGTATATATATGTATGTATGTATGTATGTATGAATATGTGTAGGTTTCTATATGTATGCATATGTGTGTGTGTGTGTGTGTGTGTGTGTGTGTGTGTGTGTGTGTGTATACACACGTGATATGAGGAGGTTATATGATATCTGGGAAGGAGTCGGTATGACCGGGCGTGATGCCGTTAGTTAAAGATATACGATCGAGTATGATATTAGCGGATCGTTGGGAAATGAGAAAATGGATATTTATACATAAACGGTAATAGGTGATGATGATATTGAAATGTACGAGACTCTAAAATAGAATCCGGATTGTAATATGTGACTTAATCACGATATGATATATGTGACATGATATTTCTGAGGATCATTTGACGATATATATTTACACAGACAATGATATATGGTTGATGATATAGAGATGTATGCGATTATAGCACAGTACACTTGATCATGATATTGTTTGATGATGATACTATACAAATGATGATGTACATATGCGATAGTTGACCTGTACCCCGATTTTGGGAAGCCGTACGATGGATTTTACCGTACAAGGCATAGATGTGATGATTGATCCACACTCTTGACTCGAGGAAGTCGTACTATGTACGTGATGCAATTGAGGTTGGATCGCCGACTACTAGAGATATCGACTCAGATTTTAGGAGGATTTTTCTTACCTTTCGACTAGTGTCGTTAGTTAGTTCCTTAGTTGGTTAGGTAGATCTTATTTTAGGCTCGAGTCATACTTATTTTCAAAACTATCGGATCATGCTTTTTTTTCCAAACAACAAGCTGTATGATTCGTAATTAGTATATATTCTCTAGTTGTGCATTTACTACACATTCACTGTTATATTCATGTTGCATTTATCGCATTGCATATTCATACGTATGTTTCTTTAGCCAATAGGAAACTCTGCCTGTTAGGACACCAGCACCATTACCGATGATGCGCATATTCCACGTACACTTATTTGCCGGCTCACACACATCATCATCGGTAATTGCCATGTCACGTACACTTTAGAACATATTATCTTTTATTGATAGAATCTGCTAAAGGCTAGATCAATATAATAGTGTATGATTACTCTCATGTGCTAGTTAGACATTGTATTTATTACATAGACATTTCATGTATTCACATTTTCATATTATCATGCAGTATTGTGGGGCTTATGCCGATACTCATTATTACTTACTCATGATTTTGGGATTTTGGATTTCTATGAGATTTCTGGATTTTGGGGAAAGCCGCAAGAATATATATAAAAAACTTCTCTCTCTCCCCCTCTCTTTTAAAAAAATAAGTTGCGGTTTTCTCGTGATGTATGTGTCGTCCACTATGAGATTTCATATTTTTTGTTGGATTTCAAGACCCGATTCGAGGAGTGGATGAACCATCTCGGGTACATGGTGGGCCCGGTATGGTACCCCGGGTTAAGAAGATCGAGTTGTAGACGATGAGCCTGGCAGGGGAAGACTACCTACCGGTGATGTCTGGCGCGGCGGATATCCGTAGGATACCAACCGTTGTCGTGAGAATTGATGATATGGGCCGATCCGGACTGATGGAGCCCGAGATATTGAGACTATGAGATTTTGAGATTATGAGGTATTGAGACTTTGAGATTTACATGTTTTGTGTCAATGCTTGACACGGATTTCCATGGATTTTATTGATGATGTTTCAGATTACCATACAAATTTTACTATGATAAAAGTTAAAGATTTTTTATACAGATATATCCAGATTTCATGGTTGATTGTTTTACATTCATGGTGCATGCATACTCATACACATGACATGCTACTACTTAAGGCACTGATATGAGCACTGAGTATTGCATTTACGCATAGATTGTTACCCTGCCATTACTAGATGACTAGTGATATATTAAGTATATTATTATGACCTACGAGAGCGTCGTGCATGCGATTTCTACTCGCAGATGTCTTCTACTCACGAGTTGGCAACTCACCCCCGTTGTGCCAAATTTTCTTACAGGTTTCGATGTACAAGTTTCCTTGGCAGTTTGCTGGCACATCATTTCGTTCAGGGTGATTTGCTGGTAGGTTGGTTCACTTGTATCAGGACCGCCGTTGTACTTTTATTATTTCATTTGTATCTAGTAAGCTCCATCAACCAGACTTATATTACTTGATAGATTTAGAAGACCAGTTGTTGTTATTTCGACCTTAGAGTCGTGCTTGTATTATTATGGTTTCTGGTGGATTTGGTTTTCTTTTGAGTTTTGAGCCTCGCCCTTCGGTGTTGTATATTATAGTGCATTGTATGGTTGTTTCCGGCTTTTGGCGTAAAGCTAGCTCCCGCTTGGGGATGCCTTCTTATTGTTGCTTATGTATATATATTCTTATTTGTACCCGTTTGGGGCCAGTTTTTACAAAGGATACTCTGCCGAAATTTTTGAGAAATTTGATGTTGCTTTTAAAATATGTTTTCCTACACTTCTTCTTTTAAAGGGTTTAGATTTTTGGGCTTCGGCTTACTTGGATTACGTTACGCCTTTAGACGTTTCGTAATTTAAGTATTGGTCACGTTCCGTACTTTTGGGTCGTGACAAAGTTGGTATCAGAGCGCTAGGTTTAATCTTTGTCCGAGTCTAGGTTGACCTTAGTTGATGGAGTAGGTGACTTAGGTAGAGTGACGTACCGTGGGTATGATCCGCGGCATACTTACGATACGCTACTCTGCTTAAGAAGCCTTAGGATGTACATTTCTTTGCACCATATTCTATTCGTTCCTTTGACCTATCTTCGTCGATATCGGATGGTGGTTTCTGTTACCATGGTCGCACGGGCAGAGAGAGCTGCGGCTCGAATGCGATGACCGTTAGGGTATCATTTATTCTTGAGGATTGAAGCATTGTTTAGCATGCGGACGAAGGGTATTCACATGTCTTCTAGACGAAGTTAAAAGGTTCGAACGAATGTCAGAAACCCATTTTTCCAAACTTAAGGTATTCGGAAGAACATGCAGGTATTTCTATGGACCCTCCTGAAGAATGAAACCCTAACTCGACATAATGACCATGAGAACGCTTTTGAACCTTAGGGTTTACGGCAGTTCCGCGGTACCATTAGTGAGGCTTGGGTTTGCCCTTCTACGGCTGGTCCGCAGATGCTGGGACATGTACTGGATATTTTTAAACTGTACTGGAGTGTTGAGCTCTTGGGGAATTATGGGATTTTGATGAATCGATCGAAAAGTTTAACGTAGTCCGGATATCAGGTGAAGCGATAGATTACTTGGGATATTCTAAATATGAGTATAGCCGTTTGTAGCGCAGTCAGCACAGCTACGAAGAGACGAGTTCGAATCAGTCGACACTAGAGGAAAGAGGAGTATATTGATGATAGTGTTTACGATTGCGATTTGGTGATTTGAATTTCATATTTTCGTTGTTTGGATTTTGGTATTTTAAGGATTTTGTTCTATGATTGGTATTTCCTATGTGTACATTCATTACACTCTATTCGTGTTTTATATATCAGTTGTATTGATGTCGTTTTGTGCATACCCAGTGCACTCGATTTGGTTTTATACATTTTGAGATATTGATTTGAGTTCGTGCATATGGGTTGCACATGATTTTGACGTATACTTCGACATAGTTTCCATGCACTTTTCGTACTGTGATTTCGATTTTGATATTCGGTATATGTTTTCGTGCACCATGTGCACTTGATTGAGATTCTTGCGCACACTTGGCACACTTGATGCGATTTTGTGCACACCAGATGCACTAAATCAGGGTTTTGTGCAGATTAGATACACTTGATATTATTGTCGTGCACGCCCGTTGCACTTGGCAGATGTTTTTAATGCACACCCGTTGCACTCAGTTTTGTTTCTGTGCGTATTCTTGGCATCTGTATTTGATTTCGATTTTCGTGCACACCAGACGCACGTGGTACCTCATATGCTGTATTTGAGATTGATTTCATTTTGAGCAGTACGTTTTTATGATATTTACTATTTGGTTTGATAATCGAGCAGGACTATCCTGAGACCAGTACCTAGGTGTTTTTGCATGCTTCTCTATTTAGATGTTTGGACGATTTTACTACGATGCGCACTATATACAAGTTATAGTTTTGATGTATTTCATGTTGGTTTCGTATTGGACTTTGGCATTGTATTTTCACCATAACTCCGATGATTGATAACTCCGATGATTGTGTTATACTTGACGGAGTTGATTTTTAGTTATGTATTGATGATTTTAGAGCCCCGACGATTTGAGTATTTTGCTAAATGTTTTAGTATTTGGGGGGAGTTTTAATTTAAATTCGGGGACCGAATTTCTTTAAGGGGGGAAGATTGTAACGTTTTTTAAAAAAATAATTAAATAAATAAAATCCTTCAGGTGAATTTTCTGATAATCAGTAAAATAAACCTTCTTTTCCGTAAAACTTAACTACAATTATTTTTCAATATAGATTTAAATACGCCTATTTCAACTATGTAATTACTAGTAAATGGTGTTTATTTAGTGACTTATAAATTATTAGTTTACTAAAATATTTTCCGTAATTAATTAAATTCAAATATTTACATAAGCTTTTAATTATACATTAAATTAGTGAAAATTACAAATAAAAAATGGGTTAATTTGACAAAGTTAGCCATGACATATTAGAATTAAGATGGTTGCATTCTCTTCTCTTCTTGAATTGGTTTCAAATTCTAGGGTGAAATTCAATAGGGAAAATGAAATAAAATGAAATAATTGTGAAAAGACTTAAAAGGTGTAATTATTTGAAGATGTTTCTACACTTTTCCTCACATCTTTTTCTCTCGCACTTTTCCTCCATGCCATGGCCGAAAATACCTCATGGGCAGCGCCCCATTTCTCCACTTCAATTCTTCTCAAAAATCATCCAAAAATTCATCAAAAATCCAAATAAAAACCCACTAATTCCTAATTAAATCTCTACCCTTCATTCTTTTTCCAAACAAGCAAGGATCTTGGAGAAAAGTTAGTATTTTGGAGACAAGTTTGCATGTTTGATCTCATGTTTAAGGAGGTATAATCCTAAGCTCTTGGTTTAATTTTTAGTTAATCACTTTAAATTAGCTTATTAAGTGTTTAGTTTGGTTTTAAAGTGGTTCCAATTGCATGATTAAAAATTCTAGAAAGGGCATTTAAATCAAATTAGGGTTTTTATCATTGGATATTAATCTTAATATGTAGTTTAACATGTTAGGTAATACTAAACCTAATCTAGAAGCTAAATTGTAAATTGTTACACTTTAATTGTCCAAATTGCTTAATTTTTTGCAAACTAGGTTTTTGTAAAAGATGTATTTTGGTGAGATAAAATTATGATGAGGGTTGCTATCATTAGATTATGGTTTTAATGAGGAGATTAACATGTTAATTGAATGCAAAACCTAATTTGGTTACTAGTTGCTATTTGTTAGTTAAAAAAAATTGTGATAAATATGCTATTTTACAAACTAGGTTTTAGAAATTTATTTAAAATGTGGGATTAAAAATCTAGTTAGGGTTTTAGCACATCATTAAAGTTTTCATGAGTGGTTTAACAATTTAAAATATGCAAAATCTAGCTTAGTTATTGAATTGTGAATTTTGCTTTAAAAAGTGTTAAAATTTGATATTTTTGCAAACTAGAAATTTTAGTTTAATATAAATTGATGAGAATAAATTATAGGAATGGTTTATATAACCTAGTTATGATATTTAGTGAATATTATGACCATTAGTTTCATTTAAATATCAAGTTTTGAAGTGAAACGGTTAATTGACGCTTTCTAGGTTTTCGGAAATAAATCGATTTGATTTATTTTGAGTTTTTGATGAGTTGCAATCTATTTTATATTATAATTAGTGAGTTTTGGAACTACGACTTGTACATCGTGTTTTATCTCGATCAATCGGGGTTTGTACGCCGATATCGAGGGTTTTTCGGTTCTTTTGCATGAGCAGGGTCATAGGTTTTAACCTATGCGCGTTTCGTGCGCCGTTTTGGTTTTATCCGCGATTTGGTTTACGATATACATATATGTTTGCGTATAGGTACCCCTCACGTGGACTTCGGACGATGAAGAAGAGGATGGCGGCATCGACTTCGGCGGACAAGGACCGGGTGAGTAGATGTATATCTACGGAGGAAGTCGGGTGGATGGCGTTTAACACCCTCACAAACGTAGAATAAGGATATTACATATTATTATTAGGAAGTCGGACGTGACCTTAGATTCTTGGCGAGTTGGATACTATTGAAGACGTTAGGTTGGATTAGACTGATCTAGAAAGACTTAACTAGAGGATGTTTGCCCTAGAGGTTATTCGTAGGTTTCGTGTAGACACACACACACGCACACACAAATACACTTGACTTGGTGTATATGTGTATATATATAAGGATATTACAAATTATTATTAGGACGTCGGACGTGACCTTAGATTCTTGGCGAGTAGGGTACCATTGAAGACGTTAGGTTGGATTAGACTGATCTAGAAAGACTTAACCAGAGGATGTTTGCCCTAGAGGTTATTCGTAGGTTTCGTGTAGACACACACACACGCACACACAAAAACACTTGACTTGGTGTGTGTGCGTGTGTGTGTGTATATATATATATATATATATATGAATGTGTGTTGGTTTCTATATGTGTGTGTGTGTGTGTGCGCGCGCGCGCGCGCGCGCATAACATATACATGTGATATTAGGAGGTTATATGATATCTGGGGAGGAATCGGTATGACTGGGCGTGATGCCGTGAGTTAAAGATATACGATCGAGTATGATATGAGATGTACTATGATATTAGCGGATCGTTGGGAAATGAGAAAATGGATATTTATACATAAACGATAATAGGTGATGATGACATTTAAATGTACGAGACTCTAAAATAGAACCCGGATTGTAATATGTGACTTAATCACGATATGATATATGTGACATGATATTTCTGAGGATCATTTGACGATGTATATTTACACAGACAAAGATATATAGTTGATTATATTGGGATGTATGCGATTATAGCACAGTACCCTTGATCATGATATTGTTTGATGATGATACTATGCGAATGATAATGTACATATGTGATAGTTGACCCGTAGATTTTAGGAAGCCGTACGATATATTTTACTGTGCGAGGCATAGATATGATGATTGATCCGCACTCTTGACTCGAGAAAGTCGTACTATGTACGTGACGCTATTAAGGCTGGATCGCCGACTACTAGAGATATCGACTCAGACTTTAGGAGGATTCTTCTTACCTTTCGACTACTGTCCTTAGTTAGTTCCTTAGTTGGTTAGGTAGATCTTAGTTTAGGCTCAAGTCATACTTATTTTCAAAACTATCGGATCATGCTTTTTTTCAAACAACAAGCTGTATGACTCGTAATTAGTATATATTCTCTAGTTGTGCATTTACTACACATTCACTGTTATATTCATGCTGCATTTATCGCATTGCATATTCATACGTATGTTTATTTAGCCAAAGGAAACTCTGCCTGTTAGGACACCAGCACCATTACCGATGATGCGCATGTTCCACGTACACTTATTTGCCGGCTCACACACATCATCATCGGTAATTGCCATGTCACGTGGACTTTAGAACATATTATCTTTTATTGATAGAATTAGCTAAAGGCTAGATCAATATAATAGTGTATGATTACTCTCATGTGCTAGTTAGACATTGAATTTATTACATAAACACTTCATGCATTCATATTTTCATATTATCATGCCGTATTGTGGGGCTTATGCCGATACTCATTATTACTTACTCATGATTTTGGGATTTTGGATTTCTATGAGATTTCTGGATTTTGGGGGAAACCGCAAGAATATATATATAAAACTTCTTTCTCTCTCCCCCTCTCTTTTAAAAAAACAAGTTGCGGTTTTCTCGTGATGTATGTGTCGTTCCCCATGAGATTTCATGTTTTCTGTTGGATTTCGAGACCCGATTCGAGGGGTGGATGAACCGTCTCGGGTACATGGTGAGCCCAGTATGGTACCCCAGGGCAAGAAGATCGAGTTGTAGACGATGAGCCTGGCAGGGGAAGACTACCTACCGGTGATGTCTGGCGCGGCGGATATCCGGAGGATACCGACCGTGGTCATGAGATTTGATGATATGGGCTGATCCGGACTGACGGAGCCCAAGATATTGAGACTATGAGATATTGAGACTATGAGGTATTGAGACTTTGAGATTTACATATTTTGTGTCGATGCTTGACACGAAGTTCCATGGATTTTATTGATGATGTTTCAGATTACCATACAAATTTTACTATGATAAAAGTTAAAGATTTCTTATACAGATATATCCAGATTTCATGGTTGATTGTTTTACATTCATGGTGCATGCATACTCATACACATGACATGTTACTACTTAAGGCACTGATACGAGCACTGAGCATTGCACTTACGCATAGATTATTACCCAGCCACTACTAGATGACTAGTGATATATTAAGTATATTATTATGACCTAGGAGGTTGTCGTGCATGCGATTTCTACTCGCATATGTCTTCTCCTCACGAGTTGGCAACTCACCCCCGTTGTGCCAAATTTTCTTACAGGTTTTGATATACAGGTTTCCTTGGCAGTTTGCCGGCACATCATTTTGTTCAGGATGATTTGCTGGTATGTTGGTTCACTTGTATCAGGACCGCCGTTGTACTTTTATTATTTCATTTTTATCTAGTAAGCTCCATCAACCAGACTTGTATTACTTGATAGATTTAGAAGACCAGTTGTTGTTATTTCGACCTTAGAGTCGCGCTTGTATTATTATGGTTTCTGGTGGATTTGGTTTTCTTTTGAGTTTTGAGCCTCGTCCTTCGGCGTTGTATATTATAGTGCATTGTGTGGTTGTTTCCGCCTTTTGGCGTAGAGTTAGCTCCCGCTTGGGGATGCCTTTTTATTGTTGCTTATGTATATATATTCTTATTTGTATTCGTTTGGGGCCAGTTTTTACAAAGAAGACTCTGCCGAAATTTTTGAGAAATTTGATGTTGCTTTTAAAACATGTTTTCCTACACTTCTTCTTTTAAAGGGTTTAGATTTCTTGGCTTCGGCTTACTTAGATTATGTTATGCCTTTAGACGTTTCGTAATTTAAGTACCGGTCACGTTCCGTACCTTCGGGTCGTGACAATTATTAGTTTAGGGAGGTTTCATTCCAACATTCCAGTGTTTGGGTGAATATTAGTTTAAGCAAATTTTGGTCCAATATTAGTTTAGGGACGTTTCAGTTCAACATTCCCATGTTTGGGACGGATATCATTTGGCACCACTTTCAGAGTTTTGACTCAGGAAGATTGCGAGCGAACACAAGCGCCATCGTCTATCAATGACCTAAATTATGACTCTTTAGGCATAGTAGTGTTTGAGGAATCAGTCGTTTATTAGCCGGAATGGCCTTTCGCCATGCATATCTATGAGCCGATAAGCTCTACCTTGGTAGGCATTATCTATGATATATGGATTTTCATAGTTTGGCTCGAACTTCCCTTGTTTTGTACGATTAAGAATCATTGGTCTTTTGACAACCAGTACGAGTTTGCCTTGGCGGAATGTTCTCAGCCCGGTCAGTCTTTCTAATGACCGCGTCATCCTTGTCTTATAAACCTTTAGATTTTTCTGTACTATACGGCGGGTTTTGTCGAGAGCGTCGAGTTCCTCGAGTCTAAGATGAGAATTTTCCTTATCCGTTAGCTTGTATTGAACTGCCACTCATAATGAGGGGAGCTTTATCTCTAATGGGAGTACTGCTTCAGCGCCAAACACCAATGCATATGGTGTTGTATTTGTGTCCATCTTGAACGTTGTTCGGTACGCCCAAAAAGCTTCATGCAGCCTCTCATGCCAGCACTTTTTGTTTCTGGACATCAACTTTTTTATAATGTTAGTCAAGATCTTGTTGAATACTTCAGCTAGACTATTGGCCTGAGGATTATAGACCGAGGAGTATCTCCTGTCTATCTTGTGTTGTGAAACGACTTATTTTGTAGCTTCTATAGGTTGGTCCATTATTCGAGATTATCTGTTGCGGAGTTCCGAACCGGTAGATGGTATGAGTTTTGAAAAAGTGGAGGATATTTTCTGTATTCACCTCCTTTAGCGGTACTACTTCTGCCCACTTAGAGAAGTAGTCAGTGCTGGGTTCCTTAGCACCCTCACCTTGTTTTCCAAGGCATCAAACATGCAATTTAAAAATCAAGAGTGCTAACGAACCCGGACCGAGGATCTAACTAGAGAATTAGGGTATATAGTAAGAAAGCAACATTTTTACTCTAAGTGAATGAGGAATACAACCTTTGTAGACCGGTCCTTCACTTCTAAAGCTCCGTGTAGTAGTCCCCTCGCTCTAAGTAGTGATCTCCCGAGACTCTCGTAGGCTCCACTAGGAGAAATGAACGAGCATGCTCAATGATCCTCGAGACCGAAGATGATCTATGTCGAGGAGACTCTAGGCTCATGCTACCTCTTCACTAATTGATGAACTAGTGAAGAAACAACCTATACTAAAGGGCTAGTCTAGTGTAGGATGATGTAGGAATTTTGCTCACTTTAGAAATATTTTTCTCACTCTCATTCTTCACTTCAAGAAAATCAAGAAAGAAAACTTGAGATGAAGAAGATGAAGGTGTCAAGAATAAATGGCAACCATGGGTGAGAAAATATCTAATATAAACTCATGTAGAGACTTACCCATAGTTTTAGATAATGGTTAGGTTAATAAATATCTAAGGAAAGACAAATTTAGTGGACTAAGTCAATGGTTATCACAAGCTTCTCCAAGCTTCTTAACCATGACAATTTTCCATCCAATTTTGATTTTCCCATAATAAATAAATCCCCACATTATCTTCAGTATGGTATAAATCTCATACACCCATGTACAATGTATCATCTAGCATGATACAATGAAAAATATACATTAATATATATCACACATATATATAATGTATAAGTGAAATAAACGAATCTTAAGTGAGCTAGTATTAGTTAATGTATATCAATATATGAAATATATAATTATACATTAAATTATTAAATCAACACTTGATTTAATAATCCGGCTATATCGCATACAACCGACTAATATCATATATATATCAATTTATCGAATCAACACTAGATTTGATAACCCGGCTATATCACATATAAGCGATCGATATCACATATCACGAGATTAGAATACGGTATCATATACACATATTAATCTCAGTCCTGCACATATCACATATGTGCGCTACTTCATTTCGCATGAGCCAGGAAAACTTTGTATAGGACTCTAAAGACTCGTCATTACGCCGGCAGTAGGTGATGATCATATCAAACACCCACAAACCGTCAGCGGTACTAGCTGGACGTAACGGCTACCCAGGTATTGAGCCACTAGAAGATCAACATGCATGCTTGCTCATACTCCCGTGAATCCAATAGTAACACTACTGTACAGTCCGCTCTCTTCGTCTGATATGTCGCATATCTTGTCTAGGGGTGGTAAACGTCAGACCCCAATAACTTGATAAGTCATGACGATATGAGGCTCATAACCGGTCGAGAAACTATTGATAACACTTACCAGCAAATCTCAGCAACCCTGACCAGGGATTTCCTGTTATGGCCAATTGAGCACAGCACTACATCAACCCCCTATACCGGGAGAGACGAAATCCCCTCCTATTGCTCATTTCCTCCATGCGACTCGGGACTGTACCCAAAAACCACCTGTTTGTATGACTCAGTAGAGCCGTGGTAGGGTGGAAATCAAAGCACAGTGGGAGACACACAAGACTCTATGATGATCTCGGATCAACAGACAAACCTGTACCAGTGTCACCAGAGAACTGCTATCTGACGTTAGGTATAATACCCTCTAAGAGTTCTCGGCGAGTCCGTCCAGTGTACTCAGTCTCCACTGAGCACCCATATACCATCTCTGATGTCAAACATCAATGGATATGGGATCATCCATCTCTGATGTCAAACATCAATGGATATGGGATCATCCATCGCCCATCACATTGGTCAAGAAGCGTATACGCTAGTTTACTCTGGAATATCGATGCCCCATCTCGATAAATCCACGACTAGGAACTATTAATGGATGAACTTATGGACTACCCAGGCCCCACTAGTATGATCCGCATTATAATCCTGGTAGTCAAGTATACATCCTATGGGCTTTATCAATATGTGAGAGCAAGACAGTATCAGTATACTAATCTCCATGTTAAGGTAAAGAGCAACCAGATAGTATACTATCATGTCGAGCAAGAAAGTCGTCCCTATATATGTCTAAGAATCCATTATAATATACAATCATGTACAATAATAGCCTCTAGGGCATACATATAACTAACAATCTCCCACTTGCACTAAGGCCAGTTGTTGTAGTATTTCATACCCAACAGCGAAGCTAGTGGTTGTAGTACCTTATACTCAACCATCCTAAAATCTCTCAAATTGTATTTGGGAAAAGTGACCTTGGTGAGTGGATCCACTGTGTTAACCTCTGTGTCTACTCTCCTAACCTCGATCTCCTGGAGATCAACCATCTCCCTGATTAGGTGATACCGCCTAAGAATATGTCTGGATCGCTGATGGGACCGGGGTTCCTAGACCAAAGCTACAACTCCATTGTCACACAATGGTAGGAACGAAGTTCATCTCATGAACATATAAATACCAAGACAGCCTCCTTCGGTAGCATCGTTGGTAGCGATGTATTCAGCCTTTATCGTTGAGTCTGCCACGGTATCTAGCTTGGAACTCTTCCAACATACCGTCCCTCCACTGAGGGTAAAGAAAAACCTGCGACTGTATTACAGTCGACCTTATCACTCTGGAAGCTCGAATTGGTAAAGGACTCGATAAAGAGTTCATCGTCACCAAACACCGAGAACATTTCTTTAGTGCTTCTCAAGTACTTAAGAGTGTTCTTCACAGCTGTCCAGTGATTCTCCCTAGGATCCGATTAATACCCGCTCACTACACCTAGTGTGTCTACTATATCCGGTTATGTACATAGCATCGCATACATGATAGACCTGACTGCTGAAGCATAGGGTATCCCTTGTATGTGAATCCCCTCCAAATCAGTCTTGGCAGACATCTTTTGGAGAGAGTGATTCCTGAGATCGTGGGTAAGGACCCACGCTTGGAATCTTTCATACTAAACCCCTTTAGTATAGTGTCAATGTACCTGGATTGGGACATTCCTAACATCCACCCAGATCTATCTCATAGATCTTAATCCCCATGATGAAGGAGGTATCACCTAGATCCTATATAGAGAATCATTGTGATAAGAGGAGATTGACCGAGTGTAGCATAGGAAACTCCTTTCCTATCAAGAGTATGTTATCCACGTACAATACGAGGAAGACCGCCATACTCTCTACAACCCTTTTGTATATACAATGTTCATCTACCTTTTTGATGAAATCAAACTCTTTGACCACCACATCAAAACAGATGTTCCAGCTCTGCGATGCCTGCTTTAACCCGTAAAGTGATTTAAGCAACTTGCACACCTTTCCGCTACTCCCACTATTTACGAAGTCCTCTGATTGTGTCTTATAGACGCTCTCTTCTAAATCAATATTTAGAAAAGCGGTGTTGACACCCAAACGCCAGATATCGTAGTCATGGTATGCAGCAATGGAAAGTAGGATCCGAATGGACTTAAGCATAGCCACTGGAGAAAAGGCTTCATCAAAATCCACATCTGGTCATTAACGAGAACCTTTTGCAACAAGTCTAGCTTTGAAAGTCTCAACTTTTCCATCTACACCAAGTAATCTTCTCAATATATACTTGCTTCCGATGGGTTTTACCCCTTCAGGTGTAGCAACCAAAGTCCATACTTTGTTGGTGTACATAGATTCCATCTCAGATCGCATAACATCCGGCCATCCTTCAGAGTCTCCACTCATGATGGCCTACTCGAAACTAGTTAGGTCATCATCTTCTATGATGCAATCCTCGCTCCCACTGTCATCAAGAAAACTGTAGTATCTCTTATGCGGATGAGGAACCCTACCAGATCAGCAGAGAGGCTGAGATTCGTCGAACTATTGAATCCTCCGGCTCCACCAAATCATCAGCTGTAGTTTGTATAGCTGGAACTTATTCCAGTTCTACTTCATGACCACTAATTTCTTCCGTTAAAAAATTCCTTTTTCTAAAAAGGTGGCATGCCGAGAAATAAAAACACCTTTCGTTCCTCGGTGTAGTAGAAAATATACCCTTGCGAATGCTTGGGATATCCAACAAACTTATACAGAACTGACCTTGCCTCGAGCTTGTCCGGATTTTGCTTTTAGACATAGGCTGGACAACCCAAATCTTAACACGTTTAAGAGATGGTCTCTTCCCATTCCATATCTTATATGGAGTGGTAGGCACTGATTTGGCTGGAACCCTATTCAATAGGTATGCAGCTTCCTCAAGCGCATAACCCCAAAGGGAAATAGGCAACTCAGCAGTACTCATCATAGAGCGCACTATATCTAATAGGGAGCGAATGCTCCGCCCCGATACACCGTTGTGCTGTGGTGTATACAGAGGAGTAAGCTGAGAGAGAATCTCATTCTCCTTTTGAATAATCCAAGAACTCTATGCTCAAGTATTCTCCTCCCCGATCAGATCGTAGGATTTTAATACCTTTACCCGTTTTGTTCTCGACTTTGGACTTAAATTCTTTGAATTTCTCAAAAACTTCAGACCTGTGTTTCAACAGGAACACATGCCCGAATCTTGAGAGATCATCAGTGAATGTAATGAAGTACGAAGAACCATTCCTGGCATGTGTAGACATGGGACCACATACATCATTATGTATCAGTCCCAAGAGCTCACTAGCTCTTTCTCTGTTTCCAGTAAACGGTGCTTTGGTTATTTTATCTTTGAGACATGACTGGCAAGTTTCACAAGATGTGAATTCAAACTGATTTAAATATCCATCTTTATGTAACTTAAGCTAGTCGGGTCGCATTGATATGACCTAGTCTATAATACCACAAGAAAGATTCGTTCATTTCTGAACTATTTCTCTTGTGTGTGTTCTGTACGTTGAGAACCGTGGTTTGATTTAGAACGTATATGCTATTAGATAACGTGCCTGATCCGATCAACTCTTGATATAGGAAAATGTTCATAACATTATCCAACAATACAAAATTATATCGTTCTTTACTCAATAAAGAGACTGATATAATGTTGCATATCAGGTTCGGTATCTAAGAACATTCGTTCAGAATCAATGTATTACCATTTGGTAATACAAGGTGATAATCGCCAACTGTCTTGGCTGCAACAATTGCACCGTTTCCAACTCTTATATCCTTATCACCTGGTCCCAGTTCTCTACCTTTCTTTAGCCCATATAACAGATTACATATGTGGGATCCTAATCCGGTATCTAATACCTAGGATGTAGAGGATACTGAGAAACAGTTATCTGTAACAAACACACCCGAAGAAGATGCATCAACATGCACTTTTTTCGTTTGGGTGGCACGGGAATCCTGGTATTCCCCTAGTTCCTGCTCGGTCTTATAACTATTATAAGGTAGAGCGGGACCAACATTCCCCAGCTCAGTTTAACAAGCGGGTTCGATCAATACATCCATATTATTATCTTGATTAAGACGTGACATGGTCGCTACCCGGAGAGAGAGAGAGAAGAAAACACTTAGCGTATGCTCTTACAAGATTAGATTGGTTATTATTTTATCTAATCAGGATAGCTCCCACTGTTTTCATCAAATCTTCCTTCAAACCCTAAAAGGTAAGACTAATCGGGATTAATTACACACTACAAGTTCGCCAATCTTTCAGCCAGGACAGTGCCAGTACTTTGTGGGAGGTTTCCCGTGCTTTCGCATGGACCTAATTAAAATAAACCTCGTTTTTCTATAGGCATAATCTCGTTGACACCTTTCTATACACCTACTTGATCGTCTAATTGTAAAGTGCAAAACTCTCCCAGGAGTAACTCTTACTTGCAGTGGGTATTGGGATCCAACTATCACATAGAAGGTATGCAATCTCATTGCAAATTTCAACACTTGGAATTCCCGATAATGGTTTTTACCCCTAGCACTTATGACCTTAACTATGGTCAACATATCATAAGTACTAGTCAAGTTCTACCCGTCATTTCGTGATTAATTAGACCCACTCATATGACCCTTAACTATAGTCAACATAATCACATGAATGTCCTAACTAATCCCATCATATGCTGTGTAGGAAGACATCACTTAGCTACCGTACACTACGCCTTAACTATGGTCAAAATACGTAGCACGAATACTAAGTATTCTACTTCTTAAAATGACAGAAGGTTGCGGATGGTTTTTAAGAAAACCTTTAACGCTTTGAACTTGATCTCGTTGTAGAATCGAGTGATTTGAAAAGGAGTGTTTTTTAGGCTTATTCTAGTTTTGTTAAAGAGCTCACTCCCGGTGAAGGGATCTCGGCTCTTTCCTTATCGAATGAGGTGCTGGATATTTATCAAGGAATACCACTAAGAAAAACAAGAACTAGAGAAGCAATCAAAAGACAAAACCGAGTGGGTTATAGCATCTGCTGGTTTTGCTAAAGAGGTCACTCCCGGTGAAGGGATCTCGGCTCTTTCCTCGTCGAGTGAGGTGTAGAATATTCATAATACCACTATTTAAAGCAAGAACTATAGCTACCCTTTTTGAAAATTTGATTCCACAACATCTTTAGGCTTACTTTCCTTTATCATTAATCTCATTAATGAAGTCCAATCTTTTAAGCTTCCTAAGCATTACAGATAAATACAACGTACACTTATGCTATCCGCAATCGCCACGGGGTCCCGTCATGCACCGTTAGGTTAGGTAACTAACGACAGAGCGGGAGTAAGACTAATGTGGGTGTAAAACATAAGCAACGTCTATTATATATCATATATATAATATAAAGTATCTATCTCAAACAGAAATATGATCTCATCATACAACATCGCAACAGAAACAACATATGAAATATTGGATATACTAGGAGGTCCGAATTTTAAATTAAGCCAGTAAAAAACACGGATTCCACGGTCGTGATGAATAGCCAATCCCACATTCCTAGATCCCTACGAGATCGGCAAGCAACCCTACCAATTCTAGAGTTAGGAGACCCGGACTCGACTCCTCGAGATGGCCCCCTACTGGACTCTAGTACCCAGTTACTTATGCTCCCCGCCTTGAGTCTATCCTAATGCGGAAAAGTAAATAATATACAACAAAAGTAACATCTTCCTCAACCCAGAAGTGCCCCAATAAAAGAATATTACATATATTTTTACATGAATGAAAATGAAAAGCTCTCATCTCACGCAAAACCCCCCGGCTATGTTAGTGTGATATGCCCTAGAGGCCATTATTGTATAGTATTAGTTTGTATATTACATTTTGGAAGCTTGGGATATATACACGGATTTATGACAGTCTTGCTCAATATGGTAGTATGCTAGTTGGTTTATATCTATCTCAATATGTGTATATGTTTCTTTTAATATATAACTAATACATATTGATAGAGCCATTAGTACGTCGAAATGGAGATAGTATGCAGGTGCTCATTGGGTTATGAGTTACACTGGACGAATTCGTGGGGTTCTGCTGGTTGGTACTATACCTATCGTCAGGCAGCAGTTCCCAGATGACATGAGTACAGTTTAGTCTGTTGACTTGACATTGCTGCTTCGCCTCAAGTGTGTTCCCACTATTCTTAGATTACTACCCTACCATGGCTCTGCTGAGTCGTGCAAACAGGTAGTAGTTGGGTGCAGTCCCGAAGTACTTGGAGGCAGTGGCGGTTAGATAGGATTCGTCTCTTCCGGTATTGGGGGTCGATGTCGCGCTGGGTTCAGAATTCCATTACATAAAGTCCCTGTCCATGGCAAGCGAGATTTACCGGTTAGTTTATCAGTAGTTTCTCAGGGTGTTCTGGGCTACTCTCCGACATGACTTATTTCACTATTAGGGGTCTGACGTTTACTAGCCCCCTAAGCCCGATATGCGATACTCTTAGACGAACAGACCGGACTGTACGGAGATTGCCACTGACAGGCTCAGTAGGCGTTCGGATGAGTTTCCTCATCGGCCTTCTTAACGACAGATACCTGGGTAGCCGTTACGTACAGCTAGTGCCGCTGACGTGCTTATGGTTAAACCCACTGCCAGCGTAACTGTCGAGTCTTTAGAGTCCCACACAGAGGGTTTCCCTACTTCGGGCGAAACAATGTAGAGGTCGTATGGTTTTACGACAGGGTTCGATAGCATACATGTACTTGTGCACGTATGACATTCAGGCGGATTATACTAGTGGACTTTGGTTTAAGCCAGATCCTTGTATTCGATTATTGGGTTAGTTTCATCTCATTGTATTCGTGTTTCTCGAAACATGGATACAGGTATGTATGTACGGATGAGAGGGGCATTCTTGTAATTACTCAAGATTGCTTCAGAAGGAGACACATCATTAGGGTTTTAATTATTTGTTTAATTAAAACAACTATGAGGTGGAGGAAAAACATTATTATTCATTATAATTGATAATTAAGCATGGCTAATTGGTTTGACTATTAGAGCAAAGTTTGACTTAGAAATTTTGTGAGATATTTTGTGTGAGCACTAAATATTTTGAGATATTTTTTCAAGCCATGCTTATAGTCTAATCAACTAGCTATCTCAATTATCATTATCACAAATACATTCTCTTTCCTCAAGCTTGCTCTTTCCTTCTTCCTTTCAAACCCTAGTGTCTCGTGTATTAAGAATCAAGGGTTAGTGAGACTTAACTACCCAAAATCACTCTCTACTCACTCTAGGTTACTTAGTTTAGCACACCAAGTACCCTAGTTGCATCATCTTAGAGCTTGGAGCTCAAGGTAGACACTCTCAGATAGATCATCTTTGACGCAGAGAAGCCGATGAGGACGCGCATCCACCACCACTCCAAGGAGCTCACATCAAGGAGGAGGACCGTGAGGAGAAGGAGTTGTAGCTTGAGTTATAATCTTCTTACATATTAGTTACAACTCCTTGTTAGTTTGTTAGTTAGGGTTTAGCAAAGATCCTTATGCATAGTCGATGTTACCTAGTTTGCAAAAATTTGATTTTTACCTATTCCGCCTCCCCGCAAACCCGCGGGGTGGGTGACATCGACTTATAGCGGTATCAGAGCCTAGCTAAACAATAACTAACATGTTAGCAAAGTTTTTAGAACTTCGATCACGGAAAAATCTCGAAAACACGACTAATTTTTGCACTTTCTGTCGATTTTCAAATTCGGTCTAAAAATATTTTCTGGGGCCTGAAAAATACGTGCAGGATTTTTGTAGATCACTGAAGAAATTTGGGCACCTAACTCGGTCAGACCACTGCGGAACCGCGGCAGAACCAAGCGTTCTGCGTCCGTTCCGCGGCCGAGTCAACTCCGAGTTGGCCTAAATTTCCTCTAGTGGTCCACTGTGTTGTGTTGCTTGGGATATTTTTTTTCTGCCCCGGAATTTTTGTATACAGTGTTGTACTTGGGGTATATTCAAATTTGGTTATTGATCGAAATTCTAAGAACTTTGGCTAATCGGATTTTATCTGTGATGTGTTATATGTGCTGAACGTCCGATAATCGCTATACGTCGATTAGTGGGGGTTGCATATATCTGTGATCTGTGATGTTGGTTTGTGCATATGAACTTGTTGGATCGTTATGGTTGAATAGCCGGGGATGTGAGATGAGTGTTTTTTTTATCTTTCATCCAATGTAATTTGTAAAAATGATGTAATATTATTTTTGCGGGGCACATCCGGGTTGAGGTTGTAGCCACCGTTGTATATTATTTCTTTTACTGTTTTCTGCTCCTAGGATAGACCCAAGGTGTGGTTCACAAACTACTGGGTTATTTGAAGTGCTGAGTAGCCTACTCACTTTGTTGAGTGAGGTTACTTCACTTCGAGAGATTGGTGGGTAGTTTGCCGCACCCATAGGGGTCTAGGGTGGGGTTTGGCTATTCATCACGATCGTGGAATTCGATTTTCGTTGCAGGCTTAAACGAAACGCGGAATTCTTAGTATATCTAATGTGTTCATCTGTGATCTGGAATGCTTATTATTGCGTCTGACGAATGTATATATATCTATATATGATATCTAGTAGATGTTGCTTATGTTTTGCATCCGCGCTAGTCCAGCCCCCGCTCTATCGTTAGTTAAGTAAGCTAACGGGTGATGACGGGGCCCCATGGCAAATACGGATGGAATAAGCGTACGTTATATTTTCGTTGTTTTCTGCAATGATAGGTTAATTGATAGGAATGCATTAGATTAATGCAAAGAAAATAAACCAAAGCTGAATCGTTGGAACACTTTCAAAACCACTATGTTTTTTCAAAAAGCAAACTTTTAAAAATGTGGAGCCTAAACCACTCCTTTTAAAAGCTATCAAGTTTCTTCGATTATATCAAGTTCATTACGTTCACGGTTTCGCCAAAACCATTCGTAGCCCTCCGTCATTTCAGTTGGGTATTCAATAGTATTCAAGCCATGTATTTTGACCTTCGCCAAGGCATAGTGATTGGTAGCTGCTGAATATTCATCTGTAGTATAGATAGATGTGTTGGTTTGGGATAGTCATACTACTATTTTGGCCTTCGTCAAAGGTATGTGCGGGTGGGTTCAAATTAACCTGGACAATGACGGGTAACTTGACATGTGACTTATCATATATTGGCCTTCGTCAAGGTCATAAGAGCATGGGGCAAAAATCAACATCGGGAGTTTCTAAAGAAACTGAAACTTGCTAGTGTTGCATACCATTTGGAGTGTGATAATTTTGGTAGGATTCCTTCATCTTTATCACACAATGATATTTGGATCCCGATCTTACTGTGAGTATATGCTACTCCTCGGGAGATTTTTTTCACTCAACGATCAATGCTATAAACAAGTTAGGTGTCTAGAAAGGTGTTAGCACGGCTACGCCTCTAGGGAAAAGAGGTTATTTAATTAAGGAACTTCGCGAAAGAGTCCTAAAACCTCCCTCGAAGTACTGACACTGGTCTGGCTTAAAGGTTAAGTAAGAATTGTACGGTGATTTTAATCCTGACTAATTCTTCTTTTATAGTTTGAGGAAGGATTCGAGAGACAGTGGGAGCCATCCTGCTTAGATAAACTAAAAACTAATATAAACTTGTAAGAGCATCATGCTGAGTGTTTCTTCTCTTTCTCTTAATTACAGCGACCAAAATGACCGGCCTTAAGTTACTATTAGATAAAAACATATTGACGGGGCCGAACTATAAAGATTGGCTCAGGAATGTGAAGATGGAAATCACATAAGAAAAACTGGGCTATCTTCTTACTACAAAGGCCCCCGCCGTCCCAGGTCCAGATTCCAGCGTCACGGATATTAAGATCCGTAAGACCTGGGAAATTGACAATGCGAAAGCCAAGTGCTTCGTGCTGGCCTATATAGACAACAAACATCAGAGGCAGCACGAGAATATGGATCTTGAGTCCATATTCCTCCATACTAAGGAATTATATGGAGAGCAATCTCGTATCGTAAGATACGAGACCTCAAAGAAGCTATTTCAGGCGAGATTGGCTATCGGGTCATCTGTAGAGGACCACGTCCTTTAGTTGATCAGCTACATTGAGGAGCTCGCGGACCTAGGGACCATGTTAGAGAAAGAACTGTATACAGACTTAATTCTACATTCCCTCCCTTCCACCTACGCCCAGTTTATCTTGAATTTTAATATTCAAGGTAAAGAAGTTACACTTCCGGAATTTCTCAACATGTTGAGGAGTGCTGAGGGCACCCTACAGAAATCCAGGGAAACACCCGCTCTACTTTTTGGTAGAGTTTCCTCTTCTAGATCTAAGGCGAAAGCCAAGGGAAAGAAGAAGAAGGCCCCCACCAAGCCGAAAGGCGGAATTAGTAAGGTGGAAGCGAAGAGCAAGGCAAAAATTGCAGGGACGATGGTAGGAAAGGAAGAATGCTTCAACTGTCATAAGAAGGGCCATTGGAAGAAGGATTGCAGGGCCTGAAGAGCCAAGAACCAGGACCCGAAGCAAGTTGTGGCTTCGACTTCAGGTGTGTTAGTAATTAAAAACTGTCTGTCAATCAACTCTATTTCCTTGGTATTGGATACCGGATCAGGAACTCATATCTGTAATTCTTTGCAGGCACTAAGAAACCGTAGAGTTCTTAAGACTGGTGATATGACCCTCAGTTCCTAACGGAGCGAGTGTGAATGCTGTATCCGTAGCGGAATATCACCTAGGATTGACTAGTGGACATATTTTGGTTTTACGCAACTGTTTTTGTGTACCTATTTTGACTTGTAATATCATTTCTGTATCTTTATTATCTAAAAAAGGTTATGATTTTATATTTGTAAGTGATGTCGTAAACATCCACCTTAGTCAAGCTCTGATTGGGTTGGGTACACTAAACAACGATATTTACATATTAAACCAACTGCAAGTTTTCAATGTCCAGAACACATATAAAAGAAAGTCTCCAGAATTAAATCATGCTTTCTTATGGTATTGTAGACTGGGTCACATCAACGAAACAAGGTTGACTAAGTTACATAAAGAAGGATATTTAGATCCGTTCGAATATCAATCTTATGCAACTTGTCAATTATGTCTCAAAGGAAAGATGACAAAGACTCCGTTTACTAGACACGGAGTAAGAGCGAGCGAGCTCTTGGGACTCATACACAGTGACGTGTGTGGTCCAATGTCTACACATGCAAGAAGTGGTTATTCCTATTTCATTATTTTTACGGATGATTTCTCTAGGTATGGACATGTCTTCTTGATGAAACATAAATCTGAGGCCTTTGAGAAATTCCGAGAATATAAGAATGAAGTGGAAAAACAAATTGGCAAAAGTATCAAGACACTGAGATCTGATCGAGGTGGTGAATACTTGAATGCAGAGTTCCTGGATTACCTAAAACAGAATGGTATTCTCTTTCAGCTTACTCCTCTATATACGGCACAACACAACGGTGTATCGGAGAGACGGAACCGAACCCTATTGGATATGGTACGTTCCATGATGAGTAATGTTGAGTTACCGCAATCATTCTGGGGCTATGCACTAGAATCAACTTCATATCTCTTAAACAAGGTTCCTACCAAGACTGTGCCTACCATACCATATTAGATATGGAGTGGGAAGAAACCCTGTCTCCAGTTTATGAAGATATGGGGATATCCAGCTTTTGTCAAAAAACAGCATGTGGACAAGCTCGAGGCACGCTCAGTACTGTATAAGTTTGTAGGATACCTAAAGAACTCCAGAGGGTATCTTTTCTATTACGCAGAGGAACAAAAGGTTTTTGTTTTTCGCCATGCCCACTTTTTAGAGCATCAATTTTTAGAAAAAGAAACTAGTAGGAGCGCAATAGATCTGAAAAAAATTCCAGAACCACAAGTTATTACTGAAAGCTTGGTAGAACCAGAAGTTTCAAAAGAACAACACATTCCCATGTCACTCCGCAGGAGTAATAAGCTGTCTCATCCGCCCGAGAGATACTACGGTTTTCTCGTAGACGGGGATAGAGAGGATTGCATCATTGATAATAATGAGCCAACTAACTTCCAGCAAGCCATTCAGAGCACAGACTCGGTAAAATGGCTGGATGCAATGCGGAGCGAGATGGAGTCCATGTACACCAACAAAGTATGGACTTTGGACATTGCTCCAGAAGGGGTAAAACCCGTAGGCTGCAAATGGATGTTCAGAAAGAAGATCGGTGTAGATGGACAGGTTGAAACCTATAAGGCTAGACTTGTTGCAAAAGGATTTCGTCAAAGACCTGGCTTGGACTATGATGAAACCTTTTCTCCAGTGGCTATGCTAAAATCCATTCGGATCCTTCTTGTCATTGCTGCCTTCCACGATTATGAGATTTGGCAAATGGATGTAAAGACTGATTTTCTAAATGTAAATTTGGAAGAGTGTGTCTGTATGGACCAGCCAGAGGGTTTCATTCAGGGTGGGAGCAGCGGGAAAGTGTACAACTTGCTTAAATCTATTTATGGATTAAAGCAGACATCACGGAGTTGGAACATTTGTTTTGATGAGACGGTCAAAGAATTTGACTTTATCAAAAATCCAGATGAGCCATGAATCTATAGTAAGATTGTAGTGAGAACTGTAGTATTCCTTGTCTTATATGTGGATGATATTCTCTTGATAGGAAATGATATTCCTATGCTACAATCTGTCAAAGGATTCTTGTCACAGAGGTTCTACATGAAAGACCTGGGTTATGCCTCTTACATTATGGGGATCCAGATCTATCGTGATAGATCTGAGAGGATGTTGGGACTTTCACAGTTCAGGTACATCGACACAATACCAAGGAGATTCAGTATGGAAGATTCAAAGTGTGATAATTTACCGGCTTGTGATGGAATCACTCTCTCCAAAGAGATATCTCCCAAGACTGATTTGGAAAAAGATCGCATGTCTATTATTCCCTACGCTTCTGCAGTAAACTTTATAATGTATGCGATATTGTGTACTAGATCAGATGTTGCTTACGCACTTATCGTGGTAAGCCGGTATTAGTCAAACCCAGGGGAGAAACACTGGATAGCAGTAAAGAACATTCTCAAGTACCTGAGAAGGACGAAGGAGATGTTCTTGGTGTACGGCGGAAATGAGCTCCAGATCGAGGCCTTTGCTGACTCTAGCTTTCAGAGTGATAGGGATGACTCCAAGTCCATGTCAGGTTATATCTTTACCCTCAATGGAGGGGCGGTCTGTTGGAAGAGTTCCAAGAAGGACACAGTTGCTGACTCGACGATGGAAGCGGAGTATATCGCAGCTTGTGACGCCGCAAAAGAAGCTATTTGGATAAGGAAGTTCTTAACAGAACTTCAGGTGGTTCCGTCCATTGTTGATCCAATACCTCTGTATTGTGACAACAATGGGGCTATAGCTTTAGCAAAGGAACCCAGGTCCCATCAGAAATTCAGACACATCTTGAGACGGTATCACCTGATCAGGAAGATCGTGGATCGCTGGGAGATCGAGGTGCGGAGAGTTGGTACGGAGAACAACACTGCAGATCCACTCACAAAGGCCATCCCTCAGACATAGTTCGTGAGGCTATTCGAGATGATAGGTCTGCGATATGCCAGCACATGACCTTAGTGCAAGTGGGAGATAGTTAGTGTGATATGCTCTAGAGGCCATTATTGTATAGTACTAGTTTGTATATTACATTTTGGAAGCTTGGGATATATAGACGGATTTATGACAGTCTTGCTCAATATGGTAGTATGCTACTTCGTTTGTATCTATCTCAATATGTGTATATATTTCTTTTAACATATCACTAATACATATTGATAGAGCCCTTAGGATCTTTGCTTGACTACCAGCATTGTGATGGCAGTCACACTAGTGGGGGCTGGGTGGTCTATAAGCACATCCTTATACAGGTCCCTTGTCATAGGATTATCGAGACAGGGCGTCGATACTCCAGAGTAGACTAGTGTATACGCTTCTCTTCCCAGCAGAGAAGATGGTCTGTCCCACAGCCATTAGTACGTCATACTGGAGATAGTATGCAGGTGCTCATTGGGTTATAAGTTACACTGGATAGACTCGTGGGGTTCTGCTGGTTGGTACTGTACCTATCGTCAGGCAGCAGTTCTCAGGTGACATGAGTACAGCTTAGTCCGTTGATTTGACACTGCTGTTTCGCCTCAAGTGTGTTCCCACCGTTCTTAGATTACTACCCTAAACAAGTAGTAGTTGGGTGCATTCCCGAAGCACTTGGAG
The DNA here is from genome assembly GCA_030015575.1 of Agapanthus africanus. Classification (NCBI taxonomy): domain Eukaryota; kingdom Viridiplantae; phylum Streptophyta; class Magnoliopsida; order Asparagales; family Amaryllidaceae; genus Agapanthus; species Agapanthus africanus. The sequence continues at coordinate 669,040,273 of CM057342.1, read as the reverse complement.
GAAGTGGTGGTTAGATAGAATTCATCTCTCCCGGTATTGGGGGTCGATGTCGCGCTGTGTTCGAAATGCCATACACAAAGTCCCTGGCCAGGGCAAGCGAGATTTATTAGTTGGTTTACCAGTAGTTTCTTAGGGTGTTCTGGGTTACTCTCCGACACGACTTATTGCGCTATTAGAGGTTTGACGTTTACCGGCCCCCAAGACCCGATATGCGATTGCCACTGACAGGCTCAGTAGGTGTTCGGATGAGTTTCTTCATCGGCCTTCTTATCGACAGATACCTGGGTAGCCGTTACGTATGGCTAGTGCCGCTGACGTGCTTGTGGTTAAACTTACTGCCAGCGTAACTGTCGAGTCTTTAGAGTCTCACACAGAGGGTTTCCCTATTTTGGGCAAAACGATGTAGAGGTCGTCTGGTTTTACAACAGGGTTCGATAGCATACACGTGCTTGTGCACGTATGACATTCGGGAGGATTATACTAGTGGGCTTTGGTTTAAGCCAGATCCTAGTATTCGATTATTGGGTTAGTTTCGTCTCATTGTATTCGTGTTTCTCGAAACACAGATATGGGTATGTATGTATGGATGAGAGGGGTATTCTTGTAATTACTCAAGATTGCTTTAGAAGGATACACCTCATTAGGGTTTTAATTATTTGTTTAATTAAAACAATTATGATGTGGAGGAAAAACATTATTATTCATTATAATTGATAATTAAGCTTGGCTAATTGGTCTGACTATTGGAGCAAAGTTTGACTTAGATATTTTGTGAGATATTTTGTGTGAGCACTAGATATTTTGAGATATTTTATCAAGCTATGCTTGTAGTCTAATCAACTAGCCATCTCAATTATCATTATCACAAATACATTCACTTTCCTCAAGCTTGCTCTCTCCTTCTTTCTCTCAAACCCTAGTGTCTCATGTGTTGAGAATCAAGGGTTAGTGAGGCTTAGCTACCCAAAATCACTCTCTACTCACTCTAGGTTACTTAGTTTAGCACACCAAGTACCCTAGTTGCCTCATCTTAGAGGTTGGATCTCAAGGTAGACACTCTTGGGTGGATCATCTTTGACGTAGAGAAGCCGACGAGGAGGCGCATCCCCCACCACTCCAAGGAGCTCACATGGAGGAGGAGGACCGCGAGGAGAAGAAGGACTTGTAGATTAAGATATAATCTTCTTACATAGTAGTTTCAACTCCTAGTTAGTTTGTTAGTTAGGGTTTAGCAAAGATCCTTATGCATAGTGGACGTTACCTAGTTTGCAAAAATTTGATTTTTACCTATTCCGCCTCCCCGCAAACACACGGGGTGAGTGATATCGACTTACAGGCTATTCAAACACGACGAGCCAATATAACATATCCCAGTAACACATAACATCATATGTCATCAACGTAAGTAATATGCGTATCCCAATTATCGTTGATGTATAGCAACGAAACCGGCGATACACCTCATATTATACTTACGGTCACAGAAAAACATACAATAATTAGAATCCAAAACAACTTTTAGACATCATAAACCGAAATATCTCATATTCCGGATTTCATGCCTAACATTATAAACCTGGCATTTTATTTTCATTATTGAAAACACTTTCCAATAACAAGTCGGGCAATTCAACAAGATTTCCGACATCCTGATCGAATACTCGTCAGAAACTTTAGTAGACGGACACACCCCCGATACCGTCGACAAAGTGCACTTAGGTGGAACACTGCGGTCGCGAGCACCCGAACGGATGCTTTTGGCAACAGAGTTCTCCTACAGTCACTTGGTCAGGGGTATGGGGCGTGGCTATCTAATAACGTTACTCGGCGTGTATCCGCGTACATTACGTAATTGCGATGCAGTTTTGATCCGAATCAAAATCCCGTGGCAACCGATCAAAAGAGATTAACTTACTAGATTCATAAAATGCTAACTAGTTTTCACAAAACCAATACTTGTGGATTCCAAATATTGTTTCACATAACACAGATAGCTAGACGATGTTAAACATTTCGATCGAATCAACGAATTCCCAATTGTCCCAGAAAGCTCAACACTTGAGCAGTATTAAAAATACCCAGAAGCATGCCACAGTAGCTACGGACCAACCGTATAAGGCTTGACCCAAGCCTCATACATGGCGCCGCGGAACCGCCGCAAAAGGCAGGTTTGGACGCGGTTCCACGGTCATTTTATCGAGTTAAGGCGTCGTTCTTCTAGAGAGTCCATAGAATTACCTGCATATTTTTCTGAGAATTTTTAAAGTGGAAAAATCCAACATTTTGAAAACTTTCCAGGGAGGGGACAAATAAGGGTTTTCGATGTTCGTTCGAATACTATAACTTCGCCTAGACAAACCCTAATGCTCTAGCAAGGCTCTGATACCACCGCTGGGTTCCTTAGCACCTTCACCATGTTTTCTAAGGCATAAAACATGCAATTTAAAAATCAAGAGTGCTAACGAACCCGGACCGAGGATCTAACTAGAGAATTAGGGTATATAGTAAGCAAGTAAACATCTTTACTCTAAGTGAATGAGGAATACAACCTTTGTAGATCGGTCCTTCACTTCTAAAACTCCATGTTGTAGTCCCTTCACTCTAAGTAGTTATCTCCCGAGACTCTCGTAGGCTCCACCAGGAGAAATGAACGAGCTTACTCAAAGATCCTCGAGGCCGAAGATGATCTATGTTGAAGAGACTCTTGGCTCATGCTATCTCTTCACTAATTAATGAACTAGTGAAGAAACAACCTATATAAAGGGTTAGTCTAGTGTAGGATGATGAAGTAGGAATTTTGCTCACTTTAGAAATATTTTTTCACTCTCATTCTTCACTTCAAGAAAATCAAGAAAGAAAACTTGAGATGAAGAAGATGAAGGTGTCAAGAATAAATGGCAACCATGGGTGAGAAAATATCTAATATAAATTCATGTAGAGACTTAATTATGGCTTTAAATAATGGTTAGCTTAATAAATATCTAAGGAATGACAAATTTAGTGGACTAAGTCAATGATTATCACAAGCTTCTTAACCATGACAATTTTCCATCCAATTTTGATTTTCCCTTAATAAATAAAACCCCATATTATCTTAAGTATGGTATAAGCCTCATACACCCATGTACAATGTATCATCTAGGATGATACAAGGAAAAATATACATTAATATATATCACATATATATATAATGTATAAGTGAGATAAACAAATCTTAAGTGAGCTGTTATTGGTTAATGTATATCAATATATCAAATATATAATTATACATTAAATTATTAAATCAACACTTGATTTAATAATCCGGCTATAGCGCATACAACCAACTATTATCATATATATCAATTTATCGAATCAACACTAGATTCGATAACCCGACTGTATCACATATAACCGATCGATATCACATATCACGAGATTAGAATACGGTATCATATACACGTATTAATCTCGGTCCCGCACATATCACATATGTGCCTTACTTCATTTCGCATGAGCCAGGAAACCTTAGTGTAGGACTCTAAAGACTCGTCAATAGGTGATGATCATATCAAACACCCACAAACCGTCATTGGTACTAGCTGGACGTAACGGCTACCCAGGTATTGAGCCATCAGAAGATCAACAAGCATGCTTGCTCATACTCCCACGAATCCAATAGTAACACTACCGTACAGTCCGCTCTCTTCGTCTGATATGTCGCATATCTTATCTAGGGATGGTAAACGTCAGACCTCAATAACTCGATAAATCATGCCGATATGAGGCTCATAACTGGTCGAGAAACTACTGATTACACTTACCAGCAAATCTCAGCAATCCTGGCCAGGGATATCCTGTTATTGCCAATCGAGCACAGCACAATATCAACCCCCAATACCGGAAGAGACAAAATCCCCTCCTATCACTCATTGCCTCCATGTGACACGAGATTGTACCCAAAAACCATCTGTTTGCACAGCTCAGTAGAGCCATGGTAGTGTGGAAATCAAAGCACAGTGGGAGACACAAAAAACTCTATGACGATCTCGAGCTAACAGACTAATCTGTACCAGTGTCACCAGAGAAATGCTATCTGACGTGAGGTATAATACCATCTAGGAGTTCTTGTCGAGTCCGTCTAGTGTACCCAATCTTCAGTGAGCACCCGTATACCATCTCTGATGTCAAACACCAATGGATACGGGATCATCCATCGCCCATCATATGGGTCAAGAAGCGTATATGCTAGTCTACTCTGGAATATCGATGCCCCGTCTCGATACACCCACGACTAGGAAAAATTAAAGGATGAACTTATGGACTACCTAGGCCCCACTAGTATGATTTGCATCATAATCCTGGTAGTCAAGTATACATCCTAAGTCTTTATCAATATGTGAGAGCAAGGCAGTATCAGTATACTAATCTCCATGTTAAGGTAAAGAGCAACCAGATAGTATACTATCATGTCGAGCAAGAAAGTCCCCCCTATATATGTCCAAGTATCCATTATAATATACAATCATATACAATAATGGCCTCTAGGGAATATATATAACTAATAGTCGGTTGTTTCTAGTATAAACCGATGTCCTCTAAAAGACGCTGGTTCAATAGGGCCGATTATATCGGTTCCCTAAATTTCGAACGGCCAACTGGCCACTGTCGGATGTCGCTGATTTGGATGTTGATGTATAAAGTCCCCGTGTATTTGGGATGAGTGACACTGCTTCGCATATTTGAGTCAATCATGAATCATCGTGGGCCAGTAATATCTCATCCATTTTATCTTCAGTTTCATTTTTGGTCCTGCTTGATAAGAGCCGCAAAGTCTGTCATGTACTTCTTGGAGGACTTTCTTTACTCCTTTTGGCCCTAGACATCTTAACCATATGAAGTCGAAGGATCTCTTATATAGAGCGTCGTTGACGAAGGAGAATAATAGAGCTCGTTTCATGAGCTGATATCTAGACGACGCGTCTTTGGGTGTTCGTTGGGACTTGAAGTAGCTTATGAAGACTTCTCTACAATCGTCGACCTCCTGCTCATTCTCTATTTGGATAACTTCTTGCTCGGTTGTTTCTTTTTCTTTGGATAGTTTTATCAGGGCTTCCAAAGGTATATCTGCTGGCACTAGGATCCTGCGGTTTTGAACAATGATCCTTACGTTATCGAGGTCTTCATCGGCCAATTCTTTAGCCAACTTAGCTAACACATCCGCCTTGTTGTTTTCCGCTTGCGGTACGCTTTCCAGAGTTTAGGAAGGGATTAAGGTCAATAGCTGCAGCACTCTTTCGCCATACATTACTAGTTCTGGATTGCATGTCTTGTAGTCACCATTTACTTGACTGATAATCAGTTGAGAATCTCCATATATGAGGAAGTTCTTGATTCCTATATTGATAACGATCTCAAGATCGACTATCAAAGTTTCATATTTCGCTTCATTATTGGTCCTGGGTTCCGTCAAGGAGAGGGCATAACGTAATATTCCTCCTTGTGGGGTCACGAAGATAAGACCCATCTCGGCTTTGATTATGAGAGTGTTCCTCTTTCGCCGCTTCATGAAAGATGCTCCATCGAAATAGAGTTTCCACCGAGACTCATTTACTTATTTCTCCTCCTCGACTGTATCGAACGCATGTTCATCCGGTAATTCGCAGTTTAGTGGAGAATCGGCTGGTATCAGATGTTCCGCAAGGAAGTTGGCGATGGCTTGTCCTTTCACCGTTTTGAGGGTTCGATATGTTATCGAGAATTCCATCAACGGCAGGGCCCATTTGGCAAGCTTTTCCGTCAGTATGGACTTTGACATCAGATACTTAAGAGGATCTACCTTTGATATGAGATGAACCTCATGCGCCAAGGCGTAGCGTCTGAGTTTCGTAATTGCGAAGATCAGCGCCATGCGGTGCTTTTCAATAGGGAAGTAGTTGCTTTCTGCCCCCAGAAGAACTCCACTTAGATAGTACAGAGCTCTTTTCTTTCCTTGATCATTCTCTTATGCCCATAGTGCACCTAGAGAACCTTCAAAGACCGTTGTATATAGTATAAGGGGCTTTCCCTTAACTGGAGCGGCCAATACCTGCGGGTTTAGCAGGTATTGTTTCATTTCGTCTAATGCATTTTGGAATTTCTGATCCCAGACGAACGAGATCCCTTTCTTCATCAGATGGCTATAGGGACGATATTTTCTGGAGATGATGGTTATGGACTGCCATATATACGCGAGCTTTCCTTAGAGAGACCACAGCTGTTTGAGGGTTCTTGGCGAGGGCATTTCCATAATCTCCTTGATTTTTGAAGGATCAATTTCGATACCTCGGTGACGGATGATGAAGCCTAGGAATTTTCCTGAGAAGACTCCAAATGCGCACTTTAGAGGGTTCATCTTTAGATTATACCTCTAATGACTTCCAATACGACCATTAGATGCTCCCAGTGTTCCTCATGAGATTTGCTTTTGACCATGAGGTCGTCGATACAACATTCGACGATCTCGTGTATGAGATCATTGAATATCTTCGTTATGGCTCTTTGTATGTTGCTTCGGCATTCTTCAGACCGAAGGGCATCATCTTGTAGAAGAATACACCTAACGGAGTCCGGAAGGTGGTATGCTTCGGGTCTTCAGGATCCATTTTTATTTGGTTGTATCTTGAAGATCCATCATGAAGGAGAAGACTTCATGGGTGGACGTAGTATCGATCATCAGCTCGGTAACGGGCACCAGGAAGTCATCTTTCGGGCACGCTTTGTTGAGGTCTCAAAAGTCCACGCAAATGCGAACCGTCCCATTTTTCTTCATCACCGGAATGAAGTTGGCGATCTAGTCGGGATATTGAACTTCTTGGATGAAGCCGGAGTCGATTTATTTCTTGACTTCGACGTTGATACTCATCTCAAGTTCGAACTGCATCCTTCTTGGCACCTATTTGACTGGCTTTATGTCTAGCGATATGGGCAGCTTGTGTATCGCTACCTCTGAATCTAAACCCAGCATTTCGAAGTAGTTCCAAGCAATGCATTCTTTGTACTGCATAAGCACATCTTTTAATATGGCTACCTGTTTTTTGGACAGCAGCTCACTGACAAACGTCGGCCTCGGATCATCCTCCATTCCCAAGTTGATTTTACTTAGGTTGTCCTCTATGGTATGTATTCTATCTTCCAGCTTCTTTGGTGCCGGTGGAAATTCTTTGATCTCCTCGTCATTGTCTTCGTTTATGAAACATCCAAAAAGGTTAATCATATTCTTGTCCCCTCCCTCTTTTGAGAGTGTTATCATATGACAGGTATGAGTCCACTTCCATTTTCGCGATCGAGCTGGTCCCATCCTGATGGTATAGATCTTCTTTAGCTCGTGTTTTTGCGGTGGGCTTATCCTCCAGCTGTCAGATAACATAAACCTGCCTTGTTGATATTGGTCCTCGACCCAGTTCTTGAACGTGAAGCAGTCTTCAAGGGCGTGACCTATTGCTCGGTGATAGGAGCAATAATCCGGATGATGAACTTTATTTATCTGTTCGGGATGCCGAGACACCGGAAGCGTCATCATTTGGTGCTTTACAACAAGGCTGAAGATTTTTCTTGTCTTGTCTTGAAGAAATGAGTATTTCTAACCTATCTTCTTTATGAAGGACGGGCGAAGAGTGAACTTTCCTCGTTTAGAAGGCGTCCTGGACTTGCTTTGTTGTCCTTGAACGTTGCTCGCAATTGCTACCTCATTCCCATCTCTGCTTCGAGATTTTCCTCTTTCACGGGGGTACACAGCAGGTTGTGGATGTAGAGTATCATGATCTACTTCTTCCACTGATTGCTGACTGAGATGCTACGTCTTAGCCTTTTCATATATGGTTATTTCATGACTGTGGTTGTCTTGGCTGGCTTGACAAGCTTCTTTTATTATCTTGTCAATTTTCTCTTCGAGCGTCGGGCTTAAGAGAATTTTCTCTTGGTCGGCAAGATGGTTGCTTGGAGAAGCCATTTCCTCTCCATTCAAGCCATTTATGGCGTGGTAGCTGTAGATTCACTCCCGCTTCTTGAACTGAACATATCCCAGCCCAGTTGTTTTCATCTTCCCGTTGGGTTTCTTTCGTTAAGTTCCGGGAATATCCCAAATCTTTTTGTAGAATTGGGCTTGCCGAACCATTTGTTCGAGAGGTACGTCTTGTCGCTTTAACAGCTTCTTTTATATCCCTCTGTATAATATGGCATACGGATGGGTTGGAACTTTTCAAGAGTGGGATCGGCACCATGCTGGATTTCTTTTTCCACCTTAGTCTGTAGGGTTCCTAGGCATCCTAATGAGGTCTCACAAGGCATCAACCATGCCAATTTCAAAAATTCTAGGTGCCGAGAAACCCGACTACGGATCGTTTGCTAGAAATCTAGGCGAAAAGGTAAACTAGTTAACAATTAACTAATGGGAAACGGAAATACAACCTTTGTAGATCCGGTCCTCCACCTCCACGGCTCCGAGATGAGGTCCTCTCCGCTGTCCAAATCAAATCCGGGCTCTAGCGTCGACTTCATCGGAGAACGAGCGGGCAAGGTCGTCGGCTTCGTGCCGAAGATGATCTACGTCGAGGCATCGCTAGATCAAGCTCCACCTTCACCAAGCCATGATAACTTGTGAAGAAAACACACTCTACTACTTGGCAAGAGGTAGAGGATGAAGAAATAGGAAGTGGGTTCAATTTAGAATTGGATTTCTCACTCTTTATCATCAATCACCATTGATGACCTCAAGGTTTTCTTCTTGAGTTCAAGGAAGAAGAAGAAGAAAAGATATGATAAGTTGAATAAATATTGAAAAAGAAAATCAATACTTATCATAACATGAACCATGGTCAAGTGTAGAGATTAAACTAGGGTTAATGGAGTGGTTAGGGTTAAGCATGAGACAAAATGGTTACTTAGGTCAAAGCTTCATGAAGCTTCAACTAGAATACAAAACAAGCCAACATTTTCCTTTATGCTATTCATTTTTCCAAAAAGAATAAATGAACAAATAAATGAATAAGTAAAAACCCTAATCATCCACTTAACCATAGTTTAATACTTTACACTTAACCAAAAAGCATGTATCATCAAACATGATACAATCATGTGCACAAAATCATATCGCATATGCAATGCGCACACCCGAGTGAGAAAATCCATTTAAAGTGAACCGATACTAGTTAATGCAAAGTAATATATCAAATATATAATTATGCATCAAATAATTAAATCAACACTTGATTCAATGATGCGGTCATGTCGCACACAACCGACTAGTATACAATGTATCGGCTTATCAAATCAATCCTTGATTCGATAACTAGGTTATATCGCATACAACCATTCGACACATTCATCGCGAGAATGGAATACGGTATCACATACACGCATTATTCTCGGTCCCGCACATATCTCATATGCGCTCCTATTTCGTTTCGCTTGAACCAGGAAACCTCTATGTAGGACTCTAAAGACTCGTCAATACGCCGGCAGCAGGTGATGATCATATCAAGCACCCACAAGCCGCAAGCGGTCTGCTAAACGTAACGGCCACCCGGGTATTGAGCGATCTGAAGATCGATGAGCAAGCCCGCTCACACTCCAGTGAATCCAACCAGTAACACTACCGTACAGTCCGGTCTGATCGTCTGATATGTCGCATATCTCGCCTAGGGGTGGTAAACGTCAGACCCCAATAGCTCGATAAGTCGTGTCGATATGAGGTCTAGAACTGTTCGAGAAACTACTGGTAACACTTACCAGTAAATCTCAGCAACCCTGGCCAGGGATTTCCTGTTATAGCCAATCGAACACAGCGCAACATCAACCCCCTATACCGGGAGAGACGAATCCCCTCCTATCGCTCATTGCCTCCATGTGACTCGGGACTGTACCCAAAAACCACCGTTTTGCACGCCTTCTTGGACGTGGTAAGATGGAAATCAAAGCACAGTGGGAACCACAAAAGACTCTATGACGATCTCGGGTCAACAGACCACTCTGTACCAGTGTCACCAGAGAACTGCCATCTGACGTGAGGTATAATACCATCTGGGAGTTCTCGGCGAGTCCATCCAGTGTACCCAGTCTCTACTGAGCACCCGTATATCATCTCTGATGTCAAACACAAATGGATATGGGATCATCCATCGCCCATCTGTATGGGTCGAGAAGGTATACGCTAGTCTACTCTGATATATCGATGCCCCGTCTCGATACACCCACGACTAGGGACTTTGAAGGATGTACTTATGGACTACCATGTCCCCACTAGTATGATCTGCATCACAGTCCAGGTAGTCAAGCACACATCCTAAGGGCTTTACCAACATGTAACAGAGAGACAGTCAGTGTACACGTTAAGGTAAAGTGTAACCAGATAGCATACTATCATGTCGAGCAAGAAAGTCCTCCCTATATACGTCCTAGCATCCACTACAATATACATCATATGTACAGTAATGGCCTCTAGGGCATACATATAACTAACAATCTCCCACTTGCACTAGGGCCATCTGTAGCAGTGGTTGTAGTATCTCATACTCAACCATCCCCTTAAAAGTCTCTCTATGGGAACGGGCCTTTGTGAGTGGATCCGCTGTGTTGTCCTCTGAGTCTACTCTCCTAACCTCGATCTCCCTGGAGATCAACCATCTCCATGATCAAGTGATACTGCCTTAGAATATGTCTGGATCACTGATGGGACCGGTGTTCCTTGGCAAAAGCCACAACTCCATTGTCACACAATGGGAGGAACATAGTTCATCTTATGAACCAATACACCCAGACTGCCTCTTTGGTAGCATCTTAAGTAGCGATGTATCGTGCCTTTATCGTCTAGTATGTCACGGTATCTAGCTTGGAACTCTTCCAACATACCGTCCCTTTACTGAGGGTAAAGACAATGCCTGTGACTGACATTCAGTCGTCTTTATCACCCTGGAACCATTCCAGTGATTCTCCCCAGGATCGATTGATACCGTCTCACTACAACTAGTGAGAATCATAAATCCAATTAGATCTATCTCATAGATCCAAAATCCAGGATTTAGGAGGTATCACTTTGATCCTATTGGAGAATCCTTGTGATAAGCGGAGATCGACCGAGCGTAGCATAAGAAACTCCTTTCTTATCAAGAGTATGTCATCTACGTACTCTACGAGGATTACCACCATACTCCCTACTACCCTTTTGTTTATACAAGGTTCATCTACCATTTTGATGATGTCAACTTCTTTGACTAATTCATCAAAACAGATGTTCCAACTCCGCGATGCCTGCTTTATCAAATAAAGCATCTTGCACACGTTTCCGCTGCTCCCACTGTCTATGAAGCCCTCTGGCTGTGTACTTATAGACGCTCTCTTCTAAATCGTCATTTAGAAAAGCAGTCAAGACACCCAACCACCAGATATCGCAGTCATGGTATGTAGCCGTGACAAGTAGGATCTGGATGGACTTAAGCATAGTCACTTGAAAAGGTTTCATCATAATCCACGCCTGGTCGATGACGAAAAGCTTTAACAAGTCTAGCTTTGAAAGTCTCAACTTTTCCATCTACACCAAGTAATCTTCTCAAGATATACTTGCTCCTGATGGGGATTTAACCCTTCAGATATAGTAACCAAAGTCCATACTTTGTTGGTGCATAAGGATTCCATCTCAGATCGCTAAGCATCCAGCCATTCTTACAGAGTCACACTCCTGATGGCCAGCTCGGAACTAGTTGGGTCATCATCTCATGATGCAATCCTCGCTCCCACTGTCATAGAGAAACCGAAGTATCTCTTAGGTGGGTGAGGAACCCTACTAGATCGGCGGAGAGGCTGAGGTTCGTTGGTATCTACTGAATCCCTTGGTTCTATCAAATCATCTGCTGTAGTTTGTATAGCTGGAACCTTTCCAGTTCTACATAACTGACCTTGCCTCGAGCTTGTCCGGATTTTGCTTTTAGACATAGGCAGGACAACCCCAAATCTTAACTAGCTTAAGACATGGGCTCTTCCCATACCATATCATATATGAGGTGGTAGGCAACTGATTTGATTCGAACCCTATTCAATAGGTATGCAGCTTCTCAAGCTCACAACTCCCAAAAGGAAAAATGGTAACTCAGTAGTACTCATCATAGAGTACACCTTATCATATAGGGTGTGATTGCTCCGCCCCGATATACCATCGTGCTATGGTGTATACGGAGGAGTAATGCTGAGAGAGAATCTCATTCTCCTTTAGAATAGTCCAGGATTTCCGTGCTCAAGTATTCTCCTCCTTGATCACATCAAAGGACATAATACTTATACCCTTATTGGTTCTCTACTTCTAACTTATATTCTGTGAATATCTCAAAAGGTTCGGACTTATGTTTCAACAGGAACGTATGTCTGAATCTTGAGAGATTATCAGAGAATGTAATGAAGTACAAAGAACCGGTCTTGGCATGTATAGACAGGGGACCTACATACATCAACATGTATCATCCCAAGAGTTCACTAACTCTTTCTCTGTTTCCAATAAACAGAGCTAGTGTCATTATATCTTTGTGACATGACTGGCAAGTTTCACAAGATGTAGATTCAAACTGATTTAAATATGCATCTACATGTAACTTCAGCTAGTCGGGTCACATTGATCTGACCTAGTCTACAATACCTTAAGAAGAATCCGTTCATTTCTGAACTCTTCCTCTTGTGTGTGTTCCGTATACTAAGAACTGTAGTTTGATTTAGAACATCAATGCTTTTAGATAACGTGCCTGAACCGATCAACTTTTGATATAGGAAATGTTCAAAACATTATCCAACAATACCAAATTTTATCATTTCTTTACTAATAAAGAGATAGATATGATTTTGTATATCAGGTTCGGTATCTAACAACATTCGTTCAGAATCAATGTATTGGTAATACAGGGTGACAGTGACCAACAGACTTGGCTGAAACTCTTGCCCCGTCTTCTGCCTCATGAAACTTATCACCCGTTCTCAGTTCTCTACCTTTCTGTAGCCCTATGTAACAGATTACATATCTGGGATCCTGATCTGGTATCACATACCCAGGACGTAGAGGATACAGAGAAACAGTTCTTTATAACGAACACACCCGAAGATGATGCATCAGCATGCACTCTCTTCGTTTGGGCGGTACGGGAATTCTGGTATTCCCCAATTTCCTGCTCTGTCTTATAACAATTATAAGTTGGAGCGGGACCAACGTTTCCCAGCTCAGTATAACAAGCGGGTTCGGTCAATAATCCGTATTATTATCTTGATTAAGGCGTGATATGGTCGCTACCTGGAGAGAGAGAAGAAAACACTCAGCGTGCGCTCTGTCAAGAATAGATTGGTTTTTATTTTATCTAATCAGGATGGCTCCCACTGCTTTTTATCAAATCTTCCTTCAAATCCTAAAAGGAAAGACTAGTCGGGATTAATTACACACTACAAGTTCGCCAATCTTTCAGCCAGGCCAGTGTCGGTGCTTTGAGGGAGGTCCCCCGTGCTTTCGCACGAATCTAATTAATGTAAACCTCGTTTTCCCAGAGGCGTAACCCCGTTGACACCTTTCTAGACACCTACTTGATCGGCTAATTGTAATGTATAAAACTCTCCCAGGAGTAACTCTTACTCGCAGCAGGTATCGGGATCCAACTATCTCATAGAAGGTATGCAATCTCATTGCAAATTTCAACACTTGAAATTCCCGATAATATTTTGCCCCTAGCTCGCTATGACCTTGACGCATGCCAAACAACCCATAGTCTGCTAGTCAAGTTCAACCCATACATTTCTTGATTGAATTAAACCCACCCGCACGACCCTTGACGCATGCCAAACAACGCCGTACGAATACCCTAATCCAATCGCATCATATGCTAGCAGATAAGCACTAGTTAGCTACCGTACACTACGCCTTGACGCATGCCAAACAACCGCAGCACGAATACTAACTAATACTTATCTGAAATGACGGAGGGCTACGACAGGTTTTTCTGAAAACCTATTGCGTAATGAACTTGATATCGTTGTAGAATCAAATGAATTTTGAAATGGAGTGCTTTTGAGGCTTTTCTAGTTTTGCTAAAGGAGTCACTCCCGGTGAAGGGATCGTCGGTCCTTTCCTCGTCGAATGAGGTGCGGGATATATCATATATATCACTGTGCAAAGCAAAAACACTTAAAAGCAATCAAAATACAAACCGAGTGTGTAGCATCTGCCAGTTATTGCTAAAGGAGTCACTCCCGGTGAAGGGATCTCGGTCCTTTCCTCATCGAATAAGGTGCAGGATATATCACATATACCTCTGTGCAAAGCAAGAACTGTAGCTACCTGTTTTATTTTGAAATTCGATTCTACAACATCTTAGGTTTCTTTTTATTTCATTAATCACATTAATGAAGTCCCATCATTTAAGTACTTAAACATCACAGATAAATACGACGTACACTTATGTCATCCGCATTCGCCTCGATGTCCCCTCATGCACCGTTAGGTTAGGTAACTAACGGCAGAGCGGGGCAGGGCTAGCGCGGGTGTAAAACATAAGTAACGTCTCTATAATATATCATATATACTATATACTGTATCTATCACAGAACATCACATGATCACATCACAGATATCGCAGCAGAAGAATCATATGAAATATTGGATATACTAGGACGTCCGTGTTTTCAATACGAGCCAGTATAAAACACGGATTCCACGGTCGTGATGAATAGCCAAACCCACACCCCTAGACCCCTACGAGAGCGGCAAGCAACCCTGCCAATTCTAGAGTTAGGAGACCCGGACTCGACTCCTCGAGTTGGTCTCCCACTGGACTCCAGAACCCGGTTACTTGTGCCCTCCTCCTTGGGTCTATCCTAGTGCGGAAAAGTAAATAATATACAAACGGTGACTACTTCCACAACCTGGAAGCGCCACAATAAAAGAATATTACATACAAGTTTTTACATGAATGAAAATGAAAAACACTCATCTCACATAAAAACCCCCGGCTATTCAAACACGTCGATCCAATATAACATATCCAGCAACACATAACATCACATGTCATCAACGTAAGTAAATATGTCCATCCCAATTATCATTGACATATAGCAACGATACCGGCGATATCACATATTACACTTACGGTCACAGAAAAGAAAGTGTAAAACTACAACAGTTGGAATCCGCAATCACCTCAGAATCGCATGCCTGACCAAATGAATTCCTTAGACATCGCATGCCTAACAATTATAAACCCCGCATTTTAGTCTCAAAATCGAAAACTCTTTTCAATATCAAGTCGGGCAATTCAACAAGATTCCCGACATCCTGATCGAATGCTCGTCGCAAACTTCAGTAGACGGCCGCACCCCCGATACCGTCGACGAAGTGCACCAAGGCGGAACACCGCTGCCGCGAGCACCCGAACGGATGCTTTCGGCGACGGGGTTCTCCTACAGTCACTTGGTCGGGGCTATGGGGTGTAGCTGTCTATTAAGTTTACCCGGCGAGTATCCGCGTACGCTACGTGATTGCGACGGACTTTTGATCACATCAAAATTCCGTGGCAACCGATCAAGTGAGACTAAAGTGCTATGTTTATAACATTCATTCAGTTATCTCATAACTTATTGTGAATTCCAATTATTGTATCCCATTCCAGATAAATAGAAAATGTTAAACTTTCCGATCGAACATTCTAACACCCAAGTTTTCCCGATACAGATCAACACATGAAACTAGTCTAACAACATTCAGTTCGTACCTCAGTACCAACGGTCCAGCCGTAGAAGGGTCAAGCCAACGCCTCACATGTGGCACGCCGTACTGCCCCAAACCCGAAGGTTCAAAGGGCAGTTCAAGACGGTCACATAATCGAGTTAAGGTTTGTTGTCTTCTAGAGGGTCCATCGCGTTACTTGCACTACTTAGAATGTCGTTAAACTACGGAAAAATCCAACACTTGGAAATTTCCCGACAGGGGAAAAATTGGGTATTTATATCCGGTCGAACTTTTTAACATATTCTGAAAATTATCCGGAAAAACAGAAAGACGAAATTTGATACCCCGATCGAAACACCGAATCCCCAAAACAACTCCAGAAAAATTCAACTCTTGAAAAAATATTAAAAATACCCAGGAAAACCAGCACTGAATATTAAGAATTACTGTGCAAATTTCGAAGCACAAAACGACAACAGGGCCGCGGATCCGCCGCATGACCCTCCATTAAGGCCGCGGATCCGCGCCCTATTTAAGGAATCACTTGCTCGAATTTTGCAGTAAACCTTATATCTTCCTGCTTATTTTTCTGAATATTTTTAATCTGGAAAAATCCACGTTTTTGAAAAAAGTACAGAGAGCAAGAACGGAATTGGGTTTCGGGTTCGTTCGGACTTCAAATTCCGTCTAGACTTCGCCTAAGGCTCTAGCTAGGCTCTGATACCACTGTAGGGTTCCTAGGCATCCTAATGAGGTCTCACAAGGCATCAACCATGCCAATTTCAAAAATTCTAGGTGCCGAGAAACCCGACTACGGATCGTTTGCTAGAAATCTAGGCGAAAAGGTAAACTAGTTAACAATTAACTAATGGGAAACGGAAATACAACCTTTGTAGATCCAGTCCTCCACCTCCACGGCTCCGAGATGAGGTCCTCTCCGCTGTCCAAATCAAATCCGGGCTCTAGCGTCGACTTCATCGGAGAACGAGCGGGCAAGGTCGTCGGCTTCGTGCCGAAGATGATCTACGTCGAGGCATCGCTAGATCAAGCTCCACCTTCACCAAGCCATGATAACTTGTGAAGGAAACACACTCTACTACTTGGCAAGAGGTAGAGGATGAAGAAATAGGAAGTGGGTTCAATTTAGAATTGGATTTCTCACTCTTTATCATCAATCACCATTGATGACCTCAAGGTTTTCTTCTTGAGTTCAAGGAAGAAGAAGAAGAAAAGATATGATAAGTTGAATAAATATTGAAAAAGAAAATCAATACTTATCATAACATGAACCATGGTCAAGTGTAGAGATTAAACTAGGGTTAATGGAGTGGTTAGGGTTAAGCATGAGACAAAATGGTTACTTAGGTCAAAGCTTCATGAAGCTTCAACTAGAATACAAAACAAGCCACCATTTTCCTTTATGCTATTCATTTTTCCAAAAAGAATAAATGAACAAATAAATGAATAAGTAAAAACCCTAATCATCCACTTAACCATAGTTTAATACTTTACACTTAACCAAAAAGCATGTATCATCAAACATGATACAATCATGTGCACAAAATCATATCGCATATGCAATGCGCACACCCGAGTGAGAAAATCCATTTAAAGTGAACCGATACTAGTTAATGCAAAGTAATATATCAAATATATAATTATGCATCAAATAATTAAATCAACACTTGATTCAATGATCCGGTCATGTCGCACACAACCGACTAGTATACAATGTATCGGCTTATCGAATCAATCCTTGATTCGATAACTAGGTTATATCGCATACAACCATTCGACACATTCATCGCGAGAATGGAATACGGTATCACATACACGCATTATTCTCGGTCCCGCACATATCTCATATGCGCTCCTATTTCGTTTCGCTTGAACCAGGAAACCTCTATGTAGGACTCTAAAGACTCGTCAATACGCCGGCAGCAGGTGATGATCATATCAAGCACCCACAAGCCGCAAGCGGTCTGCTAAACGTAACGGCCACCCGGGTATTGAGCGATCTGAAGATCGACGAGCAAGCCCGCTCACACTCCAGTGAATCCAACCAGTAACACTACCGTACAGTCCGGTCTGATCGTCTGATATGTCGCATATCTTGTCTAGGGGTGGTAAACGTCAGACCCCAATAGCTCAAAAAGTCGTGTCGATATGAGGTCTAGAACTGTTCGAGAAACTACTGGTAACACTTACCAGTAAATCTCAGCAACCCTGGCCAGGGATTTCCTGTTATAGCCAATCGAACACAGCGCAACATCAACCCCTTATACCGGGAGAGACGAATCCCCTCCTATCGCTCATTGCCTCCATGTGACTCGGGACTGTACCCAAAAACCACCGTTTTGCACGCCCTCTTGGACGTGGTAAGATGGAAATCAAAGCACAGTGGGAACCACACAAGACTCTATGACGATCTCGGGTCAACAGACTACTCTGTACCAGTGTCACCAGAGAACTGCCATCTGACGTGAGGTATAATACCATCTGGGAGTTCTCGGCGAGTCCGTCCAGTGTACCCAGTCTCTACTGAGCACCCGTATATCATCTCTAATGTCAAACACCAATGGATATGGGATCATCCATCGCCCATCTGTATGGGTCGAGAAGGTATACGCTAGTCTACTCTGGTATATCGATGCCCCGTCTCGATACACCCACGACTAGGGACTTTGAAGGATGTACTTATGGACTACCATGTCCCCACTAGTATGATCTACATCACAGTCCAGGTAGTCAAGCACACATCCTAAGGGCTTTACCAACATGTAACAGAGAGACAGTCAGTGTACACGTTAAGGTAAAGTGTAACCAGATAGCATACTATCATGTCGAGCAAGAAAGTCCTCCCTATATACGTCCTAGCATCCACTACAGTATACATCATATGTACAGTAATGGCCTCTAGGGCATACATATAACTAACATAGTCTCTATAGATTTGTAGAAGATGATCGCCTTTTTATCTCTTCGTCTTAGAGGCATATAGAAAGTTTCTAGTTTCTATACGCTGTATGTCTTAAGTGTGTCAAGTTCCCTGTAGTGTCGAGCTGGAGTCATCATAATATATAGACTGTGATCTACTTTGGCAAGAGTTTATATTGATGGGCGAATGGAGAACACCACGTTCGTCTCATCTTCAAAGTCGCTGCCAAAGACCAGGATATGGGTCGGCGGTTCGGGCATATTGTTTTTGTAACGACTCTGAAATCACTGTACGAAAATTTTCTTGTTATTGTACAGAAAAGAGTATTACAGCCTGTGTAAGAGTTAAAAGTTGTTTTTGTTAAATAAAAGCAAGAAACAACTTGTAACTCACTGGAAAAACCTCTACACTGCTGTGACATAGCCTGTGCGTTCGATTCCCATCAGACCCAATTATTTTTAGATTTTTTCTTTTTAATTTTTTGGTAGCTCAAGAGTTGCACGTGCAATACACAGAGAAACGAAAAGTTTCAGAAAAATCAAACAGGCAAAATGAGGTGTACACACCCAACTTGACATGTGGCATAAATTTCGAGGCAAGCCAACGAGATCTGATCGCCTGTTTCAAGGATATGGCCAGCGCCGACGGTCGATATAGGCCCAAATTGCTCCATACTTTGCACACACACACCCCTTCAGCTCCCTTTAACTCCCTTGCACCGTTTGATTTTCCTGCAATCAAACAGAGACTTTTCAATTCACTATTTAAAACCCTTTAATGCATTTTAGTCCCAAATTTTAATTTCCAAACCCCAATTCTTCACTATAAATACCACCACATGCCCCAGCTCCCATTTACTCTGAAAATTTCTAGCAAAATCACCTCAAAAGTTTCTAAGTGCAAGTGGAGTTAGCAACCAAGCTCCTTCCATCGAAAATCGAAGCCGTTTTCAGAGCATCCGCGCCGCCACGAAGCCTCTTCCCTTAGTCCTTACTCTTTTCTCGATATTATAAAGCCGTAAGTCCCTCTCATCTCTTCTTTTTTCCATCTCAAATCATCTCCTAAAAAATATATCAGTAAAGTGAAGTTACCTCCGATACGTTTCTTTTTAAACTTGGAACTCTTTTTTCCTTAATACATAGTTCAAACTATCTTTACCATCGTTCTTGTAACTTTGATTACAATCTTTTAGTTTCGAGTTTAACCAAAATTTTCATGTGAAACAAGAATAAACAAACTTTTTCATTAAAATACCTTGAACTTTAGTATCACCCTCTTTTCGATAATTGTTAAAACAATATCTTTAGGAAAACATCACAGGGTAACGAGCTACCCCACACGCACACTATGGTTTCATAGCACGATGTGTGTGTGTGTGTGTATATATATATATATATGGTTGGTTCAAAGAATAGTTTTTACATTAAAATACCACATCTTTTCAAAAAAAAACAGGTTTCTTTTAAATCAGTATTTTGTGATCCTTGGCAAATACGCCTCTACAACTCTCGTTAGGGGACCCGCTAATGGATGGTACAGATTATCGCACATTCTTGGGATAGTAAAGCGAGATACAGAACTCCTCACGGAGTATTCGATCTCGAAAGGAAATAAAATACGGTTTTTAAAAAATACGACTTTTCTAAACGAAAATATTTTTTTTTTGAAAAATTATATAAAAATTATAAATCCGTATTTTCAATAAAAACATATTATGAAACTATATTTTTTTAAAATGAAAGATTAAAATGTTAATAAAATACCAACAAATTACCAAAAAGGGTTAGTTTTCAATAAAATACCATAAACTTTTAAAAACTAGGTTTTTATCATTAAAATACCCCAATAATTAAAATATATGCCAATAAGAATCCTAAATCTTTTAAATCAACCTCGGGATTATTTTTAAAACAATATTAACATATTTTTCATAAAACTCTCTCGAGATATGCAAACAATACTTTGAGAACTATAGAATTAACATAGGCTTAAACAGTATCATTTCTCTTGAGCCTCAGGGAGCCGGAGAAAGTGAGTGCTTGTCTAATTAGGCTAGACAACTTAACGAAGTTATCAATGTAAATTGTCTTGGAAAAAGACACAAATTCTGCAGTCCATGTGCTGCAGTTGTCGATTACTCCCGAACCTAAGAATTCAAGAGTTAAATCAGTTCATAAGTGTCTGACTCAATCTGAGTCCAAACTCAAATCAGAATCCAAAATCAAACACGAACTTGTGTACTTGATCATGAACCTGAATACTCGAATTCAAACATCAAATTCAAACTTGTATACTTGACTTGACTTGACCAAACCATGGTTATTACGTGACATGAACTCAACATGACTACCTGAACACATGATTACATCATGAACATGAACCTGGACATTTTATATCCATGGATTCGGCCAAGACCTGTAATCTTAATCTATATAATGCAATACATGGGGATAAAGGGGTAGATTGGTAAGGAACGTATATCGTGGCACGAGAGGCCACTTTAAAAGATACCTACATGAATTCACGTGCCGTTGTCCCGTAGGTTATGACGGGGCCTTGTTCTACATGTTTCCATAGTCCATGGGGTAAGATGGACTCCTCTCGTATATATAAATACCTTCTTTATCAAACTTCAAATAAGCACGTTAGAATAACTATCTTATACGTGTGAATGATCATATACAATTTTACCCGTCCTCTATTCTTTTAGTTCCTACTCACATGATATACTATTTTTTCTCTTATTTCTTTTGGGATTTACCGAGCGCTAATTCGCTGACGAAATTCCTCTTTGTTTCTTTCTTTGGGATGTTCATCAGGAGGACCGGACTCTAAGGAGATAGAGTCGAGCCCGGAGGACTTAGAACAGTTTACTGCATAGCCAGATTACTAGCTCTTTCCAGCATGCACTTACTTTCTGTATGTCATTGTTTAGGCATTTACTTTATTATTGTATCTTTCATTTTTTAGAGAGTTGTATATAAAGATGAATGTAAATAAAGTTGCTGTTTCATTTTATTACTCTTGTCATTCTTATTCATTTTTATATTTCTTAATTACGCTTAACGTATTTACTTTCATTGTAAATACGTTGCGGGCTTGCCACATCACCGTTTCCGTTTATTGGGAAGCAGGGCGTGACGGGTTTTGTTGGCGGCCCATGCAGGTTAGTTCTGCATGAAGTCTTAAGCAATATATCACAAGAATTATAAGAATCAGCAACTATACATTCCTTGCATTTCAAATTTCTTGAATCTATCCTAACCTTTCCTTTTCTATCAAGGTAATGGATTCTCCCAACAACACCAGCACCAATATCAATGGCAACACACCACCACCTACTTTACCACCTCCCTTATCGTTGCTGCTTCAATCAACGAACAGACGGTGCTTCAAGAAGCCATCAATGTCTTCTGAAGGGCCAGCAGCAGCAGACTGCTATTCTCATGAACCGTCCGGAAGCCGAAACACCAGGAGTAAAGCAATTTTGTGCATTGCATCCAAGGAAATTTTCAGGGAAAGAAAGTCCTCTTGAGGCTGAAGAATGGGCCCAGAGTATAGAGGACGACCTTGCCGCAACACAGGTACCAGATATAGCATGGGTTCGTGTGGCCAAGCTCCAGCTCACCGACAACGTAAGAGTCTGGTAGAAAGCTGAGGAAAGCCGTCTTACACAACTCATAGAGTGGAAGACGTTCCGCGATCTGTTCGATGCGAAATTCTTCCTCGAGACTGCCTGTTTTGAGATGGAACAACGGTTCATCCACCTACAATAAGGCTCTATATGGGTAAAATTAGTGGATGATTATGATGCTGAATTCATCATGCTTAGCAGGTAAAGAATTCGTATCAAATTTTGTTTCGTAAAACACATCACTATCCTGACATCATATCTTATCAGGTTCACGGCACATTTGATCCCGACCGATGAGATTCGGGCTAGACGATTCCAACAGGGCTTAGACCTAGAGATTCAGGCGGCATTAGCCATAGGTGACTACCCAACTCATGAACTCGCCTTGAAGGCAGCAGGTCGTTATGAAGCTATGATCAAGAAGAAGAGTAAGCCCCAAACAGCCGGAATCAAATGTCCTGCTACACAGATGATAGGAGGAGCCTCTTTTAGGCTGACTTTTGCACCCAAGAGGCCAGGAGGATCGTTTAACTGGTCCAGTCCAGATTTCTGTTTCTACTGCAAGAAAACTGGACACTTGGCGAAGGACTGCAGGCTTGCAAATGGCCTGTGTTTGATTTTTGGCGCATCTACTCATGCGATATGAGCATGTCCATATCGTATTAACACAGCACCAGCACCTAAACCCGCAATCACAGCCCTGCAGAGGCCAGCCATTCAGGTTTCTGCACTATGCCTAGCTCTTCTTGCACCAGCTCCATATGGACCACCTGCACAGCCTCATCGTCAATTCCACCAGGCACAGAGAAACGTGCCCCAAGGACAGAGGAATGTGCCTCCGGCAAGGAGGAATGTACCGAGACAACAGGCTTTTACAATGACAGTCGAGGAGGCCGAAGCCATAAGACAAGTCATCACTGGTAAATTCCCCTATCCTTTCAACCTTTCAATCCTTATGTATCGTTATACTTTTCCTATATCTAAACACGATCTCACACAACTTAGGTACTATACTAGTAGCCACCCTTCCTGCACTCATACTTTTCGACACTGGAGTTTCACACTGCTTCATGTCACAACGATTCGTGAGAATGCATGTGATTCCCGTGAAGCCACTCATTTCAAGCTGGAATGTCTGTTCCGGGAATGGAGTCTTGAAGGCAACTTTGGGATATCATCAATTCCCAGTTGTAGTTTACGGTCACGAATTTTACGCAAATTTCAAAGTGTTAGGCATACCAAATTTCGATGTTGTGTTGGGAATGGATTGGCTGGGAGTATTCTATGCTACTATCGACTGCCGTCAAAGGAGAGTAGTATTTGAGATACCAGATCACCCAGTCTTCTATTTCAAAAGTTAAGATAGAACCCTGGAGCCAGAAAGCAACCGTACTAAACCGAAGAATGCAGAAGTGTTCTCTCCACCTGTGGAAGAAGAAAAGCCTGAAGTAGTTCGAGAGTTCGAGGACATGTTCCCTGAAGACATATCAAGTTTGCCCCCAGATCGAGATCTTGAATTTAGTATTGATTTACAACCTGGCGCACAACTTGTAATCAAAGCTCCATACTGATTAAGTCTGGAGGGATTGAAGGTGATCCACATTCATTTGGACGAACTACTGAAGAAAGTATGGATTCGTCCCAGTACTTCGAGATGGAGATCTCTGGTGCTACTGGTGAAGAAGAAGGAAGGTTCCTATAGGATGGTGTGGGTTATCGAGCTCTGAACAAAGTGACGATTAAGAACAACTATCCACTATCGTGCATCAATGACCTTTTTGATCAGTTAAGTGGGTCTTGTGTCTTTTCAAAGCTAGATCATCGTTCGGGTTACCATCAAGTGAAGGTCAAAGAGTCCGACATTCCGAAGACGGCATTTAGGACTCGTTATAGTCATTATGAATATCTCATAATTCCATTTGGAGTGACCAATGCACCTGCCACCTTTATGAACCAGATGAACCAAGTTTTTCAAGAGTATTTAGATAGGTTCGTTGTCATATTCATCGACGACATCCTTGTGTATTCAAAGAATCAGAAAGAACACGCCGAGCACTTACGCATTGTCTTGGAGATATTACGACAACACCAGCTCTACGCCAAGTACAACAAGTGTGAGTTTTGGCTAGATCAAGTCGGATTTCTTGGACATGTCGTTTCAGGTGAAGGAATCTCTGGGGATCGGATCATCCGTATAGGATAAAAAAAGAAACTCCAGCTAAGGTGTCAGCTGTCAGTGAGTGACCGATACAAAAGACGGTGAAAGATATACGAAGTTTCTTGGGATTAGCAGGATACTACCGACGATTCATTGAAGGCTTCTCAAAGATCACAACACCCCTGACCAAGCTCACACGTAAAGACAAAGCATTCGTGTGGTCAGAAGCATGTGAGAAGGCTTTTGTAGAACTCAAGTCGAGGTTAACGTCTGCACCTATTCTTATATTACCGGATAAATCTGGAGGATTCGTTGTGAATTGTGATGCGTCCGGTAAAATATTAGGATGTGTTCTACACCAGCATGGAAAGGTTGTGGCTTTTGCATCAAGACAATTAAAGTTTCATGAGCGCAACTATCCGACACATGATCTGAAGTTGGCAGCCATCATCTTCGCACCCAAGATTTGGCGCCACTATCTCTTGGGAGAATGAGTAGATATACACACTGACCACAAAAGTCTGAAGTATGTATTTAGTCAAAAGGAACTCAACATGCGGCAGAGAAGATGGTTAGAACTCATGGCGGACTTCGACATCAACCTACAGTATCATACTGGGAAGGTGAACGTAGTTACCGATACCCTTAGTTGCTAGCCATTAGCATTGAACCTCACCGCTCAGTGGAGACTACAACAAGAATTGCATGGATAGGAGATTGAAATAGTTGTGCCATGTAACGCTTCATATTTGATGAACTTACAAGTCCAATCCACTCTTGTAAATCAGATCATGGTAGCTCAAGCAAATGATGCCAAGCTACAAAAGATCCGAGAACAAGTAGAAAGTGGATTTCGAACTGACTGTTAGTTGTATGTATACCATAGAGGCCATTATTGTACATGATTATATATTATAGTGGATGCTTGGACATATATAGAGAGGACTTTCTTGCTCGACATGATAGTATGCTATCTGGTTGCTCTTTATCTTAAAATGTATACTTATATCTTTATACAGTCTCTCTGTTACATGTTGGTAAAGCCCTTAGGATGTATACTTGACTACCAGGATTATGATGCGGATCATACTAGTGGGGCCATGGTAGTCCATAAGTTCATCCTTAAATTGTTCTTAGTCGTAGGTGTATCGAGACGGGGCATCGATATTCCAGAGTAGACTAGTGTATACGCTTCTCGACCCATGTGATGGGCGATGGATAATCTTATATCCATTGGTGTTTGACATCAGAGATGGTATACGTGTGCTTAGTGGAGACTGGGTACACTGGACGGATACGCCGAGAACTCCTAGATGGTATTATACCTATCGTCATATAGCAGTTCTCTGGTGACACTGTACAGGTTAGTCTGTGGACCCGAGATCGTCATAGAGTCTTGTGTGGTTCGCACTGTGCTTTGATTTCCACCTTACCACGTTCAAGAGAATGTGCAAAACGGTGGTTTTTGGGTACAGTCCCGAGTTACATGGAGGCAAAGAGCGATAGAAAGGGATTTCGTCTCTCCCGGTATTGGGGGTTGATGTCGTGCTGTGCTCGATTGGCTATAACTAGAAGTCCCTGGCCAGGGCTGATTCTGAGATTTACTGGTAAGTGTTATCAGTAGTTTCTCGACCCATTATGAGCCTCGTAACGGCATGATTTATCGAGTTATTGGGTCTGACGTTTACCACCCCCAGACGAGATATGCGACATCACAGATGAAGAGACCGGACTGTACGGTAGTGTTACTGATTGGATTCACGGGAATATGGACAAACTTGCTTGTTGATCTTATGATTGCCCAATACCCGGGTAGCTGTTACATCCAACTAGTACCGCTGACAGCTTGTGGGTGTTTGATATGATCATCACTTACTGCCGGCGTATTGACGAGTCTTTAGAGTCCTACACAAAGGTTTCCTGGCTCATGCAAAAAGAAGTAGGGCACATATGTGATATGTGCGGGACCAAGATTAATACGTGTATATGATACTGTATTCTAATCTCACGATATGTCATATCGATCGGTTATATGTGATATAGCCGGGTTATCCAATCAAGTGTTGATTCGATAAGTTGATACAAATGATATTATTCAGTTGTATTTGATATAGCCAAGTTATTAAATCAAGTGTTGATTTAATAATTTAATGTATAATTATATATTTGATATATTGATATACATTAATTAATATTAGCTCACTCAAGCATTTCTTTTTCTCAGTTCCACTTAATATATATGTGATATATATTATTGTGTTCATACTTTGTGTCATGCTTGATGATACATCATACATGGGTGTATGAGACTCATAACCATGTCATAGATAATTGGTTTTTTTTAATTTATTTAGCTAAATACAAAATTATGTGGAAAATGCATGGTTAAAAGAAGCTTGTGGAAGCTTGTTGTAACCATTGACTTAGTCCACTAATTGTCTCATCCTAGATATTTATTAACCCAACCATTATCTTAAGTCATGGTTAAGTCTCTACATGAGTTAATATAAGATATTATCTCACCTATGGTTGCTTGTCTCTCTCATTCTATTCACATCTTCATCTTCTTCTTCATCTTAAGAAAGCTCACTAGCTTTTCTTGAGGTCAAGAAATATAGTGAGAAAAATTATTCTAAAGTGAGCAAAAATCCTACTTCATCAACCTACACTAGATTATCCATTTAGTTTAGGTTGTTTGCTTCACTAATTCCTAATTAGTGAAGATGTAGTTTGAGTTGGAGATTTCTCGACATAGATCATCTTCGGCCTCGAAGAATTCAACCAAGCTTGTTCCTTCGCCATGTGAACCCTTACTAGAGTCCGGGAGATCACTACTTGGAGCGAAGGTACTACTACACGGAGGTTTAGAAGTGAAGGACCGGTCTACAAATGTTGTATTCCTCATTAACTTAGTGTAATGTTTGATTACATGTTGCTCTACGTATAGTTTTCTAGTTAGATCCTCGGTTAGGGTTCTTTAACACCTTAGAATTTTTTAAATTGGCATGGTTGATGCCTTCCGAAACATAGCAAGGTTGATAAAGAACCCAACAGTGGTATCAGAGCCGAGTTAGAGAATTAGACGATATTAGTAGAATTACGAAATCGAAACGACTCCGAAACTTGCGACCCAAAACTCTAGTTTCTTTTAAATTTAAAAAGTCATCTAAAATTTTTTTAAGCAGTTGCAGAATGTTACATGAGATGTAACATGAACACCAGACAAAATCGAACCCAATCCGCCGGATTTGACCTGGCGAAACATGCAATAATATCAGCCTGGCCGGTTTTCCTTTGTTGTTTTGGCTTCGATTTTGTTTGGTGCTCCAGGCTCTGGGGTTTGGTGTTTCAGATATTGTTTGTTTTTGCTGAAGATTGCATGTGATGTTATCTTTCTGTAGTGGCTATTCGGAGTGTTTCGTATTCGTAATTTTAACATTGTTTCGGGGTTTTTATATATGGTTTAGACGAAGTTAAAAATTTCGAACGAACATCGAAACCCCACATTTTCACATTCGCTGGAAATTTTCCAAATATTGGATTTTTCCACTTTAAAAATTCTCAGAAAATCATGCAGGTAATTCTATGGACCCTCTAGAAGAACGATACCCTATCTCGACCTAGTGACCACGGAACCGTGGCCAAACCCTAGGGTTTGCGGCAATTCCGTGGCGCCATTAGTGAGACAAGGTTCGAGCCTTCTACGGTTGGTCCTGTTGGGGTACCGCGGCGTCCCGGCAGTCAAACCGATGCCAAATGCGGAACAAAAACTTTTTACTGAATCGGCGCCACCGCGACCCAAAAATCCCGGATCGTTCCATTAACCGTAAACTAGCAATATGTAAAAGGAGTTAGGAAATTATACCGATCGATCCGTATCCTTCGGTCTTCAATCTCCGCACCATAGCTTGTTGCGGCTGTCCCGGTGAAATCCGCTCTCCGGTCTCCTCGTTGGAAGGGCACCACATCAACGCATCTTTATACGGGCTCCCGCCTCAAACCGAGGCAACTCGGATATGAAGATTGCTAGCCAACATGTCCAAGAATGAGGTAGAGAAGGTGTAGGATCTTTTGTCTCAAGGCACCCAAACGATTGGGTGGAGGTAATTGGAGTTGCCAAGGTGGATGAAAATGTGAGCAAATGATTTTAAACTGAGAATCAATTCCTCACCCAAGAAATAGGCTCGGCCAAAGACATCACACAAAGTGCTCTGGGAATTTTTTTGTGGAGAGTGTGTTAATGAATGAGGCAAGAATGAATATGTATGACAAGCAAGGCCAACCCCACCCCAGAATAAGCCATCAAAAACATTCCTTTGCTCACCCTCTTTTTTACACCGCAAAAAACACCCTCCCATATAAAAACTTGGACAGTTTGCGGAGAGCCCCCCCAGTAGCAAAAAACAGCCACAATATTTAGCATCCTATGCCTATGCTGCCACATGCTAAAAGAATTGCTGGCTTGATTGCAGGAAACCCCCCACCATCCCAAAGACCATGCCCAATCTACACAGTAAATTAATCAAACCCCATACCAATCAAAGCCCATGCCCCATGCGAAATTGTCAGTGCAAGGAATGGCCAAAATGGCCAAGGTTAAAGTCAAAGCTTGCTATAGGGAAACATGGACCGATATGTATAAGACGGAAAAATAAACTGGCAACTCCGAAAATAATCCCGTAAAAAAATACGAGATTACCCCTCAACTGTAGAAACATACCCGCATTTGTATTCTGACCGAATACGAATGCAATGAAGACAAAAATATTCCTACACAATAATACTAGGGTCCGGTATAAACCAAAGCCCGCTAGTATTATCCGTCCGATCCTGTGCACGGATATGATCGAACCCCACCATATATCCATACGGCCTCTACAACGTTTCGCCTGAACTTGGAAAACTGTATGTGGGGGACTCTAATGACTCATCAATACACTGGCACTGGATATAACCACTAGCACGTCAGAGGTATTAGATATACGTAACGGTTGCCCATGTATTGATCGGAAGAGAAGCTGACGAGTGAACTCATCCAGAAACCCTACTGAGCCTGACATTGACAATATCCGTACAGTCCGGTCCGTTCGTCTATGAGTATCGCATATAGGGCCTAGAGGGCTGGTAAACGTCAGACCTCCAATAGCGGTATAAGTCGTGTCGGAGAGTAGCCCAGAACACCCTGAGATACTGCTGGAATACCTACCAGTAAATCTCGATTACCTTGGCCAGCGATTTCGTGTAATAGCTCTCCTAAACACGGCGCGATCTCACCCCCAATACCCGGAGAGACGAATCCCTGACGATCCGCTCACTGCCTCCATGTGGCTCGGGACTGTACCCAACTAAAACCTGTTTGCACGACTCCTTTGAGCCGTGGTAGGGTAGTAATCAAAGCACAGCGGGAACTCACACGAGACAAATGACGATCTCAGGTCGACAGACTAATCTGTACACATGTCACCAGGGAACTGCTATATGACGATATGTATAATACCAACTAGCATGTTCCCGGCGAGTCCTGTCCGGTGTACTCATAACGCAATGAGCACCTGTATACATCTTCGGTGAACCAACATACACCAATGGCTTATGAGACCGGCCACCGCCCCTCGTCGGGGTCTCGACTGTATACACTAGTCTACTCTGGAGTATCGATGCCCTGTCTCGAAACTCCCACGACTAGGGACACTTTAAGGATGTGCTTATAGACCCCAGCTCCCACATATATGATCGCCATCATACTGCTGGTAGTCAAGCAAGAATCCTATAGGCTCTATCAACATGCAATAGTGAACTAAAGCATGTATACGATGATAAAGACAAACCAGATAGCAAACTATCATTTCGAGCAAGACTATCATATCGGTATTGGTCCTCCCTCAATCATTGCAATCACGTAACTGCGATCCAATAATTGACTTTGAGGGCACTATATCCAATAGGTCCGTAGGTACTGTGGAATGTTCTGGTTATTTTTATAACCGCTCAAGTGTTGAGCTTTCTGGGAAATTCTGGGAATTCGTTGATTCGATCGAAAAGTCTAATATCGTCTGGATATCTGTGAATGTGATACAATATTTGGAATTCATTTGGTTAGGCATGAAATCCGAAGTGTGTGATATTTCGGGTTTATGATGTCTAAGGTGGTTGTGGATTCCAATTGTTGTACTTTTCACTTTCTTTTCTGCGACCGTAAGTGTAATATGTGGTGTATCGCCGGTTTCGTTGTTATACGTCAACGACAATTGGGATATGTATATTTACTTACGTTGATAACATGTGATGTTATGTGTTGCTGGGATATGTTATATTGGATCGTCGTGTTTGAATAGACGGGGGTTTTGCGTAAGATGAGAGTTTTTCATTTTCATTCATGTAAAATTCATTGTATGTAATATTCTTTTATTGGGGCACTTTTGGATTGAGGATGATGTCACCTTTGATGTATATTATTTACTTTTCCGCATTAGGATAGACCCAAGGCGGGAAGCATAAGTAACCGGGTTCTACAGTCCACTAAGAGGCTATCTCGAGGAGTCGAGTCCGGGTCTCCTAACTCTAGAATTGGTAGGGTTGCTTGCCACTCTCGTAGGGGTCTAGGGATGTGGGATTGGCTATTCATCACGACCGTGGAATCCGTGTTTTTTACTGGCTTAATTTAAAACTCGGACCTTCTAGTGTATCTAATAATTCATATGTTGTTTTTGCTGCGATGTTCTATGATGAGATCATATTACTGTTTGTGATAAATACTTTATATTATATATATGATATATAATAGACGTTGCTTATGTTTTACACCCGCGCTAGTCCTACCCCCGCTCTGCCGTTAGTTGTCTAACCTAACGGTGCATGACGGGACCTTGTGGTGAATGCGGATGGCATAAACGTACGTTGTATTTATCTGTGATACTTAGGAAGCTTAAATGATGGGACCTTCATTAATGAGATTAATGAAAAGAAAGAAATCTAATGATGTTGTGGAATCAAATTTTCAAAAGGTAGCTCTAGTTGTTGCTTTGCATAGTGGTATTGTGAATATCCTGCACCTCATTCGACGAGGAAAGAGCCGAGATCTCTTCACCGGGAATGACCTATTTAGCAAAAACTAGCAGATGCTACAACCCACTCGGTTTGTTTTGAAAACTGTTTGATTTTAAAAAGCGGAGATTAAACCACTCCTTTTCAAATCACTCGATTCTACAATGATATCAAGTTCATTACGCAGAAGATTTTCTTAAAAACCTGTCGTAGCCTTCGGTCATTTCAGATAAGTAGTATTTAGTATTTGTGCGGTAGCTACTTAGTGCTTATTTGCAACTACATATGATGTGATTGAATTAGGGTAGTCATACGACCTTGTTGACCTCCGTCAAGGGTCGTGTGGGTGGGTTTAATTCAATCACAAAATATACGGGTTGAACTTGACTAGCAGTCTATGGTTTGTTGACCTTCGTCAAGGTCATAGGATGTTAGGAGAAAAATATTATTGGGAATTTCAAGTGTTGAAATTTGCAATGAGATTGCATATCTCATATGAGATAGTTGGATCCCGATACCCACTGCGAGTAAGAGTTACTCCTGGCAGAGTTTTGCACTTTACAATTAGCCGATCAAGTAGGTGTCTAGAAAGGTGTCAACGGGATTATCCCACTGGGAAAACGAGGTTTATTTTAATTAGGCCCGTGCGAAAGCACGGAGAACTTCCCTCAAAGTACCGGCACTGGCCTGGCTGAAAGATTGGCGAACTTGTAGGGTGTAATTAATCCCGTCTAGTCTTACCTTTTAGGGTTTGAAGGAAGATTTGATAAAAATAGTGGGAGCCATCCTGATTAGATAAAACAATAACCAATCTGATCTTACAAGAGCATACGCTAAAGTATTTTCTTCTCTCTCTCTCTCCAGGTAGCGACCATGTCATGCCTTAATCAAGATAATAATATGGATATATTGACTGAACCCGCTTATTATACTGAGCCGGGGAACATTGGTCCCGCTCTAACTTATAATTTTTATAAGACCGAGCAGGAAATAAGGGAATACCAGGATTCCCGTGCCGCCTAAACGAAGAAAGTGCATGTTGATGCATCTTCTTCGGGTGTGTTCGTTACAGAGAACTGTTTCTCGGTATGCTCTACGTCCTGGGTATTAGATACCGGATTAGGATCCCACATATGTAATCTGTTATATGGGATAAAGAAAGGTAGAGAACTGGGACTGGGTGATAAGGATATAAGAGTTGGAAACGGTGCAATTGTTGCAGCCAAAACAGTTGGCGATTATCACCTTGTATTACCAAATGGTAATACATTGATTCTGAACGAATGTTATTACATACCGAACCTGATATGCAACATTATATCAGTTTCTTTATTGACTAAAGAAGAATATAATTTTGTATTGCAAGATAATGTTTGAACATTTTCCTGAATCAAATGTTGATTGGATCAGGCACGTTATCTAATGTCATATACGTTCTAAATCAAATTACAGATCTTAACGTACAAAACACATACAAGAGGAAGAGTTCAGAAATAAACGAATCCTTCTTTTGGCATTGTAGACTAGGTCATATCAATGCGACATGACTAGCTAAGTTACATAAGGATGGATATTTGAATCCGTTCGAATTTACATCATATGAAACTTAATAGTCATGTCTCAAAGGAAAATGAATAAAACTCCGTTTACTGGACACGGAGAAAGAGTTGCTGAACTCTTGGGACTGATACATAGTGATGTATGTGGTCCTATGTCTACACATGCCATGGATGGTTCTTCGTACTTCATTACATTCACTGACGATCTCTCAATATTTGGACATGTGTTCCTGATGAAACACAAGTCTGAACCTTTTGAGAAATTCAAGGAATATAAGTCAGAAGTCAAGAACTAAATAGGAAAAAGTATTAAAATTCTTCGATCTGATCGGGAAGGAGAATACTTGAGCACGGAATTCCTGGACTACTTAAAAGAGAATGAGATTCTCTCTCAGCTTACTCCTCCGTATACACCACAGCACAACGGTGTATCGGAGCGGAGAAACCGCACCCTATTAGATATGGTGTGCTCTATGATGAGTACTGCTGGGTTACCTATTTCCTTTTTGGGTTATGCGCTTGAGACAGCTGCATACCTATTGAATAGAGTTTCAACCAAATCAGTGCCTACCACTCCATATGAGACATGGAATGGGAAGAGACCATGTCTTAATTTCATTAAGATATGGGGTTGTCCGGCCTATGTTAAAAAGCAAAATCCGGACAAACTCGAGGCAATGTCACTTCTATGCAAGTTTGTTGGATATCCCAAGCATTCGTGGGGGCATATCTTCTACCACTCTGAAGAACAAAAGGTGTTTGTTGCTCAGCATACCATCTTTTTAGAAAAGGAATTTATTTTGAAAGAAATTTGTGGTCATGAGGTAGAACTGGAAGAAGTTTCAGCTACATAAACTTCAACAGAAGATTTGGTGGAACTATAGTATTCAATAGATCCCGACGAACCTCAGCCTCTCCACAGATCTAGTAGGGTTCCTCATCCACCTGAGAGATACTACAGTTTTCTCATTGATGGTGGGAGCGGGGATTGCATCATGGAAGATGATGACCCAACTAGTTTCGAGCAGGCCATCACGAGTGGGGACTTTGTGAAAATGGCTGGATGCAATGCGATCTGAGATGGAATCCATGTACACCAACAAAGTATAGACTTTGGAAGATGCTCCTGAAAGAGTAAAACCCATTGGGAGCAAGTGGATCTTCAAGAAAAAATTTGGTGTTGATGGAAAAGTTGAGACTTTCAAAACTAGACTTGTTGCAAAAGGTTTTCGTAAATGACCAGGTGTGGATTATGATGAAACCTTTTCTCCAGCGGCTATGCTTAAGTCCATCCGGACCCTACTTGCTATTGCTGCATACCATGACTACGAAATCTGGCAAATGGACGTCAAGACCACTTTTCTAAATGGTGTTTTAGAAGAGAGTGTCTACATGACTCTGGCTTCGTTGATAGTGGGAGCAGCGGAAAAGTGTGCAAGCTGCTTAAATCAATTTACGGGTTAAAGCAGGCATTGCGGAGTTGGAACATCTGCTTTGATGAGGTAGTCAAAGAGTTTGACTTCATCAAAAACGTAGATGAATCTTGTGTATACAAGAAGGTTGTAGAGAGTAAGGTCGTCTTCCTCGTATTATACGTGGATGACATACTCTTGATAGAAAATGAAGTTCCTATCCTACACTTGGTCAAGCTCTTCTTATCACAAAGATTCTCCATGAAGGATCTAGGTGATGCCTCCTACATCCTGGGGATTAAGATCTATAGAGATAGATCTAAGCGG
This sequence comes from Agapanthus africanus, assembly GCA_030015575.1. Taxonomy (NCBI): domain Eukaryota; kingdom Viridiplantae; phylum Streptophyta; class Magnoliopsida; order Asparagales; family Amaryllidaceae; genus Agapanthus; species Agapanthus africanus. Next base: position 669,005,498 of record CM057342.1, on the reverse strand, counting down.
ATATTGGGATTGTCCCAATCCAGGTACATTGACACTGTACTAAAGAGGTTTGGTATGGAAGATTCCAAACGTGGGAATTTGCCTATGATCTTAAAAATCACTCTCTTCAAAGAGATGTCCCCCAAGACTGATTTGGAGAGGGCTCGCATTCAAGGGATACATTATGCTTCAACAGTCGGGTCTATCATTTATGCGATGTTATGTACCCGACCCGATGTAGCATACTCACTAGGTTTAGTGAGTAGGTATCAATCGGATCCTGGGGAGAATCAATGGACAGCTGTGAAGAACATTCTTAAATACTTGAGAAGGACTAAAGAAATGTTCCTAGTGTATGGTAACGGTGAACTCCAAGTGGAGTCCTTTACCGACTCGAGCTTCCAGAGTGATAAGGATGACTCTAAGTCGGTCTCGGGTTTTGTCTTTACCCTCAATGGAGGGGAAGTTTGTTGGAAGAGTTCCAAGCAAGAAATCATGGTAGACTCGACGATGGAGGCTGAATACATCGCTGCCAACGATGCCGCCAAGGAGGCTGTCTGCATGAAGAAGTTCATAACCAAACTTGGAGTGGTTCCATCCATTGAGCATCCAATACCATTGTATTGTGATAACAATGGAGATGTTTCTTTGGCCAAGGAACCCAGGTCCCATCAGCGATCCAGACATATTCTAAGGCGGTATCACCTAATCCGGGAGATGGTTGATCGCCGGGAGATCGAGGTCAGGAGAGTTGACACGTAGAACAACACAACGGATCTACTCATGTCACGCCCCGCTTCCCAGAGCGCGCTAAGATCGGCACGTGACAGAGCCAACCATGCTACCTGTGGATAGGAAATATCCCTCCACGGTCACATTATGGCTGTAGAGATATCAAGAACAGTAATAAACTATCTAACACATGTCCGTAAGCCAAAATAAACAAGTCATGAAATAAAATAATGCGGAAGCAAAAGATCCAAGTATACTAATAATCTGGAATGTACGTCCCATAATACGGGGTCACATCAGGAATGAAATACTGAAAGGAAACTAAACTAAACTAATAACAGGTCTTCACAGTTTGGCCTGTTGATCAAAATACTCTTGGACTGCCTGCGACAAGGATAATGGATCTGGGCCATGCAAAACCCAGACGTCAGTGCGTCATAATATCAATAATTTTAAGCAAGCATGATGTAATGAAATATGCAGGCATAAAGTATAAGCAGTAACAAGTTATCAGGAAATAAATAATAACATGAATAAAGATCAGTGAACAGGATATATTATAGGTGAGGTGCAGTGAGTAGTCTAAACTGTGCTATAGGGTTATCTACTCTAAAGTTATTTGAAATCAATTAATGTAATTTTCATCGTAACCCATCGGTCTATGCCCCGTTCATTCCCCACGGGACCACGGTACAATATATAATAGACTGTGAGTCTATGTCCCGTTCATACCCCACGGGACTACGGTACAGGATGTAATAGCCCTTTGAGTTACGTTCAGTTACAATCTTGATTTCCCCATACCCCAAAGGTTATGTGTGTAAGTAAGGTATTGATAAGTCGGGAGTTAATGCCAACACAGGATTGTTCCCTGATTTAAAAATCAGGAAAAAGTTTCAGAGGAAGCATCACGTGTACACACGTGATCAGTGGTCACGTGTTGGCACGTGATGACAAAGCAGTGGCAAAGAACAGAGCAAAGAAGAGGAGCCCATTCGGAGGGGTCACGTGCTTACACGTGACCGGGGGTCACGTGCGTACACATGACCAAAGGTCACATGGCCACACGTGACCAATGGCCATTAAAAGCCTTGCTGTTCAACAGAATTAAATTTTGAAAAAGGTCATTTAAATCTTTCAAAAAGGGAGAAGAATTATGGAGAACTGCTGGATTAAGAATCCGAGGGTGATTAAATATCACCAATTCATGGAAAAATCTTGGACAAGGAAAGATTCCCCCTAAATCTCACCGAAATAACAAAAGGAATATCTTTGGATTTAAAATCCAACTGTGAATAAAATGCACCTAATAATCTAAAGGCCCGGATTAATGATGAAAACAAATCAAATCTTTCAATGAAAGATTTACTAAACAGATTGATTCTTTTCCTTCTCCTATAAATAGGAGCCAAAAGAGAGAGTTGAAAAGATATAGAGCCTTGGAATCTTAAAAATTCAGAAAGAAAAGAAAGAAGAATTTGATTTTCTACAAAGAAAAACCCTAGGTAAGAAAAAAAGGGGGTAAAGGCTTCAAAAAGAGAATTTAATTCTCAATCCAAGAGTTTAACTCTTATATAAAAAGAAATGAACTTAGTTCTTTCTCTGGTGGAAGACCTGTAAAGTGCGCATCTCCCCATAGGTTGAGAATTTAATTCTCATAGGGTCGAGATCCTGCCATGCAGATCTAAAACATAGAGGAGGAATTGAGCTTTGAGAATTTAATTCTCACAAAGTTATAGGAATTTAATTCCTCCAAGATAAAATTAGGGTTTAACCCTATATGAGAATTTAATTCTACAAAATTATAGGAATTTAATTCCTTCAAAATGGACAGAATTAGGGTTTAACCCTAATTGAGAATTTGATTCTCTCAAATTCACAGGGATTTAATTCCCCTTAAAATAAAATTAGGGTTTCACCTTATATCAGAACTTGTTTCTTTACATATATGAGAATCTAATTCCTACAGAAAGAAAATTAGGGTTTAACCCTACCTAAGAATATAATTCTTCGAAAATAGGAATTTAATTCCTCCAAAGTTAAAACTAGGGTTTAACCCTATGAAGAATTTAATTCTTAAAAAGACAAACAGATCTTTAAACAGGAAAGAACCAGGGTCACGTGTCCCCACGTGACCCCCGTAAAAGATCCACAGAAAAGAAACTCTAGGGCGCCCTCACGTGTAACCACGTGACCCCTAATGAGTATTCTAATAAACCAGGGCATGAACACCCATCACGTGCCCACACGTGATGGCTGTCAGATTTAAAAGTGTTAAACACTTACCTACAGAACAAACTGAAAGGGATCTGGCCCCACCCTTTGGATGCCATCACGTGCTCCCACGTGATCTCCCCCTCTTTTAGTGTTTAACACTAATCCGATAATTTCGCTGCCAGTGTTTAACACTAATTTGAGAATCACAATTTTTAGTGTTTAACACTAATTTGATAATCTTATTTCCAGTGTTCAACACTGTTGGTCTTTAGTGTTTAACACTAGATTTAGCCCAATTGGCTAATTTTCTAGAGGCAAAGCCTCCCCTTCGATGGACTAACAGAGGGCCAATATTCCAAACATGATTGGACTTAGCCCAAGAAGGCCATAAGTCCTCAATCCAGACTTAACTGAGCCAATGAGCTCACAATATAATTAATTGATCTTGGTTCCAAATTGGGCTACAGATCATTTAATCTGCCTTGGTTCAAGGGTACATCTCTTCACTCCTTTGATATTTGTCCTTGTAATTCCTCAACGTCTTGAAAGAGGTGACGGGTCCCAACAACCATACATTTCACGGACTGTGGGGTCCTTAAACTCATGGACTATGATGTCCTTAACCTTGACCGTGATATCTTAAAACTAACAACGGACTATGGGGTCCTTAAACTCATGGACTATGATGCCCTTAATCTCGACCGGAATGTCTTAAAACTAACAATGGACTATGACGTCCTTAACCTTGACCGTGATGTCTTAAAACTAATGCCGGACTGTGGAGTCCTTAAATCCACGGACTATGATGTCCTTAACCTTGACCGCGATGTCTTAAAACTAACATTGGACCGCAATGTCCTTAAACTACCTATCGACCGCAATGTCACTAAACTAAACAATAGAGCCCCCCCAATTGCTCTCTTGTCGAATCTAAATGATCCCGTTAAGTCGATCTTAGTCTAAAATGAGACTAACGTATCCTTAACAAACGTTTGAGTTGATCTTAGCCTCAAATATGGCTAACGTATCCTCAAACCAAAACCCCAAACCCAAATCTAAGAAAATACGGATTTGGACTAATCCATGTTCTACGGGCGACGACATAAATTAGTCTCCGTATACAATCCACGGGCAACCACAAACAAAACAAACACCCATGACACGAAATGAAATTCTGGAGAAGGAGAAAGTTGTTACCGCGATGCGGTAGCGTAATTAACTGCAGGGGCTTGAGCCTGCAGGGAAGAGCGTCCCCACAATCAAAAACCCCCTCAAGCGAGGGAGAATTTGACGAAGTCTGCTATATCGGCCGCATCCGTCTAAATCTCCGATACACGGTGCCATAAATCAACTTGGCATCTTCGGAGAGATGGACGGATAAAACCAAATAGCATCTGCCCCGAATCTCAGGCAAGATGTCTCTAGTCTTGCGCCGTCATTCAGAGGGGAACAGATTCTGGCACGCCCGGTAGGACCTTTTCCTCTTTCCACTCCACACTTCGTGTGTCGTGATTCGAGAACCAATCACGGTTCCCTAATGGTTGCCCTTAGGTTTCGAAGTACTAAGATTTGGCGTTTCGTTTGCTGCAGAAAGCAAAAGGATCAATGGCTGGCAACTGCTCGAACTGCTCCAACTGCAAATGCAACCGACGCTCCGCCTCACCTGGAGGTATAGCCTATGGACCGCAGGCTGCTTCCCTGTTCACTATGCCTGTGGAACAAGTGACTCAGGCTACCACCGGTCTGTTCTTTGGGACCATGCTCTCGCCAGTGAGCGTTAATATCCAGCCGCCGAAGGAAGCGCAAAAGATGTCGGTCTTCGATCAGCTCACTACTACAACGGCCCCTCTCAACGGGTCGTCTAATGCCAACTCCTCGGTCTTCACCAGACTGAGCCTGAACTCCGATGGGCCTGCCAGGAAGCCCATGACCCCTGAAGTGGCCATCCCGAGGAAGATAGCCATATCTTCCCCTGAAGTCGTCAAGGCGGCTTCTCCTGCCAAAGAGTCGATCTTTACAAGACTGACTATCCCGGCTCCCGTTCCTGCTCGAAGGTCTGTCTTTGACAGATTGGATATCGCTACTCAAAAGGCATCAGTCTTCAAGAGGCTGACATCAGCGGCGCCTCATCTAGACGGAGGGCAAGACGAAACCATCCCCATCACCGGACCAGCCCCAACAGCTCGACACGCTCGACGTCGCTACTGACGCCGAGTAAGGAAGGTCGGAGGCAACTCCCCCTCTGGGCTAACCCCACCGGCTCCAACGGTGGAAATCAATGCTGTTGTTCCGACTGGGAACAGTTTTGAACTGCTCAACAAGGTGCGCAGAAACTCTCCGACTGCCATGCTGAAAAGATCTCCTCCACCCGCGGAGAATGTTACAGAAACAAGGCCAGAGCAGCCCCCTCAACTGCTGTCCTCCAAAATTTATAAGGTCTGGCGACGGGTTCAGGACTCAGTAATCATTCAAGATCACTCTCACCGGTAGAAGAGGGTGAAAGTTCAAGAGGAAAAGAACCGTCCTGTCAAACCGCAAAGGACGACAACCACTTGGGTGCCCACTACAACGGCCTCCTCCACGTCGACTACTTATAAGAGCAGAAAGAAGGAGAACGTCCCCACGCCTGCAGCAAATGTCAAAGACAGTAAGCCTAAACGACCTAAGTCTGGGGGCATGGTTACCGTCTACATGGCGTCCGGGAAAGAGGACAGCCGTATATCCACAAGTCATCGACCGCTTACGCGATCGGTGACTAAAGCTCAGGAGCAGCAGCAGAAGCTCCAAGAAATGATGACTGCGATTGCCGCACTCACTAGGCCAAAAGAAAGCCCCGAAGCGTCCTCGGATCAACGCCAGGAGCAAGAAACCGACGCTGAATTCTTTCGCAGGATACTTGAAAAGAAGGACAAAGAGGCTGTGGAACAAGCAGCCAATATAAAGCGAATGGCCCTTCTATTCCAAGATATGGTGGGTATGATAATCCAGCAGGGTCCCCCGGCGGAAGATCCTCCGATTATCCTCGAAGATAACAGAGGGGAAACGTCAAATCTACCTCCGGCTCTTTCAACAGCTAAAGAAGAAACGATCTCTAAAGCTGCCCTGGATGACTACATCGCTCAGCAGATACGAGTTCATCAGGCAACTGAGGCAGCCGGCCAAGTCGTCAAAACGGGGCAACCATATCCGAGCTGGTATGATCAGATCAAATACCTGCCGGGCTACACGATCCCAAAGTTCCATGTCTACAAGGGGACAGGCAATCCCTATCAACATGTTGCCCAGTTCAGGGCTCTTTGCGGCAACACTGGCGGCGACGATAAGCTCTTGCTTCGCCAATTCGTCGGCAGTTTATCGGAGACGGCGTTTGAGTGGTACTTCGATCTTCCAAATGACTCCGTCAAAACTTTTGCAGAGATGGAGTTGCTATTCACTCAGCGTTTCGCAAGCGCCAGTGAACGCACCCCGATAATAGCATTAATTAATGCAAGGGTGAAGCCGGGCGAAACCTGGGTTCAATATGCAATCCGATGGCGGAACTTGTGGTCGAAGTGCGAGCAGCGCATCGAAGAAGCACCAGCGGTAGGCATGTTCATGGGCACCTTAGATCCTCACGCGACTATTTCACAGTTCATGATGTTCTTTAAACTGACCACGTTCCAGGCCCTAATTGACAAGTTGGCTCAGATGGATCAAATGGGTCACAGACCGTCTCCCCCGAAACCGGAACTTCAGAACGACAAGGGTAAAGGGAAGGCGACCTTCGTTGCGAACACTCAACAGCAACTCAGTGGTCCAAGATTGGCGGATCAATTGGAGGAGAGACGGTGTTATTACAATGAGAAAATGAAACGCCCTTACTCATTCTTGCAGGATAAAACGAAGAGGCTATTCGAGCTGGCGGTACGCAACAGGCTTATCAACTTACCAAATCCAAGGCGACCCCCGCAACCCAGCGAGGTGAGTAACCCCAGTTACTGCCCTTACCATCAAACGGTAAGCCATCCGATCGAGGATTGCTTCGTCTTTAAAGGATGGATCGAAGATCAGTACCTTCAAGGCAAGTTTGCGCTGTCCGAGAAGTGGAAGGTAAACCCACCACAACCGCACACTCCTAAGAAGACAGACACTCCGGGGGCAACTTGTTCTTTTATTGAAGAAGCTCTATGGGAGGTCGTGCTGTCGGCCAAGACCAAAAGGATGCTGAATGATCTCCAGACATGCCCGGCGATCAGCTGGAAGAACCCGCTGGAATCTCAGATCATCGAAGGGATGCTGAAGCCGCACCAAACTCCGAAGATTGGCGGTGATAGCCCAAGCACTCACACCCAGCCGTTAAAATCTTCAAAGAAAAACAAGAAGAGATCCAAAAATCCCGTGAAGCCTGGTGACAAGCGCACAGACTTATAGAAATAGATCGACGCGCTGGAAGAGTACAATCAAAAGGCACGGACTCCCATCACGCTCCAAGAGTTCCTCAGCCACGTCCTTGAGGACGATAATGATGGGGAAAACTCGTCAGGCGGATCTGAGGATTACGTAGCAAGTTGCCATGTGATCTCTCATTCATCGCTAGACAATGAAGAAGCGCCCTGTACAGAAAGACTGGGGGCAGAGCCTGAGACGGAACTTGTGTGGCCATCAGACGAGATGATTGACGCCTTTCTGAATGAGATTCATCTGAAAAGTAAAGCCGATCGGGAGCATGAGATGACCATATTAGAAGAAGCCAAACGCCGGCGACTAGACGAAAGAGTTGAGGCACTCCCGCCAAATCAAAAGACATCCGATACGGATAAAAACATATTCAGGTTGAGGAAAAGATTTGCTAAAGCCATATCAATAGGGATGAAGCTGCCACCCTCCGAAGGAAACACCCCCGGTGAAGCAGAGATGCATCCTAGCTACTGCTCATATCATCGAAAGATTTCGCACCCCACCGAAGAATGCGACGCTTTTAAAAGTTGGTGGCAGGGGTATGTTGCTCACCGGCAACATGTTAAGCGGATGAAACGCAAGACTCGTCGGGAGCGGCGAAGTACTACCGAGGAGCATAAAGGAATTACTGGCAATTGTCGCACGATCAACGCCGGAGGATCACAGGTTCTCACCTTTGGAAGCGACTCTGACGAAGAAATGGCTCTCGGCCCTCTCTTTAAAGAATCCATCTTAGGGAAAGAGGAAGAACCGGAGCCCTGCGAAAACATTCAGCTGCGCAATCGCACGCTTCCAGAAAAGAATCTCGGACCCTCAACTAGAAAAGATAAGGGAAAGGAAAAGGTCGCTGAGGATATCGCTCTGGATGACCAAGTCATTAAAGAGCTGACTGCCAAAAACCCGCCAAAAAAGAACAAGGTGGACTACAATGTCCTAGCGCACTTGAGGAAGCTACCCTCTCAGCTCAGCATTCTCGACGTCCTCTTATTGTCACAAGAAGCGAGAGATTCGTTAATCAAGGCGTTGCAAGAGCCCGAGCAATTCCAGGCCTTCCTCGCCGAAGAAAGGATGAAGGATGAACTAGAAGAAGTACACACAGCCGATGTCACGTTCGGTGATGAGGACCTTCTCCTTGGGACATGCGACCACAACCGTCCCCTCTATGTCTCAGGATACTGCCACGATATAAAGATAGGCAAAATCCTGGTCGACAATGGGTCTTCCGTTAATCTCCTCAATGTTCGGGTGTTGAAAGAAATCTGCATGAGTGTTCAGCACCTCGCTCGTGATAAAATTACCATCTCCGGTTTCGATTCTCAGTCATCACGGACCCTCGGATCGGTGATACTAACATTACGCTTCGGGCTACTCGTCACGGATATTAAGTTTCACGTCATTGACGCCAAGACCTGCTACAATGCTCTGCTCGGTCGTCCTTGGTTACACGAGTACAACATCATCCCTTCTACGTAATATCAGTGTATGAAGTATTTCAAGGATGGTTTCGAGTATACCGTAATAGGAGAGCTGAACCAGTTCTCCGTGAACGAAGTCCGCAAGTACGAAGATGCAAAATACTTTTTGCCAGATTTCGAGGACACAGAGAGGTGCCTCAAACCGGAGAACAAAGCCGCCGCCGCTATTCCTGTTTTCGGGAGTGATATCGAAGAAGAAGAAGAGATAGTTTACGCTGGGCCGTCTCGACGCAACAACCCGGGGCTGTCCGCCCCCATATTGAACTTCGGAAGCGACTGAGAAGATGAGGTTAATGCTGTGTTCTCCAGTCGGCCGTCAATACAAGCATTCCCTGGTGATGATCAGAGTTTTCAAATTACCATGATTCCGCGGGAGCACTACAAAGACCTTGACGCACTTGAAGCTTACAATGTGCAAGACCTGCAAACATTTTACGTCCCTCCCAGGAGAAAAGGTGAAAAGGCAATCCTATTCTATCGGTCTACGAAAACAAGAGTGGAGAAAGAAATCTGGCACGGCGCAGATTCTACGCTTGACAGGCTCCAACCCATCCGTTTTCCCAGATACTACACGAACGGACTAAAAAGGCTATTGAAGCGCCAAGAGGTACCTTTAAAACAAACTATTCGACAAGCTCGGTTCTACAACAAGATTTGGGATGTCCCTGAGACTCAGCGCAAGTTGCCCAACGGGAGAATGGAAACGCTTGGGCTTGGATATGTGTGATCCGGGAAACGGGAATGAGTCCATAGTAGTTACGCCATATATAACTTCGATGAAGAAGAGGATGCCTTGTCAGAAAACGCCGACCCCGTACCAAAACTAGATCCCGCAATCAAAGTGCCGAGTCCGTCATTTGAAGAACGAATGGACAAGCTCATCAGGAAAACGGGTAAAAAAGCTTGGGACGACCATAATCGCGAAATGGCCATCTACGAGAAAGCCAGGACGCAATGTCTTCTTCAACAGGCTGCAAAAGACGAAAATGCTCCTCCTTGTCAACCTGTTACGCAAAGGGCCCGACGCAGAGGCAGAAATAAGTCAAAGAGCGGAAAAGGCGTTCGACAGCGACAAAGCGGGACTAAAAAGTCACGCTGTCGAGAATCAAGCGGTCTGGATTCGTCCCTTATGAAGAAGATGAGTCGAGCATACTCCTTTCCGCAAGATAAGACAAAGAAGATACTTGATCTCGCCATAAGGCATCAAATGCTTACACTGCCAGAGTCGAAACACCCTGAGCAAGCAGGCGAAGTATTACACCCGAACTATTGCTCTTATCACAGGGTAATAGGGCATTCTCTCGAAGACTGCTTCACCTTCAAGAACTGAGTCGAAGATCAGTATCAGCTCGGCAAGTTCGCTCTATCTGACAGCTGGAGGGCAACGCCGCCACAGAAGCATGAACCCAAAGCCACGAAAGCAAAACCATATCCACATCGGTCTTGGAAGCGGGCTCGTACTTGTCATATGATAACAATATCAAAAGAAGAACCCGAGAATGTGGATGACCTCCCTTGGTGCTTCGAAAACAATGGTGATGAAGTGATCTCAGAGTTTCCACTGGCGCCCAAAGAGCTGGAAGATGGAATACACACTACTGCAGATAACCTCAAGAAGGATTTGGGGACGACAAGTGACTCAAGGCCTACGTTTGTCAGCGAGCTGCTGTCCGAAGAACAGGTGGCGACACTCAAGGACGTGCTCATACAGTACAAGGACTGCTTCGCATGGAACTACTCCGAGATGCCGGGATTAGATCCAGAGATTGCTGTGCACAAGTTGGCAGTATCCCCGGACATCAAGACAATCAAACAAGTACCGAGAAGAATGCGGCTTGAGCTTGAGATGAGCATTAACGCTGAGGTCAAAAAGCTAATCGACTCCGGCTTCATCTAAGAGGTTCAATACCCTGATTGGATCGCCAATATCGTCCCAGTGATGAAGAATAATGGGACGGTGCGCATATATGTAGACTTCCGGGATCTCAATAAAGCCTACCCGAAGGACGATTTCCCGGTGCCAGTCACCGAGCTGATGATCGATAACACGTCCACCCACGAGGTTTTCTCCTTCATGGACAACTCATCAGGATATAATCAGATAAAGATGCATCCCGAAGACCAGAAGCACACCGCTTTCCGGACCCCTTTGGGTATATTCTGCTACAAAGTGATACCCTTCGGTTTAAAGAACGCCGGTGCCACCTATCAGAGGGCCATGACAAAGATCTTCGATGACCTCATACATGAAATCGTCGAATGCTATATCGACGACCTCGTGGTGAAAAGAAAATCATACAAGGAACATCTCGAGCATCTGAAGATCGTATTTCAACATCTTCGGCAATACAACTTGAAGATGAACCCTCTCAAATGCGCATTCGGAGTTTCTTCAGGCAAATTTCTAGGATTCATTGTCCGGCACCGAGGTATCGAGATAGATCCGTCAAAAATCAAAGCGATCATGGAAATGCCCCCACCGAGGACTCTCAAACAATTGCGGTCTCTCCAAGGGAAGCTCGCGTATATCCGGCGATTCATAGCAAATCTCTCTGGCAAGTGTCGTCCTTATAGTCATCTGATGAAGAAGGGAACCCCGTTCGTCTGGGATCACAAATGCCAAGGCACGCTGGACGAGATCAAGCAGTATCTACAGAACCCGCCAGTACTGGCCGCTCCGGTCAGGGGAAAACCTCTCATTCTGTATACAACCGCCCTTGAAGGTTCCTTAGGCGCATTGTGGGCACAGGAGAACGACCAAGGGAAGTAGAGAGCGCTCTACTATCTGAGTCAAGTCCTACCGGGGGCAGAAAATAATTATTCTCCCATCGAAAAACACCGCCTGGCGTTGATCTTCGCGATAACGAAACTCAGGCACTATACGTTGGCGCATGAAGTCTGTCTCATTTCGAAGGTGGACCCTCTCAAATATTTGATGTCAAAAGCCATATTGACGGGACGACTCGCTAAATGGGCCTTGCTCTTAATGGAGTTTTCAATAACCTATCAGCCTCTTAAGGCGGTGAAAGGCCAGGCCATCGCCGACTTCCTCGCTGAGCATCCGATACCGGCCGATTCTCCCTTGAATTGCGAACTTCCAGATGAACATGCATTTGACGCGATTGATGGAAGTGGTACCCGGTGGGAACTTTACTTTGACGGAGCGTCCTCCATGAAGAAGTGCAAACAAAACACCCCTATAATCAAATCAGGGGTAGGCCTCATCTTTGTGACCCCACAAGGAGGGATAATGCGCTTCGCCTTCTCCTTGACAGAGCCGAGGACGAATAATGAGGCCGAATACGAAGCTTTGATAGCAGGCCTCGAGATCGCCATCGACATGAAAATTGAAAACCTTCTCATATATGGAGATTCTCAACTGGTCGTCAGTCAAGTAAATGGCGCCTACCAAATGTGCAAACCCGAACTGGTGAAATATGGCGAGAGAGTACAACAATTACTGACCTAAATTCCTTCCTATATGCTGGAAAGCATACCGCGTGCGGAAAATAGCAAAGCAGATGCACTAGCTAAGCTCGCTAAAGAATTGGCTGATGAGAACCTCGATGACGTAAGAATCGTGGTACAAAGCCGTCGGTTGCTTGCCCCCGTAGAAATATCTCCGGATCCGGAATCATCCGGAGAAAAGAGACTGGCTGGGCAAATGGCTATGCAAATAAAAGATCAGGGAAAGGCTGAGGATTGGAGAGAAGTCTTTGTAGACTACTTCAAATCCAATCGAACGCCTGAAGATGCATCCTCAAGACATCAGCTCATGAAACGAGCTCTGTCTTTCGCCTTCGTTAATGATACTTTGTACAAGAGGTCGTTTGATTCTCTGTGGTTGAGATATCTGGGATCTGACGAAGCGAAAAGAGTCGTTCAGGAAGTTCACGACGGACTCTGCGGTTCTCACCAAGCAGGCCCAAAGATGAAATTGAAGATTAAACGGATGGGCTACTATTGGCCAACGATGATTCAGGACTGCCTCGAATATGCGAAGCAATGCCACTCATGCCAAATTCATGGTGACTTTATCCATCAGCACCCAAATCCTCTACATCCAACAGTGGCTAGCTGGCCATTCGAAATGTGGGGAACTGACATAGTCGGCCCCATCGAACCAGCATCGTCTAGAGGACATCGTTTCATCTTGGCGACGACTGACTACTTCTCCAAATGGGCAGAAGCAATACCGCTGAGGGAAGTGAAGACGGAGAATATCTTCCACTTCTTCAAGATGCACGTCATTTATCGGTTTGGAACTCCGCGACGGATCATCTCCGATAACGGGCCAGCCTATAGAAGCCACAAAATCAGCCGCTTCGTGCAACAACACAACATAGACTGGAGATATTCCTCAGTTTATAATCCCCGAGCTAACGGTCTAGCTGAGGCTTTCAACAAGACCTTGACGAAGATCGTGAAAAAGACGGTGTTCCGAAATAAGAAGGACTGGCACGAGAGACTGCATGAAGCTCTCTGGGCGTATCGAACTACGTTCAAAACGGCCACGAACACAACGCCATACGCGTTAGTATTCGGTACAGAAGCAGTACTTCCCCTCGAGATAGAGTTACCCTCTCTACGAGTGGCAGTCCACTACGAGCTGACGAACGAAGAAAATGCTCACCTTCGGCTTGAAGAGCTTGATGCCCTTGATGAAACCCGCCTCATAGCGCAACAAAATCTGGAGGCTTATAAAACAAAGATGATGCGCTCATTTGAAAGATTGACCAGGCCGAGGACATTCCGCCAAGGCGAACTCATACTAGTGGTCAAAAGACCTATGATCCCCAATCGCGCCAAGCGGGGAAAATTCGAGCCGAACTATGAAGGCCCGTACGTCATAGACAAGGTCTACCAGGGTGGAGCCTATCTACTCATGGATTTGCACGGTGAAAGACCTTTCAGGCCAATAAACGGTCGCTTCCTGAAGAAATACTACTCCTAACGAGTCATAGCCCGGGTCAATGATAGATGACGACGACTATGTCCGCTCGCTATCTTCCTAAGCCTAAAGTAGTGACAGGCTTTCTTCAAGAACGGACCGAGACGTCCTTAAACTAACGACGGACCGAAACGTCCTTAAACTAACGGTGGACCGAAACGTCCTTAAACTAATGATGGACCATTATGTCCTAAAACTAGCTGTTGACCGAGATGTCGATAAACTACGATGGATTGCGGCATCCCGAAACCGATACAAAAAAATAGAAAAAAAAGAATAAAAATAAAAACGGTAGGTCCATAAGCAAAATGGGCACGGATGAAAACCCGGAAGGGCTCCGCGAGTAAAAACAGCAGGGCTACCGGCGAGTGTTTGTGAAAACCTGAAAGGGCGCAATCTCGTTAGAAAAATAAAAAGAATAAAAAAAAAAAGAAAAACGGTATGTCCATAAGCAAAATGGGCACGGATGAAAACCCGAAAGGGCTCCGTGAGTAAAAACAGCAGGGCTGCCGGCGAGTGTTTATGAAAACCCGAAAGGGCGCAACCTCGTTAAAAGACACTTGCAGGGTCCTCTCGACCTTGTAAGGAGAAACCACCTACGTGAGATCCTTACGACTCACAAGGGAGCAACACACTTAGGAATCCTCACGATTCCTAAGGAGAAATTACACTTGCGAGATCCTCACGACTCGTAAGGAGAACTCTCTTGTGGGACCCTTACGGCTTATAAGACTTGAAAGTCTTAAGTTACAGAGACCTGAACCTGTTCTTAAGCAACCCCCACAAACTTCGATATTGCCCTACAAGCGGATCATACTGACCCTTGTATACAATCCACGGGCACGAATAAACATTTCCCTAACCGACTCCCATCCGTGACTGGGGATATGTTCGCACGGTGAACAACCCTTATGAGTCCTCTCGACTTATAAGGAGAAAATCCTTTTGTAAGATCCTTACAACTTACAGGGGAACACGCACTTAGGAATCCTCACGATTCCCAAGAAGAAAACACACCTACGAGATCCTCACGACTTGTAGGGAGAAATACCTTTGTGAGACCCTTACGGCTCATGAAGTCAAAAGCCTTAGTAGACAGGACCCTAACCCTGTTTACTAAGCCACCTTTGTTCGACATCGACAGAGGCAAATGATGATTCGCTCCTGACAATATCCCAGTTGTAGCGATGCTGATGCCTAAAACGGTATCAAATTCCGAGTCCTTTCATGGCAAATGATGATTCGCTCCTGGCAATATTCCAGTTGTAGCGATGCTGATGCTGAGATAGGCGCCAGACTCCAATTTCTACACCTGCGATAAAAAAATCAGCAAGCTAAAAATGCATATGAAAAAGCCGAAATGATGGGGCAGCTTGCAATAAAAAACAGCAAGTAAAAATGTATGCATGAAAAATAGCCGAAATGATTGGGCAAATCGCAATAAAAAGCAGCGAGTAAAAATAAAATAAATAGCCGAAATGATTGGGCACCACGAAATATAGCCGAAATGATGGGGCAATCGTGACGTTCGCGATATAAAAGCTGAAATGATAGAGCATTGCGGAAAAAGAAATAAAACAAAAAATGAAATTTATGCCCTACAGGTGATATTACATCAATCCTTGTATACAATCCAGGGGTGCAAACAAAGAAGGAATCGCACTCCTCCTCTCCTAGGTTTCATCATCAGAAGAAGCCAAATCTCGATGAGTCACAGATAGCCTAGAGATCATCTCGACGTTCGTCTCATTGCAGCAGACACAATATCAGGCAAAGCGGAACAGCGGCAATTCCCAGTTCCACGACTCGGCGGTGTACAAATCACTGAGAGTCAAATCCCAACTCCATGAAATGCGGATATAATTGACAAAATTCCTGGTCACGTGGAACGTGGATAACATCACTCTTTGACCCCGTGGAAAATGTCCAGAGCGGAGCCTGGTCCTTGCAGAACACGGCAGTGAACCCGTGGGAAGCATCCAGAGCAATATTCCTGGTCACGTGGAACGCGGATAACGTCACTCTTTAACCCTATGGAAAACGTCCAGAGCGGAGCCTGGTCCTCGCAGAACAGGGCAGTGAACCCGTAGAAAGCATCCAGAGCAAAATTCCTGGTCACGCGGATAACGTCGCTCTTTGACCCCGTGGAAAACGTCCAGAGCGGAGCCTGGTCCTCGCAGAACATGGCAGTGAACCCGTGGAAAGCATCCAGAGCAAAATTCCTGGTCACGTGGAACGCGGATAACGTCACTCTTTGACCCCGTGGAAAACGTCCAGAGCGGAGCCTGGTCCTCGCAGAACACGGCAGTGAACCCGTAGGAAGCATCCAGAGCAAAATTCCTGGTCACATGGAACGGGGATAACGTCACTCTTTGACCCCGTGGAAAACGTCCAGAGCGGAGCCTGGTCCTCACAGAACACGGCAGTGAACCCGTGGAAAGCATCCAGAGCAAAGTTCCTGGTCACGTGGAACGCGGATAACGTCACTCTTTGACCCCATGGAAAACGTCCAGAGCGGATCCTGGTCCTTGCAGAGCACGGCAGTGAACCCGTGTGAAGCATCCAGAGCGGAGCCTAGTCCTCGCCGAACACGGCAGTAAACCCGTGTGAAGCATCTAGTGCAAAATTCCTGGTCACATGGAACACGGATAACGTCACTCTTTGACCCCGTGGAAAACGTCCAGAGCGGATCCTGGTCCTCGCAAAGCACGGCAGTGAACCCGTGTGAAGCATCCAGAGCGGAGCCTGGTCCTCGCCGAACATGGCAGTGAACCCATGGGAAGCATCCAAAGCAAAATTCCTGGTCACGTGGAACGCGGATAACGTCACTCTTTGACCCCGTGGAAAACGTCCAGAGCGGAGCCTAGTCCTCGCCGAACACGGCAGTGAACCCGTGTGAAGCATCTAGTGCAAAATTCCTGGTCACGTGGAATGCGGATAACGTCACTCTTTGACCCCGTGGAAAAAGTCCAGAGCGGATCCTGGTCCTCGCAGAGCACGGCAGTGAACCCGTGTGAAGCATCCAGAGCGGAGCCTAGTCCTCGCCGAACACGGCAGTGAACCCGTGTGAAGCATCTAGCGCAAAATTCCTGGTCACGTAGAACGCGGATAACGTCACTCTTTGACCCCGCGGAAAACGCCCAGAGCGGAGCCTGGTCCTCGCAGAGCACGGAAGTGAACCCGTATGAAGCATCCAGAGCAAACATCGGACTGTGGAGTCCTTAAAATCCATGGACTATGTTGTCCTTAACCTCGACCGTAATGTCTTAAAAGTAACGATCAACCATGATGATTCTAGAATGATTTCACCTTGGCTCAAGGGTACATCTCTTCACTCCTTTGATATTTGTTGTTGTAATTCCTCAACGTCTTCAAAGAGGTGACGGGTCCCAGTAACCACACATCGGAATGTGGAGTCCTTAAATCCACGGACTATAATATCCTTAACCTTGACCGTGATGTCTTAAAACTAACATTGGACTGTGGAGTCCTTAAATCCACGGACTATGATGTCCTTAACCTTGACCGTGACGTCTTAAAACTAACATCGGACTGTGGAGTCCTTAAATCCACGGACTATGACGTCCTTAACCTTGACCGTGATGTCTTAAAACTAGCATTGGACTGTGGAGTCCTTAAACCCACGGACTATGATGTCCTTAACCTCGACCGCAATGTCTTTAAACTACGGTACCCTGGAAAACATCCCAAAGCAACCCCTGACCCCGTGAGATACGGATAAGGGCGACCGCACCCAGCACTTGCGGGTCCTCACGACCTGTAGGGAAGAAAACTCGCTTGGGAGATCCTTACGACTTCCAAGGGAAAACCCGCTTAAGAATCCTCATGATTCTTAAGAAGAACTTACACCTACGGGATCCTCTCGACCTGTGGGAAGAAAAACTCTTTATGAGACCCTCACGGCTCATAAAGCTCAAAAGTCTTAGGAGGCAGATCTTAACCCTGAATCCTAAGCCATCGCCGCCCTGCAAGGAGACCAAGATAAATTGTCCGCAGAACACATTCAATAAAAAGAGACACACCATTAAGAAGAAAAATATGTCTTTATTCATGAACCAAAATGGATACACAGTACAATTCATGAAAAAACAAAAAGAATATACTCTCATTTAGGAGTATGTACAAAAAGAATGAAAGACATACAAGTCTTCAGGCCAGCGGGCGATTTAGCAATTTCACTAGCTCATCCTTTCTTTGCTGGGTCACGGCTTCGTGATTCAGTATCGCCAGAAGACGGGCCTCCGCCTGAGCCTGTTGGGCCTGATACAAGGCAAGCCGGCCTTCGAGCTCTTTTTCGGTAACCTTGTGAGCTTCAACCCTCTCGCGAGTGAACACGGAAGCTTTATCAAGGGCCACTACCTCTTTGATAGACTCTTGGAGTACTCGCCAGAGTTCATATGCTTTGTTAGCTTTGGCTGTAAGGTTAGCCTGGAGCTCGTGCAGCGCCTTAGAGGCCAGCTACCTCTCCGAGAATTTGCGGCCGAGCCTCTTCTCGCATGATACCATGTTTGCCGCGCATCGCTCTATCAGCCCCCGCAAGTCCGCCTTTGCAGCCACGGCCTCCGAAGAAAAGCGGGAACACTCAAGTGCGTTCAAGCATGCCACTACCTGCCGACAGAACTCCACCCAGACTCGCACCACTTCTTCGTTATGGTATGTAGCAAGAAAAGGAAGAGAACCGTTAGCTTCGGTAGCGAATGCTTCAGCTGTGATTGCGCTGCCAGCACGAAGCTCCTCGATCAAGGACGACAGGGAGACAAGGCTTAACTTGGCCAGGCGCTCTGAGGCTCGCAAAGCGTAAGGACTGGGCGGCATAGCGATACGCGATTCCAGCGCTGTGGGAGCTGGCAGGGCTGTTTAAAAAAAATGTGTCAATGAAACTCTTAAGCAAAGGAACAAGTGGAACCATAGGGAGACGTCACTTACCCACAGTCATGCAAGAAGGGGCTGAAGGTTCCCCTGGCCCTTCGAGGACCTCAACCTCGTCATCGGCCTCCAGAACTGCAAAGAACATTAATGTTATTCCGCAAGGTAACAACAATGCTATAAAAAGACGGTGAGTGACACTAACCTTGTCCGGACGAGAGGACGATGCGTTGAGGAGATATCGCCTGCGGAGCGACCATCTCCAACAGACGCTGAAAGGATTGCCGAGGAGACAGATCGGCAATAGAGGCCGCCAACCCACGCAATTCTGAAAAGGCAAAAGAGTTCAGGTAACAGAAAGACTACTGGTTTAAAGTATAAAGGGTTACCTTCGACACTCCTCCCATTCTGGGCTGGAGGGATAGCAGCTTCAACGGCCTCCGCCGTGACTTCGGGCTCCAACAAAGGGAGGGTAGTCCCGACTACCTCTATCCCAGCCTCTGGGCCGTCCTCAGGAAGAGTCGTTGGGGCGGGGACCACCAAAAGAGCCTCTACCAAAGGAGCGAGTGCTCCGTGATCAAGAACCGCCGCCGGAGGATCTATTGTAAGAGGAGCAGCCTCGTCAACCCCCTCCATATCGAGCAATGTTTCATTGGGAATGTCAACAGGCTCTATCTTCAACAAGCCCGTAGGAACCTCCCCCATCGCCGAAGTCTCTGCACAATTCACGCAAGAATAAGGATACATACGTACAGGTGTAAGCAATTTGAAATGCTATAAAGAAGTACAAAAACATACCAATGCGCAAGGAAGCCTTCAATATGGCTTTTTCAAGCCTATGCTCCTTCTCAAGGAGGCGCGCTCGCCGGGGTTCGGGGGTGGACTCGTGGCCACCGGTCCATAAGGAAAGCGCGTCCGCAGCATCCTCCGAAGTAGCCTGCTTCAGGGCCCTTTCTCCCCATTCCTCCAAAGGGCCAATAAATCGCCGCCGGATCCATGAGGGGTCTTCATAGAAGATTACGGCATGATAGGCTTTCTTTGGAACCCTTACGTTCTGAGACTCATCTTTAGAACGCCGTATGGCCTTAACCAATTACGTGGCTTCCTCGGCAGCCGAACCCGGGAAAAGAAGACCAGCATCCGACTCTTGCACGACCAACGGTTCATCTGGAAGTATGGGCTCAGACTCCGTTAAAGAATCAAGTAAGTTGATGGCCACCCTCTTCCACCTCTTAGATCCAGAACCGGCTGCCGAAGACGTCAGTTTCTTCCCCCGTGGAGCCTTAGTGCGGCACCGGCCCACGTCACCTTCAACACCCTCGTCCCTATCAGCCTCGCTTGGCACCACAACTGAAGATGACACCGCCATTGTCGATGCCACGGGTGGTGGTGCTGCCACGGGTGGTGGTGCCGCTACCGGAGCCCGTTTAGCCCGCGACCGGGTGCCTAATGGCATACCAGCTGTTGGGGTAAGATCCACCCTCGACTCTCCGGGAATAAGCGTGATACTGGTATCCCTCAATGGAAGGCGGACCGGGGCGCGCGGTCGCAGCATAGCTCCTGTGACCGGAACCTGAGTAGGAGCACCATGGCTAAGGAGTACCCTTCTCTCCTCAACAATAATCGGGTTGACCCGATGAAGGTACCAACCCGTGAACGATCCCATGCACCGGGGAAGATGGTCAGCTTCAGGGATCATGAAATGGGAGCCGATGTTCAACCTCACGAAATGGAGAGCTGCATCGCGAATGGCTTCGAGTGAAGGGACCGGCGCAACTACGAAAGCCTCGAACGGAACGCCTTGGTCATATCCAAGTTGCCGAGCAAAGCGATGCGGGTTGTACCGCATGAAAAGAGCCGCACTATCCTGGCGAAATACCAGGTAGCCTGGCCTAATTGCATATAAGTGCACGGCCTCCCGGGGCTTCAAAGTAGGCACATTGTCTTTTGACCGGTCCCAGAATTGCTGAGCTGGACCGGAGGGAGGAGATAAAACTCAGTCGATAAACACCAATCCGCCAGCAGCAGCATAAGGGGCAATCAACGCCCGAATGGCTCCAAATTGAGTTGGGTCGGGGGCAGAAGCATTCACCAATCGCATAAGCCGCGGGAAGGTGTAAGCGTCGTAGAATGCGGGCCTCTGATGCATAGCGAAAGCATCCAATATGTGCATTTCGATCCAAGACGTGAAGTAGTGAAGCGAAAAGTTTACCGCATCTACGCCAGGGGTGGAAGTATTAGCTGCAGCGCCCAACCCATGGTAGAGATGCGCCAGTGCCGGGATGCCAACGGCCAGCCGTGTCCCCTCAGCTATACGATGAGCCGGATAGATGACCGAAACCCTCATAAAGCGGCGATGCATGGAGATGACAAACCAGCTGAGCCAGACACTGACAAACCCCACGAAGAACGTCTCCTCATCCATGCCGGGAGCTGCAATGGATTCGAAAGACATCGGCGACATAATGGGAATGTAGTACTGTGGTAGATCCGATTCATTGGTCGGCAGCCTCTTCGAACCAAACCCGAAGGGGTCATTAATATTCGCGAACTTGGGAGCCGTCTTGGACAGAACATCCTCACGAAGGAAGCAAGCGATGAAGCTCTTAAAAGTGACGCCTTGCTCCTTGGATTCGGTGAACAGCCGGTCAAAGATACCCAACGCCTTGATCAGACTCGGATGCTTGTGGTGCACGGCATTATCGCTCGACAAGACGTCAGGGATTGCGGGCTCGACCTCAAAGATGTACTCATCGGGAGGCAGCAACTCCTCGTAAAGTGCCCCCCGAATTGGCAGCCCCGAGATTTCATGAAATTCTTCCAGAGAGATCGAAACCTCGTGGTCCCCTAAACGAAAAGTGTTGGTAGGGAAATTCCACTGGTTCAAGAACGCCTTAACCCACTAGACATGCGGGGATTGGTAGTGGAAGAGCGACGCATACATCGCCTGGTAAAGCCCGACCTTCTGCAGCCGCGCGCGATGGGCAGACAGGATGTAACGAGCCCATAGGAGGTAGCCCGTAGGGTGTCGAGGGGTGAGCCCTATCTTGTAGATTTGTCCCTATGGTTGGGCCTCACCCTGACAAATACGCCGTCCCAGAATATCTATAGCTGGGATCGGATGGTTCGGGATACCAGTCGTCGAAGGCTCGAGCTGCCCCATCGGAGTCCAATTCGGCATCTCCACGACAAAAACTGTCTTGGTGGGTCCATTGGCAGAAACAGAAAGGTGGGCTCCGTTGGTACTTCGCAAAGGAAGCTTCGGTGCCCTCGGATGATATGACCGTACCAGGTCCCCCACAAAAGTAAGTTGGTGCAGTTCGGGTCATGAGCCCTGATCATCGCCATCGCTTCCTCATCAGATGGTGACTGGGGAAAAGCGGCCTCCGAGCGAGTAAAAGGGAAATACGGAACAGAAGTCATCGCACCTGAAATAAAGTAAGGGGAACTGTTAAAGAGAGGCCGACAATATATATATATATATGGTTATGAATGCGTATACATAAAAAGACAGTGGAAGAAAGCGACAGAGGACTTGTTTGGTGGGACCATTAGTTACAAAACATGAGGGTCCCACGAAATCAAGATGGCGGCTGGCTAATGATAAGGCACAGCAATTATAATGAAACAAAGGGAATATTCTCATTAAATAGACAATGGATTTCAAGTGACCTTACACATTCCCCTAAAAGACAGATCCATCTTGGACTCTGTGATAAATCAAACAGAATCAGGGGAATTAAATTCCCAAAGACCAACAGTGCAAACTTCTTCTGAATTGTGAAGAAGATGACTCAGAGCAAGAAAACCCATGAAGTTCTCTAGGAAGAACTTAGTTCTTCATAGGAATTAAATTCCTTTTTGAAAAAGGAAATTAAATTCCCAGAAAATTTTGTTCCAGAGCCAGAGCTCCTTGGGGATGGAATTAAATTCCATGGAAAACAACCGACATCATCATCTCCCTAAAAGATCAGATGAACCCTAAGAGATCTACGGTTTGAAGATTAAATGGTTTTATATTTCTGTTGAAGAACTTGAAGAAAAAATGGATTCATGTTAAAAGGGTGAAACCCTTGATGTGGATTTAAAATCCAGAGAGTTTTTTTTTAAAAAAATGGAGGTTCTGCGATCGTTCAACATCATTACCTGAAAGAAAGAGTCTTTCTTAAACAGAGTTAAACTCTGAAAACTTTTCAAAGCAGAGAACTAAGCTCTGGAAAAAGAGAATTAAATTCTCAAAAGAAGAAAGTTCTCAAAGGAGGAAGATGAGCAAAGTAGAGGCTCTTCTGCAAGGACATTGGCATTTATAGGATGGGATGGAAAACGTTTCATCTACCCTATTCCCAAGGCAGATCCGACGGTCACAAAAGTGACAGCGTTGCACTCACGTGCAGACACGTGAGAGCAACGCTGTGGGGGCATTTGTTCCCTGATTAAAAAATCATGAAAAAATTTCAGAGGAAGCATCACGTGCACACACGTGATCAGTGGTCACGTGTTGGCACGTAATGACAAAGCAGCGGCAAAGAACAGAGCAAAGAAGAGGAGCCCATTCGGAGGGGTCACGTGCTTGCACGTGATCCGGGGTCGCGTGCTTGCACGTGACCGGGGGTCACGTGCTTATACGTGATCGGGGTGTACGTGCTCACACGTGACCGAAGGTCACGTGGCCACACGTGACTGGCTTTAAAAGCCTTGCTGTTCAACAGAATTAAATTCTGAAAAGGGTCATTTAAAACTTTCCAAAAGGGAGAAGAATTATGGAGAACCGCTGGATTAAGAATCCGAGGGTGATTAAATATCACCAATTTATGGAAAAATCTTGGACAAGGAAAGATTCCCCTTAAATCTCATCGAAATAACAAAAGGAATATCTTTGGATTTAAAATCCAACGGTGAATAAAATTCACCTAATAATCTAAAAGCCCGGATTAATGATGAAAACAAATCAAATCTTTTAATGAAAGATTTACTAAACAGATTGATTCTTTTCCTTCTCCTATAAATAGGAGCCAAAGGAGAGAGTTGAAAGGATATAGAACCTTGGAATCTTAAAAATTCAGAAAGAAAAGAAAGAAGAATTTGATTCTCTACAAAGAAAAACCCTAGGTAAGAAAAGAAGGGGGTAAAGGCTTCAAAAAGAGAATTTAATTCTCAATCCAAGAGTTTAACTCTTATATAAAAAGAAATGAATTTAGTTCTTTCTCTGGTGGAAGACCTGCAAAGTGCACATCTCCCCATAGGTTGAGAATTTAATTCTCATCGGGTCGAGATCCTGCCATGCAGATCTAAAACATAGAGGAGGAATTGAGTTTTGAGAATTTAGTTCTCACAAAGTTATAGGAATTTAATTCCTCCAAGATAAAATTAGGGTTTAACCCTATATGAGAATTTAATTCTCCAAAATTATAGGAATTTAATTCCTTCAAAATGGACAGAATTAGGGTTTAACCCTAATTGAGAATTTGATTCTCTCAAACTCACAGGGATTTAATTCCCCTTAAAATAAAATTAGGGTTTCACCCTATATCAGAACTTGTTTCTTTACATATATGAGAATCTAATTCCTACAGAAAGAAAATTAGGGTTTAACCCTACCTAAGAATATAATTCTTCGAAAATAGGAATTTAATTCCTCCAAATTCAAAACTAGGGTTTAACCCTATGAAGAATTTAATTCTTAAAAAGACAAACAGATCTTTAAACAGGAAAGAACCAGGGTCACGTGTCCCCACGTGACCCCCGTAAAAGATCCACAGAAAAGAAACTCTGGGGCGCCCTCACGTGTCACCACGTGACCCCTAATGAATATTCTAATAAACCAGGGCATGAACACCCATCACGTGCCTACACGTGATGGCTGTCAGATTTAAAAGTGTTAAACACTTACCTACAGAACAAACTGAAGGGGATCTGGCCCCACCTTTTGGATGCCATCACGTGCTCCCACGTGATCTCCCTCTCTTTTAGTGTTTAACACTAATCCGATAATTTCGCTGCCAGTGTTTAACATTGTTATCTGTTAGTGTTTAACACTAATTTGAGAATCATAATTTTTAGTGTTTAACACTAGTTTGATAATCTAATTTCCAGTGTTCAACACTGTTGGTCTTTAGTGTTTAACACTAGATTTAGCCCAATTGGCTAATTTTCTAGAGGCAAAACCTCTCCTTCGATGGACCAACAGAGGGCCAATATTCCAAACATAATTGGACTTAGCCCAAGAAGGCCATAAGTCCTCAATCCAGACTTAACTGAGCCAATGGGCTCACAATATAATTAATTGATCTTGGTTCCAAATTGGGCTACAGATCATTTAATCTGCCTTGGTTCATGGGTACATCTCTTCACTCCTTTGATATTTGTCGTTGTAATTCCTCAACGTCTTCAAAGAGGTGACGGGTCCCAACAACCATACATTTCACGGACTGTGGGGTCCTTAAACTCATGGACTATGATGTCCTTAACCTTGACCGTGATGTCTTAAAACTAACAACGGACTGTGGGGTCCTTACACTCATGGACTATGATGTCCTTAACCTTGACCGGAATGTCTTAAAACTAACAACGGACTATGACGTCCTTAACCTTGACCGTGATGTCTTAAAACTAATACCGGACTGTGGAGTCCTTAAATCCACGGACTATGATGTCCTTAACCTTGACCGCGATGTCTTAAAACTAACATTGGACCACAATGTCCTTAAACTACCTATCGACCGCAATGTCACTAAACTAAACAATAGAGCCCCCCAATTGCTCTCTTGTCGGATCTAAATGATCCCGTTAAGTCGATCTTAGTCTAAAATGAGATTAACGTATCCTTAACAAACGTTTGAGTTGATCTTAGCCTCAAATATGGCTAAAGTATTCTCAAAACAAAACCCCAAACCTAAATCTAAGAAAATACGGATTTGGACTAATCCACGTCCTACGGGCGACGACATAAATTAGTCTCCGTATACAATCCACGAGCAACCACAAGCAAAACAAACACCCACGAAACGAAGTGAAATTTTGGAGAAGGAGAAAGTTGTTACCGCGATGCGGTAGCGTAATTAACTGCAGGGGCTTGCGCCTGCAGGGAAGAGCGTCCCCACAATCAAAAAACCCCTCAAGCGAGGGGGAATCTGACGAAGTCTGCTACATCGGTCGCATCCGTCTAAACCTCCGATACACGGTGCCATAAATCAACTTGGCATCTTCGGAGAGGTGGATGGATAAAACCAAATAGCATCTGCCCCGAATCTCAGGCAAGATGTCTCCAGTCTTGCGCCGTCTTTCGGAGGGGAACAAGGATCAAGTAGATACAGGTTTGTCTAAATAGACACAGGATATGTCCGTAGGGATAACAGGACAAGATTGTTGGTATTAGTAACAAGATCAGGTAATAATTCAAGTAGTAATATATCAAGTCATGTAAGGTAGTGCACATGTATCAAGTCATGTCAAATAGGGTATCAAGTCAAGTCAGGTTGTGCACAGGTAACAAATGGGTAATCATAATCAACTGTAGTAAGTATGAATGCATGAAATCAAATATAACAATACAATGAAATAATGTAACATGGTAGGTATAAAATCAATGGATGCACAATTATCGATTAGGGTTTCATTTATAGTTCTAATACTAATTAGGATGCACTTTATTAAACATGGGGTGTTACAAAATCAATATTAGGTTATTAATGAGATCTGTAGATGCAGCTATATGCATTCTATATGATATGGATGCAAACAGATATTGTATACCCGTAAAATGATAAACTGGTAATTACAGAAAATATATTTTAAATAATATGAACTGTTATACTAAACTGGAAGCAATATATTATAGTATAATAAGTAACAATACAGGTTTTCATGCCCTAGATCTAAAATGATATGAATGGATCTATATGGACATCGTAAAACATTAAAACAAGAACTTGGGATGCACGATTTGAAATCTAAGAATTATATTTGTTAAAATAGATATATATAAAGTAATGTAGCATGTATTAAGATTGAATTGCATGCTCTAGGTCTTGAAATGTATTATATGAATGTAAACGGACATCGAATAAATCGATAAAACTGAAAACAATAATGTGGATTGCAAAATTAACCATTTTGAAGTATTATATTTCAAATAGATATAGATTATGGTATTATAGAATGTAGCAAGATTAACTTGCCTAAACGGAACGTGAAATGGATATGTACGGTACGTCCCACGTCGGCGAAATGTCGCGACGCGTGCACGGTACACGGAACGGGTCCAAATAACGTACGAGGGTGATCACGCGGGTAAGGTACGTCGTATGGATCGTCGGTGTCGATCCCGGCTCCGGCGAACTACGGATAACAGAGAATAAGAATCAAAGAAAAGAAAAGAAAAGAAAGAAAAGAAAGAGGAAGAAGAAGAGAGGGAAGGAAGGCTTACTGGATTGTGCACTATGTTTGCAGAGAGGTGATGGTGTCAACGACAGTGAACGGAGCTCCGGTGAAGAGGGTTGGTTGTTAGGGTTTCGGTTAGGGTTTAGGGTTGGTTTTTTTTGCTGCTGGGGTGTGCAAGGTGTGTGCAGGGGTCTGATGAAGGAGAAGAGAACAGAGGAGAGAGGGAAATAAGAGGAAGGGGATGGCGACGAGATGAGGTGGTCGGCGGCGATGAGGTGAGGTGGTGGTGATGGGTGTTCTCGGGTGCAATGGGTGCAGGAGAGAAGGCAGATGTCGAAGGAGGAAGAGGAGGCTCTGAGGGAGGCTCTGTGAGATGAGGATGTACAGAGGGTATTAGGGTTAAGGTTTCGAGAGTTGGGAAGAAGGAGGAAAGGAGCTCTGGGTTTGTAAAGAGGGGAGGAAGACGTGGATTGGGGAGTTAGTTGAGGGAGGTGAGCATAGTGCTCTAGGGGTGACGGGATCCAGGTTACCTGCGAGAGGGGAGAGAGAGGGCTCGTGAGAGGAGAGAGATAGAGAGAGGAGAAAGAAAGTTGGAGTGTAGCGGGGAGAGAGAAAGAGAGAAGAGAGAGAGAGAACTGCGTGGGTGAGAGAGAGAGCTGAGTTTGTTTAAGAAGTTAGGATATAATTTATAAAAATATTTAGTTAGTTTTAAATAAATTTGAACTGTTAAACGAAAATTTAAATATTAAATAATTTGAATTTTGGCGGGATACAAAAATATTCCAAAACCGGCTAAGATGGTTTGGTCATGTGCGACGCAGACCTATGGAAGCACCGGTTCGACGAATAGATACTCTCGATATAGGCGATGGCAAAAGGGCAAAAGGGAGACCGAAGAAAACATGGATGGAGGTGATACGAAACGATATGGTTGCCAAAGGACTCTATGAAAGTATATTGTTCAATAGGAGTGAGTGGAGGCGGAGGATTCATGTGCTGGACCCGGCGTGATTCTCATGTTGGTTCATGTAGCCTACCCCATATGCTTGGGATAAAAGGCTCAGTTGTTGTTGTTCTACAAAAATATTCTAAAACGCGTCCGGGTCGGGTCTAAAATTTCAATTTTAAAATATGAAAAATATATGCGACGACCAAATTTCAAAATGAATGCTCGGGTAATGAAAATGCATACCCCCAAGAACGGATGCACGTACGTGCGCTTAGCCATCCAAACAAGTCCGTTTCACTGAACGGGACAAGAACAAGATACGTGGATGCTACCATAGGGTTAGAGTTATCAATCAGGCCATGCAATGTATTTTTAAAATATTTTACGTGACTTAAAATGTTATATGGTAAAAGATGCAATGCCAGATAAAATGCCAATATGCAGTATTTATGAAAGTGCACATGTCTATGTAACAAGTCAAGATAATTCATAAATATGAATCAAACAAGTTTCAAGCAAGCGGGTCGGGTTGGATGCAATACTAATGTGAAATACCATTCGCACCCAAAACATGATAAATCAAGAAAATACCAAAAATAAGCAAATACGAGAACTGGAACTGGTATAAATGAACTAGGGTTTTACATCATACCCAACTACAAAAGAATTTCATCCTCGAAATTTCTAAGAACAAGGAAAGATAAACAATCAAGGAACTACAAGAATAGGTGTGGAAACTTCTGTCGGATTTCATCTTCTCGTTCCCGAGTTGATTCTCCATGCGAGCGATTCCCCGAAGAAACAGGTACGATAGGGATAACCTTGTTCTTAAGGACCTTTTCTCTTCGATCAACAATCGACATCGGTCGTTCCTCAAAGGTCAAATCCTCCCTTACAATCAGCTCCGAATGATCTAGCACGCGTGTTTCATCTCGAACATACTTACGGAGTTGAGATACATGAAACACGTCATGAACATTCGCCAAAGATTGTGGTAAAACCAATCGATAAGCCACTTCTCCAACACGCTCCAAAATTTCGAAAGGCCCTACGAATCGAGGACTAAGCTTTTCTGGACTCCCAAAACGAATCACTCCTCTAGTAGGGGATATCTTCAAGAACACCAGATTACCAACAACGAATTTTAGAGGTCTTCTCGATGTATCGGCCCAACTCTTCTGTCGATCTTGTGCTGCCTTCATATGATTCTGGATAGTGTTAACTTTCTCAACTGTTTGCACGATCAAATCCAGTCCCGACAATCTTCGTTCTCCAATATCATCCTAACAAACAGGTGAACGACACCTGCGACCATACAATGCTTCGAATGGAGCCATCTGAATAGTCGCCTGAAAACTGTTGTTGTACGAAAACTTCACCAAGTGTAGATGATCCTCCCATGAACCTTTGAAGTCTAACATGCAAGCTCTCAACATATCTTCAAGAGTTTGGATCGTTCTCTTCGACTGGCCATCTGTCTGAGGATGATAAGCTGTGCTAAACTTCAATCGAGTCCCCAAACTTTCCTATAAGCTGCTCCAGAAGTGCGACAAAAATCGGGTATCACGATCAGAAACGATGCTCATAGGTACTCCATGCAATCTTATAATTTCCTGCATGTACCGTTCTGCTAACGTCTCCGTTGACTGACCAACTCGAAATCGTATGAAATGAGCTGCCTTGGTCAATCGATCAGCAATCATTCAAACTGCATTGTTCTATCACGAAATCCATGGTTATATGTTCCCACTTCCATTAAGGAATCGAAAGTGGTTGCAATAAACCAGCAACCCTTTGATGTTCAGCCTTAAATTGCTGATATACCAAGCACTTCGATACAAAGCGGGCAATCTCTCGTTTCATGCCTTCCCACCAGAAATGCTGTCGAACATCACGGTACATCTTCATGCCTCCTGGATACACGGAATATGCTGAACTGTGCGCCTCCTTCATAACTTCTTCACGAATGTCTCCTTTTGGCACACACAAATGGCTACCATATTGCAACGAACCATCTTCGTAAATCAACAGGTCCGTTCGAAGTCCAGCTTCAACTTTTTCTTAAAACTTTTGCAATCTAGGGTCCTGTGACTGCGCTGCTTTAATATTATCGATCACCGACGACTGTACTTGCAGCTGCATCAACTGTCCCGAAGAATGCGGTAGCACGATCTCCAGCTCGAATCTCCGAAAGTCTTCTATAAGTTCTTTCTGTGCAGTCAACATCTGAATTACTGGCAACCGACTAAGCGCATCCGGTACTATATTAACTTTCCCCGGATGGTACTTAAGATCAAGATCGTAGTCAGCCATCAGCTCCAACCATCTACGCTGCCTCATGTTAAGCTCTTTTTGCGTAAACACATACTTTAGGGTTTTGTGATCGGTGAATACTTCGACTCTTTCGCCCAACAAGTAGTGTCTCCAAATCTTCAAAGCAAAAATCACAGCAGCTAGCTCCAAATCATGGGTTGGGTAATTCTTCTCATGGATCTTCAATTGTCTCGATGTGTAAGCTATAACCTTTCCATGTTGTATTAAAACACATCCCAATCTTTTCCCAGATGCGTCGATGTGAATCATCAATCCTCCGGAACTGTCTGGTACGGTTAAAATAGGAGCGGTTATCAATCTCTGCTACGTTCTTCGGAATCGGCCAATCTCGAACTGCTGCAATCTTTTCGGGATCAACGATGATTCCATCTCCGGATACGACATGCCCCAAAAACATCACTTCTTCAAGCTGAAACTCGCACTTGCTCATCTTTGCATACAATCTTTCTTGCCTCAATGTCTGCAGTGCGATCTTCAAGTGTTCTGCATGCTCTTCTATGCTCCTCGAGTAGAACATAATATCATCAATGAACACCACTATAAACTGGTCCAAGAATGGTGAAAAGATTCGGTTCAACAAGTCCATAAATATCGCCGGTGCATTCGTGACTCCGAATGGCATCAATAAATACTCGTAATGTCTATACCGAGTTCGAAACGCAGTCTTGCAAATATCTTATGATTTAATTCGGACCTGATGATATCCGGATCGCAAATCCAGCTTCGAGAATACCCACGCGCCACTAAGCTGCTCGAACAATTCGCCAATGCGTGGGATCGGGTACTTGTTCTTAATAGTCACCCGGTTTAATTCTCGATAATCAATGCACATCCTCCTTGTGCCATCTTTCTTCTTGACTAGAAGAACTGAAGCTCCCCAAGGTGAATTACTGCTGCGAATCCAACCCTTCTCAAGTAATTCGGTAACCTACTTCTTGACTTCTTCCAACTCCACTGGTGCCATTGGATAGTACGCCTTTGAGATTGGCGCTGCACCAGGAACAAGATCGATCGTGAACTCCATATCTCGTTTTGGTGGTAAACCTGAGATGTCCTCGAACACGTCCATGAACTCTCGAACTACAGCTGGCGCTTCCTCCTTATCAACTTCCATCGATGAAAGAACATTGTTTGTCGACCTAGCCCCTAAACTCGACTGGCCCGACAGAACTGCGACCTCTAGCAACAAAAAACTCTGGATGTCCGGGAATCTGGAAAATCACTTTCTTTTCCCTACAATCAATGTGAGCGTGGAAAATGCCGAGAAAATCCATTCCCAAGACAACTTCATAACTGCCAGTATCGATCACCAAGAAATCTGCAAAACATGAACTGGTAAGCAATGAAACTGAGAGAACCAAGGAAATTTCATGACCATGAATCAAGGAAATGAATCAAGAACATGACTCCAAGTTATTTAAATAGAGTACCGCATTGTAACCATGCTGCAGTTCATAGTTACAATCACATAACTCCGTCCAAGTAGCCCAAATCCTAAATCAAAGGAATAGGAAAAGATAATCAATAAAGAACCAAAAAGATTTTAAGCCGAGATGTAAAGTTGTTTGCATATCGTCAAGACAAGGGTCAAGAGAAAGATAAGATTCAAGAATCACGATAACAATGTGGCAGGACATGTTCCTAATTACGGGTTTCCTGTTTCGTGTATTGGGTTCAATACCCAACTATAAATGATTCAACCCGATAACCTAAATCCTATGGCTCTGATACCAAACAAACCCTGTCACGCCCCGCTTCCCAGAGTGCGCTAAGATCGGCAGACAGAGCCAACCATGCTACCTGTGGATAGGAAATATCCCTCCACAGTCACATTACGGCTGTAGAGATATCAAGAACAGTAATAAACTATCTAACACATGTCCATAAGCCAAAATAAACGAGTCATGAAATAAAATAATGCGGAAGCAAAAGATCCAAGTATACTAATAAGCTGGAATGTATGTCCCATAATGCGAGCTCATATCAGGAATGAAAATACTGAAAGGAAACTAAACTAAACTAATAACAGGTCTTCACTCTTCGGCCTGTTGATCAAAATACTCTTGGACTGCCTGCGACAAGGATAATGGATCTGGGCTATGCAAAACCCAGACGTCAGTGCGTCATAATATCAATAATTTTAAGCAAGCAAGATGTAATGAAATATGCAGGCATGAAGTATAAGCAGTAATAAGTTATCAGGAAATAAATAGTAACATGAATAAAGATCAGTGAACAGGATATATTATAGGTGAGGTGCAGTGAGTAGTCTAAACTGTGCTATAGGGTTATCTACTCTAAAGTTATTTGAAATCAATTAATGTAATATTCATCGTAACCTATCGGTCTATGCCCCGTTCATTCCCCACGAGACCACGGTACAATATATAATAGACTGTGAGTCTATGTCCCGTTCATACCCCACAGGACCATGGTACAGTCTATGGCCTGTTGATCAAATTACGGATGTTACGTTCAGTTACAATCTTGATTTCCCCATACCCCCAAGGTTATGTGTGTATGTTAGGTATTGATAAATCGGGAGTTAATGCAAACACAGGATCAAGTAGGTACAGGTTTGTATAAATAGACACATGATATGTCCGTAGGGACAACAGGTCAAGATTGTTGGCATTAGTAACAAGATCAGGTAATAAGTCAAGAAGTAATATATCAAGTCATGTCAGATAGTGCACATGTATCAAGTCATGTCAAATAGGGTATCAGGTCAAGTCAGGTAGTGCACAGGTAACAAATGGGTAATCATAATCAACTGTAGTAAGTATGAATGCACGAAATCAAATATAACAATACAATGAAATAATGTAACATGGTAGGTATAAAATCAATGGATGCACAATTATCGATTAGGGTTTCATTTATAGTTCTAATACTAATTAGGATGCACTTTATTAAACATGGGGTGTTACAACATCAATATTAGGTTATTAATGAGATCTGTAGATGCAGCTATATGCATTCTATATGATATGGATGAAAACGGATATCGTATACCCGTGAAATGATAAACTGGTAATTACAGAAAGTACATTTTAAATAATATGAACTGTTATACTAAACTGGATGCAATATATTATAGTATAATAAGTAACAATACAGTTTTTCATGCCCTAGATCTAAAATGATATGAATGGATCTATATGGACATCGTAAAACTGTAAAACAAGAACTTGGGATGCACGATTTGAAATCCAAGTATTATATTTGTTAAAATAGATGTATATAAAGTAATGTAGCATGTATTAAGATTGAATTGCATGCCCTAGATCTTGAAATGTATTATATGAATGTAAACGGACATCGAATAAATCGATAAAACTGAAAACAATAATGTAGATTGCAAAATTAACCATTTTGATGTATTATATTTCAAATAGATATAGATTATGGTATTATAGTATGTAGCAAGATTAACTTGCCTAGACGGAACATGAAATGGATATGTACGGTACGTCCCACGTCGGCGAAATGTCACGACGCGCGCACAGTACACGGAACGGATCCAAATAACGCACGAGGGTGATCACGCGGGTAACGTACGTCGTCTGGATCGTCGGCGTTGATCCCGGCTCCGGCGAACTACGGAAAACAGAGAATAAGAATCAAAGAAAAGAAAAGAAAAGAAAGAAAAGAAAGAGGAAGAAGAAGAAGAGAAGGAAGGAAGGCTTACTGGATTGTGCACTGTGTTTGCAGAGAGGTGATGGTGTCGACGACAGTGAACGGAGCTCCGGTGAAGAGGGTTGGTTATTAGGGTTTCGGTTAGGGTTTGGGGTTGGTTTTTTTTGTTGTTGGGGTGTGCAGGGTGTGTCCAGGGGTCTGATGAAGGAGAAGAGAACAGAGGAGAGAGGGAAAGGAGAGGAAGGGGATGGCGACGGGATGAGGTGGTCGGCGGCGACGAGGTGAGGTGGTGGTGATGGGTGTTCTCGGGTGCAATGGGTGCAGGGAGAAGGCAGATGGCGAAGGAGGAAGAGGAGGCTCTGAGGGAGGCTCTGTGAGGTGAGGATTTACTAAGGGTATTAGGGTTAGGGTTTTGAGAGTTGGGATGAAGGAGGAAAGGAGCTCGGGGTTTTTAAAGAGGGGAGGAAGACGAGTATGGGGGAGTTAGTTGAGGGAGGTGAGCGCAGTGCTCCAGGGGTGACGGGATCCAGGTTATCCACGAGAGAAGAGAGAGAGAGAGGGCTCGTGAGAGGAGAGAGTAGGGAGAGAGGAGAAAGAAAGTTGGAGTGTAGCGGGGAGAGAGAAAGAGAGAAGAGAGAGAGAGAGATCTGCGTGGGTGAGAGAGAGAGAGCTGAGTTTGTTTAAGAAGTTAGGATATAATTTATAAAAATATTTAGTTAGTTTTAAATAAATTTGAACTGTTAAACGAAAATTTAAATATTAAATAATTTGAATTTTGGCGGGATACAAAAATATTCCAAAACGTGCACGGGTCGGGTCTAAAATTTCAATTTTAAAATATGAAAATTATATGCGACGACCAAATTTCAAAATGAATGATCGGGTAATGAAAATGCATACCCCCAAGAACGGATGTACGTACGTGTGCGTAGCTATCCAAACAAGTCCGTTTCACTGAACGGTATAAGAAAAGATCCGCGGATGCTACCACAGGGTTAGGGGTATCAAGCAGGCCATGCAATGTATTTTTAAAATATTTTACGTGACTTTAAATGTTATATGGTAAAAGATGCAATGCCAGATAAAATGCCAGTATGCAGTATTTATGAAAGTGCACATGTCTATGTAACAAGTCAAGATAATTCATAAATATGAATCAAACAAGTTTCAAGCAAGCGGGTCGGATTAGATGCAATACTAATGTGAAATACCATTCACACCCAAAACATGATAAATCAAGAAAATACCAAAAATAAGCAAATACGAGAACTGGAACTGGTATAAATGAACTAGGGTGTTATAACTCACGAAGGCCATACCCCAGATACAGTTCGAGAGACTCTTCGGGATGTTGGTTATGAGATACTACAACAGCTGGCCCTAGTGCAAGTGGGAGATTGTTATTTGTATGTATGCTCTAGAGGCCATTATTGTACATGATTGTATATTATAGTGGATGCTTGGACATATATAGAGAGGACTTTATTGCTCGACATGATAGTATGCTATCTGGTTGCTTTTTATATTAACATGTATACTTATATCTTTATAATGTCTCTCTGTTACATGTTGGTAAATCCGTTAGGATGTATACTTGACTACCAGGATTATGATGCAGATCATACTAGTGGGGCCATGGTAGTCCATAAGTTCATCCTCAAATTGTTCCAAGTCGTAGGTGTATCGAGACGGAGCATCAATATTTCAGAGTAGACTAGCGTAAACGCTTCTCGACCCATGTGATGGGCGATGGATGATCCCATATCCATTGGTGTTTGATATCGGAGATGGTATACGGGTGCTCAGTGGAGACTGGGTACACTGGATGGACTTACCGAGAACTCCTAGATGGTATTATACCTATCGTCAGATAGCAGTTCTCTGGTGACACTAGTACATGTTAGTCTATGGACCCAAGATCGTCATAGAGTCTTTTGTGATTCCCACCGTGCTTTGATTTCCACCTTACCACGTTCAAGAGAACGTGCAAAACGGTGGTTTTTGGGTACAGTCCCGAGTCACATGGAGGCAATGAGCGATAGGAGGGGATTTCGTCTCTCCCGGTATTAGGGGTTGATGTCGTGCTGTGCTCGATTGGCTATAACAGGAAGTCCCTGGCCAGGGCTGATTTTGAGATTTACTGGTAAGTGTTATCAGTAGTTTCTCGACCCATTATGAGCCTCGTATCGGCATAACTTATCGAGTTATTGGGGTCTGACGTTTACCACCCCCAGACAAGATATGCGACATCACAGACGAAAAGACCGGACTGTACGGTAGTGTTACTGATTGGATTCACGGGAGTATAGACAAGCTTTCTTGTTGATCCTATGATTGCTCAATACCCGGGTAGCCGTTATGTCTAGCTAGTACCACTGACGTCTTGCGGGTGTTTGATATGATCATCACCTACTGTCGGCGTATTGACGAATCTTTAGAGTCCTACACAGAGGTTTCCTGGCTCATGCGAAATGAAGTAGGGCACATATGTGATATGTGTGGGACCGAGATTAATACGTGTATATGATACCGTATTCTAATCTTGCGATATATGATATCAATCGGTTATATGTGATATAGCCGGGTTATCGAATCAAGTGTTGATTCGGTAAGTTGATACAAATGATATTAGTCGATTGTATTCGATATAGCCGGGTTATTAAATCAAGTGTTGATTTAATAATTTAATATATAATTATATATTTGATATATTGATATACATTAACTAATATTATCTCACTTAAGCATTTCTTTTTCTCACTTTCACTTAATATATATGTGATATATATTATTGTGTTTATACTTTGTGTCATGCTTGATGATACATCATACATGGGTGTATGAGACTCATAACCATGTCATAGATAATTGGGTTTTTTATTTATTTAGGTAAATACAAAATTAGGTGGAAATTGCATGGTTAAAAGAAGCTTGTGGAAGCTTGTCGTAACCATTGACTTAGTCCACTAATTTTGTCTCACCCTAGATATTTATTAACCCAACCATTATCTTAAGCCATGGTTAAGTTTCTACATGAGTTAATATGAGATATTATCTCACCCATGGTTTCTTGTCTCTTTCATTCCATTCACATCTTCATCTTCTTCTTCATCTCAAGAAAGCTCACTAGCTTTTCTTGAGGTTAAGAAATATAGTGAGAAAAATTATTCTAAAGTGAGCAAAAATCCTACTTCATCAACCTACACTAGATTGGCCATTTAGTTTAGGTTATTTGTTTCACTAATTCCCAATTAGTGAAGAGATAGCTTGAGTTGGAGATTCCTCGACGTAGATCATCTTCGGCCTCGAAGACTTCAAGCAAGCTTGTTCCTTTCGCCTTGTGAACCTTTACTAGAGACCGGGAGATCACTACTTGGAGCGAAAGGACTACTACACGGAGCTTTAGAAGTGAAGGACCGGTCTACAAAGGTTGTATTCCTCATTCACTTAGTGTAATGTTTGATTACATGTTGCTTTACGTCTAGTTCTCTAGTTAGATCCTTGGTTAGGGTTCTTTAGCACCTTAGAATTTTTTAAATTGGTATAGTTGATGCCTTCCGAAACATAGCAAGGTTGATAAGGAACCCATCACTGATTTCATCATCCATGAAGATGGATCCTTGCGATATGGGAGCCGTTTGTGCATGCCAATCGCACCTGTTCGAGAAGAGTTGATGAAAGAAACTCACAACTCTCCGTATTCGGTACACCCCGGTGGTACAAAAATGTATAAGGATCTACGACAACACTACTGGTGGTATGGATGAAGCGAGAAGTAACAAGAAGCGTAACCAAGTGTTTGGTATGTCAGCAAGTAAAGGCTGAACATCACAGAACTACTGGTTTACTTCAGCCGTTACCAATCCCAGAATGGAAATGGCAGCACATTACCATAGACTTCGTGACTGCTCTCCCTCATAGCACGAAGGGTAACGATGCAATTTGGGTTATTTTGGATCGACTCACCAAGTCAGCTCACTTTATTCTATTTCGAGTTGGCCCGTCAACCGAGACATTAGCAAAGAAATACATAGAGGTGAGCATAAATCTAAAGTAAGATTTAAGCCTTCAAGATGTACCATATTTGATACCCATAATCACATGCAGAAGATCGTGAGATTCATGGAGTATCTGTTTGCATCGTCTCTGATCGTGATACAAGATTCCGATCATAATTTTAGCAGAGTCTGCAAGCTATCCTGGGGACGAGTCTGAAATTCAGCACGGCGTATCATCCACAAATGGATGGACAGTCCGAGCGAACGATTTAGATATTAGAAGATATTCTAAGAGCCTGTATGTTAGATTTCGGAGGTTCGTGAGAAGATCACCTTTACCTTGTGGAGTTTTCATACAACAACAGCTATCAGACAAACATTGGGATGACACCTTTTGCAACAGTCTATGGACGGAAGTGTCGTTCCCTGTTGAGTTGGGACGACATTGGAGATCGTAACTCCTTGGACCAGAGATAATCGTGAAAACTGTGGACGTGGTTCGCACGATCAGGGAAAGGATGTGCATAGCCCAAGACCGACAGAAGCATTCGGCAAATGCAAAGCGCCGACATCTGGAGTTCTAACCAGGAGACCATGTATTCCTGAAGATCTCTCCAAATAGATGAGTGATACGTTTTGGCAAAAGGGGTAAGTTAAGTCGAAGATACATCAGACCATTCGACATACTTTAACGAGTTGGAGAAATGGTATACCGTTTAGCACTACCACCCTCATTGGAAGGAGTGCACAATGTGTTTTACATATCCCAACTACGACGATATATAAGCGACCACAGCCACATACTTGATCACTCGAGCTCACAGTACAAACCGACCTAACCTGTGAGCAAAAACCAGTTGAGATCCTGCACCGAAATGTGAAAACTTTACGGAACAAGGAGGTAACTTGGCCCCAGTGATGTGGAGAAAGGATTCGCCAGGAGAATCAACTTGGGAAAGAGATGAAGATATGCGTGCGCGATAACCTTACCTTTTTGAAAATTAGTCCCTATGTAATTGTAAATTTCGAGGACGAAATTTTTATAAGGAGGGTAGGATGTAACGACTCTGAAATCACTGTACAGAAATTTTCTTGTTATTGTACAGAAAAGAGTATTATAGCCTATGTAAGAGTTAAAAGTTATTTTTGTTAAATAAAAACAAGAAACAACTTGTAGCTCACTGGTAAAGTCTCTACATTGTTGTGACATAGCCTGTGCGTTCAATTCCTTTCAGACCTAATTATTTTTTAGATTTTTTTCTTTTTAATTTTTTGGAAGCCCAAGATTTGCACGTGCAATACACGGAGAAATGAAAAGTTTCAAAAAAATCAAACAGGTGCAATGAGGTGTACACACCCAACTTGACACGTGACATGAATCTCGTGGCAAGCCAATGAGATCCGACCGCCCGTTTCGAGGATATGGCCGGCGCCGACGGTCGATATATGCCCAAATTGCTCCGTGCTCACACCTCTTCGGCTCCCCTTAACTCCCCTGCACTGTTTGATTTTCCTACAACCAAACAGAGACTCTTCAATTCACCATTTAACACCTTTTTAATGCATTTTAATTCAAAATTTTAATTCCCAAACCCTAATTCTTCACTATAAATACCACCCCATATCCTAACTCCGCTCTATTTTGAAAATTTCTAGCAAAATCACCTCAAAAGTTCCTTAAAGCAAGTGGAGTCAAGTGGAGTTAGCAACCAAGCTCCTTCCATCGAAGCCGTTTCCGGAGCTCTCGTGATGCCACCAAGCCCCCTCCCTTCTTCGTTACTCTCTTTTCGATATTATAAAGCCGTAGGTCTCTCTCATCTCTTTTTCTTTTCATCTCAAATCATCTCCTAAAAAATATATCGGTAAAGTGGAGTTATCTCCGATACATTTCTTTTTAAACTTGGAACTTCCTTTTCCTTAATACATAGTTCAAACTTACTTTACCATCCTACTTGTAACTTTGATTGCAATATTTTAGTTTCGAGTTTAACCAAAATTTTCATGTGAAACAAACATAAACGAAATTTTTCATTAAAATACTTTGAAGTTTAATATCACCCTCTTTTCGATAATTGTTAAAACAATAATTTTAGGAAAACTTCACGGGGTAACAACCTACTTCACATTCACACTATGGTTTCATAGCACGATGTCTATATATATGTGGTTGGTTCAAAGATTAGTTTTTACATTAAAATACCACATCTTTTTAAAAAAACGGGTTTCTTTTAAATCGGTATTTTGTAATCCTTGGCAAAAACGCCTCTACAACCCTTGTTAGAAGACCCACTAATGGATGGTATGCATTATCGCACATCCTTGGGATAGTAGAGAGAGATGCAGAACTCCTCACGGAGTATTCGATCTCGAAAAGAAATAAAATACGGTTTTTAAGAAATGCGACTTTTCTAAACAAAAATATTTTTTTTTAAAAACTAAATAAAAATTATAAATTCTTATTTTTAATAAAAAAATATTATGAAACTATATTTTTTAAAATGAAATATTAAAGTGTTAATAAAATACCAAAAAGGGCTAGTTTTCAATAGAATACCATAAACTTTTAAAACCTAGGTTTTTATCATTAAAATACCCTAATAATTAAAATACATGCTCATGAAAACCCTAAATCTAGTAATTCACCCTCGGGGTTATTTTTAAAACAATATTAACATATTTTTTATAAAAACCCCTCGAGATATGCAAACAATACTTTAAGGACTATATAATTAACATAGGCTTAAGCGGTATCATTTCTCTTAAGCTCTAGAGAGCCGGAGAAAGTGAGTGCTTGTTTATTTAGGCTAGACAACTTAACGGAGCTATCAATGGCAATTATCTTTGAAAAAACACAAATCCTGCCGTCCATGTACAGCAGTTGTCGATTACTCCCGAACCTATGAATTCAAGTATTAAATTAGTTCACAAGTGTCTAACTCACTCTGAGTCCAAACACAAATCAGAATCCAAAATCAAACACGAACTTGTATACTTGATCATGAACCTGAATACTCAAATTCAAATATCAAACTCAAACTTGTATACTTGACTCGATTTGACCGAACCATGGTTATAACGTGACATGAACTCGACATGACTACTTGAACACATGATTATATCCTGAACATAAACCTGAACATTTTATATCCATGAATTCGGCCAAAACCTGTAATCTTAATCTAACCAATACAATACGCAGGGATAAAAGGGTAGATTGGTATGGAACGTATATCATAGCTCGAGAGGTCACTTTAAAAGACACATATATGAATTCAAGTGCCATTGTCCCATGGGTTATGATGGGGCCTTGTACTATATGTTACCATAGTCCACGGGGTAAGATGGACTCATCTCGTATATATGAATACCTTTTTTATCAAACTATAAATAACCACGTTAGAATAACTATCTTATACCTGTGAATGATCATATACAATTTTACCTGTTCTCTGTTCTTTTAGTTCTTATTCACATGATATACTATTTGTAGGGTTCCTAAGCATGACAGCAAGGTTTCGGGTGGCATCATCCATGCCAAATTAAAAATTTTCCATGCTTAAACAGCCTTAACCATAATCTTTAACTAGAGATTCATACAGAAACATCAAGTAAACAACTTTACTTCTAAGTGATTAGAGATTACAATCTTTGTAGTCCGCTCCTTCACTTCACAAGCTCCAAGTAGTGGTCTCTTCGCTGCGATCAATGAGCTCCCAAACTCTTGAGAGTCTCTACAAGATGTATGATGCATCCTTGCTTCAAGTCTTCAAAGTCTATGATGATCTACATCGAGGAAACACGGACTCAAGCTCTCTCTTCACTAATACGGAATTATTGAAACTAACACACTAATCTATATGGCTAGTATAAAAGAGGATGATAAAGTAGGAATTTTGCTCACTTTAGAATTAAATTTCTCACTATTTTTCTTCTTGATCTTAAAGTCAAGAGAGCTAAAATGAGATGAGGAAGAAGAAGATGAATGAATGAGATAAGGGTAGAAATGCAACCATGGGTTGGTATATGTGAAACCCTAACCCATGTAGAGAGTTAATCATGGCTATGTGTAATGGTTGGGTTAGAAAATATCTTAGAAAAAATATCTTGGGAAAAACAAAAAGGGTAGACTTTGTCAATGGTTATCAACAAGCTTTATGAAGCTTCTACCATGACTCATTTCCACAATTTTGAATTACTTAAGAATTTAAACCCAAACATTATATTTAGCATTGTATGATTCTCATATATCCTTGTTGCATGTATAACCCATCATGTCACAATAATATATATCACATATATAATATTTATGTAACAATAGAAAACAATACAATAAACATATATCACATATATGTTAAATGTATCATAAATGAGAATAATAAATACTTAAGTGAGCATATAATACACACACACACACACACACACACACACACACATATATATATATCATTTCATCGAATCAACACTTGATCCGATAATCTGGCTATATCACATATAACCGGCCGATATCACATATCGCGAGAATAGAATACGTATCACATACGCGTATTAATCTCGATCCCGCACATATCACATATGCGCTCCTACTCTGTTTCGCCTGAGCCAGGAAACCTCTATGTAGGACTCTAAAGACTCATCAATACGCCAACAGTAGGTGATGATCACATCAAACACCAACAAGCTGCAAGCGGTCAGCTAAACGTAACGGTCATCCGGGTATTGAGCGATCAGAAGATCAACAAGCAAGTCTGCTCTAACTCCTGTAAAGCCTGTCAGTAACACTACCGTACAGTGCGGTCTCTTTGTCTGATATGTCGCATATCTAGTTTAGGGGTGGTAGACGTTAGACCCCAGTAACCGATAAGTCGTACCGATGTGAGTTCCATAACTGTTCGAGAAACTACTGATAACACTTACCAGTAAATCTCAGCAACCCCGGCCAGGGATTTCCAATTATGGCCAATCGAGCACAGCGCAACATCAACCCCTAATACCGGGAGAGACGAAATCCCTCCTATCGCTCATTGCCTCCATATGATTTAGGACTGTACCCAAAAGCCACCATTTTGCACGTTCTCTTGAACATGGTAAGGTGGAAATCAAAGCACATTGGGAATCACACAAGACTCTATGACGATCTCGGGTATACAGACTAACCTGTACCAGTGTCACTAGAGAACTGCTATCTGACGATAGGTATAATACCAATAAGGAGTTCTCGGCGAGTCCGTTCAGTGTACCCAGTCTCCACTGAGCACCCGTATACTATCCTTGATGTCAAACACCAATGGATGTGGGAACATCCATCGCCCATCATATGGGTCAAGATACGTATACGCTAGTCTACTCTGGAATATCGATACCCTATCTTAATACACCCTCGACTAGGAACAATTATAGGATGTACTTATGGACTACCCAGGCCCACTAGTATGATCTCCATCATAGTCCCAGTAGTTAAGTAGTCATCCTAAGGGCTTTATCAACATGTGATCACAAGACAATATTCTGATATAAGTCAACATGTTAAGATAAAGAG
Source organism: Agapanthus africanus (assembly GCA_030015575.1). Classification (NCBI taxonomy): domain Eukaryota; kingdom Viridiplantae; phylum Streptophyta; class Magnoliopsida; order Asparagales; family Amaryllidaceae; genus Agapanthus; species Agapanthus africanus. Next base: position 668,961,985 of record CM057342.1, on the reverse strand, counting down.
CAACCAGATAGCATACTATCATGACGTGCAAGAAAGTCCTCTCTATATATGTCCAAGCATCCATTGTAATATACATCATATGTACAACAATGGCCTCTAGGGCATATATATAACTAACAATCTCCCACTTGCACTAAGGCCAGCTCTTGTAGTATCTCATACCCAACATCCCGAAGAGTCTCTCAAACTGTATCTGGGGAATGGCCTTCGTGAATGGATCCGCAGTGTTATCCTTCATGTCTACTCTCCTGACCTCGATCTCCCGGCGATCAACTATCTCGCGGATGAGGTGATACCGCCTCAGAATATACCTGGATCGCTGATGGGACCTGGGTTCCTTGGCCAAAGCCACTACTCCATTGTTATCGCAATACAAAGGTATTGGATGTTCGATAGACGGAACCACACCAAGTTCTGATATGAACTTCTTTATCTAGACAGCCTCTTTGGCAGCATCGTTGGCAGCGATGAATTCAGCCTCCATCGTCGAGTCTGCCACGGTTTCCTGTTTGGAACTCTTCCAACAAACCGCTCCTCCATTGAGGGTAAAGAAAAATCCCGAGACCAACTTAGAGTCATCCTTATCACTCTGGAAGCTCGAATCGATAAAGGACTCCACTGGGAGTTCTCCATTACCATACACCAAGAACATCTCTTTAGTCCTTCTCAAGTACTTGAGAATGTTCTTCACAACTGTCCAGTGATTCTCTCCAGGATCTGCTTGATACCTGCTCACTACACTTAGTGAGTCTGCTACATCAGGTCTGGTGCATAACATCGCGTACATGATAAAGCCTACAGCCGAAGCATAGGGTATCCCTTGCATGCGGGCTCTCTCCAAATAAGTCTTGGGAGACATCTTTTTGGAGAGAGTAAGTCCTGAGATCGTGGGTATAATCTCACGCTTGGATTCTTCCATACTAAATCTCTTTAGTATGGTGTCAATGTACATGGATTAGGACAATCCCAACATCCGCTTAGATCTATCTCTATAGATCTTAATCCCCAGGATGTAGGAGGCATCACCTAGATCCTTCATGGAGAATCTATGTGATAAGAAGAGCTTGACCGAGTGCAGCATAGGAACATCATTTTCTATCAAGAGTATGTCATCCACGTACAACACGAGGAAGACAACCTTACTCTCTGCCACCTGATTTGTATGTCAAAAATATTTCTAAACCGCAATCAAGAACGACGTCGCTTGGTAGCTAGCCGGTGAGTACGGTTCGGTCCACAAGGATTTTGTGTTTTCCTAGTCGCTCTAACGAGTTAATTCCGATGGGTGTCGGATTGATTATCTCTAAAACCTAAATTTATTTATACTTAGATTATCTAGATCTAAGTCTTGCTAGGGTTAGGTCTAGGGTAAGTTGGGAGATTGAAGGTCTCCACACCGCTTTCAATGCCCTATTTGAGATCTATTAGGTGTTATGGTAATTATCAATAAAAGGGATTAGTACCATCAGGAAGAAACGGTATTTCTTCCTCTAGGTTCTTGTCCTTCCTTTATCGATCCTTACCCTAACCTCCATGGAAAACATACACAACCGGTCCTTTATACTACGGTATCACCGTTACCTCGAGGGGTAAGGTGCCGCAGGGAGCGGTGTGTGCGTGTATGCATGGATTTCTAATTATTATGTGTGATGGGGCAAGAAAGGGGTGAGAGAGTTCATCTCTCAAACCTTTCCCTAAAGCTAACTCTAACAAGTGAGGAGACTACTCGCTCATTAGGAAATTGAATGACATTCTAAATTAAAGTAAACTAAGGCAATAAAAGAACTTACTAATTTTTATTGATGGCTCTCTCCAAACATCAACACAGTACAGATCCGAATTTATGAAATGAAAAGAGGCATGACCTCAAAAAGGTTTTTAGGGTTCTATTTATAGATTCATAGAAACCCTAGGTTACAATCGCGTCATGTCTGCTTTTACAAAAATTCCCCCTAAGAAAAAGACCTAGTCAACGCCCGCGCACCGCCAAAACTTTCTGCGCCGACACGGGTACTACATGGCCGCGGAACCGCGGCCAAACCCTACGTTTGGCCGCGGATCTGCGGCCGTATATGGAGCTTGGTTCTTCAATTTTCTTGGGGTTGTTTCAGCTGCATTTGGGTACTTGTTTCTTCTGGACTTTCTTTAGAATATCTTCTGGTTCTCTTCCAGATCTTTCCAGTGAACATTGTAGTGGACTTTTGCCGTTGCTTCTTGACGAAGTCTTGAACCTTGCACTGCCTTGTACTTTGTGAACTGATCTTCGTGTAGGCTTGATCAAGATTCCAACATTTATTGGTCGTAGTCTCACTTTTGTATCGTCTTTTGTCTTTTTCACTATTTTTGTCCCGAGAATCTGTAACCTGCAACTAAGTAGCAGACATGGGTCAAAAGCACCTGTTTATTTGTAAAATAACTAGGACTGGGGAATATAATAATGCAATATTATGATATGAACAAATACCCCCAAACTTATCTTTTGCTTGTCTCGAGCAAACCTAGTTTTATTCACAACAAAAACCTAACCTCACTTTCGCAGGGAAACGCGATTGCACTGAGCTCGTGCAACAAGCCGTTAAACCTCTAGGTGTCCCTAGTAGGAGGAGTGTTGTCTTTTGAGGGTTTTCAGCGGATACTACCCACAAAATCCTATCGATTTGGCCTATTAACTTTTATTTTCCAATTGGGTTTTCTAACAAGGAAGTCTATTATCTTCGACTCGTAAATTATCCACACATATTCTTCACGCTTCCTTATCATTTAACTTAAGATTATATATATTCTTGTAGACTTACTTAGCTTTCGGCATCTTTTAAGTTTCTGGGGTTCCATCTCAACTTAGGAATTTTTATCATCTCTACTAAAGATACAAGTCCTATTCTTCATTCCTATCTCTTATCTAAACCCTGTAGGGTTACTAGGCACTCTAACAAGGTTCTACAAGGCATCAACCATGCCCGATTAAAATTTTAGCCGTGCCGAACAACCCTAAACAAGATCTTTGCTAGATAATTAGGGTTACACATGCAAGTAAAAAACATTTACTACTAAGTGAATACGAAATACAACCTTTGTAGATCGGTCCTTCACTTCTAAAGCTCCTTGTCGTAGTCCCTTCACTGCGATCATGGTTCTCCCGGGCTCTTGCATGGCTTCACGAGGCGAAAGAAACATCTTTGCTTGAAGTCTTCGAGGCCGAAGATGATCTACGTCGAGGGAATACCAACTCAAGCTACTACTTCACTAACTAGAGAATTAGTGAAGCAAACACCCTAAACTAATGTGCTAGTCTAGTAAAGGATGGAGAAATAGGAAGTGGGTTCACTTTAGAATTTATTTTCTCACAATGTTTCTCACTTTGGATCAAACCCTAGAGAGCTTTTTAGCTCAAGGAAGAAGATGAAGAAATAAAGAGAGAAAGATAATGATCAAGTGAGTAAGCTAACCATGGGTGAGTGAGTATCATATACTAACTCATGTAGAGACATAACCATGGCTAATTCTAATGGTTGGGTTAACTAAATATCTTAAGTAAAACAAATTGAGTTGAATTTGTCAAAGCACTAAAAGCTCCTACAAGCTTCATGTACTTAACAAATATTAACCAATTTAGATTTACTTTAAATATAAAAACCCCTCCACTAAAATTAGAATGGTGTATGTCTTATACACCCATGTCTTGTGTATCAACAACCATGATACATAAAGAAAAACACATTTTAATATATATCACATATATATATATATTAAAGTTGTGCACATGTGAGAAAAAATCCTTAAGTGAACAAATGTTAGTTAATGTAAATTAGTATATCAAATATACAATTATACACTAAATTATTAAATCAACACTTGACTTAATAATCCGATTATATCTCATATAACCGACTAACATCCAATGTATCGACTTATCGAATCAACATTTGATTCGATAACCCGGCTATATCAAATATAACCGACCGATACAAAAAGTCATGAGAATAGAATACGGTATCACATACACGCATTATTCTCGGATCGCACATATCACATATGCGCTCCTATTTCGTTTTTCCTGAGCCAGTAAAACCTCTATGTAGGACTCTGAAGACTCGTCAATACGCCGGCAGTAGGTGATGATCACATTAAGCACCCACAAGCCGTCAGCGGTACTAGCTGGACGTAACGGCTACCCGGGTATTGAGCGATCAGAAGATCAGAGAGCAAGCCCGCTCCAACTCCTATAAAAGCCTAATGGTAACACATCCCGTACAGTCCGGTCTCCTCGTCTGATATGTCGCATATCAAGTGTAGGGGTGGTAAACGTCAGACCCCAATAACCGATAAGTCGTGCCGATGTGAGGCTCATAACGGGTCGAGAAACTACTGGTAACACTTACCAGTAAATCTCTAAATCAGCCATGGCCAGGGACTTCCCTTTTATGGCCAATAGAGCACAGCGCAACATCAACCCCCAATACCGGGAGAGACGAAACCCCTCCTATCGCTCATTGCCTCCATATGACTCGGGACTGTACCCAAAAACCACCGTTTTGTACGCCCTCTTGGACGTGGTAAGGTGGAAATCAAAGCACAGTGGGAATCACACAAGACTCTATGACGATCTCGGGTCTACAGACTAACCTGTACAAGTGTCACCTGAGAACTGCCATCTGACGTGAGGTATAATACCATCTGGGAGTTCTCGGCGAGTCCGTCCAGTGTACCCAGTCTCCACTGAGCACCCGTATACTATCTCTGATGTCAAACACCAATGGATATGGGATCATCCATCGCCCATCTCATGGGTCGAGAAGCGTATACGCTAGTCTACTCTGGTATATCGATGCCCTGTCTCGATACACCTATGACTAAGAACATTAAAGGATGTACTTATGGACTACTCTGTCCCCACTAGTATGATCTGCATCATAGTCCAGGTAGTCAAGTACACATCCTAAAGGCTTTACCAACATGTAACTATAAGACAGTATCAAGAGACAAGTATACATGTTAAGATAAAGAGCAACCAGATAGCATACTATCATATCGAGCAAGAAAGTCCTCTCTATATATGTCCAAGCATCCAATATAATATACATCATCTCTACAATACTGGCCTCTAGGGCATACATACAACTAACAAACCCCAATCACATACCCCTACGTGTGTGTATATATCACCTCTACACTTGGAAATTAAAATCAAGCAATCATACTCTTGTCCATTGTCCAAAGCACTTCTTAATTGGTGAATTTTTAGATGAAACTGCTCACACATCCTTCATGCGATCGTTAATACTTCTTGAGGTACCAATAACCGATTACAAGATGTGTTTGCACATTAAAGCGTAATTCCTAGTCTTGTAACACCTAAGGCTTTAGCAGTGACTCCCAAACCAGTTCGTCTAAGGCACTAGGTGATGAAGCACCCTCGCTAAATATTTTTTCTATTTTTGCAGCCTTAAGTAATCAAAAAAACCAGTGTTCATTTTTTTATTATCTCTTTATTCACACTTGAATTTTTTTATTTTATTTTCTTCGTACTAAGGACTTTAAACAAGAGCATTTCAAGGTCTCTTCTGCTATTCCAAGTTTCAAGGTGCGTGTTTGTGCAAATTGTAGGGTATACATTTTCAGAATTTAGACTTAAGCTAGGAATTATTTTTCAAATTTACACTTTAATAAAAATATCAATACTCTTCCCTTGTTTTAACTTAGTCCGAGAAGTGAACTCAAAATTTGCCTATTTCTAAATAAACTACAAAGACATACTTTCTACCATTAAACTTTAAGAAAGATTATTTTTAGGGTTTTAATTCACTAAGTCTAAGATCTAGTTGTGCCTAGCTAGTTAACCTTTTTGTCAAACTCAAGTCAATTATGGCCAAAATTGAATACTTTAATTTTTATAATTTTTTTGAAATTTTTCAATTTTTTATGGGTTTTAAAATAAGTATGCAAATGCAAAAATATACACATGAATGCGAAGAAAGAAGGCTTACCGAGCATACCCCCAAACTTAACCTTGACAGTGTCCTCACTGTCATGTTACACCAAGAGGGTCAAAATGTCGGCACTCCCCTGTTTATTTATTTATAAAATTTCTTTTTATATTATATTTTTTATTGTTAAAAAAACAAAAATATATATACAGAAAGGCCCCCCAAACTTCATCGAAACAATGTTAAACGTCATTGCCAAACTTTGTAAAGACCAAATGTCAACACCAACCAGTCGAAAATTTTATCTGTATAGAGTATCGGTTGGTGGAAGAACATGTTGTACCGATCCAAAAAGAATTGGGGAAGATAGAAGTGGTGGTGTGGAAAGTGTGGAAGTGAATAGATATGAGGCGGTGATGAATCAAAACGAGAATGTGAATGATCAGCAATCAGTAGAATATTGGCATTCTCGTAGCTTATTAAAAGAAAAAGGGGTGGTTCAACTTCTAAAGGAGGAGGTTGACATCCACACTATCCCCAAGATATTTCTGTGGATCCTTTATCGACTTGGCATCATCCATCATATGCATATGATATTCAATTATGAGGGAACTAATCTCCTCGATGTCCGCCATAGTCCAGCCGAAATCTTGCCGCTTATCTTGTAAGACCATTAAAAGCGCTTTCTCTTGCTCGAGGGCTAGAGAGGCCGATATGATAACGGGAAAGGTCTCATTCTCACCTAGGTAAGCATATTTAAGGTGAGACGGCAAGGGCGTGAGTTCGAGTTTCGGAGGCGAAACAATCATAGGCAAAATTGGGGAATCTTCCTCGAACTCAAAGGACTCCAACACAGGTTCGAAATCACTGCAAACAACCGATTTGGATGATTCAACTAACTCGTCCAAAAATTCAAAAGACTCATATTCGGACGGTGAGTCGTCAAAATCATCCGAAAAAGTGAAACATTCATAATCAATATCGGTTGTGTCAACTGTGGTAGATTCAAGGAGGGACGCACTAGTGGCGTCAAAACTGTTTTCATCAAACAGAAATCTTTCAAGCTCGCAGTCCTCCTGCGTGATTTCGTGAATAGAGCAAACTTCTCGTGTACTAGTTTTAGGAACGGGGGGCAGACTTCCTAACTTGTAAATACTGAACTCACTAGACGACTTCCCGAAGGATAGAGTCATGGAGCCATTGCGACAATTTATTATGGCATTGGAAGTGGCCAAAAATGGTCGACCGAGGATCACCGGAATTTGGTTCCGTGGGTTAGCAACAGGTTGTGTGTCCATAACAATAAAATTAACGGGGAATATGAAATCCCCTACTTTGATCAACGCATCTTCTAACTCATCCCTAGGATGGGTGATTGATCGATCAGCCATTTGAAGAGTACAACGAGTGGGTTCAACTCTCCAACCCCTAATTGCTCGTACACGGAGTAGAGAAGCAGGTTAACACTAGACTTAAGATCTAAAAGTGCTCGATTGATTTTCTTATCCCTAATTGTTATTGAAATCGTAGGACAGCCGGGGTCCTTTCGTTTTTGGGGTAAGGGTTGAGGTTGGTTAATAGCATTGCTCACTGCACTAGCTACTAGCACTTTCTTGGGTATTTGAGACTTTCTCTTCGAGGAGCATAAGCCCTTTAAGATTTTTGCGTACGAAGAGACTTGTTGAATTGCATCCAAGAGAGGTATATTTATGCTAACCTGTTTAAATAACCCCACAATCTTCTCCACTTGTGGAGTTGGTTTATTGGGACTCAACCTGTTTGGAAATGGAGCATTTTGAAAATATGTTGAGTCCAATGTCTGTGGAGTAGAATGTGGAGTTGGAACGGATCCCAGTGTGGGTGTGTTCGTGAAGTAAGAAATGGGTCCGTTCGGATTAGAAGAAGAAGAGCCTTTTGAAGAATGGAGAATAGGCTCTACCGAAGAAGATGATGGAGAAGAAGAAGAAGAAGGAAAAGAAGGAGAACCACCGGTGGGGGTGTCATCACTAATACCCACGTTATTTTGCAACACTTTTCCAGATCTTAACGTAGTCACAGCATTTACATTATGATTTTGATATTCATATGCGACATGTGCGTTGTGTGTGTGACCGGGATTGGCCAATAATTGAGATGGAAGCTTTCCCTTTTCTCTCTCGCTCAACGCAGCAGTTAGTTGTGCAACTTGTGCCTCAATAGATTTGATGCTTTGATCGTATGAAGCATTGTTGTGCACCAAAGACTGGATGGAATTTTCCAACCTTGCTGCGGATTCTGTAGATTGTTTGAGAAACGCATCTAGACTTTTTTTCTAGCGAGATAACCTTATCATCATTTGGTTGAACATAATTGTTCGTTTGATTTGGATAAGGTTGTGGTTGGAAAGGTTGCTGGTATTGAGTTTGTTGGGGTGCTTGTTGTTGTGGAGGAGGAGGCCTTTAAAAGTTGGTGTTTCCTTGGAATTGTTGATTTTGATTCCAAGCAAAATTTGGGTGACCCCCCCAACCCGGATTATAAGTCGAAGAGTAAGGATCATTTCTTTGTCGTTGCTGAAAGGCAGCATTGACTTGATCTTGTCCTTGAGCAGGTGGATTGTAAGGGCACTCTTCGGTAAGGTGTGATGGATCCGAACAACAAGCACAAACAGTTCGTGGGGGTAAAGCAGGGGCAGGAGAAGACGATGATATTTTGTTCTCAAGTGCTTCTAACTTTTTCGTAAGTGCGGCCATCTCAGCCTTCATAGCAATCGACATATCTAATTGATGTATGCCTGCCCTAAATTGACCAATAGAAGAAGAAGAGGTGGTCTTGGTGCTCTCCCACTGAATTGTTTGTTCACTAAGATCTTCGAGAAACTGCCACGCTTCCTCACTAGATTTGGTTAGAAAGTGACCTTGACAAATGGTTTCTAGCAACTGCTTCGTTGCCGGGTTCAATCCCTCGTATAATGTTTGGCAAAGTTGCCAATTTTCGATCCCATGGTGAGGGCATTGAATGAGTAGGTCTTTGAATCTTTCAAAACACTTCCAAAATGGTTCGGAAGAAAGCTGGAAAAATTGTATAATCTCATTGCGAATTCTCGCGGTCTTGTGATGAGGATAAAACTTTTTAAGAAAAGCTTTAACAAACTCGTCCCAATTTCTAATTGAATGTGATGCTGTGCTGTATAGCCACTTCTCGGCTAAGTCACATAAGGTGAAAAGAATGACCCTTAGCCTTATAGCATCATCTGATAATTGGGTTGTTTTCATCATGGCGCAAACGTTTTGGAATTTATTGATAAAGATATAGGCATCTTCGGATTCCAATCCGTGAAATTTTGGCAGCATATTGATGAAGTGGGGTTTTATCTCAAAATTGTCCCCATTTGCCGGTGGGGGTGAAAGACAGGTAGGTAAGGAGGTGCGGACAGGGTAGAAGAGATCCTGGAGCGCGATTTGTTGGGGTGCTACAACAGGCGGGTGATTCGAGTTATTCGCATCTAACGGAGGTGGAATCAGTCCCGTGGGTAAGGTGTTGTTGGGATTATATCCCGACATACCTTCGGAAGAAGAATTTGAAGGTGGAGGTAAGGAAATGGAAGGAATTTCGACTTCGGAGTCGAAAGGTTCGTCGGTCGGTACCAACGAAACACGGACTAATCGGGCGCTAGTGTCCCTAGTCCAAAGTGACATACACAAGGTGAAAAACAGAATGTGGGGGTAAGAAAATGTCAATGAGAAGAAAGTGGGTGGTGGTGGGGTGCACGGATTTTAAGCGACAAGTTGCAAGTTTTTAAAAAAAAATTCCTTTTTCCTTTTTCTCTTTATTTGGAACTTTTTGCAAAAAAGATTTTCGATAAAGGGTTTAGACACACTTTTGATCAACCAAAAATGCACAATCAGGCCTAGATCTAGGGTCACCTAGGTCAGCTAGACAGCTCCTAACTGTTCCAAAGGGCTAGAAATAGGACCTCAAACTGCCTTTTCACGGCCAATTGCGGCCAGGTGAATGGGAGGCTTTCCACTACAAGTAGTGGCCCTAATTAAGTAACCACTCGCCTTAGACACACTTGCCTAGACACCGCAAAGTCAGGTTAGGATTAACGGCCGATGCCTACAACTAGTCCTCTGTCCTATTGAGCGCGACGTCCTTAGGGCTGAGTCTAGTATTTTTTAATTAAAGATTGGTCAATGCAAATGCCTTATATGATTTCTGGGGTCCTGAGAAGGGTGATGAAATCCCCACCCAATATGGATTGGTCTCAAGCCCCTTAAAGTCCGATTAAAGATATGCAAAACAGAAAAAATCACTTGCAATCAATTTTTTATTTTAAGCGCGGCGCAAAGAATCCTGCACAAGATTTCTCTCTCCTCTGTAAATCCCGATATATCTTTTGTCAAATCTCCTGCAGAATTCTTTGCGCTTAAAAAAATCAGATCTTACAGTGCAAATTTCATGCGCCAAAGCTTTCAAACCGCGGCAGTTCCGCGGTCGGGAGGGGTGTGCGGCGGCGGTTTCGCGGTCAGGTAAGCAGCTCGGGTCCCAAGAATTTTTTCCCCGCGGTGACGTCACAAGGCCGCCACGGTTCAGCGGTCAAAGTGGGTATAGCGCGGCGCTTCCGCGGTCCGATGGAGAGTTTAGATCCCGAGACCTTTTATGCTGTTCTGTTTTTCAAATCCCCTTCTGTTCGGATCTCCCGTTTTCTGTTTCGCACTCTGGAATTTTCCAGATCCGTCGATCCTGCAAAGATTCACACAAAAAATACCTTTCAAACAATAAATGATAAAAATTTTATAATTTTTTTTCTTTTCTGTTTTTATGATTTTATTAATTTATATTAACCCGAAATTGCAAAAAGGAAATACTACGCCATCCCCAGCAACGGCGCCATTTGATTTGTATGTCAAAAATATTTCTAAACCGCAATCAAGAACGGCGTCGCTTGGTAGCTAGCCGGTGAGTACGGTTCGGTCCATAGGGATTTTATGTTTTCCTAGTCGCTCTAACAAGTTAATTCCGATGGGTGTCGGATTGATTATCTCTAAAACCTAAATTGATTTATACTAAGATTATCTAGATCTAAGTCTTGCTAGGGTTAGGTCTAGGGTAAGTTGGGAGATTGAAGGTTTCCTCACCGCTTTCAATGCCCTATTTTAGATCTATTAGGTGTTATGGTAATTATCAATAAAAGGGATTAGTACCATCGGAAAGAAACGGTGTTTCTTCCTCTAGGTTCTTGTCCTTCCTTTATCGATCCTTACCCTAACCTCCATGGAAAACATACACAACCGGTCCTTTATACTGCGGTATCACCGTTACCTCGAGGGGTAAGGTGTCGCAGGGAGCGGTGTGTGCGTGTATGCATGAAGTTCTAATTATTATGTGTGATGGGGCAAGAAAGGGGTGAGAGAGTTCATCTCTCAAACCTTTCCCTAAAGCTAACCCTAACAAGCGAGGAGACTACTCGCTCATTAGGGAATTGAATGACATTCTAAATTAAAGTAAACTAAGGCAATAAAAGAACTTACAAATTTTTATTGATGGCTCTCTCCAAACATCAACACAGTACAGATCCGAATTTATGAAATGAAAAGAGGCATGACCTCAAAAAGGTTTTTAGGGTTCTATTTATAGATTCATAAAAACCCTAGGTTACAATCGCGTCATGTCTGCTTTTACAAAAATGCCCCCTAAGAAAAAGACCTAGTCAACGCCCGCGCACCGCCAAAACTTTCTGCGCCGACACGGGTACTACATGGCGGCGGAACCGCGGCCAAACCCCACATTTGGCCGCGTATCTGCGGCCGTATATGGAGCTTGGTGCTTCAATTTTCTTAGGGTTGTTTCAGCTGCATTTGGGTACTTTTTTCTTCTGCACTTTCTTCAGAATATCTTCTGGTTCTCTTCCAGATCTTTCCAGTGAACATTGTAGTGGACTTTTGCCGTTGCTTCGTGACGAAGTCTTGAACCTTGCACTGCCTTGTTCTTTGTGAACTGATCTTCGTGTAGGCTTGATCAAGATTCCAACATTTATTGGTCGTAGTCTCACTTTTGTATTGTCTTTTGTCTTTTTCACTGTTTTTGTCCCGAGAATCTGTAACCTACAACTAAGTAGCAGACATGGGTCAAAAGCACCTGTTTATTTGTAAAATAACTAGGACTGGGGAATATAATAATGCAATATTATGATATGAACACCACCTTCTTATATATACAAGGTTCATCTATGTTTTTGACGAAGTCAAACTCTTTGATTACGTCATCAAAAAAGATGTTCCAGCTCCGTGATACCTGCTTTAAACCATAGATGGATTTAAGCAGCTTGCACACCTTTCCGCTGCTCCCACTGTCTACGAAACCCTCTGGCTGAGTCATGTACACACACTCCTCTAAATCACCATTTAGAAAGGTGGTCTTAACATCCATTTTCTAGATTTAGTAGTCATGGTATGCAGCAATGGTATGTAAGATCCGGATGGACTTAAGCATAGCCACTGGAGAAAAGGTTTCGTCATAATCCACACCTGGTCGTTGACAAAAACCCTTTGCAACAAGTCTAGCTTTGAAAGTCTCAACTTTTCCATCTGCACCGAGTTTCTTCTTGAAGATCCATTTGCTCCCGATAGGTTTTACACTTTTAGGAGCATCTTCCAAAGTCAATACTTTGTTGGTGTACATGGATTCCATCCCAGATCTCATTGCATCCAGCCATTTCACAGAGTCACCACTCATGATGGCCTGCTCGAAGATAGTTGGGTCATCATCTTCCATGATGCAATCCTCACTCCCACCGTCAATGGGAAAACTATAGTATTTCTTAGGTGGATGAGGAACCCTACTAGATCGGCGGAGAGGCTGGGGTTCGTTGGGAGCTATCGAATTCTCTGGTTCTACCAAATCTTCTGTCGTAGTTTGTATAACTGGAGCCTCTTCCAGTTCTACCTCCTCGCCACTAATTTCCTTTGCAAGAAATTCCTTTTCTAAAAAGGTGGCATGTCGAGAAACAAACACCTTTTGTTCCTCGGAGTGGTAGAAGATATACCATCGCGAATGTTTGGGATATCCAATAAACTCGCATAGAAACGACCTTGCCTCGAGCTTGTCTGGATTTTGTGTCTTTACATATGTCGGACAACCCCATATCTGAATAAAATTAAGATATGGCCACTTCCCATACCATATCTCATATGGAGTGGTAGGCACTGATTTGCTTGGAACTCTATTCAATAGGTATGCTGCTGTCTTAAGCTCATAACCCCAAAAGGAAATAAGTAACTCAGCGGTGCTCATCATAGAGCGCACCATATCTAATAGGGTGCGATTCCTCCGTTCCGATATACCGTTGTGCTGTAGTGTATAAGGAGGAGTAAGCTGAGAGATTCCCCTTCTCTTTTAGATAGTCCCGGAACTCATTGCTCAAGTATTCTCCTCCTCGATCAGATCGAAAGATTTTAATACTTTTACCCGTTTGGTTCTCGACTTCGTACTTATATTCTTTGAATTTCTCAAAAGCCTCATACTTGTGTTTCAACAAGAACACATGTCCGTATCTTGAGAGATCGTCAGTGAATGTAATGAAGTACGATGAACCATAGCCATCTCTGGCATGTGTAGACATGGGACCGCATACATCACTATGTATCAGTCCCATGAGTTCCGTAACTCTTTCTCCGTGTCCACTAAACGGAGTTTTTGTCATTTTGCCTTTGAGACATGAATGACAAGTTTCATAAGATGATAATTCGAACGGATTCAAATATCCATCCTTATGCAACTTAGTTAGTCATGTCGCATTGATATGACCTAGTCTACAATACCACAAGAAGGATTCGTTCATTTCTGAACTCTTCCTCTTGTATGTGTTTTGTACGTTAAGAACTGTAGTTTGATTTAGAATCTATATGCCATTATTTAACAAGCCTGATCCAATCAACTTTTGATTCAGGAATATGTTCATAATATTATCCTGTACTACAAAATTATATCCTTCTTTACTTAATAAAGAAACTGATATAAAGTTGCATATCATGTTCGGTATGTAATAGCATTCGTTCAGAATCAATGTATTACTACTTGGTAATACAGGGTGATATTCGCCAACTACTTTGGCTACAACATTTGCACCATTCCCTACTTTTACGGAATGATCACCCATTCCCAGTTCTTTACCTCTCTTTAGCCCATGCAACATATTACATATGTGGGATCCTGATCCGGTATCTAATTCCCAGGACATAGAGTGAACTGAGAAACAATTCTCGATAACAAACACACCCGAAGAAGATGCATCAATATGCTTAATCTTCGTTTGGGCGGCGTAGGAATCCGGATATTCCCCTATTTCCTGTTCAGTCTTATAACAATTATATGAAAGAACGGAACCAACGTTTCCCTGCTCTGTATAACAAGCAGGTTTGGTCAATACATCAATGTTATTATCTTGATTAAGGTGTGACATGGTCGCTACCTGGAGAGAGAGAAAAGAAAACACTTTAGCGTATGCTCTTGCAATATTAGATTGGTTATTATCTTATCTAATCAGGATGGCTCCCACTGTTTTAATCAAATCTTCCCCCAAAAAACCCTAAAAAAGAAAGACTAGCTGGGATTAATTACAGTCTACAACTTTGCTAACCGTTCAGCCAGGCCAGTGTCGGTACTTTAAGCGAGGTTCCCTGTGCTTTCGCACGGACCTAATTAAGATAAACCTCGTCTTCCCTTAGGGGTAGCCCTATTAACACCTTTCTAGACACCTAATGGGTTAGCTAATTGTAAAGTGTAAAACTCTCCCAGGAGCAACTCTTGCTCGCAGCGGGTATCGAGATCCAACTATCTCATAGAAGGTATGCAATCTCATTGCAAATTTCAATACTTGAAATTCCCGATAATAGTTTTTACTCCTAACGTCCTATGACCTTGACGAAGGCCAAACTACCCATAAGACGCTAGTCAAGTTCAACCCATTCATTTCTTGATTGAATTAGACCCACCTGCACGACCCTTGACAAAGACCAAACAACGCCATACGAATACCCTAATCCAATCGCATCTCATGCTACAGATAAGTACTAATCAGCTACCGTACACTACGCCTTGATGAAGGCCAAACTACCGTAGCACGAATACTAAGTAGTGCTTATCTGAAATAACGGAGGGCTACGCAGGTTTTTAAGAAAACCATGAGCATAGTGAACTTGATATCGTTGCAGAATCGAGTGATTTTTTAAAGGAGTGTTTTTGATGTTTTTTACTAGTTTTGCTAAAGAGGTCACTCCCGGTGAAGGGATCTCGGCTCTTTCCTCATTGAATAAGGCGCATGATATATCACATATACCGCTATGCAAAGCAAGAACTAAAAGAAGCAATCAAAAGACAAAACCGAGTGGGTTGTAGTATCTGCTAGTTTCGCTAAAGTGGTCACTCCCGGTGAAGGGATCTCCGCTCTTTCCTTATCGAATAAGGTGCTGGATATTCTACAAGGAATACCGCTATGCAAAGCAGAAACTAGAAATATGATTCTACAACATCTTTTAGGTTTCTTTTCTTTCATTAATCTCATTAATGAAGTCCCATCATTTAAGCTTCCTAAGCATCACAGAAGAAACGAAAATACAACGTACACTTATGCCATCTGCATTCGCCACAATGTTTCGTTATACACCGTTAGGTTACTTAACGAACGGCATACCGGGACGGGACTAGCGCGAATGAAAAATATAAGCAACGTCTATTATATATCATATATATAATAATATCCATTCGTCTTAGGCAGTAATATGATCTCATCACAGAATATTGCAGCAGAAGTCAACATATGAAATATTAGATATACTAGGATTTCCGTGTTTTATATCAAGCCTGTAAAAAACACAGATTCCACGGTCGCGATGAATAGCCAAACCCACATCCCTAGACCCCTACAAGAGCGGCAAGTAACCCTCCCAATTCTAGGGTTTGGAGACCTGGTCTCAACTCCTCTAGTTGGCTTCCCACTGGACCCTGGAACCCGGTTACTTGTGCTCTCCTCCTTGGGTCTATCCTAATGCGGAAAAGTAAATAATATACAATGGTGACATCATCCTCAACCCGGAAGTGCCTCAATAAAAGAATATTATATACAATGAATTTTACATGAATGAAAATAAAAGCTCCCATCTCACATAAACCCCCCCGGCCATTCTTTCACGACGATCCAATATAGCATATCACAGCAACACATAACAATACATGTCATCAACGTAAGTAAATATGCGTATCCCAATTGTCGTTGATCTATAGCAACGAAACCGGCGATACACCACATATTATACTTACGGTCGCAGAAAAGGAAATGAAAAACTACAACAATTGGAATCGACACTGCCCTTAGACATCATAAACCCGGAATATCACATATTCAGGATTTCTTGCCTAACAATGCAAATTTTACATTTAGGTCTCATCCATGAAAACACTTTTCAAAAGATGTCGGGTAATTCAACAAGATTCCCGATTTCACCCGATACCGAAATGTTAAGCTTGCATGCATCAAATCAATTCCACTTATTGTATCACTATTTCAGATAACTAGACAATGTTAAACTTTCCGATCGAATAAACAATCACCCAAAATTTTCCAAACAGCTCAACACTTCAGCGGAGTTTAAAAGGTCCCCAGAATATGCAACAGCTCCTATGAACCAGCCGTAGAAGGGTCAACCAATGCCTCACCTGTGCCACCGCTGAACTACCACAAACCCTAGGGTTTAGTGGTGGTTCTGACGATCACAGAATCGAGTTAAGGTTTCGTTCTTCTAGAGAGTTCACAGAATCGCTTAAATGATTTTCTGAAAGTTTTAAATTAAGGAAAAATCCAACACTTGGAAAATTTCCAGTAAGGGAAAAAGTGAGTTATTGATATCTGTTTGAACTTTTTATCATTGTCTAAAATACCCGAAACAACATTACAATTACGAATACAAAACACTCCGAATTGGTTTTGCTTAAAGATAACATCACATGCAAATTTAGCAAAAACAAACAACACCTGAAAGTCCAACCCCCAGAAACTGGAACACCACCCAAAACCCAACCCCTAACTCCCTTAAAAATCTGAGCTCGCTGGATTTTTTTCCCATGTGGCCGGGCAAAATTCGAGGAGGGTGGGTGAATTTTGTACAGTGTTCATATTGTATCACATACAATATTCTGCAGTTGTTTAAAAAAAATTTTGACACCTTAAAAAATTCGACAAAAACTTGAGTTTTGATTCGGGTGTTTCAGAGTTGTTTTGGTTTCGTAATCCTACACAATCCGTCTAATTCTCTAGCTTGGCTCTGATACCACTGTAGGGTTCCTAAGCATGACAACAAGGTTTCGGGTGGCATCATCCATGCCAAGTTAAAATTTTGCCATGCTTAAACAACCCTAACCAAGATCTTTAACTAGAGATTCATACGGAAACATCAAGTAAACAACTTTACTTCTAAGTGATTAGGGATTACAACCTTTGTAGTCCGCTCCTTCACTTCACAAGCTCTAAGTAGTGGTCCCTTCGCTGCGATCAACGAGCTCCTGAACTCTTGAGAGGCTCCACAAGATGTATGATGCATCCTTGCTTGAAATCTTCAAAATCTATGATGATCTATGTCGAGGAAACACAGACTTAAGCTCTCTCTTCACTAATACGGAATTAGTTAAGCTAACACACTAATCTATATGGCTAGTATAGAAGAGGATGATGAAGTATGAATTTTGCTCACTTTAGAATTAAATTTCTCACTATTTTTCTTCTTGATCTCAAAGTCAAGAGAGCTAAAATTAGATGAGGAAGAAGAAGATGAATGAATGAGATAAGGTTAGAAATACAACCATGAGTTAGTATATGTGAAACCTCTAACCCATGTAGAGAGTTAACCATGATTATGGGTAAGAAAATATCTTAGAAAAAATATCTTAGAAAAATATCTTAGGAAAAACAAAAAAGGGTGGACTTTGTCAATGGTTATTAACTAGCTTCATAAAGCTTCCATCATGACTCATTTCCACGATTTTGAATTACTTAATAATCTAAACCCAAACATTATATTTAGCATGGTATAATTCTCATATATCCTTCTTGCATGTATAACCCAGCATGTCACAATATTATATATCACATATATAATATTTATGTAACAATAGAAAACAATACAATAAACATATATCACATATATGTTAAATGTATCATAAGTGAGAATAATAAATACTTAAGTGAGCAAATAATATATATATATATATATATATATATATATATATATATCATTTCATCGAATCAACACTTGATCCGATAACCCGGCTATATCACATATAACCGGTCGATATCACATATCGCGAGAATAGAATACAGTATCACATACGCGTATTAATCTCGATCCCGCACATATCACATATGTGCTCCTACTCCGTTTCACCTGAGCCAGGAAACTTCTATGTAGGACTTTAAAGACCCGTCAATACGCCGACAGTAAGTGATAATCACATCCAACACCAACAATCCGCAAGCGGTCAGCTAAACGTAATGATCACCCGGGTATTGAGTGTTCAGAAGATCAAAAAGCAAGTCTGCTCTAACTCCTGTAAAGCCTGTCAGTAACACTACTGTACAGTCCGGTCTCTTTGTCTGATATGTCGCATATCTAGTCTAGGGGTGGTAGACGTCAGACCCCAGTAACCGATAAGTCGTGCCGATATGAGGTCCATAACGGTTCGAGAAACCACTGATAACACTTACCAGTAAACTCAGTAACCCTGGCCAGGAATTTCCAGTTATGGCCAATCGAGCACAGCGCAACATCAACCCCCAATACCGGGAGAGACGAAACCCCTCCTATCGCTCATTGCCTCCATGTGATTCGGGGCTGTACCTAAAAGCCACCATTTTGTACGTTCTCTTGAACGTGGTAAGGTGGAAATCAAAGCACGGTGGGAATCACACGAGTCTCTATGACGATCTCGGGTCTTCATACTAATATGTACCAGTGTCACCAGAGAACTGCTATCTGACGATAGGTATAATACCAACAAGGAGTTCTTGGTGAGTCCGTTCAGTGTACCCAGTCTCCACTGAGCATCCGTATACCATCCTTGATGTCAAACACCAATGGATGTGGGATCATCCATCGCCCATTATATGGGTCAAGATACGTATACGCTAGTCTACTCTGGAGTATCGATACCCTGTCTCGATACACTCTCGACTAAGAACAATTATAGGATATACTTGTGGACTACCCAGGCCCCACTAGTATGATCTCCATCATAGTCCCAGTAGTTAAGTAGTCATCCTAAAGTCTTTATCAACATGTGATCACAAGACAGTATTCTTATATAAGTCAACATGTTAAGATAAAGAGTAACCAGATACCATACTATCATGACGAGTAAGAAAGTCCTCTCTATATATGTCCAAGCATCCATTATAATATATATCATATGTACAACAATGGCCTCTAGGGCATACATATAACTAACACTATTTTCTCTTACTTCTTTTGGGACTTATTGAGGGCTAGTTCGCTGACGATATTCCTCTCTGTTTCTTTTTTTCGGATGTTCGTCAGGAGGACCAGACTTTGAGGAGATAGAGCCGAGCCCGGAGGACTTGGACCAGCTTGCTGCACAACCAGATTACTAGCTCTTTCCAGCATGCACTTACTTTCTGCATGCCATTTTAGGCATTTGCTTTATTATTGTATTTTCATTTTCAGACAGTTGTATATAAATTTGAATGTAAATAAAGTTGATGTTTTATTTTATTACTTTTGTCATTCTTGTTCATTTTTATATTGCTTAATTACGCTTAACGTATTTACTTTCATAGTAAATACGTTGCGGGCTTGCTATGTTACCGTTTTCGTCAATTGGGAAGCGGGGCATGACAATTTTCCCTCTGAGGTTGTCCTGAGTAGACAATTTGTTTGCCTTTTTCAGTGTCACTTTCGAAGAACGAGATGGTGGCCTTGGACTTTTTCTTATTCTCCGGTTTATGGCACCTTTCAATGTCTTCGAAATCCGGTTGAAAGTACTTTACATCTTCATACTTTTGCACTTCATTCACCGAGAAAGGATTGAGCTCTCCCGTGATGGTGTACTCCAAGCCATCTTTGAAATACTTCATACACTGATGTTGTGCAGAAGGGATGACTTTGTACTCATGTAGCCAAGGTCTGCCGAGTAAAGCATTAAAACAGGTCTTGGCATCAATGAAATGGAATTTGATGTCAGTGATGAGCAGCTCGAAGTGGAGCGTCAATATTATGAACCCAAGCGTCCGTGTCGACTGCGAGTCGAACCTCGAGATGGTTATTTTGTCTCGGGCAAGGTGCTGAACATTCATACATATTTCTTTTAGCACTTTCATGTTGAGAAGATTGACGGAGGATCCGTTGTCGACAAGGATTTTCCCTATCTTGATGTCATGGCAGTACCCGGTGACATATTGCGGTCGATTATGTTCGCATATACCGAAGAGTAGATCTTCAATGTTGAATGTGATGTCAGCTGTGTGGACCTCTGCAAGTTCATTTTTCATTTTCTCTTCTGCGAAGAAGGCTTGAAACTGATCAGGCTGTTGCAGGGCTTTGATCAAGGAGTCTTATGCCTCTATGGGCAGGAGCAGAGCATACAGAATGCTCAATTGTGACGGTATTTTTCTCAACTATATAAGGACATTATAATCAGCCTTAGTTTTCTTAGGCAGGTCCTTTGCAGCAAGCTCTTTGGCCACCTCTTCATCAAGGGAAATTTCGTCGGGCATTTTCCTTTTCCCTTTATCCTTTTTATTCAAACCCTTGTTTGCGGGTCACAGGTTCTTTTAAGGCAGCGTATAGTTGCGCAACTGAATCTTCTCGCAATCTTTTTTCTCTTCTTCTTTCTCCAAGGCAGAATTTTCAAAGAGAAGGTTGAGGGGCATTTCATCATCAAAATCGCTCCCGTACGTGAGAACCCGAGGTTTTTCCCTTCTAAACTAGTACCAGTGATATGAAAGCTGCCATTTTCTTTTTTGTACAGTGCCATTTCCCCGTTCTCATTTCAACGAGGGCGACCTTCACTCTTCTCCTTCTTGAAGTGTTTCCTATGGGCAACATATCCTTGACAACACTTCTTGAAGGCGTTGCATTCCTTGATGAGATGAGCAATCTTTCGGTAGTATACGCAATATTTTGGATGTCCCTCTCCACCCTCAAAATAGGGGACCCCCGGAGTGTACATCATGAGAGGTCGTAATCTCATCCCCAGTGATAGGGCTTTGGTAAACCACTTCTCAGTTTTGATTCTGCTCTTATTTTTTGCAGGCATGCCATGATTTGGTTGGAGAGCTTTATGTCTCCTCCTCAATATAGCTTCTTTGTTCAGACGCCGACGTTTAGCCTTTTTATATATGTCCGTCTCGCGTTCTTGGTCATTTTTGCTCTTTTGAAAAGTTTCGTTTAGTAGCCTTTCAATTGGGTTTTCTTCTGGCAGTTTCGGGGATTTTTGCGCTGATTCTGCCCCCGGTTCATCCATGTGGCTTTCTGACGCTAGCGGAGCTTCTTCATCATCATATAATGATGAATGTGAGATTATGTGGTAACTTTCTACACGCTCTTCCATTTTTTCTGATGAGTCATTTTTCTCATCATCGTCACTGTCATTTTCCTTAAGAATATACTTGAGGAATTCTTCAAGTGTGACTGGCGTTCGTGCTTTATAATTGTACTCTTCCAGTGCATCTATATATTTTTGGATGTCCGTGCGCTTGGTGATGTATCAGCAGGCTGCACAGGCTTCTTAGTCTTCTTCTTTTTATTAGAAGACTTCGAAGGCTTGACTTGGGGGATTTTCCCTTTGTCAGTGATTTTTGGCGTGGGATGCGGTTTCAACTGTTGGGTTGGCCTCGGCCATCAATCCGTGGCCAAATGCGGAACAAAAACTTTAACAAACCGGCACTAACGGAACCCGATTCCCAGATGGTACCATTAACTCTATACTAGTTATCATAAAGGAGTTTAAAGAGGTTATCGATCGATCCGTGTCCTTCGGTCTTCAACCTCTGTCTCAAGCTCCTCACGGCTTCCTCGATCAAGTTTAATCTCCGGTCTCCCCCCATCGAAAAAGATCTACCTTGAGTGTTTGTAATACGGGTATCTAGTTTGCTATCTTAGAAAGCCAAGATGAAGTAAAGAGTGTGTGTGATTACTTTGTCTCAATACACCCTAGGATTCTCAACACATGAGAGGGTTAGGGTGGAGGTAGAAGAAGTTGCCATTGAGAGGAAAGTGTGAGCTCAAGCTAAAAAGGAAGTGAAGAAAAGGTGTCTGGCTTTTTTTTAGTGTTGTTTTGGCTAAGCTATTTTGTGTGTGTTTTATAGTGATCACTTAAAGAAAAAAAACCTTACAAGAAAATCAACAACCATCTCACCAAAAAATCTCACACAAATATCTTTGCCAAAACAAAACCCATCCCATGACCCAATACCATGAGTCACCAAGTGCATGTGCATGAATCAATGCATCAAAGCCAAAACTTGCACTCACACTTTACACCTCACAATAAACATTTAAACTAAATGTTTAATCCAAAATGAAATGCAACTTCTAAAGTAAACTTGTAACGAATTACAAGAATACCCCTCATCCGTATATACATACCTGCATCCGTATTCCGACTGAATACGAATACAACGAGACGAAAATAATCCAACAAAATAATACTAGGATCGGGCTTATACCAAAGCCCACTAGTATTATCCGTCCGATCATGATCGGTTCACACGTGCACGTATATGATCGAACTCTGCCATAAAACCATACGACCTCTACAACGTTTCGCCCGAACCAGGGAAACCCTCTGTATGGAACTCTAAAGACTCGTTAATACGCTGGCAGTGGGTTTAACCATAAGCACGTCAGCGGCACTGGCTGTACGTAACGGCTCCCCAAGTATTGAGCGAAAGGGAGGCCGATGAGAAAACTCATCCTGAAACCCCTACCGAGCTTGACAGTGACAATATCCATATAGTCTGGTCCATTCGTTTATGAGTATCGCATATCGAGTTTAGGGGGTGGATAAAGTCAGACCCCAAATAACTTGACATCTAGTGTCGGTATGAAACCCATCACCGCCTGAGAAACTACCGATCCTAGATCAGTAATTCTCGACTATCTTGGCCAAGGATTTCTGGTAATGGCCACCCGTGCACAACGCGACATCAACCCCCAATACCGGGAGAGACGAATCCCCTGACGATCTGCTCACTGCCTCCATGTGGCTCAAGACTGTACCCAACTAAAACATATTTGCATGACTCCTTTGAGCCGTGGTAGGGTAGTAATCAAAGCACAGTGGGAACTCACACGAGACAAATGACGATCTCAGGAAGATAGACTAACCTGTATACATGTCACCAGGGAACTGCTATCTGACAATAGGTATAATACTAACTAGCATGTTCCAGGCGAGTCCGTCTGGTGTACTTATAACCCAATGAGCACCTATATACATCTTAGGTGAAAAAACTAACACCAATGGCTTGTGAGACCACCCACCGCCCCTCGTCAGGGTCTCGATCAGTATACACTAGTCTACTCTGAAGTATCGATGCCCAGTCTCGAAACTCCCACGACTAGGGACTTTTAAGGATGTGCTTATAGACCATCCAGATCCCACGTATATGATCGCCATCATGCTGTGGTAGTCAAGCAAGAATCCTATGGGCTCTATCAATATGAAATAGTGATCTGTAATGTCACCTGAAGCATGTACACAATGATAAAGACAAAACAGATAGCATACTATCATCTTGAGTAAGTCTGTTCTATCGGTATAGGTCCTCCCTCAATCATTGCAATCACGTACCTGCGATCCAATAATTGACTTGAGGGCACTATGGCCAACAATCTCCTACTTGTACTTAAGGCTAATTATTGCGATGTCGCATACTCACAGCTCGTGTGATACCGAGCACCCAACTTCTCTACTAATCAGTTTCACAAAGCTCTTTGAAACTATTGTGTTCAAGAAATAGCCTCAGTGAGTGGATCCGCTCTAATGTTTCTTTCTATGTCTCTCTTTATCTCAAGTTCACGGAGAAAGCCATCTCCCGAAATAAGCAATACCTGTCTTAGAATATGTCTGGATATCTGATGGGACCCAGTTCACAAATGAACTCCAAATCTAACAAACTTCTTAGACTGTGGCATCCACTGAATTTAATGAGTATTCTGCGCCATGCCTCCCTCAGTATCCGCTTAGATCATCTGTCCAAACTACTTCCCCTCATCAGGAGGGAAAACTATAATTCTGACAGTCACTTTGTCATCCAAGTTACCTTGGAAGCCTGGAATGATAACCATCTTCCGAAGGAGGCTGCCGTTATCATATCTCTAAAACATCCACTTATGTTCATAAACTGCTTCCGAACGTTTCTCCAGGATTGGATTAATATAACCTTATTGCAGCTAGTGCAAAAGCAACATCTGGTGTGGTACTTGACATATCATGATTGACTCAATTTCCGAAGCAAGTGATATGCCAATCATGCGCATCCCTCACCCCTTTAGTCTGTAAGACACCTTTAGAGAGGGTGACTCCATCACCTGCAGGTACACCACCATGCCAAGAGTCGTCCATTCTAAAACACCTTTAGAATACTGTCTAAGTATCCAGATTGGGAAACTACCCAAATCTAGATCTAAAACCATAGATCCAGTAACCAGAATGCCTGATATTATATTCATATTCTATGTGAAGAAACCACTATGTGACAATCACAGTACAACCGATCGTAGTATAGGAATTTCACTTCCTATAAAGTGCATGTCATCCAAATACCAGGACATCACATCCTACTGCCTTCTTAACAGACCCATCTCCTATTTTGATGAAGTCAAAACCTATGACTGTCACATCAAAAATAGATGATCTATCTCCGCTATATCTGCTTTAGTTCATAAATAGACATAAGCTACTTGTCTACTTTGCTTCTGCTGCTCCCACTGACTATAACAACCTCTGGAAGAGTCATATACACGTGCACTTCTAAAAGCTAGTTTAGAATGATGCTATTCTCATCCTCCTGCCGGGTCTCATGGTCTAGAACAACAGTAATGGCAAGTCTGGGTAAACAAGAACCTCCCTGTCACCGTCTTTGAGGATACCGAAGTACTTCTCGGGTGCTTAAGGTTACCTACCATATCTGCGGAGTGGTTAATAGAACGTCAAACCTAATTGAATTTTTAGGCTATTAAATTTTCAGTAATCGTCTACGGTTCTGGAATCACATCCAGTTCTACCATACTCCCACTACTTTTTTCTGAAAAAATCCATTTTACTAAAACTATGGCGAGTCAAGAACAATATCACATTGATCTTCCAGATGGTAGAAAGTTAACCTTCGTCATAGCCCGGGATAACCCACAAACTGCCATTACAGAAACGTGCTTTGAGTTTTCCAGAGTCTGGTTTTGAGCATAAACCAGACAACTCCATATACCTTAACATCGTTAAGATATGAACCATTCTATATATAATACAGAAACAAAGATACTAATTTAATTGGAACCAGATTCAAATCATGCAGCTGTCTCTAGTGCTTGTCAACCAAATAGAAGGAGGTCGATCAGCATTACTCAACTAGGATTGCATCCAAATATGAGTAATCTTAAAGAGAAACAAGTTTCTCAAAAACATTACTATGAACTAAATACCAAACACAAGTATCTACATATTCGATCATCTTGAAGAATCCTGATATTTGCAACACATGGTTCTCTACTTTATTCTTGTACTTAAAACTTCTCAAAACTTGGACCTTGTATTTCTATGAAACACTTGTCTAAGATTGGAAAAGTCATAAGTATAGTATGAGTACCAACCCCTCTGTCCTAATGGACACTGGACAATATACAATACTTTGTATAAGTCTCCTGAGTTGAACAACTCAAACCCTGCGCGTCGTAGGTTGAAAACTGTACTTATGGTCAAAAAGAATTACACCGCTGTTTAATACTCCTTACCCAATCATCAACTGATATAGGTAAATGTCATGGACATAATTTCAAAAGGTTATATCTCACTTTATAAAATAAATGTACAAATATATCAGTTTGAAATTGGTGCATAACAACGGATATTCAAAACCAAATATTTGCTGTCAGGCAAAACTCCAGGTGATTTCCTCAAATATCATCAATTACAACGAATTCCGATATAATAAGGATATGATCACCTAATTCCCAATAATTTACTCTCACTCATCATCTATAAAACCATACAGATGTGAGAATCAAACCTAGTAAATACATACCCTAGAGTAAGGATTTAATTGGGAAATCAGTTTTCAATTAACAATGCATAGTGAAACTGAAACATGAAAATGTTTCAAAGGGGTATCCGGGTATTCCTATTAATGCCTCTTCCATTATCCAGATTCATGACTATAACCGTATATTTTCTTGTCATCTCTTCAAATCCCTTATTTGTCTTTACTCATTATCTTCTGTACACCACCCTTAGGCTAAATGGTTTTCTTCCTTCCCTACCGTTCGACACTAGTCTATGGTTTGGAAGAAGACTATCGAATAAGCATAGACCGTGGCCTTCATGCTATTGCGACTACTTGAGTTGTTGCTGCTCGGGCCATTTTCCGTTGACGTCGCTGACGTACCATCGACTTCGTCACAGGCAAGTGAACCTCTCTAACTTGCTTTATATGCTAAATAAAATTATACCGAGCGAATCGATGATCTTTAATTAGAGTAGTACTTCTATGAGATAGAATACTGTTATGCATACATGTTTAGCTACACTAAGCATAGATAAATAGTTGTTAGTGAGCGTGTTAAACAATAACCATCTTTATTATAATTTGGTACCTCAGATGCAATCTGTGCATTATTTCTAGTTAAGATATATGCACGTTGCTTCATAAGTTTGGTGTACTTTTATGAATATTAATATATGTAACTAATCATATTGATACGTTTTTGCTAGCTTGATTTCATCAGTATTTATTTAAGTGTTTAAAATGACAGTTGTTACGTTGATCTCTACAGAGCAAAGGCCTTATCATGTCATTAGTATTTTGTTGTTTAATTGTTCTTGCACGGATACATCACACAGTAGAATTATTTCTGATCATTATCCTCATTTTCTGTTAATTAGCATCGTAGTGAAAATTGGGATCGAAACATTACGATTTCGCATATGAAATGACATCTCCAAGATGCGACATCGAATCTGAAATTTACTGTATATGACGCGTTACAAAATTCATAGTTAATTCAATATAACTCGTAATGTAATGTTTTACGGCTCATTTCGAAGACGACTCGATAATTTAGAACCATAATTAGTTTATATTTCTAAATCGATAGATTACGGCAACGAAATTTGACCGGGGATGAAACTCTGGACTGCAGTCCGGGGTGGCATTCTAAGGGGGGACCTGAGTTTTAAGCACCTGTACCTACCTGTATAAAACTGGAAATGCACAGAGCCCCACATGGTCACGTAGACAACTTAATTATCTAACCTCTGAAATTGGTCCCGTGCATTTTTACGGTCGTTTGATATTTAAATTATATTTTGGAATGTCATTGTGTTCTGCAGTTTCAATAGAAATGTTCATTACATTGTCACATTAATCTGAACATAACTTCTGACATAGAGGTGTGATTGATAATCCATTTGGTGCGTTGGAAACTTAATTGGCAGAACTAGATTTTATTCAACTAGGGTAATATCTTAATCTGAACATAATCACAGATAAAATGCGCGCGAACTTGGGCTTCTAGTTCTGAAACTGGAATCCCAGAAATCGATCGCTGCCTTCAAATGATGATAACTCCCTAACCTGAACTCCGTTTGACCTGAAATAAATTTTACTGCTTAGATAATCCAGTGTTCTTCATACTTCCTTTATATTGTTTTGGTCAATTCTATGTGTATGATTTACCGTAAATTTTTAGAGTTATACGGCATTGGTCGTTATGGAATAATGAATACATGTTCAGTGCATTTCCGCATATTTTCATGCTTGAGTTATACCTGCTGCATAGTGATCACCTGCATCGGCGATATAGTAGTGTTAATGATTGCATTATGACAAATACGACAGTGATAGTGACAAGTGGAAAAGTGATTAAAAGTGACAGCGATACGTATTTGTTCACAACCTATCTAATAAATGAATGCATACTATAACCTGGGGAATAGGGGAAATCAAGGTGGAATTGAACTCGTATTTAGCAAGGTATAGAGATTTAGAGGATGATCATTTTCTATCAATGATATATATATATATATATATATATATATATATATATATATATATATATATATATATATATATATATATATATAAACACGAGTATCCTCTCCACCATTTGATTTCATTGACTTAGTGACCGTTAAGTAGTGACATATGCATTGCTTAGTTCACCGACATGATACTCATAGTGCACTATTCATATTCAGTTGATGTTATTATACACATGTTCTGCAATTCATTGTACTCCTCATGTTTAATAATATTGCACGCCTATTATATATATTTATTGCTATATGTGTCGCCCTGACGACCTGAGTGTGCATGCTCAGAGGACGAAGTGGATCCGGTCCAGGAGCAGGACTTATCCTTCGAGATTGCGGAGATCTAGACTGCATCACCAACGCTACTTTCTTTGATTTCAGCATTTGTTTTATTGGTTAGTTGTTTATTCTGTGAAATAAATGTACCTCGAACTATTTTAAATTGCAATGTAATAAATTTGTGAACTATGATTTTTCCTTTACTCAAGCACTATTTATTGACAACCATGTAATGCTAGAAGCCGAAGTGTAACTACGGCAGGATTATTCCCTGATCGTAGGAGCATGGCTGACCTAGTCTTCCCTCGTATCCCATATTTTGGGAAGTGGGGCGTGACATAGTTTTGTTGGTGTACTCTCCTAATCCTAGGAGCTCTCGCAACCTGAGAGAAGGTAATGATAAAAGACAACCTGAATAATCCAATTCAATTTCTTCTGAACCGAAGAAATGCAAAGGTGAAGTAGGAGTGGCGATGATATACGCGGTTTGGTCATGAATGATAGCAGTCGCAATTTAATTTGCCCTCTTTCTAATCCCTTTATTTGTCTTTACTTATTACCTTCTGTACACCCTACTTAGGCTAATCGGTTTTCTGCATTCCCTACCTTTTGGCACCTGTCTATGGTTTGGAAGAAGACCATCTAATAAGCGCAATAGGTGTACCCTCTCCTAATCCTAGGAGCCCTCACAACCTGAGAGAAGGTAAAAGGAAAAGACAACTGAATATTCCTATTCAATTTTTCCAGAACCGGAAACCATCCTCGAATCTGGAATAAGTTCCCTCGAGTTCGTATGTAACTATATGATGGTCATATCCAAATAAATGTGGATCTTCATAGTGATACGGAATGTTCCGGAGAAAAAAAATTGGTAAAAGCCGTAGTGTCAATGATATCTGCAACTCTGACAATCCAAAAGCCGTAGTGTTTTAAGAAGGTTCGGTTAACTTGGTTCCTGAGTTCTAGTCTAGGGTCGGACCATGGTCGCTGCCAAAGAGAGAGAGAGAAAAGAAACACTCAGCGTGCACTCTAACCTAAATCAGAATGGTTAATCAGTTTATCTAATCAGGATGTCTCCTACTGTATCCTTAAATTCTCCTCCAAACCCAAAGGAAGAATTTGTCGGGATCATCTAAAATCGCCCGAGGAGTAAACCAACTCATCAGTAGGAATCGGGATCCAACTATCATCGCATGATAACTTAATGGAATCCACTCAAGTTATCAAAGGTATGCGCATGCCTGGAAAGTTTCCTTTATGTTTGAAACTCCCGATATGATTTTTACCCCATGCTCTTATGACCTTGATTAAAACCAACAAATCATAAGTCACATGTCAAGTTCTACCCGTCATTGTCCAGGTTAATTTGAACCCATCCGTACTTGCCCTTGACTAAGGCCAATAAGGCTGTACGACTGTCCCAAACCAATGCATCTATCTATGCAACGGAAAAGTAACAAAAATCTACCATACACTATGCCTTGACGAAGGCCAACAAACATAGCATGAATACTAAGTGCTACCCGTCTGAAATGATGGAGGGTTACGAATGGTTTTTGGCAAAAAACCTTTAACGTGATGAACTTGATATCGTTGAAGGAACCGGATAGCTTTACAAATATATAGTGGCGAAAACCTTTGCTAAAGAGGTCACTCCCGGTGAAAAGATCTCGGCTCTTTTCTCATGGAATGAGGTGCAGGATATTCCATACTGAATATCGCAATGCAAAGCAAAAAGTTATCAACTATAGTGAAGTTATTACCCTGACGTAAACTCCTGCCCAAGGGGTCACTCCCGGTGAAGGGATCTCGGCCCTTGCCTCGTGGAATGAGGTGCTGGATATTCATAACCGAATACCACTGTGCAAAATAAAAGAAAACGTCCTTGCAACTTTTGAAAATTTGTTCCAACAATATCGAACAGGTTTGTTTTCCTTGTATTGATCAGAATCAACGCAGTCCCATCAATTAATCACACCAAAGAGAATGAAAATATGATGTACGTATATGCCATCCGCATTCGCCACTGGGCCCCATCATCACCCGTTAGGTTACTTAACTAACGACAGAGCGGGGGCTGGACTAGCGCGGGTGCAAAACATATACAACATCTACTAGTATATATCTAACAATATATAATAATCGCTCCAGGTATGATATAAATGCAACATCACAGATAAGCGATAAGCATCACAAAACAATACTGATGATCTGGGAGCCCCGGGTTTCCATTGAGCTGCAACTGAAACCCGACGTTCCCCCAGTCGTGTGGATAGCCTGTGCAATGAAAACCTAGACCCCTACGAGGGCGGCAAGTTACCCGCCAAAACCAGAAGTGAGGAAGACCCCTTCATTAAAGTGAATGGGCCAACCGACACTTCACGGAATCCGGTAACTTGAGCACGCCTCCTCGGGTCAACTTATTGTTGGATATATATGCCCTAGAGGCCTTCGCTGTATAGGATGCTAAGGATATGTATGCACATGACAATCTTGCTCGATGTGATAGTACGCTATTTGGTTTGTCTTTATCTTAACATATAATATATTTTACTTTGTATTTCATATATTGTGTACATGTTGATAACGCCTGTAGGATATTTGCCTGACTACCAGCATTGTGATGGCAGTCATACTTGTGAGAGCTGGGTGCCCTGGTCATAGGAGTATTGAGACCGGGCATCGATACTCCAGAGTAGACTAGTGTATACATATCTAGATCCTGACGAGGGGCGATGGATTGGTCCCGCAGCCATTGGTGATGCGCACCTAAGATTGTATACAGATGCTCACTGGGTGTGAGTTCACCAAACAGGACTCACCGAGGACTGACTAGATGATATTATACCTAGTGTTAGATAGCAGTTCTCTAGTGACATGTGTGCAGATAGTCTGTCGACCTAAGGTCGTCATTTGTCTCGTATGAGTTCCCACTGTGCTTTGATTACTACCCTACCACGACTCAAAGGAGTCATGCAAACAGGTTTTAGTTGAGTACAGTCCCGAGCCATATGGATGCAGTGAACGACAGTTGGGGATTCGTCTCTCCCGGTATAGGGAGTCGATATCGCACAGTGATCGGTTGGTCATTGCTATAAGTCCCTGACCAGGGCTGATTGAGAATTACTGGTGGACGGACCAGTTGATTCTCAGATAGTCTTGAGCCACACTGACATGACTTGTACGGTTATTAGGGGTCTGACATTTTCCACCCCCTAGACCTTACATGCGATACTCTCAGACGAACAGACCGAACTGCATGGATATTGTCATGTGTTAGTTATATGTATGCCCTAGAGGCCATTACTATACATAGGATGTATATTGTAGTGGATGCTTGGATATATATAGGGAGGACTTTCTTGCTCGATATAATAGTATGCTATCTGGTTGCTCTTTACCTTAACGTGTACACTGATTGTCTCTCTGTTACATGTTGGTAAAGCCCTTAGGATGTGTACTTGACTACCTAGACTATGATGCGGATCATACTAGTGGGGACATGGTAGTCCATAAGTACATACTTCAAAGTCCCTAGTCATGGGTATATCGAGACGGGACATCGATATACCAGAGTAGACTAGCGTGTACCTTCTCGACCCATACAGATGGGCGATGGATGATCCCATATCCATTGGTGTTTGACATCGGAGATGATATACGGGTGCTCAGTGGAGACTGGGTACACTGGACGGACTCGCCGAGAACTCCTAGATGGTATTATACCTTACGTCAGATGGCAGTTCTCTGGTGACACTGATACAGGTTATTCTGTAGACCTGAGATCGTCATAGAGTCTTGTATGATTCCCACTGTGCTTTGATTTCCACCTTACCACGTCCAAGAGGGCATGAAAAATGGTGGTTTTTGGGTACAGTCCCGAATCACATGGAGGCAATGAGCGATAGGAGGGGATTCGTCTCTCCCGGTATAGGGAGTTGATGTTGCGCTGTGTTCGATTGGCTATAACCGGAAATCCCTGGCCAGGGTTGCTGAGATTTACTGGTAAGTGTTACCTGTAGTTTCTCGAACTGTTATAGACCTCATATCGACACGACTTATCGAGCTATTGGGGTCTGACGTTTACCACCCCTAGGCGAGATATGCGACATATCAGACGACGAGACCAGACTGTACGGTAAGTGTTACTGGTTGGATTCACAGGAGTATGAGCGGGCTTGCTCGTCGATCTTCTGATCGCTCAATACCCGGGTGGCCGTTACGTTTAGCAGACCGCTTGCGGCTTGTGGGTGTTTGATATGATCATCACCTGCTGCCGGCGTATTGACGAGTCTTTAGAGTCCTACACAGAGGTTTTCTGGCTCAAGCGAAACGAAATAGGAGCACATATGATATATGTGCGGGACCGAGAATAATGCGTGTATGTGATACCGTATTCTATTCTCACGATGAATGTATCGAATGGTTGTATGTGATATAACCTAGTTATCGAATCAAGGATTGATTCGATAAGCCGATACATTGGATATTAGTCGGTTATATGCGATATGACCGGATCGTTAAATCAAGTGTTGATTTAATGATTTAATGTATAATTATATATTTGATATATTACTTTGCATTAACTAGTATTGGTTGACTCAAGATGGATTTTCTCACTTGATGTGCACATTGTATATGTGATATATTTTTGTGCACTTGGTTGTATCATGTTTGATGATACATGCAAGTTTGTGTGTATGTTTAGTTTAAACCTTGGTTAAGTAAATGGTTAGGGTTTTGTTTAATTTATTTATTCATTTATTTATTTATTTCATTTTGGCAAGAAATGAAATGGTTGCTACTTTTGTTTTACATTGAAGCTTCATGAAGCTTTGAAAAAGTCTACCATTTTTGTTTCATGCCTAACCTAACCATTCACCTAACCTTAGTTTACTCTCTACACATAACCATGGTTGCTAATATGATAAGGATCACTCATTTTCTATTATTCAATATTCTTATCATATTATCATTATCTTCTTCTTCTTCTTCTTCTTCTTCTTCTTCTTCAAGAAGAAAGAAGCTTGCTAGCTTCAATGGTGTATTGAGAAAAAGAGTGAGAAATCCAATTCTAAAGTGAACCCACTTCCTATTTCTTCATCCTCTACCACTTTCCAAGTAGTATAGGGTGTTTTCTTCACAAGTTTCATGGCTTGGTGAAGTTGGAGCTTGATCTTGTGTTGCCTCGACGTAGATCATCTTCGGCATCGAAGTCGACGACCTAGCCCGCCCATTTCTCCGATGAAGCCGACGCTAGAGCCCGGGATCCGATGATCGCAGCGAGGGGACATCGTCACGGAGCTATGGAGGTGGAGGACCAGATCTACAAAGGTTGTATTTCCGTTCACACTTAGCACTAAAGTAGTTTAGTAGCTTGTAGTTTCGCTTAAACTCTAGTTAACGATCCGTATTAGGGTTTCTCGGCACCGGAAATTTTTGAAATTGGCATGGTTGATGCCTTGTGAGACCTCATTAGTGTGCCTAGGAACCCTACAGTGGTATCAGAGCCTAGCTAGAACCTTAGGCGATGGGTAGACGAAGTTAGAAACCCGATTGAACCCGAAACCCTAATCTATAATCCTTCTCTGTACATTTTCTGGAAATGTGGATTTTTCCCAATTAAAAAAACCAAAAAAATTCAGCAGGCAATTTTATGAGTTACTGTGAAATTCGTGCTCGTAATTCGATGAAACTGCCGCGGAACCGCAGCATTAGCATGCCTAATGCGGCGGTTCTGCGGCAGTAAGGTAGGTTCTTGCAATAAAATTTGCACAGTAATTCATACATTTTAGTGCTGTATTTTCTGGAATATTTTAACTTTTACTCAAGAGTTGAGTTTTCTGGGATGTATTGGGGACTCGGTGTTTCGATCGGGAAATTTAACTTCGTCTGTGTTTTTCCGGATAATTTTAGAAAATCTTGAAAAGTTCGACCGGATATAAATACCCAATTTTTCCCCTGTCGGGAAATTTCCAAGTGTTGGATTTTTCCGTGGTTTAAAGACGTTCTAAGTAGTGCAAGTAACGCGATGGACCCTCTAGAAGACAACAAACCTTAACTCGATTATATGACCGTCTTGAACTGCCCTTTGAACCTTTGGGTTTGGGGCAGTACAGCGTGCCACATGTGTGGCGTTGGCTTGACCCCTCTACGGCTGGACCGTTGGTACTGAGGCATGAACTGGATGTTTTTAAACTTATTTCATGTGTTGAGCTGTATCGGGAAAACTTGGGTGTTTGGTTGTTCGATCGGAAAGTTTAACATTTTCTATTTATCTGGAATGTGATACAATAATTGGAATCCACAAGTAGTTATAAGATAACTGATTTGAATGTTATAAACATAGCAGTTTAGTCTCACTTGATCGGTTGCCACGGAATTTTGATGCGATCAAAAGTCCGTCGCAATCACGTAGCGTACGCGGATACTCGCCGGATAAACTTAATAGACAGCCACGCCCCGACCAAGTGACTGTAGGAGAACCCCGTCGCCGAAAGCATCCGTTCGGGTGCTCGCGGTAGCGGTGTTCCGCCTTGGTGCACTTAGTCGACGGTATCGGGGGTGCGGCCGTCTACTAAAGTTTGCGACGAGCATTCGATCAGGATGTCGGGAATCTTGTTGAATTGCCCGACTTGGTATTGAAAAGTGTTTTCGATTTTGAGACTAAAATGTGGAGTTTATAATTGTTAGGCATGTGATGTCTAAGGAATTCATTTGGTTAGGCATGCGATGTCTAAAGAGATTGCGGATTCCAACTGTTGTAGTTTTACACTTTTTTTTCTGTGACCGTAAGTGTAATATGTGATATCGCCGGTTTCGTTGCTATATGTCAACGACAATTGGGATGCGCATATTTACTTACGTTGATGACATGTGATGTTATGTGTTACTGGATATGTTATATTAGATCGTCGTGTTTGAATAGCCGGGGTTTTTTATGTGAGATGAGTGTTTTTCATTTTCATTCATGTAAAAACTTGTATGTAATATTCTTTTATTGGGGCACTTCCAGGTTACGGAAGATGTCACCTTTTGTATATTATTTACTTTTCCGCACTAGGATAGACCCAAGGAGGAGGGCACAAGTAACCGGGTTCTGGAGTCCAGTGGGAGACCAACTCGAGGAGTCGAGTCCGGGTCTCCTAACTCTAGAATTGGTAGGGCTACTTGCCGCTCTCGTAGGGGTCTAGGGGTGTGGGTTTGGTTATTCATCGCGACCGTGGAATCCGTGTTTTATACTGGCTCGTATTGAAAACACGGACGTCCTAGTATATCCAATGTTTCATATGTTTCTTCTGCTGCGATATCTGTGATGTGATCATGTGATATGTTCTGTGATAGATACTGTATATAGTATATATGATATATTATATAGACGTTACTTATGTTTTACACCCGCACTAGCCCTGCCCCGCTCTGCCGTTAGTTACCTAACCTAACGGTGCACGAGGGGACATCGAGGCGAATGCGGATGGTATAAGTGTGCGTCGTATTTATCTGTGATGTTTAGGTACTTAAATGATGGGACTTCATTAATGTGATTAATGAAAGTAAAAGAAACATAAAGATGTTGTAGAATCGAATTTCAAAAAAATAAAAGTAAAAAAAATAAAAAAATAAAAAAATAAAACAGTTAGCTACAGTTCTTGCTTTGCACAGCGGTATATATGATATATCCTGCACCTTATTCGATAAGGAAAGGACCGAGATCCCTTCACCGGGAGTGACTCCTTTAGCAATAACTGGCAGATGCTACACACTCGGTTTGTCTTTTGATTGCTTTTAAGAGTTTTTGCTTTGCACGGTGATATATATGATATATCCCGCACCTTATTCGATGAGAAAAGGGCCGACGATCCCTTCACCGGGAGTGACCCCTTTAGCAAAACTAGAAAAGCCTCGAAAACACTCCATTTCAAAATCATTTGATTCTACAACGATATCAAGTTCATTACGCAATAGGTTTTCAGAAAAACCTGTCGTAGCCCTCCGTCATTTCAGATAAGTACTAGTTAGTATTCGTGCTACGTTTGTTGACTATGTTAAGGCGTAGTGTGCGGTAGCTAATTAGTGCTTATCTGCATAAGCATATGATGTGATTGGATTAGGGTAGTCGTGCGACTTTGTTGACTATGTTAAGGGTCGTGCGGGTGGGTTTAATTCAATCGGGAAATGACGGGTTGAACTTGACTAGCACTTATGATTTGTTGACTATGTTAAGGTCATATAGCTGCTAGGGGCAAAATATTATCGGGAATTTCAATTGTTGAAATTTGCAATGAGATTGCATACCTTCTATGAGATAGTTGGATCCCGATACCCGCTGCGAGTAATTGTTACTCCTGGAAGAGTTTTACACATTACAATTAGTCGATCAAGTAGGTGTCTAGAAAGGTGTCAACGGGGTTACGCCTCTAGGAAAACAAGGTTTACATTAATTAGGTTCGTGCGAAAGCACGGGGGACCTCCCTCAAAGTACCGACACTGGCCTGGCTGAAAGATTGGCGGACTTGTAGCGTGTAATTAATCCCGGCTAGTCTTTCCTTTTAGGGTTTGAAGGAAGATTTGATAAAAACAGTGGGAGCCATCCTGATTAGATAAAATAATAACCAATCTATTCTTACAAGAGCGCACGCTGAGTGTTTTCTTCTCTCTCTCTCCAGGTAGCGACCATGTCACGCCTTAATCAAGATAATAATACGGATATATTGACCGAACCCGCTTGTTATACTGAGCTGGGGAACGTTGGTCCCGCTCCAACTTATAATTGTTATAAGACAGAGCAGGAATTGGGGAATACCAGAATTCGTATGCCACCCAAACGAAAAAAGTGCATATGATGCATCTCCTTCGGGTGTGTTCATTACAAAGAACCGTTTCTCTGTATCCTCTACGTCCTGGGTATTAGATACCAGATCAGGATCCCAGATATGTAATATGTTACATAGGGCTACGATAGGTAGAGAACTGAGAACGGGTGATAAGTTTCATGAGACAGAAAACGGGGCAAGTGTTGCAGCCAAGTCTGTTGGTCACTATCACCCTGTATTACCAATACATTGATTCTGAACGAATGTTATTAGATACCGAACCTTATATACAAAATCATATCAGTCTCTTTATTAGTAAAGAAAGGATATAATTTTGTATTGTTGGATAATGTTTTGTACATTTCCTATATCAAAAGTTGATCGGTTCAGGCACGTTATCTAAAAGCATTGATGCTCTAAATCAAACTACAGTTCTTAGTATACGGAACACACACAAGAGGAAGAGTTTAGATATGAACGAATCCTTCTTAAGGTATTGTAGACTAGGTCATATCAATGCGACCCGACTGGCTGAAGTTACATTTAGATGCATATTTAAATCAGTTTGAATTTACATCTTGTGAAACTTACCAGTCATGTCACAAAGATAAGATGATCATAGCTCTGTTTATTAGAAACAGAGAAAGAGTTAGTGAACTCTTGGGATGATACATGTTGATGTATAAAGGTCCCCTGTCTACACATGCCAAGACCGATTCTATGTACTTCATTACATTCTCTGATGATCTCTCAAGATTCAGACATATGTTCCTGTCGAAACACAAGTCCGAACCTTTTGGGATATTCACGGAATATAAGTTAGAAGTAGAGAACCAAAATACGGGTATAAGTATTATGTCCTTTGATGTGATCAGGGAGGAGAATACTTTAGCACGGAAATCCTGGGTTATTCTAAAGGAGAATGAAATTCTCTCTCAGCATTACTCCTCCGTATACACCATAGCATGATGGTATATCGGGGCAGAGCAATTACACCCTATTCGATATGGTGCGCTCTATGATGAGTACTTCTGAGTTTCCTATTTTCCTTTTGGGGGTTATGCACTTGAGAAGCCGCATACCTATTGAAAAGGGTTCGAATCAAATCTGTTGCCTACCACTCCATATGAGATATGGTATGGGAAGAGCCCATGTCTTAAGCTAGTTAAGATTTGGGGTTGTCCGGCCTTTGTCTAAAAGCAAAATCCGGACAAGCTCGAGGCAAGGTCAGTTCTAAAGAACTGGAAGTGTTTCAGCTATACAAACTACAGCAGATGATTTGGTAGAACCGAAGGATTCAATAGTAACCAACGAACCTCAGCCTCTCCGGCGATCTAGTAGGGTTCCTCACCCACCTGAGAGATACTTCGGTTTCTCGATGACAGTGGGAGCGAGGATTGCATCATGAGATGATGGCCTAACTAGTTTCGAGCAGGCCATCAAGAGTAGGGACTCTGTAAGAATGGCTGGATGCTTAGCGATCTGAGATGGAATCCTTATACACCAACAAAGTATGGACTTTGGTTGCTATATCTGAAGGGTTAAATCCCCATCAGGAGCAAGTATATCTTGAGAAGATTACTTGGTGTAGATGGAAAAGTTGAGACTTTCAAAGCTAGACTTGTTAAAGGTTTTCGTCATCGACCAGGCATGGATAATGATGAAACCTTTTCTAGTGGCCATGCTTAAGTCCATCCGGATCCTACTTGCCACAGCTACATACCATGACTACGATATCTGGCGGTTGGGTGTCATGACTGCTTTTCTAAAATGATGTTTCAGAAGAGAGCGTCTGTAAGTACACAGCCAGAGGGCTTCGTAGACAGTGGGAGCAGCGGAAACGTGTACAAGATGCTTTATAGGATAAAGCAGGCATCGCGGAGTTGGAACGTCTGTTTTGATGAAGTAGTCAAAGAGTTTGACATCATCAAAATGGTAGATGAACCTTGTATAAACAAAAAGGTAGTAGGGAGTATGGTGGTGATCCTCGTAGAGTACGTGGATGACATACTCTTGATAAGAAAGGAGTTTCCTATGCTACGCTCGGTCAATCTCCGTTTATCACAATGATTCTCTATAGGATCAAAGTGATACCTCCTAAATCCTGAGTTTTGATCTATGAGATAGATCTAAATGGATGTTAAGATTCTCACTAGTTGTAGTGAGATGGTATCAAACGATCCTGGGGAGAATCACTGGAAGTGTTCCAGGGTGATAAGGACGACTGAATGTCAGTCACAGGCATTGTCTTTACCCTAAGTAAAGGGACGGTATGTTGGAAGAGTTCCAAGCTAGATACCGTGGCATACTGGACGATAAAGGCAAGATACATCGCTACTTAAGATGCTACCAAAGAGGCAGTCTGGATGTATATTTGTTCATGAGATGAACTTAGTTCCTCCCATTGTGTGACAATGGAGTTGTGGCTTATTCCAAGGAACGTCCGTCCCATCAGTGATCCAGACATATTCTAAGGCAGTATCACCTGATCATGAAGATAGTTGATCTCCAGGGTGATCGAGGTTAGGAGAGTAGACTCAGAGGACAACACGGCGGATCCACTCACAAAGGCCTTTTCCCAGAGAGAGACTTTTATAGGATGGTTGAGTATGAGATACTACAACCACTGCTATCAGATGGCCCTAGTGCAAGTGGGAGATTGTTAGTTATATGTATGCCCTAGAGGCCATTACTATACATAGGATGTATATTGTAGTGGATGCTTGGACATATATAGGGAGGACTTTCTTGCTCGACATGATAGTATGTTATCTGGTTGCTCTTTACCTTAACGTGTACACTGATTGTCTCTCTGTTACATGTTGGTAAAGCCCTTAGGATGTGTACTTGACTACCTAGACTATGATGCGGATCATACTAGTAGGGACATGGTAGTCCATAAGTACATCCTTCAAAGTCCCTAGTCGTGGGTATATCGAGACGGGGCATCGATATACCAGAGTAGACTAGCGTGTACCTTCTCGACCCATACAGATGGGCGATGGATGATCCCATATCCATTGGTGTTTACATCGGAGATGATATACGGGTGCTCAGTGGAGACTGGGTACACTGGACGGACTCGCCGAGAACTCCCAGATGGTATTATACCTTACGTCAGATGGCAGTTCTCTGGTGACACTGGTACAGGTTAGTCTGTAGACCCGAGATCGTCATAGAGTCTTGTGTGATTCCCACTGTGCTTTGATTTCCACCTCACCACGTCCAAGAGGGCATGCAAAACGGTGGTTTTTGGGTACAGTCCCGAATCACATGGAGGCAATGAGCGATAGGAGGGGGTTCGTCTCTCCCGGTATAGGGAGTTGATGTTGCGCTGTGTTCGATTGGCTATAACCGGAAATCCCTGGCCAGGGTTGCTGAGATTTACTGGTAAGTGTTACCTGTAGTTTCTCGAACTGTTATAGACCTCATATCGACACGACTTATCGAGCTATTGGAGTCTGACGTTTACCACCCCTAGGCGAGATATGCGACATATCAGACGACGAGACCGGACTGTACGGTAAGTGTTACTGGTTGGATTCACAGGAGTATGAGCGGGCTTGCTCGTCGATCTTCTGATCGCTCAATACCCGGGTGGCCGTTACGTTTAGCAGACCGCTTGCGGCTTGTGGGTGTTTGATATGATCATCACCTGCTGCCGGCGTATTGACGAGTCTTTAGAGTCCTACACAGAGGTTTTCTGGCTCAAGCGAAACGAAATAGGAGCGCATATGAGATATGTGCGGGACCGAGAATAATGCGTGTATGTGATACCGTATTTTATTCTCGCAATGAATGTATCGAATGGTTGTATGTGATATAACCTAGTTATCGAATCAAGGATTGATTCGATAAGCCGATACATTGGATATTAGTCGGTTATATGCGATATGACCGGATCGTTAAATCAAGTGTTGATTTAATGATTTAATGTATAATTATATATTTGATATATTACTTTGCATTAACTAATATTGGTTGACTTAAGATGGATTTTCTCACTTGATGTGCACATTGTATATGTGATATATTTTTGTGCACTTGATTGTATCATGTTTGATGATACATGCAAGTTTGTGTGTATGTTTAGTTTAAACCTTGGTTAAGTAAATGGTTAGGGTTTTGTTTAATTTATTTATTCATTTATTTATTTATTTCATTTTGGCAAGAAATGAAATGGTTGCTACTTTTGTTTTACATTGAAGCTTCATGAAGCTTTGAAAAAGTCTACCATTTTTGTTTCATGCCTAACCTAACCATTCACCTAACCTTAGTTTACTCTCTACACATAACCATGGTTGCTAATATGATAAGGATCACTCATTTTCTATTATTCAATATTCTTATCATATTATCATTATCTTCTTCTTCTTCTTCTTCTTCTTCTTCAAGAAGAAAGAAGCTTGCTAGCTTCAATGGTGTATTGAGAAAAAGAGTGAGAAATCCAATTCTAAAGTGAACCCACTTCCTATTTCTTCATCCTCTACCACTTGCCAAGTAGTATAGGGTGTTTTCTTCACAAGTTTCATGGCTTGGTGAAGTTGGAGCTTGATCTTGTGTTGCCTCGACGTAGATCATCTTCGGCATCGAAGTCGACGACCTAGCCCGCCTATTTCTCCGATGAAGCCGACGCTAGAGCCCGGGATCCGATGATCGCAGCGAGGGGACATCGTCACGGAGCTATGGAGGTGGAGGACCAGATCTGCAAAGGTTGTATTTCCGTTCACTCTTAGTTAAGTTGTTAACTAGTTGCTTGTTTCGCCTAAAATTCTAGTTAACGATCGCATTAGGGTTTCTCGGCACCGGAAATTTTTGAAATTGGCATGGTTGATGCCTTGTGAGACCTCATTTGTGTGCCTAGGAACCTTACATCATGGATAGGCTCAGTAGGGGTTTCGGACGAGTTCGCTCATCGGCCTTCTTTTCGAGATATACCTGGGTTGTCGTTACGTACAGCTAATGCCACTAACGGACTTGTGGTTAAACCCACTGTCAGCGTACCGTCAAGTCTTTAGAGTCCCACACAGAGGGTTTCCCTGGATCAGGCGAGACAATGTAGAGGCCGTATGGTCTTACGGCAGGGTTTCAATCGCATACGTGTACTGGCTACACGAATGATATTCGGACAGATAATACTAGTGGGCTTTGGTTTAAGCCGGATCCTAGTATTATACTATTGGACTATACTTGTCTCTGTGTATCCATATTTTTCGGAATAAGGATACGGGTATGTATATACGGTGAGGGCATTCTTGTAATTTTACAAGAATGAGCTTCTAGAAGGAGACACCTCATTATTGATTTATCCTTTTTTGATAAAGGATTAATGAGGTGGAAATTAGAAGATATCTGAGGAATGGGTTGCAAGCATGGCTTTG
This sequence comes from Agapanthus africanus, assembly GCA_030015575.1. Lineage (NCBI taxonomy): Eukaryota > Viridiplantae > Streptophyta > Magnoliopsida > Asparagales > Amaryllidaceae > Agapanthus > Agapanthus africanus. The sequence continues at coordinate 668,919,295 of CM057342.1, read as the reverse complement.
TATATTTTTTTATTCATTTGGGTTTTCTATTCAAGCATGATTGCATTTTATGTGAGTATTTTATTCCATACTTGAATTTTTGGAAATTGACTTATTCATTCTTACACCCATTTCTCAAGTTCATTCTCATATTCTCATTCTCTCTCCTAGGTTTTCTCTCCTCCTCCCTCAAGCTCATCCCATCACATGAGTTGTGCATCAATGGGCATTGAGACAAATTAATCCAATATATCTTCCCTACATCTACTTAGTAGTCTTCTTTAGCAACTTGGATCACTTAGTTACCTCATTTAAGGTTGGAGCTTGACCATAGGCCCTCTGGTGGATCTTTCTTCGACACAAAGGAGACCGGCAACCGAATTCATTTGAAGCTTTGGAGGAGCCAAAGAAAGGAGATCAAGAAGAAGCTTGAACCAAGGAGCAAAGAACCACTTGAAGACCCGAAGGAATTGACACAAAAGTATAATAATTTTAACCGAGTAGTTAACGCCCTCTTGTAGATTAATTTTGTTAGTTAAGGTTTAATCAAGATCCTAAAGTGGATAAAGTCTATGTTGCAAAGCCAAACATGATCTTTTGAAGTGAGAAAAATCGTTTTTGATGTATTCCACCTCCCCGCGAACACGTGGGGTGTGCTACATAGACTTACACTGGTATCAGAGCCTAATTAAACCCTAGATAAAAAATTAAACGAAGTATGAAAATTTGAAACCGAAATAACTCCGAAACTACGAAACATGAATACATGTTTCTGTCGATTTTTGCAGAGCCTCAAAATTTTTTTTAAGCAATTGCAGAGTGCTCCTTTACCTATGAAATGAACACAATTCCACCTTTAAATGGCCGACCACAACCTCAAAATTTCCGAGCTCACCGGTTCAATATTGTGGGATTGCGTCGAATTTTATTTTGTGTTCTTGTCTCTTGGATTTAGTGTTTCAGTTGTTGCTAGATTTTGCCAATTTTGACTGCACTGTTAACTTTTTACTGCGGCAATCTCGGAGTGCTTCGAAGTCGTAGTTTATGTGTCGTTTAGTTTTAGTTATTATCTGTAATGATATATGTGTTTCGAAACGTCCGCTAATCGCTATACGTCGATTAGTGGGTGTTGCACATATCTGTGATGTTGGTTTGTGTATATAAACTTTATTGGATCGTCGATGATGAATAGCCGGGGGATGTGAGATGAGTGTTTTCTTTTCTTTCATTCAATATAATTTGTAAAAGTGATGTAATATTATTTTGCGGGGCACATCCAGGTTGAGGTTGTAGCCACCGTTGTACTTTTTTTTTTACTGTTTTTGCTCCTAGGATAGACCCAAGGAGGGTGCACAAACTACCGGGTTCTTTGAAGTGCCGAGTGGCCTACTCACATTATTGAGAGAGGTTGCTTCACTTCGGGAATTTGGAGGGTAGTTTGCTTCACCCGTAGGGGTTTAGGGTGGGATTTGGCTATTCATCACGACCGTGGAATCCGTCTTTCGTTATGGGCTTAAACGAAGCGCGGAATTCCTAGTATATCCAATATGTTCATCTATGATCTGGAATGCCTGTTATTGCGTGAGACGAATGTATATATCTATATATGATATTTAGTAGACGTTGCTTATGTTTTGCACCCACGCTAGTCCAGCCCCCGCTCTGTCGTTAGTTAAGTAACCTAACGGGTGATGACGGGGCCTCGTAGCGAATGCGGATGGCATAAGCGTACGTTGTATTTTCGTTTCTTTCTGCAATGATAGGATTAATTGATGGGACAGCATTAACTCATTAATGCAAAGAAAACAAACCTAAGCTAAATCGTTGCAACAATTTCAAAACCACTTGGTTTTCTTTAAAAAGCAAATTTTTAAATGTGGAGCCTAAACCACTCCTTTTAAAAAGCTATCATGGTTCCTTCGATTATATCAAGTTTATTACATTAACGGTTTCGCCAAAAACCAGCCGTAGCACTCCGTCGTTTCAAATAAACAACACATCGTATTCATGCTATATTTGTTGGCCTTCATCAAGGCATAGTGAATGGTAGCAATGTGTTTCTTATTTGTTGCATAGCTAGGTGCATTAGTTTAGGACAGTCGTACAACCTTGTTGGCCTTAGTCAAGGGCCAGTACGAATGGATCTAAATTAATCAGGACAGCGACGGGAAAAACTTGACTTGCATCTTATGATTTGTTGGCCTTCGTCAAGGCCATAAGTGCTCGGGGTAAAAATCACATCGGGAGTTTCAAACATAAAGGAAACTTGCATATTTAGCATACCTTCTGGTGTGTGGTGACTAGAGTGGCTTCCATCTAGGTCATCATACAATGATAGTTGGATCCCAATCCCACTGATGAGTAGGATTACTCTCGGGAAATTTTCTCACTTAACAATCAATGCTATAAACTAAGTAGGTATTTAGAACGGTGTTAGTGGGGCTATGCCTCCAGGGAAAAGATGTTATATAATTAAGGAATTTCGTGAAAGCGTTGGAAATCCTCCCTTGAAGTACCGACACTAGCCTGGCTGAAAGGTTAAGCAAGTATTGTGACGTGTGATTAATCCTGACTAATTCTTCTTTTAGGGGTTTGAAGAAGAATTTGAGGAAACGGTGGGAACCATTCTGTTTAGATAAACTAATAAACCAATATAAACTTGCAAGAGCATATGCTGAGTGTTTCTTTTCTCTATCTCTGACAGCTACCATGACAGGACTAAAACTATTACTTGAAAAAATACACTGACTGGGCCAAACTATAAGGATTGGCTGAGGAACGTCAACATTGCACTGACTTATGACAAAGTTGCATATGTCACCACCGCTACTGCTCCCTCTGTCCCAGGACTAGATTCCTCAGTTGCAGACAAAGAGGTCCGCAAAACTTGGGATCTGGACTGTGAAAAAGCTAAGTGTATCGTGCAGGCGTCCATGAATAATGAACTCCAGAAACAGCACGAAAGCATGGATATTAAATCCATTTTTCTCCATTGCAAGGAATTGTATGGAGAACACTCTCGTATCTCAAGATACGAGACCTCAAAGAAACTATTCCAGATGAGGTTAGCTCCAAGATCACCTGTAGGAGGGCATGTTCTAAAAATGATCAGCCTCATTGAGGAACTCGTAAACCTGGGATGCGTGCTAGAAAATGAGTTATACATTGACTTGATTTTGCAGTCCCTTCCACACATCTTCTCTCAATTCGTGCTGAACTTCAACATGCACGATATAGAAGCTGATCTTCTAAAGCTCCTCAATATGTTGAGGGTAGCAGAGAGCTCCTTGAAAAAGGAGAAGACACCCATTCTGTATGTTGGCCAATCATCCTCTTCTAAGCGAAAGCTAAGGGAAAGAAGAAGATGAATGCCACCAAACCGAAAGGTGGGGTCAAGAAGGTGTAGGGAACGAACAAGGCGGGGAGAGTAAAAGCGGACAAGAGTGAGTTCTATTATTGTCATAAGAAGGGGTACTGGAAAAAGGATTGCATGACTTTTAAAGCCAAGGACACGAAGCAAGCTGCTGCTTCTGCTTCAGGTGTGTTTGTAATCAAAAACTGTTTTTCAGTAAACTCTACATCATGGATACTTGATACCGGTTCTGGTTCTCACATCTGTAATTCTTTGTAAGATCTGAGAAACCGTAGAGCACTGAAGGCAGGTGATATGACCTTCCGGGTTGGCAATGGAACAAACGTAGATGCTGTTGCAGTGGGCGATTATCATCTGGGGTTGATTAGTGGGCACATTTTGGTGTTGTACAGCTGTTTTTATATTCCCAGTATGCTATGTAATATTATATCAGTGCCTTTATTATCTAATGAAGGATATAATTTTGCACTTGAAAGAAATGTCATGAACATTTTCCTAAATCAAGAATTGATTGGGTTTGGCATACTGGAAAACGGCATATACATACTTAATCAACCTCAAGTTTTCAATATCCAAAACACGCTCAAAAGAAAGACTCTGGATTCAAACCAAGCCTTCCTATAATATTGTAGACTTAGTCATATAAATGAAACAAGATTGACTAAGTTGTATAAAGATGGATATTTATATCCATTTGAATATACATCATATGCAACTTGTCAATCATGTATCAAAGGGAAGATGACCAAATCCCGTTCACAGGACACGGAGAAAGAGCCATGGAGCTCTTGGGATTTGTACACAGTGATGTATGTGGTCCGATGTCTACACATGCACGAAGTGGTCACTCCAACTTCATCACTTTTACTGATGATTTCTCAAGGTATGGACATGTGTTCTTAATGAAGCATAAATCCGAGGCCTTTGAGAAATTTAAGGAGTATAAAAATGAAGTGGAGAAACAGACTGGTAAAAGCATCAAGACTCTTTGATCCGATCGAGTTGGAGAATACTTAAGTACCAGTTTCCTTGAATGCTTAAAAGAGAATGGAATTCTCTCTCAGCTTACTCCTCCATATACACCTCAGCATAATGGTGTATCAGAAAGGAGGAATCGCATGCTACTGGACATGGTGCGTTCAACGATGAGTAGTGCTGAGTTGCCGCTTTCCTTCTGGGGTTTTGCGCTGGAATCAGCTGCATACCTATTGAATAGAGTTCCGATTAAGTCTATGCCTACCACTCCATATGAAATGTGGAGTGGGAAGAGACCATATCTCAAGTATCTCAAGATATGGGAGTGTCCAGCATTTGTTAAAAAGCAGAATCCGGATAAGTTCGAGGCACGATCAGTTTTGTGCAAGTTTGTGGGATTCCCCAAGAATTCAAGGGGATATCTTGTCTAACACACTGAAGAACAAAAGGTGTTTGTCACTTGCCACATTGTCTTCTTAAAGAGCGAGTTTCATGCAAAAGAAATTAATGGGGGTGCAGTAGAACTGGAAGAAATTCCAAAACCCTAAACTACTACCGAGGACTTAGTAGAACCTCAGGTTTCAATAGAGCTCAACGAACCAATGCCGCTCCGCAAATCTAGTAGGCTTTCTCGTCTGCCTGAGAGATACTATGGGTTTCTTATAGATGTGGATCGAGAGGATTGCATTATCGATGATAATGAGCCTACTAATTTTCAGCAGGCTATCACGAGTAAAGACTCGGTGAAGTGGCTGGATGCTATGAGATCCGAAATGGAATCCATATACACCAATAAAGTATGGACTTTGTATGCTGCTCCTTCTGGGGTGCAACCAGTTGGATGCAAATGAATCTTCAAAAAGAAAATTGGTGCATTTGGACAAGTGGAAACCTACAAAGCTAGAGTCGTTGCTAAACGTTTTCGTCAAAGACCAAGATTGGACTATGATGAAACCTTTTCTCCAGTATCTATGCTTAAATCCATTCGGATTCTTCTAGCCATTGCTGCCTTCCATGACTATGAAATCTGGCAGATGGACATAAAAACAGCTTTTCTAAATGGACACTTAGAAGAAAGTGTTTACATGGATCAAGCAGAAGGTTTCTTAGACAGTGGGAGCAGCGGGAAGGTGTGTAAGTTGCTTAAATCCATTTATAGATTAAAACAAGTATCGCAGAGTTAGAACATCTTCTTTGATGAGACAGTCAAAGAATTTGACTTTATCAAAAATGTAGATGAATCATGCATTTATAGGAAGATTGTAGAAGGAGCATTAGTCTTCCTCGTACTATACGTTGAAGACATACTCCTGATAGGGAATGATGTCCCTATGCTACAATCAGTAAAGCTCTTCTTGTCACAGAAATTCACCATGAAAGACTTCGGAGATGCCTCCTACATTCTAGGGATTAAGATCTATCGTGATAGATCCAAAACAATGTTGTGACTTTCACAGTCCGGGTACATTGACATTATACTAAAAATATTTAGTATGGAAGATTCCAAGTGCGGTAATTTACCCGCTTGTTACGGGATCACCCTGTCACGACCCAAAATGTGGCACGTGACCGGCACATCAATCACGTGACATCTAAAGATGTCGACGTGGTCCAAGTAAACCGAAACCCGGAATCTAAACTTTTTTCTTTCGAAAACATTGGAGGTGAAGTTTTAATAATCATCAGATAGAATCATTTTAAAATAACCATTTAAATTTAACTAAGTATGTTTAAAGAGCATCTATTACAATTTGAAATTCGACAGCATCTCCTTTGTAAATTTTGCATAAACCCCGATACAAATACAACAATAAAATAGCATCCCAACGGGAGATAGCTTCCACGCCCAAACGACGGAGCAACCAAACAAACGATATAAAAAGTTGACTCCAATGAGTGCAATATCACAACACACAAATTCTAAGTCTCGCTTCTAATTCCACAATATACCATTTCTAAGTTGATGGAGTTTTTGGCTAGATACAAGAATATATGAATAACCAAGTGTGAGTACGATACAATAGTAACTCACTTACCAAAAAAATCACCGGAAGAAGTGGGTGTCCAACTCCGCTGATAATCCAAGCAATAACACCTGCAAGAAACTGTGGCACAACGGGGATGAGTTGCCAACTCAGTGAATAAAAGTACATCACAAGGTAGAAATCGAAATACACGACGATACCTAGGTCATAAGTATAGTACTATCATAATCTGTACTAATATAATATGATATGCATATGTATTATAATGCAACACTAGCTTTCATGCAATGCCAAGTAGACATATCAATGCAAATGACCTGTATCTAGGTATAAACCCAACGGTAGCCAAAAATATATGTATATAAACCTCTTCTTTAAAATAGCCGCGGAATAGATATGTCACGGCATAAAAGCAGACGTGATAGTATGAAATATAATAGGTATCTTATTTTAGATATACGTCCTGCCATTTTAGTAAGAAATATTTAGAGGTTTATAAATTTAAAGATCTCAGTGTCATATCAGACATGTCAAAAATAAAGAGACTATAGCTCGTTTTTTTGAATTCCCTTTTTATGTCTGCGAATGTCCGTAAAAGATATGCAGGTACTATCCCTCGGATCATTCCTGGTCGGCTGCAATAACTGCAATCTAACAGTGTATCTCATGATAGCCACATATCAATATATATATATATATATATATGGATGCCCAGCATCGACACCCGAAATCAGAAATCTCTCGTGTCCATCACCGACATGTAAATCCTCAAATCTCTCGTGTCCATCACCGATATGCAAATGCAGATATCATCGACACCATCTCAATAAATGATCGCCACCCGATATCCCTGGCCCCGGTCGGTATCCCCTGGATATCCGCCGTGCCCAAATCGAACCCCGGTCAGTATCCCCTAGATATCTGCCGTGCCCATCTCTATCTCCAGTATCGAGTATCCTCGCTAGGCTCCCCGCCTCAACTGCGGCAGTCGTGCCCTTCGGTCTCGATCCGGGTCCACCATGTATCTGACTATATAGCTCCCCACTCGGTCTGGATAAGAACAAGTCTGAAACCGTATGGCTCCCCCACTCGGTTCGAAATAAAACCATCATAAAATATCAAACTTATGGTGGACGTCAACTCATCATATCCAGAATATCATAAAACATCAAACTTATGGTGGACGTCAACTCATCATATCCAGAATATCAAATAAAGAATAAGAATACTCGCATAGATCATATGATGATATATTATATATATACATATATAACAGCGTCCCATACCACTGATATATATCATCAGGAGTAAAACATCTAGAAAATCCATAAGAATCAAATACAACATCTATAGTACTGACATTAGCAATACGCAACAGAAAATAAAGAAAGAATGTATAATTAAATCATATAGGCAAAATAATATCAATTCTACTATGTCATGGCACTACTAATGATGTGTAGTGTAGCATACACATTTGTGCTCGTGCAGCATGACAATCATTAGTATTTGTGCAAGTGTTCTAAATGTGTAATAATCTACTCATATCAACATATATATACGCCTTACATAACATAACGATTCTACAGAGATATGGCAGTACCAATGTGGTGTAGTGTAACATGTATGTACGTGCTTGTGTAGCATAGTACTCATTGGTAGTTATGCAGTGTTCTATCAGAGTGTTCGTATTACAGAAACGTATAATATCATTAACTATAACGCGAACAAGTAAAGTAATTTTAAGCATAACTAATAAATGTAACTCGGCCGTTATTCGGCATACTAATCTCATCATTATCAATGCAGTATAATATCTTGTACAAAACCTCACATTATTACTATATCAAATTCATCTCTAATACGGCATGGTCTTTCGTACCATTTTACCCAAACCATAAATAACTACATTTAAATGAATGTCCTGCTAGATGCAAATTAACTCCAATATCAATATTTTGAATAAACACTAAAACTGACTAAATATCATGTTAATATTTATAAGGCTGCGGGGGTGCTATACACCATCCACCCGATTTCCCCCGTAGATGTAAATCTACTCACCAACTCGTTGAGCTTGCTGAAATCCGCGCTGCTATGTCCGCCAACTCTGTCTCGAAAATCTTCGTGATCGCACCTATAATCGTATTTAAAATCACATCGATATAAATATTATATTGAAAACCAAAACAACGAGCTAAACACCCATAGGTTAGAACCTACAGCTCACTTATCCCAAATACGATCAAATGCCCCTTAACTTAACGTACGAACATTAAAGTTTCAGTTGCAGCACAGAAATAAGGAAAATCATATCGAAATGTCGGAAACTTTAATAAAATCCAAACAAAACATTCCCAGATTTGTTTGTATGAATATTAGGACAAATCAAACAATACTATAAATCATAAATCATCCATACAAAGCCACGGAAGAAAACCAACACCAAAAACCCAAGGGGGGCCGGCGAGCTCGGAAATTTAGGGTATGTCGCCGGATTAAGTAGGGAGTTTGAGGCTAGGGTTTTAAGTGTAGTCTCCTAGTGGTCTCAAGATACTTATGGTGTTACTAGTTGTTCTATTGGTTACACCTATTGCTTCCAGATTCAATATTAGTATGCTAAATATCTCAAATATCCTAGTTTATGATACTGCACATAATAAACATGCTACATGAGGATATCGTGAGTTAACTAAACTTAGGTTAATCTGAGCTAACCCTTTTCTGGTCGTAATAGGAAAAAACAGAAATTGTGACACATATATCCGTATCGTATTTAGAATTTTACTCCAAAACTGATATTTGCTTCCAGCTTATATATGTAGAATAATTAACATAAACTAGCAATACCAGATACCCTAACACATATACAGAGAGCTACCCTAAAATTTTCAACACCCAACTCCTACACAAAACCGGCGAGCTCGGAATTTCAATAAATGTCGCCGGCCAAAAATCCGAGGAATGGGTCTGTGTTTCTGTTATGTATTCTAGGTCCAATTTACAAGTTTACAGTGTTATTTAATTTTGCTAAAAATTAACTAAACTATAGCAGATTCAATACAGAGCACTAATCCAACAAAATACGACATTTTACCGATATTACACTTCTATACTAAACCAGTATTGAATTAAAATCTGCAGGGTTAAATTTATACGCATTGAATGATCACTGAAAGGCTCCGTCAAAGATGCTCAAGCACAAAAGATCCTAAGTTGAGGGTGGTGGTGGTGATCTTTAGCACTTAGTTTCCCTTCTCTTCTCTTTTTTTTTTGGTGTGATCTAAGCTTTTCTTTATTTTCTAGTTTTAGCCAATTTGTTCCAAACTGGATATAACAACTGAGCTAAACTGAAAGGATAAGATTAATGATGAGGTTTAAGAGGAGGTGTCACCATGAAGTAGAGTGGTGTGATGAGGCAAGTAGGATGTGTCACCATGAAGGATGGTGGTGCTTTCATGCAAGGAAGATGTGTAGGCTTGAGCTTTAATTGAAGTTGTAGTGTGTGTGAGGTTCATCTAACTTTAACCATGACCTTACCCTTTAACACATAATCCCTCACAAAATATTTAATTTCCATAATTAATTAGACTTTCCGTAAAACCCCTCACACTATATCATACTACATAATGAAGCTAAATTTTTCACAAAAATCCTTCTTAATAACTAATATTACAAACTAAATATTCAAATTAATTAGTTACACACACTACTTATGAAATGTCCCATTTTGTTTCAATAAAATTTTAAATTAACATTTTTAATTAATTAACTAAATTAATTTATTATCTAAAATATTTCAAAATGTTACAATATTCCCCTCTTAAGAAAATTCGGTCCCCGAATTTAAATTAAATCCCCTTCTTAATCCAATCTGCTCAAATTCAAAACAATTTTCCGGGGTCCAAATTTAAAACAAAAATTCCGCTCGATATAACGGAACTCCAAAGTCCTATACGAGATAAAACGCATCATAACACAACCGTGTGCATGAAACATCAAATATATAAAACTCACATAACTGTAAGTCTAGCGGGTGCTATGAGAATTACTCCATTTATAATGCAATTTGCCAAATACGAAAACCGTTGTGTATCCTAAGTACACGATCAATGCCATAATTATAGTGCAATATCGGTGCACACGACCAAGCGAAAAATACATAAATCAAATCTATAACATATCATATCAGGTGCAAACCATGAAAACAAAATCAACCCTAATGGGTTTGCGTGCAACTCTCAAACCATACATTACGGTGTGCATGAAAACAAAACAGCGCTAAGTGCAACAGGCGTGCATGACACGATATCCACTGCGTCCACTGTGCATGGAATAAAAAGTGTACAGAATAATATCAAGTGCATCGGGGTGCACAAAATTAAATCCAAGTGCATCAGGGTGCAAAAAATAAATCTCAAGTGTATCGGGGTGCACAAAATAAATCTCAAGTGCATCGGGATGCACAAAATCAAAATCAAGTGCATCAGAGTGCACAAAATCAAATCCAAAACATGCAACTGGTATGTACAAAATCATACCAAGTATACCTAGGGTATATATATAAAATCTCTTAACCATGTGCATCTGATGTGCACGGAAAATATCGGTGTAGTATATTCGGTGTACACAACACTCCAATTGAGTGCAGTCACCTCGCACGAAAATCTCAACAAGTGCACCTGGTATGCAAAAAACATAATATGACCCTTAAATCCTTAAAAATACGTATATCAAAATAACAGACGTTGAATTGTCCTTTCTTCAGTATTAAAAATGAAATATTTATATCATAAAAACGCAAATCGAACTCAAATGACATCGAAATATATCATCTTCAATGTCGAAAGGTGTTTATACACCCAGAACTGGCATAGCAAAGATTTCCACTTGCCGTCTGCCACGGTCTAACGTTCTCTGTCTCTGAATTCTGGTTCTCCTTGCAAATCTCTAACGTCATGTCTCTTTCATACAATCGTCCGGTAAAGAGCAACGACACCATCAGTTCTACTGATGATACCTCTCACCACATCTCCTTGGCCGGTAGTCCAGCCTCTTGCAACGTGTTAATGACGGCGATCTCTAAACTCTACGTGTGCGCCAACACTGATCCTGGGTCCAATCTTACTTATTAACAACTCCTGGAAAGAATCCATCATGTATCTTACTAATATTATTTATCCAGCCTTCCCGGAACTAACACTCATTACTGAATCCACTTTCTTTTTCGTATCAACTGCCATTTCCTCAAGATTTTCTTATGAAAGTTTAGTCATGCATGCCTCTGTATTTGCCTTGAATCTTCAACATTGACGGTGAAGAAAACTGCTCACTGCAACTGCGCAACAATTCCCTATTCCATTACTTTCCTAATCTATCAATTAAGGAGCGTATCACCATAGTCACGCGAATTGCAAGTCATACTTGGTTATAACCATGCCCGGAGCCTTACAAGACTTCCAAAAACATGAATCCGGCATCTCTGATACTTTGTACAAGAATCTGGCTAAGCCCACCTTCGAAAACTCGTCTCAATTCGTCGGATGAAACTTACTGCACGATCTCTTTCTCGAGTGACTTGCATCTGATCTGAGCAAGACCCATCGGAAGAAACTAATTAAATTCCCCGACTTCACATCAGAGCGCCACAATGAAATAAATGTTCTAGTCATCCAGCATCTGAACAACTACGAACCCTTCGTTACATCTACATTTGTAAACAATTGCAACTGTTTACTTCCTAAACTCTGGAAACAACATCCTGATAACCTCAGCAATGATTAGTACCGTTGTCTGAACATGACACAACACCATGATCTTCGGAGAGGGGAAAACATCACGCCTCAAGTCTTGATGATCTCCAGCAATAACCCAACGCCCTGGTGTGGATCCCGAAGAAACTCGCTTCAATATTAGAACCCATTCGAATATGAATATTGACATGTCTCTATATCATCAGAATGTTACGTTGGTCAGTTCTTGTCCAAGACAAGTCTGCTCTGACCGTAACTCTAGCTGCAGCCCTCTCGGCTCCCATAAACATGGTGACCGGAACAATCAACATGCATTGACGAGGATAGATCAATGGAATGAATAGAAGGAATATCTCAAGATATAAATCCTAAGGTAACTTAGACGGAGTATCAAATTGTAAATATACCGCGGAACATATGTACGGTACGTCACTCTACTTAGTACCTACTCCATCAACCAAGGTCATCCTATATATCGAAAATTCAAGTATAAGACCCCCAAAGTCAAGTCCAAATTCTATAAGGTCAAGCCTAGGTAAAAAAAGTGTATACCTAGACTCCATATAGTAAGACCTAGACTCGAACAAAGGTTAAACCAAACGCTCTGATATCAACTTTGTCATGACCCAAATGTGGCACGTGACCGACATTTAAATCACATGACATCTAAAGATGTCGACGCAGTCCAAGTAAGCCGAAACCCGGAATCTAAACCTTTTTCTTTTAAAAACGTTGGAGGTGAAGTTTTAATAATCATCAGATGGAATCATTTTAAAATAACCATTTAAATTTAACTAAGTATGTTTAAAGATCATCTATGACAATTTGAAATTCGACAGCACCTCCTTTGTAAATTTTGCATAAACCCCGATACAAATACAACAATAAAATAGCATCACAACGGGAGCTAGCTTTCACGCCCAAAAGGTGGAGCAACCAACGAAATGATATAAAAATTCGACTCCAATGAGTGCGAAATCACAACACACAAATTCTAAGTCTCGCTTCTAAGTCCATAATATACCATTTCTTAGTTGATGCAGTTTTTGGCTAGATACAAGAATATATGAATAACCAAGTGTGAGTACGATACAATAGTAACTCACTTATCAAAGCAATCACCGGAAGAAGTGTGTGCCCAAATCCGCTGATAATCCAAGCGGTAACACCTGCAAGAAACTGTGGCACAACGGGGATGAGTTACCAACTCAGTGAATAAAAGTACATCACAAGGTAGAAATCGAAATGCACGACGATACTTAGGTCATAAGTATAGTACTATCATAATCTGTACTAATATAATATGATATGCATATGTATTATAATGCAACACTAGCTGTCATGCAATCCCAAGTAGACATATCAATGCAAATGACATGTATCCAGGTATAAGCCCAATGGTAGCCGAAAATATATGTATATAAACCTCTTCTTTAAAATAGTCGCGGAATAAATATGTCACGGCATAAAAGCAGACGTGATAGTATGAAATATAATAGTTATCTTATTTTAGATATACGTTCTGCCATTTTAGTAAGAAATATTTAGAGGTTTATAAATTTAATGATCTCAGTGTCATATCAGACATGTCAAAAATAAAGAGACTATAGCTCATTTTTTTGAATTCCATTTTTATGTCTGCGAATGTCCGTAAAAGATATGCAGGTACTGTCTCTCGAATCAGTCCTGGTCAGCTACAATAACTGTAATCTAACTGTGTATCTCATGATAGCCACATATCAATATATATATGGATGCCTAGCATCGAAACCCGAAATCAGAAATCTCTCGTGTCCATCACCGACACGTAAATCCTCAAATCTCTCGTGTCCATCACCGACACACAAATACAGATATTGTCGATACCATCTAAACAGATGATCGCCACCCGATATCCCTGGCCCCGGTCGGTATCCCTTGGATATCCACAGAGCCTAAATCTAACCCCGGTCAGTATCCCCTAGATATCTGCCGTGCTCATCTCTATCTCCGGTATCGAGTATCCTCGCTAGGCTCCCCGCCTCGACTGCAGCTGTCGTGCCCCTCGGTCTCGATCCGGGTCTACCATGTATCCGACTGTATAGCTCCCCCACTCAGTCTGAATAAGAACAAGTCCGAAACCATATGGCTCCCCAACTCGGTTTGAAATAAAACCATCATAAAACATCAAACTCATGGTGGAGGTCAACTCATCATATCCAGAATATCATATAAAGAATAAGAATACTCGCACAGATCATTCCGATGATATATTATATATACATATATAACAGCGTCCCATACCACTGATATATATCATCAGGAGTAAAACATCTAGAAAATCCATAAGAATCAAATACAACATCTATAGTACTGACATTTGCAATACGCAACAGGAAATAAAGAAAGACTGTATAATTAAATCATATAAGCATAATGATATCAATTCTACTGTGTCATGGAACTACTAATGATGTGTAATGTAGCATACACGTTTGTGCTCGTGCAGCATGACAATCATTAGTATTTGTGCAAGTGTTCTAAAGGTGTAATAATCTACTCATATCAACATATATATACTCCTTACATAACATAACGATTCTACAGTGACAAGGCAGTACCAATGAGGAGCAGTGTAACATGTACGTACATGCTTGTGCAGCATAGTACCCATTGGTAGTTGTGCAGTGTTCTATCAGAATGTTCGTATTACGGAAACGTATAATATCATTAACTATAACGCGAACAAGTATAGTAATTCTAAGCATAACTAATAAATGTAATTCGGCCGTTATTCGGCATACTAATCTCATCATCATCAATACAGTATAATATCTCGTACAAAACCTCACATTATTACTATATCAAATTCACCTCTAATACGGCATGGTCTTTCGTACCAATTTACCCAAACTATAAATAACTACATGTAAATGAATGTCCTGCTAGATGCAAATTAACTTCAATATCAATATATTGAATAAACACTAAAACTGACTAAATATCATGTTAATATTTATAAGGTTACGGTGGTGCTATATGCCATCCACCCGATTTCCCCCGTAGTTGTAAATCTACTCACCAACTCGTTGAGCTCGCTGAAATCCGTGCTGCTATGTCCGCCAACTCTGTCTCGGAAATCTTCGCTATTGCACCTATAATCGTTTTTAAAATCACATCGATGTAAATATCTTATTGAAAACCAAAACAACGAGCTAAGCACCCATAGGTTAGGACCTACAGCTCACTTACCCCAAAAACGATCAAATGCCCCTGAACTTAACATACGAACGTCAACGTTTCAGTTATAGAACAGAAATATGGAAAATCATATCGAAATGTCGGAAACTTTAATAAAACCCAAACTAAATATTCCCAGATTTCTCTGTATGAATATTGGGACAAATCAAATAATACTATAAATCATAAATTATCCATACAAAGCCACAAAAGAAAAACTAGCACCAAAAACCCAAGGGGGCCCGGCGAGCTCGGAAATTTGGGGTATGTCACCGGATTAAGTAGGGAGTTTGGGGCTAGGGTTTTAAGTGTAGCCTCCTAGTGGTCTCAAGATACTTAGGGTGTTACTAGTTGTTCTATTGGTTACACCTATTGGTTCTAGATTCAATATTAGTATGCTAAGTATCATAAATATCCTAGTTAATGATACTGCACATACTAAACATGCTAGGTGAGGATATCGTGGTTAACTGAACTTAGGTTAATCTGAGCTGACCCTCTTCTGGTCGTAATAGGCAAAAACGGAAATCGTGACACGATATATCCGTATCGTATTTAGAATTTTACCCCAAAACAGGTATTTTCTTCCAGCTTATATATGTAGAATAATTAATATAAACTTGCAATACCTGATACCCTAACACATATACAGAGAGCTACCCTAAAATTTTCAACACCCAACTCCCACACAAAACCGGCGAGCTCGGAATTTCAATAAATGTCGCCGGCCAAAAATCCGAGGAATGGGTCTGTGTTTCTGTTATGTACTCTAGGTCCAATTTACAAGTTCATAGTGTTATTTAATTTTGCTAAAAATTAACTAAACTATAGCAGATTTAACACAGAGCACTAATCCAACAAAATACAACATTTTACCGATATTATACTTCTATACTAAACCGATATTGAATTAAAATCTACAGGGTTAAATTTATACCCATTGAATGATCACTGAAAGGCTCCTTCAAAGATGCTCAGGCACAAAAGATCCTAAGTTGAGGGTGGTGGTAGTGATCCTTAGCACTTAGTTTCCCTTCTCTTCTCTTTTTCTTTGGTGTGATCTAAGCTTTCCTTTATTTTCTAGTTTTAGCTAATTTGTTCCAAACTTGATATAACAACTGAGCTAAACTGAAAGGATAAGATTTATGATGAGGTTTAAGAGGAGGTGTCACCATGAAGTAGAGTGGTGTGATGAGGTAAGTAGGATGTGTCACCATGAAGGATGGTGGTACTTTCATACAAGGAAGATGTGTAGGCTTGAGCTTTAATTGAAGTTTGTAGTGTGTGTGAGGTTCATCTAACCTTAACCATGACCTTACCCTTTTACACATAAACCCTCACAAAATATCTAATTTCCATAATTAATTAGATTTTCTATAAAACCCCTCACACTATATCATATACATAATGAAGCTAAATTTTTCACTAAAACCCTTATTAATAACTAATATTACAAACTAAATATTCAAATTAATTAGTTTCACACACTACTTATGAAATGTCCCATTTTGTTTCAATAAAATTTTAAATTAACATTTTTAATTATTTAACTAAATTAATTTATTATCTAAAATATTTCAAAATGTTACAATATTCCCCTCTTAAGAAAATTCGGTCTCCGAATTTAAATTAAATCCCCTTCTTAATCCAATCTGCTCATATTCAAAACAATTTTCAGGGATCCAAATTTAAAACCAAAAATCCGCTCGATATAATGGAACTCCAAAGCCCTATATGAGCTAAAACGCATCATAACACAACCCTGTGCATCAAACATCAAATATATAAAACTCACATAACAGTAACTCTAGCGGGTGCTATGAGAATTACTCCAGTTATGATGCAATTTGCCGAATACGAAAACCGTTGTGTATCCTAAGTACACGATCAATGCCATAATCATAGTGCAATATCGGTGCACACGACCAAGCGAAAAATACATAAATCAAATCTATAACATATCATATCAGGTGCAAAGCATGAAAACAAAATAAACCCTAATGGGTTTGCATGCAACTCTCAAACCCCACGTTACAGTGTGCATGAAAACAAAACAGCGCTAAGTGCAACAGGCGTGCATGAAACGATATCCACTGCGTCCACTGTGCAGGGAATAAAAAATGTACAGAATAATATCAAGTGCATCGGGGTGCACAAAATCAAATCCAAGTGCATCAGGGTGCACAAAATAAATCTCAAGTGTATCGGGGTGCAAAAAATATATCTCAAGTGCATCGGGGTGCATAAAATCAAAATCAAGTGCATTAGAGTGCACAAAATCAAATCCAAAGCATGCAACTGGTATGTACAAAATGATACCAAGTATACCTAGGGTATATATATAAAATCTCTTAACCATGTGCATCTGATGTGCACAGAAAATATCGGTGTAGTACATTCGGTGTACACAACATTCTAATCGAGTGCAGTCACCTCGCACGAAAATCTCAACAAGTGCACCTGGTGTGCATAAAACATAATATGACCCTCAAATCCTTAAAAATACGTATATCAAAATAACGGACGTTGAATTGTCCTTTCTTCAGTATTAAAAATGAAATATTTAGATCTTAAAAAGGCAAATCGAACTCAAATGACATCGAAATATATCCTCTTCAATGTCGAAAGGTGTTTATACACCCTGAACTGGCATAGCAAATATTTCCACTTGCCGTCTGCCACGGTCTAACATTCTCTGTCTCTAAATTCTGGTTCTCCTTGCAGATCTCTAACGTCATGTCTCTTTCATACAATCGTCCGGTAAAGAGCAACGACACCATCAGTCCTACTGATAATACCTCTCACCACATCTCCATGGCTGGTAGTCCAGCCTCTTGCAACGCGTTAATGCCGGCGATCTCTAAACTCTACGTGTGCACCAACACTGATCCTAGGTCCAATCTTACTTATTAACAACTCCTGGAAAGAATCCATCAAGTCTCTTGCTGATATTATTTATCCAGCCTTCCCGGAACTAACACTCATTACTGAATCCACTTTCTTTTTCGTATCAACTTCCATTTCCTCAAGATTTTCTTATGAAAGTTTAGTCATACGTACCTCTGTATTTGCCTTAAATCTTCAACATTGACGGTGAAGAAAACTGCTCACTGCAACCGCGCAACAATTCCCTATTCCATTACTCTCCTAATCCATCAATTAAGGAGCGTATGACCATAGTCACGCGAATTGCAAGTCATACTTGGTTATAACCATGCCAGGAACCTTACAAGACTTCCAAAAGCATGAATCCGGCATCTCTGATACTTTGTACAAGAATCTGGCTAAGCTCACCTTCGAAAACTCTTCCCAATTCGTCGGATGAAACTTACTGCACGATCTCTTTCTCGAGCGACTTGCATCTGGTCTGAGCAAGACCCAGTGGAAGAAACTAACTAACTTCCCGGACTTCACATCGGAGCGCCACAACGGAATAAATGTCCTAGTCATCCAGCATCTGAATGACTACGAACCCTTCGTTCCATCTACATTTGTAAACAATTGCAACTGTTTACTTCTTGAACTCTAGAAACAACATCTTGATAACCTCAGCAATGATTAGTACCGCTGTCTGAACATGACACAACACCATGATCTCCGGAGAGGGGAAAACATCACGCCTTATGTCTTGCTGATCTCCAGCAATAACCTAACTCTCTGGTGTGGATCCCGAAGAAACTCGCTTCAATATTAGAACCCGTTCGAATATGAATAATCGACATGTCTCTATATCATCGGAATGTCACCTTGGTCAGTTCTTGTCCAAGACAAGTCTGCTCTGACCGTAACTCTAGCTGCTACCCTCTCGGCTCCCATAAATATGGTGACCGGAACAATCAACATGCATTGACGAGGATAGATCAACGGAATGAATAGAAAGAAGATCTCAAGATATAAATCCTAAGCTAACTTAGACGGAGTATCATATCGTAAATATACCGCGGAACATATGTACGGTACGCCACTCTACTTAGTACCTACTCCATCAACCAAGGTCATCCTATATATCGAAAATTCAGGTATAAGACCCCCAAAGTCAAGTCCAAGTCCTATAAGGTCAAGCCAAGGTAAAAAAAAGTGTATACCTAGACTCCATATAGTCAGACCTAGACTCAAACAAAGGTTAAACCAAACGCTCTGATACCAACTTTTGCACGACCTAAATGTGGCACGTGACCGACACTTAAATCACATGACATCTAAAGATGTCGACGCGCTCCAAGTAAGCCGAAACCCGGAATCTAAACCTTTTTTTTTAAAAAACGTTGGAGGTGAAGTTTTAATAATCATCAGATGGAATCATTTTAAAATAACCATTTAAATTTAACTAAGTATGTTTAAAGATCATCTATGACAATTTGAAATTCGACAGCACCTCCTTTGTAAATTTTGCATAAACCCCGATACAAATACAACAATAAAATAGCATCACAACGGGAGCTAGCTTCCACGCCCAAACGGCGGAGCAACCAAGCAAACGATATAAAAATTCGACTCGAATAAGTGCGAAATCACAACACACAAATTCTAAGTCTCGCTTCTAAGTCCACAATATACCATTTCTAAGTTGATGGAGCTTTTGGCTAAATACAAGAATATATGAATAACCAAGTGTGAGTACGATACAATAGTAACTCACTTATCAAAGCAATCACCGGAAGAAGTGTGTGCCCAAATCCACTGATAATCCAAGCGGTAACACCTGCAAGAAACTGTGGCACAACGGGGATGAGTTGCCAACTCAGTGAATAAAAGTACATCACAAGGTAGAAATCGAAATGCACGACGATACCTAGGTCATAAGTATAGTACTATCATAATCTATACTAATATAATATGATATGCATATGTATTATAATGCAACACTAGCTGTCATGCAATTCCAAGTAGACATATCAATGCAAATGACCTGTATCTAGGTATAAGCCCAATGGTAGCCAAAAATATATGTATATAAACCTCTTCTTTAAAATAGCCGCGGAATAGATATGTCATGGCATAAAAGCAGACGTGATGGTATGAAATATAATAGTTATCTTATTTTAGATATACGTCCTTCCATTTTAGAAAGAAATATTTAGGGGTTTATAAATTTAAAGATCTCAGTGTCATATCAGACATGTTAAAAATAAAGAGACTATAGCTCGTTTTTTTTTGAATTCCCTTTTTATGTATGCGAATGTCCGTAAAAGATATGCAGGTACTGTCCCTCGGATCAGTCCTGGTTGGCTACAATAACTGTAATCTAACTGCGTATCTCAAGATAGCCACATATCAATATATATATATATATGCCTAGTATCGACACCCGAAATCAGAAATCCCTCGAGTCCATCACCGACACGTAAATCCTCAAATCTCTCGTGTCCATCACCGACACGCAAATGCAGATATCGTCGACACCATCTCAACAGATGATCACCACCCGATATCTCTGGCCCCGGTCGGAATCCCCTGGATATCCGCCGAGCCAAAATCGAACCCCGGTCAGTATCCCCTAGATATCTGCCGTGCTCATCTCTATGTCCGGTATCGAGTATCTTCGCTAGGCTCCCCGCCTCAACTTCAGCTGTCGTGCCCCTCGGTCTCGATCCGGGTCTACCATGTATCCGACTGTATAGCTCCCCCACTCAGTCTAAAAAAGAACAAGTCCAAACCGTACGGCTCCCAACTCGGTTAAAAAAAAAACCATCATAAAACATCAAACACATGGTGGAGGTCAACTCATCATATCCAGAATATCAAATAAAGAATAAGAATACTCCCACAGATCATTCCGATGATATATTATATATATACATATATAACAGCGTCCCATACCACTGATATATATCATCAGGAGTAAAACATCCAGAAAATCCATAAGAATCAAATACAATATCTATAGTACTGACATTTGCAATACGCAACAGGAAATAAAGAAAGACTGTGTAATTAAATCATATAGGCATAATGATATTAATTCTACTGTGTCATGGCACTACTAATGATGTGTAATGTAGCATACACGTTTGTGCTCGTGCAGCATGGCAATCATTAGTATTTGTGCAGGTGTTCTAAAGGTGTAATAATCTACTCATATCAACATATATATACGCCTTACATAACATAACGATTCTACAGTGACATGGCAGTACCAATGAGGTATAGTGTAACATGTATGTACGTGCTTGTGCAGCATAGACACATTGGTAGTTGTGCAGTGTTCTATCAGAATGTTTGTATTACGGAAACGTATAATATCATTAACTATAATGCGAACAAGTAAAGTAATTCTAAGCAACTAATAAATGTAACTAGGCCGTTATTCGGCATACTAATCTCATCATCATCAATATAGTATAATATCTCGTACAAAACCTCATATTATTACTATATCGAATTCACCTCTAATACGGCATGGTCTTTCATACCTATTTACCCAAACCATAAATAACTACATGTAAATGAATGTCCTGCTAGATGCAAATTAACTTCAATATCAATATTTTGAATAAACACTAAAACTGACTAAATATCATGTTAATATTTATAAGGTTACAGGGTGCTATACGCCATCCACACGATTTCCCCCGTAGATATAAATCTACTCACCAACTCGTTGAGCTCGCTGAAATCCGCGCTGCTATGTCCGCCAACTCTGTCTCGAAAATCTTCGCGATCGCACCAATAATCGTTTTTAAAATCACATCGATGTAAATATCATATTGAAAACCAAAACAATGAGCTAAGCACCCATAGGTTAGAACCTACAGCTCACTTACCCCAGAGACGATCAAATGCCCCTGAACTTAACATACGAACGTCACCGTTTCAGTTGCAGTACATAAATATGGAAAATCATATTGAAATGTCGAAAACTTTAATAAAACCCAAACTAAATATTCCCAGATTTCTCTGTATGAATATTGGGACAAATCAAACAATAGTATAAATCATAAATTATCTATACAAAGCCACAGAAGAAAAACCAACACGAAAAACCCAAGCGGGGCCGGCGAGCTCGGAAATTTGGGGTATGTCGCCTGTTTAAGTAGGGAGTTTGGGGATAGGATTTTAAGTGTAGTCTCCTAGTGGTCTCAAGATACTTATGGTGTTACTAGTTGTTCTATTGGTTACACCTATTGGTTCTAAATTCAATATTAATATGCTAAATATCACAAATATCCTAGTTAATGATACTGCACATACTAAACATGCTACGTGAGGATATCTTGGTTAACTGAACTTAGGTTAATCTGAGCTAATCCTCTTCTGGTCGTTATAGGCAAAAACAGAAATCGTGACACGATATATCCGTATCGTATTTAGAATTTTACCCAAAAATAGATATTTTCTTCCAGCTTATATATGTAGAATAATTAATATAAACTAGCAATACCTGATACCCTAACACATATACAGAGAGCTATCCTAAAATTTTCAACACCCAACTCCCACACATAACCGGCGAGCTCGGAACTTCAATAAATGTCGCCGGCCAAAAATTCAAGGAATGGGTCCGTGTTTCTGTTATGTACTCTAGGTCCAATTTATAAGTTCATAGTGTTATTTAATTTTGCTCAAAATTAACTAAACTATAGCAGATTCAACACAGAGCACTAATCCAACAAAATACGACATTTTACCGATATTACACTTCTATACTAAACCAGTATTGAATTAAAATCTGCAGGGTTAAATTTATACCCATTGAATGATCACTGAAAGGCTCCTTCAAAGATGCTCAAGCACAAAAGATCCTAACTTGAGGGTGGTGGTTATGATCCTTAGCACTTAGTTTCCCTTCTCTTCTCTTTTTCTTTGGTGTGATCTAAGCTTTTCTTTATTTTCTAGTTTTAGCCAATTTGTTCCAAACTTGATATAACAACTGAGCTAAACTGAAAGGATAAGATTAATGATGAGGTTTAAGAGGAGGTGCCACCATGAAGTAGAGTGGTGTGATGAGGCAAGTAGGATGTGTCACCATGAAGGATGGTGGTGCTTTCATGTAAGGAAGATGTGAAGGCTTGAGCTTTAATTGAAGTTGTAGTGTGTGTGAGGTTCATCTAACCTTAATCATGACCTTACCCTTTTACACATAAACCCTCACAAAATATCTAATTTGCACAATTAATTAGACTTTCCATAAAACCCTTCACACTATATCATACTAAATAATGAAGCTAAATTTTTCAATAAAACCCTTCTTAATAACTAATATCATAAATTAAATATTCAAATTAATTAGTTTCACACACTACTTATGAAATGTCCCATTTTATTTCAATAAAATTTTAAATTAACATTTTAAATTAATTAACTAAATTAATTTATTATCTAAAATATTTTAAAATGTTACAATATTCCCCCTTTAAGAAAATTCGGTACCTGAATTAAAATTAAATCCCCTTCTTAAAACATTTTTCTTAATCTAAACTGCTCAAATTCAAAACAATTTTTCGGGGTCCAAATTTAAAAAAAAAATCTGCTCGATATAACGGAACTCCAAAGTCCTATACAAGCTAAAACGCATAATAACGCAACCGTGTGCATGAAACATCAAATATATAAAACTCACATAATTGTAACTCTAGCGGGTACTATGAGAATTACTCCAGCTATGATGCAATTTTCCAAATACGAAAACTGTTGTGTATCCTAAGTACACGATCAATACCATAATCGTAGTGCAATATCGGTGCACACGACCAAGTGAAAAATACATAAATCAAATCTATAACATATCCTATCAGGTGCAAAGCACGAAAACAAAATCAACCCTAATGGGTTTGCGTGCAACTCTGAAACCACACGTTACGGTATGCATGAAAACAAAACAGCGCTAAGTGAAACAGGTGTGCACGAAACGATATACACTGCGTCCACTGTGCATGGAGTAAAAAGTGTACAGAATAATATCATGTGCATCGGAGTGCACAAAATCAAATCCAAGTGCATCAGGGTGCACAAAATAAATCTCAAGTATATCGGGATGCAAAAAATAAATCTCAAGTGCATCGGGGTGCACAAAATCAAAATCAAGTGCATTAGAGTGCACAAAATCAAATCCAAAATATGCAACAGGTGTGCACAAAATCATACCAAGTATACCTAGGGTATATATATAAAATTTCTTAACCATGTGCATCTGATTTGCACGGAAAATATCGGTGTAGTACATCCGGTGTACACAACACTCCAATCGAGTGCAGTCACCTCGTACGAAAATCTCAACAAGTGCACCTGGTATGCACAAAACATAATATGACTCTCAAATCCTCAAAAATACGTATATCAAAATAACGGATGTTGAATTGTCCTTTCTTCAATACTAAAAATGAATTATTTAGATCATAAAATCGCAAATCGAACTCAAATGACATCGAAGTATATCCTCTTCAATGTCGAAAGGTGTTTATACACCCGGAACTGGCATAGCAAAGATTTTCGCTTGTCGTCTACCACGGTCTAGAGTTCTCTGTCTCTGAATTCTGGTTCTCCTTGCGGATCTCTAACGTCATGTCTCTTTCATACAATCGTCCGGTGAAGAGCAACGACACCATCAGTCCGACTGATGATACCTCTCACCATATTTCCTTGGCCAGTGGTCCACCCTCTTGCAACGTGTTAATGACGGCGATCTCTAAACTCTACGTGTGCGCCAACACTGATCATGCGTCCAATCTTACTTATTAACAACTCCTAGAAAGAATCCATCAAGTCTCTTGCTGATATTATTTATCCAGCCTTCCCGGAACTTACACTCATTACTGAATTCACTTTCTTTTTCGTATCAACTTACATTTCCTCAAGTTTTTCTTATGAAAGTTTGGTAGTACGCGCCTCTGTATTTGCCTCAAATCTTCAACATTGACGGTGAAGAAAACTGCCCACTGCAACTGCGCAACAATTCCCTATTCTATCACTCTCCTGATCCATCAATTAAGAAGCATATCACCATAGTCACGCGAATTGCAAGTCATACTTTGTTATGACCATGCCCGGAGCCTTACAAGACTTCCAAAAACATGAATCCGGCATCTCTGATACTTTGCAGATGAATCTGGCTAAGCTCACCTTCGAAAACTCATCCCAATTCGTCGGATGAAACTTACTGCACGATCTCTTTATCGAGCGACTTGCATCTGGTCTGAGCAAGACCCATCGGAAGAAGCTAACTAACTTCCCTGACTTCACATCGGAGCGCTACAACGGAGTAAATGTCCTAGTCATCCAGCATCTAAACGACTACGAACCCTTCGTTCCATCTACATTTGTAAACAATTGCAACTGTTTACTTCCTGAACACCGGAAACAACATCTTGATAACCTCAGCAATGATTAGTACCGCTGTTTGAACAGTACACTACACTATGATCTTCGAAGAGGGGAAAACATCACGTCTCAAGTCTTGCTGATCTCCAGCAATAACCCAACTCTCTGGTGCGGATCCCGAAGAAACTCGCTTCAACATTAGAACCAGTCAAATATAAATAATCAACATGTCTCTATATCATCGGAATGTCACCTTGGTCAGTCCTTGTCCAAGACAAGTCTGCTCTGACCGTAACTCTAGTTGCAGCCCTCTTGGCTCCCATAAATATGGTGACCGGAACAATCAACATGCATTACGAGGATAGATCAACGGAATGAATAGAAGGAAGATCTCAATATATAAATCCCAAGGTAACTTAGACAGAGTATCATATCGTAAATATGCCGTGGAACATATGTACGGTACGTCACTCTACTTAGAGTCTACTCCATCAACCAAGATCATCCTTTATATCGAAAATTCGGGTATAAGACCCCCAAAGTCAAGTCCAAGTCCTATAAGGTCAAGCATAGGTAACAAAAGTGTATACCTAAACTCAATATAGTCAGACCTAGACTCAAACAAAGGTTAAACCAAACGCTCTGATACCAACTTTGTCACGACCCAAATGTGGCACGTGACCGGCACTTAAATCACGTGACATCTAAAGATGTCGACGCGGTCCAACTAAGCCGAAACCCGGAATCTAAACCTTTTTCTTTTGAAAACGTTGGAGGTGAAGTTTTAATAATCATCAAATGGAATCATTTTGAAATAACCATTTAAATTTAACTAAGTATGTTTAAAGGGCATCTATGACAATTTGAAATTCGACATCATCTCCTTTGTAAATTTTGCATAAACCCCGATACAAATACAACAATAAAATAGCATCCCAATGGGAGCTAGCTTCCACGCCCAAACGGCGGAGCAACCTAGCAAACGATATAAAAATTCGACTCCAATGAGTGCGACATCACAACACAAAAATTTTAAGTCTCGCTTCTAAGTCCACAATATACCATTTTTAAGTTGATGGAGCTTTTGGTTAGATACAAGAATATATGAATAACAAAGTTTGAGTACGATACAGTAGTAACTCACTTACCAAAGCAATCACCGGAAGAAGCGTGTGCCTAAATCCGCTGATAATCCAAGCGGTAACACCTGCAAGAAACTGTGGCACAACGGGGATGATTTGCCAACTTAGTAAATAAAAGTACATCATAAGGTAGAAAATGAAATGCACAACGATACCTAGGTCATAAGTATAGTATTATCATAATCTGTACTAATATAATATGATATGCATATGTATTATAATGCAACACTAGCTGTCATGCAATCCAAAGTAGACATATCAATGCAAATGATCTGTATCTAGGTATAAGTGTCATGACCCGAAATATTAGCTCGTGACCAGCACTTAAATCACGCAACGTCTAAAGGCGTAACGTAATTCAAGTAAGCTGAAACCCAGAAATCTAAACCTTTTTAATTAAAATAAAAGAGGTGAACTTTTGAAATAAAGTTATAATGAAATCAAGTTTTCTTAAATGCATAGAAAAAGAACATGAATAATGCAAGTGAAATTTACTAGTTTGAAAACATTTTTCGTCTTTTGAAATTTTGGGCAGCACCTCCTTTGTATTTTTTGATCCAAAACCACAATACATGATAATATAAATGCATCCCCAAGCGGGAGCTAGCTCTTCGCCAATCGGCGGATCCACAACCACGCAAAGCATAAATATAAGCATACGACGCCCAACGACGAAATTCACCAAAAAAAAAAAAAGAAATAAGCAAGACTTCAAAATCACAAGTAGCGGAAAACCCCTCGCTCTAAGTCTTGCAACCACAAGTCTCACCAAGTCTCATTACTTATACAAATACTAATTTTGATTGATGGAGTTGACAAGATACAATATGAAAAAAATACAATAGGGGTATGATCCAATATGGACCACCTACCAAAGCAATCACCCGAATGCAACTGTGTGCCAGCGCTACCGCTACTGATCCATGCGGTCTACCTGCAAGAACTATGGCACAACGGGGGTGAGTTTCCAACTCGTGAGTAGAAAAACATCAACAGATAGAAATCGAATAAACAACAACTCCTAGGTCAACATTATCATAAAGGTAATACTATGATATCTAGGGTGACCGTATCAGCATATGTGCCAACAACAGAAATAAACGCCTAACAGCATATGGATCCCGTCCAACCATATAATCAATGTATGTATGCATGTGGATCTCATCCACCTATATAATCAATGCATGTATGCATATGGATCTCGTCCACGTGTCAACCACTGACACAACATCATCATGCATGTAAATATCATAAAAGTATATGCATGAAATTTTAAGGATATAAATCAACGTGTGTCCCTCGCGACACCTCAAAATCATGGAACCTGAGTGTCCAACATCGACACTCGAAATATCATGAAACCTGTGTCCAGTATCGACACGTAAATCCTCATATCTCGGGCTCCGTCAGTCTGGATCGGCCCTCGGGCTCCGTCTGCGGGATCGGCCCATAGGCTCCGGCAGACGGGTCGGCCCTTATTCATCTCTCGACTCCGATCGGTATCTTCCGGATAACCTTCAGGTCCAACCAATCACTGGTAGGTAGTAGCTCCTCTACCAAGCTCATCGTCATCCCCACGATCTTCTCGCCCCGGGGTACCGTACCGGGTCCACCATGAACCCGCAAATGAATCATCCAACTTCTCGAATCGGGTTTCATATATCACACGTCTCAGAACCGAGAAAACGCATGGTGGACGCAATGAAATATCATATCAAGAGAAACCGGGTTTTTAAAAAAATACACACTTTCTTTTAAAATGACCACGCTTCTCAAATCCAGAAATCTTATGAAAACAGTATATCTCAATGCGTATAATCGTAAAGCATGATGTATGCGACATATAACAAAAATGTAAGCATATCCGTATATCATGCAGGATGGAACAATAATATGCACATGTCGAGGGAACGCCGCCTTTTTAAATGAATCCAGTTTTAAAATATATCTTGCGGTTCCCAAATTCTCCTAAGTCAAATGCAACATCGTATAAGGTGCGTATATAACTATAGCAAGTAAACTATGCAAGGGGGTCATATCATGATGCAGCAATCCTACTGTGCAGTGACATGGAAATTATCGATAATGAAGTGTGTGAGCCAGCAAATCAAAATAATTGTAACATACGCATCAACGATAATGGTGTAAGTGTACTAGCACAAGTATCTGCAATGCACTGAAAATAGGATGAATGCAGCATAAGGTAAATCATCAGCTAAAAGCTATAAGATATACGTATCTAACATGATCGAGTCAGTGAATCTATCAATCGGCATCCATCCTCACAATATCACGTACAGTATAATCCATCGTATGGAATCCTCTAGTCAAGGGTACGGATCAATCGTCATAAAACTCATCACGTATGGATAATCATCGTACGGCGGCACTAAACCATCGGGGATCCTATCATCCTTTATCACAATGAGGGGTATGGACTGAACGTCTCGTACGGTATATCACTCATGATTCACGACATTCTATATATATCTATATACCTTTGTCCCAGGTCCCATCCATAACAATCTCATATCACATCGTATATTCTTTTCATCGCATTAAGTCAATATATATATATACACATTCTACCTTATACATCAAATGTCATGCTACTCTAAAACTCATATGTACTCAAGTGCAACTACATATCTATAAGTCGTGATTCACATTCACATTTCATATCCTATTTCTATGTCAAACCGAGACATCATTCCTTCCATATCATGTCACACTAAACCTTTAATCACATCCATTAGTTTCCTAGAATAAGTTTCTCTAACCATGTCCTATATATCAGTTTCCATCAAATTGGGGGGGTGCTATAGGCCATCCACCCGACTTCCCCCGTAGATATAGATCTACTTACCTTGATCCTTTCTTACCGAAGTCAATGACGCCACGCTCGTCCTTGTCGTTCAAGTCCACTCAGGATACGTACACATATACACACAAGATATCGTAAACCGAAATCACGCACGAAAACCAAAACGGTATGTGAATCGCTTATAGGTTAGAACCTATAGCCTACGCCTGCAAAACCACCAAACAACCCCCATCGCTGATGTAAAAATGTCAGACGACGGAACAAAATATCAATACCAAATCCCAGTTTAAAATGAAGTCGCAAAACAATGTAGCAACTCAAGAAAATGGTCCCAGATTTTACCCTAGGTGTAATTAGCCAATTTTCACATGTGTAGGGTCTAATACACTGGAGATAAAGCCCTGGAACAAGCACGAACTACTTCTGAAATGCCGAAGACGCAAATTACGGCCTAAAGGGATAAATTTGCGGCCATGTGAGGGAGTTGGGGTCCTAGGTTTTGTGTATAGGTTCTAGGTTGCCTGCACATCTCTCTGTATTTGCTAAATATTTTTCAGGTGCCCCGGGTGTTGGCAGATCTCAAAACTTCATCATAATTTCCATAATTTCCCGATATCAGAGATTCTAAGTTTATGTTTCTGGGTTTTAGTCTATGGTTTCAGTCTATAATACAATCCCTACAGGGGTTTAAGGTCACTATTAATCCTTAATTACACTTTTGGATTGAAATCAAACCCTAACCCATTCTAAGAATTTTCAAAGTTCACTAAACCGCATTAAAACACTTCTAACCTTATATGGGTGATAAAGAAATTGAAATACAATACTAATGGTGCAGAAATTAGCTCATTTGGCAACTCAAGAATTTTCTTGAGTTGCCCCAAGTGCTCAAAATCCGATTTTTCTTGGTCCAAAGTGTTTGTAGTGGGCTTGTGCATGTTTTTAATGAAATGGAGACGGAATTTTTAGTTGTTTTTTATGATGATTTGAGGTGGTGAAGGTGGTGGAGGAGAGGGGGCTGCCATGGGGTTGGGAGGGAGAGAGAATGATGAAGGGAAAATGAGAGAGGAATGAGGCCAAGACCAAGGTTTGACCCCTCACCCTCTCTCTCTCTCTCTCTCTCTTGCCCATACCCTTTATTTTATTCCTTTTTTCCTTTTTCTTTTCTTTTCAATTCTTTTCTTTTCTCTTCTCATTAATACCCAAATCATGCTTGAAAATGAAGAAAAAAGCCATGTTAGAAAATGTAACAAATGTGTAAAATGACTTGGTGCATGTCATGTGCACAAATCGAGCTTAATACGCGATTAGTGATATTTAATCGCGATTAGCATTAAAATGGAATAAAATAAATCATAAGAATTTTAATTTGCTTAAATCATATAGAACACCCTCATTTCCGTAATTCCTATAACTTTCCAAATATTTCCCAATTTATCGATATTTAATTATATCGCATTATCAAAATATTCATAATATTTATTATTAAATTATAAAAATTCCCAAAAATAATATTTTATTTTTCTGAAATGTTACAAACTTCCCCCTTAAAGAAATTTGGTCCCCGAATTTAATTTTAAACCCCCAACACTAAAATATTTCAACAATCAGCTCAAATCAACGTGGCTCCGAAATCACAGAAGATACGGAATAACACAGTGCGTCATGTGCGCATGAAAATGAGTACAAAACCCAAAAACCGAACTCCGTTAAGCGTCATGCAAATCATCGGATTTGCACGCATATCTTCAGAGTTACAATGGAGATACAGATCTCGAAATCCACTACTGAAATCTAACGTACACTAGCTAAATACTGTAATATGTATATAGTACGCATCCTTGAAAAAACTTCAAAAATTGAATAAAACACATGCAATAAAAATCTTTTCTGAACCGCCGTGTGATGCGCAACTCACGGCATAAGTGACAGACGCTCATTTGTAAAAGTACTAAGTATAGTTTCGTATATATTTTGCTCAGATATACGTCCCGTCCATTTTGGAAATATCCCAAAAGGTTTTCCTTGTAAACGCTCGTGTCGCTCACGGATACGTAGGAAAATAGTGAGACTATAGTTCCTTTTCGAAAACCTCTTGGTAAACTTTAGATGCATGCAAGGTACTCAGGCACTGTCCTCAGATCAGTCCTGTTCGGCCACTACATAGTAGAGTGCCCATCATGAAAGTAAGGTGCTCAAAAGCAAAATCAGTCTCAAAAGGCGTAGCCAACAATCGCGTGCGTCTGGTGCGCACAGAAATCAAATCCAAATACAAGTGCTATGAATGTGCACAAAACCAAAACTAAGTGCAACGGGTGTGCACGAAAGTATCTGTCCAGTGCAACGGGTGTGCACGACAACAACATCTAGTGCATCTATAGTGCACGAAAATTTTCATGCCCCGCTTCCCAAAATACGGAAAACGAGGGATGACTAGGCCAGCCATGCTCCTACGGTCAAGGAATAATCCCGTCGTAGTCACACTTCGGCTTCTAGCATTACATGGTAATCAATAAAAAAAGCACAGAAGTAAAGGAAATACATCACTAAATTATTGCATTAACTTTCATTGTTCACAATTTGCAATAAAACAAGAAAAGAACTACTAACCGAGTTCGAATACAAGATCTCTTTTAGGGAAAGCAGAAAAGATGAAAGAGGTACTCCCGACTAAATCTCCGCAAGCTCGAAGGGTAAGTCCGACTCCTGCGCTGGTTCTTCCTCGAGATTTGAGCATGCATACTCAGGTCGTCAGAGCGACGTAATAGCAAAATTATAACTGTGACATGAAACAGACAAATAAGGTAATAACAGTGGAAGTAAAATGCAGGTAATCATTATGTCACTAGCTGATGCAAACTATGATCTGTGTCCCAATCAGTCTCTAAGTCATCTTTGAAATCGAGTTATGGAAAGGAGGATCATATTTAACGAGGGTCCCGTACATACCCGAGACTATGGTCCGCATCGCTCGGGATATAACCCTGTCAGCCGGACCGCTAGGCCCTACCTAATATATATAAGAGTCGTTGTTCGAATGATCATCCTCTAAATCACTGTCCTCGCTAAATACGATACTCTTTCCACTTCGATTTTCCCTTTTTCCCCAGGTTTACACTATTGACGAGTATGGTCTAGTCGTGTACAAGTATGCACCAATAACACGGTTTTGTCACTGTTCACTGTATTATTCACTGTCACGAATCATTCACTTTTCCATTGGCGTAGTTGACACTCCTAAACCAATACCGTTCATGCACGATAATGCATTGTATACTGAATAATAACGCACACTATCACTATGTGTATGGCAATTGGGTAATATATGTGCATTTATGCAGTTAACAAGTCATGTGTAATATGAACTATTATGCACCTTATGAGCTTATAAAAATTGCAGTAAATCTTGCGTTCAAACTTCAATAAAACAATACAAAGACGGTAACAAGTAGACTCTGTCGGAAGTTCAGCAAAATTTATTTCAGTGCAATCGGATTTCGAGTTTGCAAGTTACAGCCGTTTCATTTTAAGTGCTCACTGCAGGAAATTCAGTTTCTGAACTGAACGTCCGTTTCGCGACACAATTTTCACCCTGTTGGGATCAGAATTTAGCGATACTATAGTTGAATGAAATTTAGTTTTTTCAATAGAGTTTCCAACTAAATAGACGGATTGTCAATCACGCCTCTACGTCAGAAGTTATGCACTGATTAACAATAGGGTATCAGTTCTGTTTCTGTTTGGGACTGTTATACGTCCTGTTCTTTTAAATTACAGTTTAAATAGTAAATGATGGTAAAAAGGGGTGAAACCACTTTAATTATTTAGCTAACTGTTTTATCTTCACTAAATTATAGGGTTCCGCAATGTACAAGTTCAAGCAGCAAAGGGGTAAGCACTGCGAGATAGAAATCAATAGCCAGAGCTGCTCTGGATTGCAGTCCAGAGCCGCACTCCGAATCTGTTTCCATCATATTTTCAGTATAGAAACAATTTAAAACTTTTATTTGGTTCCAAGTCGTCGAGTCAGCTTCGATTTGAGCCCTCGAACGCATCATTTCAATTTGTAAACAATTAATAATGATTTTTACAAGTTTCAGACGCGGGAAATTTTTAGTTTTATCGGGTGCAATTGGGGATGATCGTTCAAGTCAGTAACGATTATATTTTGCAGTAAAATTTCAATACAATGTTCATCACCACATGGGCCAGCTTATATGATCAATTTCCGTCAGTTTAATGGAAGGTTTTCGTTCGGGTTTTGCATCAAACACTTGTGTCATATAAGTTTTCACGAATTGTAAACACGGAATTAATACGATTTTGATTTATAACAGGATAATCTAGCATGTAGCAACTAGGGTACTTTCCTGGAGATGCGTTGACGACGCACGGCAGCGTTAACGGCACGAACGCGCAACGAACGGCACGGTTTGGGTTCACGGCCTCGGCTCGAGTTTGGGTTCGTCGTTGGAGTTGCCCGGGAGATGGCCCGTGATCGCTGGAGGCGGAGTGGGGTGCTGTGAAGCTTCTGGGGATGTGCTGGGGTCGGCGGTAGTTGGCGGAGGTAGCTCCGGCGAGGGTGCAGCGGGGGTTCGAGGCTCGGATGCTTGAAGTTTGGTGTGGGTTGCAGCGAGGGAGTGAGGTAGTGGGGGCTCGTGTTTTGGAGGAGATGGTGATGCAGAGGATGCAGAGGTCGACAGGGCAGTGGGGAGCTCGCCGACGTGATACTGTGCAGGGGGCACTGTGGTAGGCTGAAGATGGTGAGGAGGGGTTAGGCGAGGGGAGGTGAAGTGGGGCTTAAGTTTTAGAAAGAGGAGCGATGGAGGATGACGAGGTGATCGTAGTCGGCGGCGGCGGGGGGTTGTAGGGATGAAGCAGGGAGTTTTCTGTTTTGGAGTGAAGAGAGAAGAAAGGAGATCGAGAGTGGGGAGGGAGAGGGGAGAAAGAGACGAGGAGAGGTTGAGGAGCTCATAGGCCACGTGGTCTCGTTGACGAGCGTGGGATCGTGGTCGCAACGAGGCGGGGATGTTGGCGACATAGGCACGTAGGAACGCGAAAACGAGCGGGAAAAACTGAACGAGGTGGGGAAGAAAGGAATGGAGCGGGTCGGGTCGGGTTGGCACGGGTGTTAGGGCACGGGCTTTAGGGGAATGGGCTGGGGATATGAATTGGATTAATTTATATTTGCTTGGTTTTATTTTTTGTTTTGGGCTGGGTTTGGTGTTGGAATTTAATTATTTATTTAGTTTTGGGCTTTGATTTTAATCGTTTAGGAAAATCAATTATTAAAACTTAAGCAACCGATTACCTACAAAATTACGAGGAAAAAGAAAGACAATCGGGGGACTAGGAGAAATATAGAAAGATTTTATTGATAGGAACGGGGATTTTCAAAAATCTCAATCCGGTGCAACTAACATGCACGAATAAATATCCTAATCGAGTGCATCCGGTGTGCACAAAATCACATCACATATCATGCGCTCAACTTGCGCGAAAATCCAAATCTAGTGCATCCATCATACACGAAAAAAATCTAAATTAAGTGCATCCATCATGCACGAGTAAAATCCCACTCAAGTGCATCCGATACACACAAAAATCCAAAATCAAGCGTCTAATATGCGCAAAATCCAATCCAAGCGCGTCGGGTCCGTAAAAGTATATAGTGCAGTAGCATGCACTGACGACAAGTGTCAACGCGCACGAAAACACAAATCTAGTAAAACGAATGCTCAAAGGCATAAATCGGTGCAACCAATGTACGAAGTATAAATCTAGTGCAATCAACGCACGAAATACAAATACAGTGCATCCAATACACGAAAAACTAAATTCAGTGCACGAAAACCCATCAATAACTCAAATGCGTACAAAACAACACCGAGTGTACCAAGGTGTATAAAATCCAAAAATATGTGCAACTATGTGCACGAAATCCGTATTAATGCACTGCAAGCATATATGAGCCATACCGAGTGCAAAAATCAAATCAACTGTATGAAATCCACAAAATCATAAACATGTGAAGCCAAGGCACAAAATCAATATCGAGTGCAATAGATATGCACAATCATAAATCAATACAACGGTGTATAAAAATATATCTCAAGTGCAATAACTGTGCACAAAATATAATTACCCAGTAGGTGCAGCCATGGTGCACGAAATCAATATCATGAAACTCATCATCAAAACTCAAATACAAGCGATATAAGCGTGATACTCGGATCACAACGCAAATCGCAGCAAATGACATTGAGGTACACCTCCTACAATGTCGAAAAAAATCGGTGCGCCCAAAACTGGCAAAGCAAGGACATCCGCTTGCCTCCTACTCACAGTCTGGCGTCTTTTGTCTCTAGGTCTTCATTTCTCTGTGGATTACCAATCTCACAATCCATCGGCTCAACGGCCTGGTCATGTGTGCTAACGGAAATGATTCCGCTCTGGCATTTCTCTGGTCATCTCTCGGCCAATTATCATGACCACTCGTAAAGCAGCACGTCACTGGCGTCGGCCTCTGGCCCTCTGAATACTGGTGTCTCAACTGATCCTCGGTGCAAATCTCATTGCAGCAGTGTCTTGGAAGGAACCTGCTCAAGGTCTTTTCCGATCTTGCCTATGCCGAACTATACGGAGGCTGGTACTCTTGCATAATCTTTTCTCGCTCTCTGGACATCTGCGTTTTCCATACAACACTTCCTCAGGAACTGGCCGTATCCCAACACCTCTTTATACATATCAGCTCTCTAAAATCGACGGGGAGTAATCACAGCTCGTTAACATCTCGCACGAACCTCTTGTTCCACTCGTCTTCAATATCGCCTACTTCGACGTCACGTCATGCTATCAGCGTACTGCAATGGTCCTCGGCTACAGTAAATCCGGAGTTTCTCGCACGGACTCAAAATTACGGACTCGGTATCTTCATCACTCTGTAGAAGATATCTAGCCGAACACGTCCTCGGGAACTCATCCCAACCATCGGAGGAATACTCAACACTCGTCCACTCTCGATCAACTCTCAACACATCTGGGTGAGGTCCTCTATCTGAAACTGGTCAATCCGCTAACCCCCTATCAGATTATCCAACGAACAACGTCATCTCTGGATCGATCTACTCTAGATCTGAATTAGATACTCCACACTGGAAATCTTCAGCTCAACTGGGCCTGTGTCGGCGCATCAATCTGACGAATCACCTTCGTCTCTCTACTCGGGATAGACTAGCTATCATCTGTCGCATCTCTGCCCGGAAGCTCCATCGATCTCAGCTCGTAAGCTCTGGAAGCGACATCACATCAATCTCAACAACAGCTGGGTCATCTGTCCATACGGTAGACGACATCACAATCTCTGAGGTAGGCTGTACATCAACAGTCCTCTCACAACTGGTAGCCCTAACAATGGCCCGATCATCCGGTGTAAAACCAAACACTCGCCTCTACAAGAGGTCACGACACAACACTATATCGAGACGTTCCCATGTCACCAGGAAACACAAGGGCCAGTCCTCGTCCATAACGAGCTCGTCCTGACCGCAATACTAGCAGCAGCTCAAACTGCGCTCAAACCATGCTGACAGGAACCTCAAGCGTGTATCGATGAAAACAGATCAAGGGCATGAAAATAAGTGACAGATCCATAATGGATACATGAACAGCATCAATGAAAGTATGATCATGGAAACAAACAGAATCAAGGATCTCAAATGGATGTATAATCATGGGTACGAAGAGAATCACAGATCTCAAAATATGTACATCCTAAGGTTTCTTAAGTGGAGCATCGTATCGTAAATATGCCGCGGAACATACGTACGGTACGTCACTCTACCCAAGCTACCTACTCCATCAATCAGGGTCGGCCTATGAAACGAAAGTTCGGGTCTAATACCCCCGTGTTCAAGTCTAAATTCCGTAAGGTCAAACCGAGGTTCCGAAATATACATACGCCCTAGACTCCGCATAGTCAAATATAGACTCGAACCAAGGTTAAACCTGGCTTTGATACCAACTTTGTCACGACCCGAAATATTAGCTCGTGACCAGCATTTAAATCACGCAATGTCTAAAGGCGTAACGTAATTCAAGTAAGCTGAAACCCAGAAATCTAAACCTTTTTAATGAAAATAAAAGAGGTAAACTTTTGAAATAAAGGTATAATAAAATCAAGTTTTCTTAAATGCATAGAAAAGGAACATGAATAATGCAAGTGAAATTTACTAATTTGAAAACATGTTTCGTCTTTTGAAAATTTGGGCAGCACCTCCTTTGTATTTTTTGATCCAAAACCACAATACATGATAATATAAAGGCATCCTCAAGTAGGAGCTAGCTCTTCGCCAATCGGTAGATCCACAACCACGAAAAGCATAAATATAAGCATACGACGCCCAACGGCGAAGTTCACCACAAAATAAATAAAGAAATAAGCAAGACATCAAAACCACAAGTAGTGGAAAACCCCTCGCTCTAAGTCTTGCAACCACAAGTCTCACTAAGTCTCATTACTTATACAAATACTAATTTTGATTGATAGAGTTGACTAGATACAATATGAAAAAAAAATACAAGAGGGGTACGATCCAATATGTACCACCTACCAAAGCAATCACCCGAATGAAACTGTGTGCCAGCGTTACCGCTACTGATCCATGCGGTCTACCTGCAAGAACTGAGGCACAACAGGGTTGAGTTGCCAACTCATGAGTAGAAAAACATCAACAGATAGAAATCGAATAAACAACGACTCCTAGGTCAACTGTATCATAAAGGTAATACTATGATATCTAGGGTGACCGTATTAGCATATGTGCCAACAAGAGAAATAAACGCCTAACAGCATATGGATAACATCCAACAATATAATCAATGCATGTATGCATGTGGATCTCGTCCAACCATATAATCAATGTATATATGCATGTGGATCTCGTCCACCCATATAATCAATGTATGTATGCATGAGGATCTCGTCCACCCATATAATCAATGTATGTATGCATGTGGATCTCGTCCACGTGTCAACCACTGACACAACATCATTATGCATGTAAATATCATAAAAGCATATGCATGAAAGTATGAGGATATAAATCAACGTATGTCCCTCGCGACATATCAAAATCATGGAACCTGAGTGTCCAATATCGACACTCGAAATATCTTAAAACCCGTGTCCGGCATCGATACGTAAATCCTCATATCTCGGGCTCCGTCAGTCCGGATCGGCCCTCGGGCTCTGTCTGCGGGATCGGCCTGCGGGCTCCGGCAGACGGGTCGTCCCCTATCCATCTCTCGACTCCGGTCGGTCTCCTCCGGATAACCTCCAGGTCCAACCAATCACCGGTAGGTAGTATTCCCTCTGCCAGGCTCATCGTCATCCCTACGATCTTCTCGCCCCGGGGTTCCGTACCGGGTCCACCATGAACCCGCAAAGGGATCATCCAACTCCTCGAATCGGGTTTCACATATCACACGTCTCAAAACCGAGAAAACGCATGGTGGACGCACTGAAATATCATATCAAGAGAAACCGGGTTTTTAAAACAATACATACTTTCTTTTAAAATGACCACGGTTCTCAAATCCAGAAATCTCATGAAAACAGCATATCTCAATGCGTATAATCGTAAAGCATGATGTATGCGACATATAACAAAAATGTAAGCATATCCGTATATCATACAGCATGGAACAGTAATATGCACATGTCGAGGGAAAGCCGCCTTTTTAAATGAATCCAGTTTTAAAATATATCTTGCGGTTCCCAAATTCTCCCAAGTCAAATGCAACATCGTATAAGGTGCATATGTAACTATAGCAAGTAAACTATGCAAGGGGATCATATCATGATGCAGCAATTCTACTGTATAGTGACATGGCAATTATCGATGATGAAGTGTGTGAGCCAGCAAATCTGTGTAAGTGTAACATACGCATCATCGATAATGGTGTAAGTATACTAGCACAGGTATCTGCTATGCACTGAAAATTGCATGAATGCAGCATAAGGTAAATCATCAGTTAAAAGCTATAAGATATACGTATCTAACATGATCGAGTTAGTGAATCTATCAATCGGCATCCATCCTCACAATATCACGTACGGTATAATCCATCGTACGGCATCCTCTAGTCAAGGGTACGGATCAATCGTCATAAAATTCATCACGTACGGAAAATCATCATACGGCGGCACTAAACCATCGAGAATCCTATCATCCTATATGACAATGAGGGGTATGGACCTAATGTCTCGTATGGTATATCACTCATGATTCACGACATTCTATATATATCTATATACCTATGTCCCGGGTCGCATCCATAACAATCTCATATCAGGGGACCGACAAAGGTATCAATCATCTTAATCGACTCGCATCCGTATACCAACATACCGTCAAGTCATCATATCACATCGTGTATTCTTTTCATCATATTAAGTCAATATATATATATACACATTCTATCTTATACATCAAATGCCATGCTACTCTAAAACTCATACGTACTCAAGTGCAACTACATATCTATAAGTCGTGATTCACACTCACATTTCATATCCTATTTCTGTGTCAAACTGAGACATCATTCCTTCCATATCATGTCACACTAAACCTTTAATCACATCCATTAGTTTCCTAGAATAAATTTCTCTAACCATGTCCTATATATCGGTTTCCATCAAATTGCGGGGGTGCTATACGCCATCCACCCGACTTCCCCCGTAGATATAGATCTACTCACCTTAATCTTTACTTGCCTAAGTCGATGACGCCATACTCGTCCTTGTCGTTCAAGTCCACTCGGGGTACTTACACATATACACACAAGATATCGTAAACCGAAATCACGCACGAAAACCAAAACGGCATACGGATCGCTTATAGGTTAGAACCTATATCCTACGCCTGCAAAACCACCAAACAACCCCCGTCGCTGACGTACAAACGTCAGACGACGGAACAAATATCAATACCAAATCCTAATTTAAAACGAAGTCGCAAAACAATGCAGCAACTCAAGAAAATGATCCCAGAGTTTACCCTAGGCGAAATTAGCTAATTTTGCACATGTGTAGGGTCTAATACACTGGAGATAAAGCCCTGGAACAAGCACGAACCAATTCTGAAATTCCCAGGCCGCAAATTTCGGCCTAAAGGGATAAATTTGCGGCCATGTGAGGGAGTTGGGGTCCTGGGTTTTGGATATAGGTTCTTGCCTGCACATCTCTCTGTGTTTGCTAAATATTTTTAGGTGCCCCGGGTGTTAGCAGATCTCCAAACTTCATCATAATTTCCACAATTTCCCGATATCGGGGTTTCTAAGTTTATGTTTCGGGGTCTTAGTCTATGGTTTCAGTCCATTATACAATCCCTATAGGGTTTAAGGTCGCTATTAAGCTTCAATTACACTTTTGGATTCAAATCAAACCCTAACCCTTTCTTGGAATTTTCAAAGTTCACTAAACCGTATTAAAACACTTCTAAACTTATATGGGTGATAAAGAAATTGAAATACAATACTAATGTTGCAGAAATTAGCTCATTTGGCAACTCAAGAATTTTCTTGAGTTGCCCCAAGTGCTCAAAATCCGATTTTTCTTGGTCCAAAGTGTTTGTAGTGGGCTTGTGCATATTTTTAATGAAATGGAGATGGAATTTTGAGTTGTTTTTTTTTATGATTTGAGGTGGTGAAGGTGGTGGAGGAGAGGGGGCTGCCATGGGGTTGAGAGGGAGAGAGAATGATGAAGGGAAAATGAGAGAAGAATGAGACCAGGACCAAGGTTTGACCTCTCACCCTCTATCTCTCTTGCCCATACCCTTTATTTTATTCCATTTTTTCTTTTTCTTTTCTTTTCAATTCATTTCTTTTCTCTTCTCATTAATACCCAAATCATGCTTGAAAATGAAGAAAAAAGCCATGTTAGAAAATGTAACAAATGTGTAAAATGACTTGGTGCATGTCATGTGCACAAATCGAGCTTAATATGCGATTAGTGATATTTAATCGCGATTAGTATTAAAATGGAATCAAATAAATCATAAGAATTTTAATTTGCTTAAATCATATAGAACACCCTCATTTCCGAAATTCCTATAATTTTCACAATATTTCCCAATTTATCGGTATTTAATTATACCGCATTATCAAAATATTCATAATATTTATTATTAAATTATAAAAATTGCCAAAAATAATATTTTATTATTCTGAAATGTTCCAATAAGCCCAACGGTAGCCGAAAATATATGTATATAAACCTCTTCTTTAAAATAGCCGCGGAATAGATATGTCCCGGCATAAAAGCAGACGTGATAGCATGAAATATAATAGGTATCTTATTTTAGATGTATGTCCTGCCATTTTAGTAAGAAATGTTTAGAGGTTTATAAATTTAAAGATCTCGGTGTCATATCAGACATGTCAAAAATAAGGAGACTATAGCTCGTTTTTTTGAATTCGCTTTTTATGTATACGAATGTCCGTAAAAGATATGCAAGTATTGTCCCTCGGATCAGTCCTGGTCGGCTACAATAACTGTAATCTACCTGTGTATTTCATGAAAGCCATATATCAATATATATTTGGATGCCTAGCATCGACACCCGAAATTAGAAATCTCTCGTGTCCATCACCGACATGTAAATCCTCAAATCTCTTATGTCCATCACCGACACGCAAATGCAGATATTGTCGACACTATCTCAAAAGATGATCGCCACCCGATATCCCTGGTACCGGTCGGTATCCCTTGGA
The DNA here is from genome assembly GCA_030015575.1 of Agapanthus africanus. Lineage (NCBI taxonomy): Eukaryota > Viridiplantae > Streptophyta > Magnoliopsida > Asparagales > Amaryllidaceae > Agapanthus > Agapanthus africanus. Next base: position 668,877,014 of record CM057342.1, on the reverse strand, counting down.
TATCCGCCGTGCCCAAATCGAACCCTGGTCAGTATCTCCTTGATATCTGCCGTGCTCATCTCTATCTCTGGTATCGAGTATTCTTGCTAGGCTCCCCGCCTCAACTGCGGCTATCGTGCCCCTCGGTCTTGATCCGGGTCCACCATATATCCGACTGTATAGCTCCCCCACTCAGTCTGAATAAGAAAAAGTCTGAAACCGTATAGCTCCCCTACTCAGTTCAAAATAAAACCATCATAAAACATCAAACTCATGGTGGACGACAACACATCATATCCAGAATATCAAATAAAAAATAAGAATACTCGCATAGATCATTTTGATGATATATTATATATATACATATATAACAGCGTCCCATACCACTGATATATATCATCAAGATTAAAACATCCAGAAAATCTATAAGAATCAAATACAACATCTATAGTACTGACATTTGCAATACGCAACAGGAAATAAAGAAAGACTGTGTAATTAAATCATATAGGCATAATGATATCAATTCTACTGTGTCATGGCACTACTAATGATGTGTAGTGTAGCATACACGTTTGTGCTCGTGCAGCATGGCAATCATTAGTATTTGTGCTAGTGTTCTAAAGGTATAATAATCAACTCATATCAACATATATATACGCCTTACATAACATAACGATTCTACAGTGGCATGGCAGTACCAATGAGGTGTAGTGTAACATGTATGTACGTGCTTGTGCAGCATAGTACTCATTGGTAGTTGTGCAGTGTTCTATCAGAGTGTTCGTACTACGGAAACGTATAATATCATTAACTATAACGCGAACAAGTAAAGTAATTCTAAGCATAACTAATAAATGTAACTCGGCCGTTATTCGGCATGCTAATCTCATCATCATCAATACGGTATAATATCTCGTACAAAACCTCACATTATTACTATATCAAATTCACCTCTAATACGGCATGGTCTTTTGTACCAATTTACCTAAACCATAAATAACTATATGTAAATGAATGTCCTGCTACATGCAAATTAACTCCAATATCAATATTTTGAATAAACACTAAAACTGACTAAATATCATGTTAATATTTATAAGGTTGCAGGGGTGCTATACGCCATCCACCCGATTTCCCCCGTAGATGTAAATCTACTCACCAACTCGTTGAGCTCGCTGAAATCCGCGCTGCTATATCCGCCAACTCTGTCTCGGAAATCTTCGCGATCGCACCTATAATCGTATTTAAAATCATATCGATGTAAATATCATATTAAAAACCAAAACAATGAGCTAAGCACCCATAAATTAGAACCTACAGCTCACTTACCCCAAAGACGATCAAATGCCCCCGAACTTAACATACGAACGTCAACGTTTCAGTTGCAGTATGGAAATATGGAAAATCATATCGAAATGTCAGAAACTTTAATAAAACCCAAACTAAACATTCCCAGATTTCTCTGTATGAATATTGGGACAAATCAAACAATACTATAAATCATAAATTATCCATATAAAGCCACAGAAGAAAAACCAACACCAAAAACACAAGGGGGCCGGCAAGCTCAAAAATTTAGGGTATGTCGCCGGATTAAGTAGGGAGTTTGGGGCTAGGGTTTTAAGTGTAGTCTCCAAGTGGTCTTAAGATACTTATGGTGTTACTAGTTGTTCTATTGGTTACACCTATTGGTTCCAGATTCAATATTAGTATGCTATATATCACAAATATCCTAGTTAATGATACTGCGCATACTAAACATGCCATGTGAGGATATCATGAGTTAACTGAACTTAAGTTAATCTGAGCTAACCCTCTTCTGGTCGTAATAGGCAAAAACAGAAATCGTGACACGATATATCCGTATCGTATTTAGAATTTTACCCCAAAGCAGATATTTTCTTCCAGCTTATATATGTAGAATAATTAATATAGACTAGCAATACCAGATACCCTAACACATATACAGAGAGCTACCCTAAAATTTTCAACACCCAACTCCTATACAAAACCGGCGAGCTCGGAATTTCAATAAATGTCGCCGGCCAAAAATCCGAGGAATGGGTCCGTTTTTCTTTTATGTACTCTAGGTCCAATTTACAAGTTTACAGTATTATTTAATTTTGCTAAAAAGTAACTAAACTATAGCAGATTCAACACAGAGCACTAATTCAACAAAATACGACATTTTACCGATATTACACTTCTATACTAAACCAGTATTAAATTAAAATCTGCAGGGTTAAATTTATACCTATTGAAGATCACTGAAAGGCTCCTTCAAAGATGCTCAAGCACAAAAGATGCTAGCTATAGAGTGGTGGTAGTGATCCTTAGCACTTAGTTTTCCTTCTCTTCTCTTTTTCTTTGGTGTGATCTAAGCTTTTCTTTATTTTCTAGTTTTAGCCAATTTGTTCCAAACTTGATATAACAACTGAGCTAAACTGAAAGGATAAGATGAATGATGAGGTTTAAGAGGAGGTGTCACCATGAGGTAGAGTGGTGTGATGAGGCCAGTAGGATGTGTCACCATGAAGGATGGTGGTGCTTTCATGCAAGGAGGATGTGTAGGCTTGAGGTTTAATTGGAGTTGTGGTGTGTGTGAGGTTCATCTAACCTTAACCATGACCTTACCCTTTTGCACATAAACACTCACAAAATATCTAATTTCCACAATTAATTAGACTTTCCATAAATCCGCTCACACTATATCTTACTACACAATGAAGCTAAATTTTTCACTAAAACCTTTCTTAATGACTAATGTTACAAACTAAATATTCAAATTAATTAGTTTCACACACTACTTATGAAATGTCCTATTTTGCTTCAATAAAATTTTAAATTAACATTTTTTTTAATTAACTAAATTAATTTATTATCTAAAATATTTCAAAATGTTACACACCCTCTCCAAAGAGATGTCTCCAAATACTGATGAAGAGAAGGCTCGCATGGGCATTATACCCTGCGCTTCGGCTGTAGGATCTATAATATATGCGATATTATGTACCAGACCAGATGTAGCTTACGCACTCAGTATGGTAAGCAGGTATCAGTCTGATCCGGGTGAGAAGTATTGGATAGCGGTAAAGAAGATCCTCAAGTACCTGAGAAGGACTAAGGAGATGTTCTTGGTTTACGGTAGTGAGGACCTCCGGTCGAGGCTTTTACCGACTCCAGCTTTCAAAGTAACAAGGATGACTCTAAATCAATTTCGGGTTTTGTGTTTACCCTCCATGGAGGGGCGGTATGTTGGAAGTGTTCCGAACAGGATACCGTCGCAGACTCAACAATGGAAGCTGAGTATATAGCTACTAACGATGCCGCAAAAGAGGCTGTCTGGATGAAGAAGTTCATCTCTGAACTTCAGGCGGTTCCGTCCATTGCCAATCCAATACCTTTGTATTGTGATAACAATGGGGCTGTAGAATTAGCGAATGAACCAAGTTCCCATCAGAAATCCAGGCATATCTTGAGGCGGTATCACCTGATCAGGGAGATCGTGGATCACTGGGAGATCGAGGTGCGACGAGCGGACACAAAAGACAACATGGAAGAACCATTCACCAAGACAATCCCTCAAGTCCAATTCGAGAGGCTGTTTGAGATGCTGGGCATGCGGTACGCCAGCAACTGGATCTAGTACAGACAGTGGGTACCCATTGCACCAATTACAGTCCTTAGTGCAAGTGGGAGATTGTTGGATATATATGTCCTAGCGGCCTTCATTGTATAGGATGCTAGGGATATGTATGTATAGGAAAATCTTACTCGATATGATAGTACGCTATTTGGTTTGTCTTTATCTTAACATGTAATATATTTTACTTTGTATTTCATATATTGTGTACATGTTGATAAAGCCCATAGGATATTTGATTGACTACCAGCGTTATGATAGCAGTCATACTTGTAGGAGCTGGGTGTTCAATAGGCACATCCTTAAATGTCCCTGGTCAAAGGAGTATTGAGACTCGGCATCGATACTCCAGAGTAGACTAGTGTATACATATCTAAACCATGACGAGGGGCGATGGATTGGTCCCGCAGCAATTGGTGATGTGCACCTAAGATTGTATACAGATGCTCATTGGGTGTGAGTTCGCCGGACAGCACTCACCAAGGACTGACTAGATGGTATTATACCTAGCGTCAGATAACAGTTCTCTGGTGAAATGTGTGCAGATAGTCTGTCGACCTGAGGTCGTCAATTGTCTCGTGTGAGTTCCCACTGTGCTTTGATTACTATCCTATCATGACTCAAAGGAGTCGTGCAAACAGATTTTAGTTGGGTACAGTCCCGAACTACATAGAGGCAACGAGCGAAGGTTGGGGATTTTTCTCTCTCGGTATAGGGAGTCGATATCGTACAGTGATCGGTTGGTCATTACCATAAGTCCCTGGCCAGGGCTGATTGAGAATTACTGGTGGACGGACTAGTAGATTCTCGGATGGTCTTGAGCCACACTGACACGACTTGTACGGTTATTAGGGGTCTGACATTTTCCACCCCATAGACCTTACATAAGATATTTTCAGACGAACAGACCGGACTGTATGGATATTGTCACGGACAGGCTCAGTAGGGGTTTCGGACGAGTTCTCTCGTCGGCCACCTTTTCGACATGTACCTGGGTTGCCATTACGTACAGCTAATGCCACTGACGGACTTGTGGTTAAACCCACTGCCAGCGTACTGTCGAGTCTTTAGAGTCCCACAAAGAGGGTTTCCCTGGATCAGGCGAGACGATGTAGAGGCTGTATGGTCTTACGGCAGGGTTTCGATCGCATACGTGTAATGGCTACACGAATGCTATTCGGACAGATAATACTAGTGGGCTTTGGTTTAAGCCGGATCCTAGTATTATACTATTGGATTATACTTGTCTCTTTGTATTCATATTTTTCAGAATACGGATACAGATATGTATATACGGTGAAGGCATTCTTGTAATTTTATAAGAATGGGCTTTTAGAAAGAGACACCTCATTATTGATTTATCCTTTTTTGATAAAGGATTAATGAGGTGGAAATTAGGAGATATTTGAGGAATGGGTTGCAAGCATGGCTTTGTATATTGTTTATTCATTTGGGTTTCCGATTCAAGCATGGTTGCATTTTATGTGAGTATTTTATTCCATGCTTGAATTATTGGAAATTGACTTAGTCATTCTCACACCCATTTCTCATGTTCATTCTCATATTCTCATTCTCTCTCCTAGGTTTTCTCTCCTCCTCCCTCAAGATCATCCCATCACATAAGTTGTGAATCAATGGGCATTGAGACAAATTAATCCAATATATCTGCTCTACTTCTACTTAGTAGTCTTCCTTAGCAAGTTGGATCACTAAGTTACCTCATTTGAGGTTGGAGCTTGACCATAGGCCCTCGGGTGGATCTTTCTTCGACACAAAGGAGACCGGCAACCGAATTCATTTGAAGCTTTGGAGGAGCCAAAGAAAGGAGATCAAGAAGAAGCTTGAACCAAGGAGCAAAGAACCACTTGAAAACCCGAAGGACTTGACACGAGGGTATAATACTTTTAACCGAGTAGTTAACGCCCTCTTGTAGATTAATTTTGTTAGTTAAGGTTTAATCAAGATCCTAAAGTGGATAAAGTCTATGTTGCAAAGCCAAACATGATCTTTTGAAGTGAGAAAAATCGTTTTTGATATATTCCTCCTCCCCGCGAACACGTGGGGTGTGCTACATAGACTTACACCTATACCCCCTACGAGTGCGGTGAATAGCCCGCCAATTCTAGAGCGCGGCCCCCTCCGTCTCAACGCCATAAGATGCAGGCCCGTTGCCCTCCAGAATCCGGCTATCCGTGCACTCCATCACGAGGTAATCCTAGTACAGAAAAAAAAATATGTACAACGGTGATATCGACCTCAACTCGGTCGGGCCCAAATAAATAATATACAAGCAGGCAGTGACGGTAGTCCACATCTCGGACGCTTGCCCCGCGATGTCAAATGTACAAATGAAACTAAACAGTACTACCATTGCAGCCAGCTATCCACCATGATGATCCCGCAACAAACACAGCACAACACAGAACATCAACGTGAATGTCACGTTCGCAAACCCATCTAAAAGAACTATAGCAATTAGACAAGTTATACCGCTCTAATGACATTCACGGTCGCAGTTAGTAATGCATGTACTGTAAAGTTTAAACAGTGTTAGAAATATCGACTTTGAAATAACCCCGAATAACCCCAAACTTCTAGATAAAACCATATCCAAACTAGACTAAACAAGCAATACCACTGAACCAATATTCCACTGACTAGACCATACCTAAAATTTCAAGTCCAAACCCTCTACAAAAACCGGCCACCTCAGAAATTTCAAGCATCTAGCAGGGTCAATTTTGTTGGAATGGGCTCGTATTTAGGGTGCAGTCTAGTTGTCATCAAGGCATTCTTCTGCAGTTGCTTAAAAATGGAATACTAGATGGTGTTCTTTAGGGGTTGTTTCAGTTTCGATACTTTAACATCGTCTAAATCAACTAGTATGCGGTTAATGGGTTGGCTTTGATACCATGTTGGGTTACGCCAGTGCCCCGGCCATCAATCCGTGGCCAAACGTGAAACAAAAACTTTAACAAACCGGCGCTAACGGAACCCGATTCCCGGATCGTACCATTAACCCTATACTAGTTATCATAAAGGAGTTCAGAGAGGTTATACTGATCGATCCGTGTCCTTCGGTCTTCAACCTTTGTCCCAACTTCCTCGATCAAGTTTGATCTCCGGTCTCACCCTATCGAAGACGATCCACCTTGAGAGTTTGTAATACGGGCTCCCGCCTCAAAACCGAAGCAACTCGGGTATCTAGTATGCTAGCCTAGATAGCCAAGATGAAGTAGAGAGTGTGTGTGATTACTTTGTCTCAATACACCCTAAAATTCTCAACACATGAGAGAGTTAGGATGGAGGTAGAAGAAGTTGCCATTGAGAGGAAAGTGTGAGCTCAAGCTAAAAAGGAAGTGAAGAAAAGGTGTCTGGCCTTTTTTTTATTGTTGTTTTGGCTAAGCTATTTTGTGTGTGTTTTATAGTGAGCACTTAAAGGAAAAAAACCTCACAAGAAAATTAACAGCCATTTCACCAAAAAATCTCATACAAATATCTTTGCCAAAACAAAACCCATCCCATGACCCAATACCATGAGTCACCAAGTGCATGTGCATGAATCAATGCATCAAAGCCAAAACATGCACTCACACTTTACACCTCACAATAAACATTTAAACTAAATGTTTAATCCAAAATGAATAGCAACTTCTAAAGTAAACTTGTAACTAATTACAAGAATACCTCCCATTCATATATACATACATACCTGCATCCGTATTCCGACTGAATACGGATACAACAAGACGAAAATAATCCAACAATATAATACTAGGATCTGGCTTAAACCAAATCTCATTAGTATTATCCGTCCGATCATGATCCAAGCACACGTGCACGTATATGATCGAACCCTGCCATAAAAGCATACGACCTCTACAACGTTTCGCCCCAAACAAGGGAAACCCTCTGTGTGGGACTCTAAAGACTCGTCAATACGCTGGCAGTGGGTTTAACCACAAGCACGTCAGTGGCACTATCTGTACGTAATGGCTACCCAGGTATTGAGCGAAAGGGAGGCCGACGAGCAAACTCATCCTGAAACCCCTACTGAGCCTGACAGTGACAATATCCATACAGTCCAGTCCGTTCATCTATAAGTATCGCATATCGAGTATAGGGGGTGGATAAAGCCAGACCCTTAATAACTTGACATCTAGTGTCGGTATGAAACCCATCACCGCCTGAGAAACTACCGATCCTAGATCAGTAATTCTCGACTACCTTGGCCAAGGATTTCTGGTGATGGCCACCCGTGCACAACGCGACATCAACCCCCAATACCGGGAGAGACGAATCCCCTGACGATCTGCTCACTGCCTCCATGTGGCTCGGGACTGTACCCAACTAAAACATGTTTGCACGACTCCTTTGAGCCGTGGTAGGTTAGTAATCAAAGTACAATGGAAACTCACACGAAAAAAATGACGATCTCAGGTCAATAGACTAACCTGTACACATGTCACCAGGGAACTGCTATCTGACAATAGGTATAATACAAACTAGCATGTTTTCGGCGAGTCCGTCCAGTGTACTTATAACCTAATGAGCACCTGTATACATCTTAGGTGAACAAACTAACACCAATGGCTTGTGAGACCGGCCGCCGCCCCTCGTCGGGGTCTCGATCAGTATACACTAGTCTACTATGGAGTATCGATGCCAAGTCTCGAAACTCCCATGACTAGGGACTTTTAAGGATGTGCTTATAAACCACCCAGCTCCCATGTATATGATCGCCATCATACTGCTGGTAGTGAAGCAAGAATCCTATGGGCTCTATCAACATGTAATAGTGATCTGTAATGTCATCTGAAGCATGTACACGATGATAAAGACAAATCAGATAGCATACTATATCTTGAGTAAGACTGTTCTATCAGTATAGGTCATCTCTCAATCATTGCAATTGTTGGGTATATATGCCCTAGAGGCCTTCATTTGTATAGGATGCTAGGGATATGTATGAATAGGACAATCTTGCTCGATATAATAGTACGCTATTTGGTTTGTCTTTATTTTAACATGTGATGTGTTTTACTTAGTATTTTATATCTATTATACATGTTGATAAAACCCGTAGGATATTTGCCTGACTACCAGCGTTGTGATGTTAATCATACTTGTGGGAGCTGGGTAGCAGATAGGCACATCCTTAAAAAAGTCCATAGTCGACGGAGTATCGATATTGGGCATCGATATATAAGTGCACGGTGGCGCCCCGGCCGTCAATCCGACGCCGGAATGCGGAAACGAAACTTTTTACGAAACTTGTAAACCGGCACTACCGCGTACTATAAACCCGGATTGAGCCATTAACCTACTCCTAGCAAACTAGACAATGGGTAGAAAGCTATACCGAGCGATCCGTGTCCTTCGGTCTTCGGCCTCCACTCCGATCTCCTCGCGGAATCTCCGGTCTTCAGCTCCTCGTCGGAACGGGCACCACATCACCGGGTTCTTTTACGGGCTCCCATCTCTGGACCGAGGCAACTCGGGCACGAAGTTGGCGAGCCGACATGCCCAAGAATACTGTAGACTAAGTGTAGAATCCATTGTCTCAATGGGGTATGAAGTTGCCATATTGGAGGTGAAGAAGGAACTTTGAAATGGAGCTTTTGAACTTTGATACAAAAATGAGATGAACATTTTTCTCCACAACCAAAATGAACTCACTCCCTCACACAAAAGTGGCCGGCCCTACTCAAGAATGAGGAGGAGAGAGAGAGAAAAAGGCATATGCAAATGTATGTTGTTAATGAGAAAATAATATCACCTCACGGTAAAATCGAAATCCATTCTCATAAATGCAAAGGAGAAGATGGAAAAAGAATCTAATAATGCAAGAACCATCATGAACTCTCCATTTACAAAAAAACCCTCCACATAACTAATTTGCATACTTGCAAATAACCCCCTCCATCGGAAAAATCCGGCCGTAAAGGAACAATGGAAAACTAGCCGAAACGGAATGCAAACTGGCAACTTCAAAAAACTGATCCTGTAATAAATTACAGGAAAACGTCGCGACTGTATTTACATACCCGCATTTGTATTCCAACCGAATACAAATGCAAAGAGACAAAATCTACACTGTACAATACTAGAATCCGGCTTAAACCAAAGTCCGCTAGTATTATCCGTCCGATCATGATCCATGCAATACCGCACGGATAAGATCGAACCCTGCCATATCTCCATACGGCCTCTACAGCGTTTCGCCCGAAACTTGAGAAAACGGTCTGTGGGGGACTCTAAAGACTCGTCAACACCTTGGTTGTGGATTTAACCACTAGCACGTCAGAGGTATTAGCCATACGTAACGAGCTACCAGGTATTGACCAAAAGGGACGTCGATGAGCGAACTCATCCTGACACCCTACTGAGCCTGTCAGTGACAATATTCGTACAGTCCGGTCCATTCGTCTATGAGCATCGCATGGCGGGCCTAGGGGGTTGGTAAAAGTCAGACCCCCAAAAGCGGTACAAGTCGTGTCGGAGTGTAGCCCATAACACCCTGAGATATTACTGGAATACCTACCAGTAAATCTCCTGCCTTGGCCAAGGACTTCGTGTAATGGCTCTCCTAGACACAGCGCGACCTCACCCCCAATACCGGGAGAGACGAACCCCTGCAGATCCGCTCACTGCCTCCATGTGGCTCGGGACTGTACCCAACTAGAACCTGTTTGCACAACTCCTTTGAGCGTGGTAGGGTAGTAATCAAAGTACAGTGGGAACTCACACGAGACAAATGACGATCTCAGGTCGATGAACTAACCTGTACACATGTCACCAGGGAACTGCTATCTGACGTCAGGTATAAGACCAACTAGCATGTTCCCGGCGAGTCCTGTCCGGTGTACTCATAACCCAATGAGCACCTGTATATATCTTAGGTGAACCAACTGACACCAGTGGCTTGTGAGACCGGCCACCGCCCCTCGTCGGGGTCTCGACTGTATACACTAGTCTACTCTGGAGTATCGATGCCCTATCTCGAAACTCCCAAGACTAGGGACTTTTTAAGGATGTGCTTATAGACCCCAGCTCCCACGTATATGATCGCCCTCATACTGCTGGCAGTCAAGCAAGAATCCTAGGGGCTCCATCAACGTGTAATAGCGACCTGTAAGGTCACCTAAAACAGTACACGATGATAAAGATAAACCAGATAGCATACTATCATGTTGAGTAAGACTGTCCTACCGGTATAGGTCCTCCTTCAATCATTGCAATCACGTGCCTGTGATCCAATAATTGACTCTGAGGGCACTATCTCCAACAATCTCCCACTTGCATTCAAGGTTAATTATTGCGATGTCGCATACTCACAGCCCGTGTAATACCGAACACCCAACTCCTCTACTGGTCAGTCTCACAAAGCTCGTTTGCGAAACTATTGCATTTGAGGAATAGCCTCAGTGAGTGGATCCGCTGTGATGTTTCTTTCTATGTCTCACTTTATCTCAAGTTCTCGGAGAAACCCATCTCCCGAAATGAGCAATACCTGTCTTAGAATATGTTTAGATGTCTGATGGGACCTAGTTCATAAGTGAACTCCAAATCCAAACTTCTTAGACTGTATCGTCAACTGAACTTAATCAGTATCCTGCGCCATGCCTCCCTCAGTATCCGCCTGGACCACCTGTCCAAAATACTTCCCCTCTTCAGAGGGAGAACTACAACTCTGACAGTCACTCTGTCATCCAGGTCACCTTGGAAGCTTGGAATGATAACTGTCTCCCAAAGGAGGCTGCCGTTATCATTTCCCTAGAACATCAACTTATGTTCTAAAACTGCTTCCGATCGTTTCTCAAGGATTGGATTAATATCAACTTACTGCATCTCGTGCAAAAACAACATCTGGTATAGTACTTGACATCTCATGATTGACTCAATTGCCTAAGCAAGTGATCTGCCAATCATGCACATCCCTCTCCCCTTTAGTCTGTAAGACTGCTTTAGAGAGGGTGACTCCATCACCTGCAGGTATACTACCGTGCCAGGAGTCGTCCATTCTAAAAATCTTAGAATGCTGTCTAAGTACCCTGATTGGGAAACCACCCAAATCTAGATCTATAGATCTAGTAACCAAAATGTCTTGATATTATATCCAAGTCCTATGTGGAGAAACCACTGTGTGACAACCAAAGTATAACCGATCGTAGTATAGGAATTTCACTTCCTACTCTGTGTGTGTCATCCAAATACCAGGACATCACACCCTACTACCTTCTTAACAGATCCATCCCCTATTCTGATGAAGTCAAACCTATGACTGTCACATCAGAAATAGATTGTCTATCTCCGCTATATCCGCTTTAGTCTATAAATAGACATAAGCCACCTGTCCACCAATGCTTCCGCTACTCCCACTGACTACGACAACCCTCTGGCAGAGTCATATAGACGTACACTTCTAAAGCTAGTTTAGAACGACGCTATACTCATCCTCCTGCCGGGTCTCACAGTCTGGAACAACAGCATTGGCAAGTCTGGGTAAACAAGAACCTCCCTGTCACCGTCCTTGAGGCTACCGGAGTACCTCTCGAGTGCCTGAGGTTACCCACCATATCTGCGGAGTGGCCAATGGAATGTCAAACCGGATTGAATCTTTAGGTTCTTATCAATTCTTCAGTAATCGTTTGCGGTTCTGGAATCACTTCCAGTTCTACCATACTCCTACTTCTGTTTTCTGAAAAAATAATCCATTTTTATTAAAACTGTGGCTAGTCAAGAACAATATCACTATTGATCTTCCTGATGGTAGAAATTCAACCCTCGTCATAGCCTGGGTCAACCCACAAATAGCCATTACAAAAACGTGCCTTGAGTTATCCAGAGTCTGGTTTTAAGCATAAGCTGGACAACTCCCCGTACCTTAACAATGTCAAGATATGAACTGTTCTATATCCAATATAGAAACAGAGGCACTGATTTAATTGAACCAGATTCAAATCATGCGGCTGTCTCCAGTACATGTCAACTAAATGGAAGGAGGCCGATCAGCGTTACTCAACTTAGGAATGCATCCAATTATGGGTAACCTGAAAGAGAAGCAAGTTCTCTTAATTATTACTATTAACTGAATACCACACACAAGTATCTATATCTTCGATCAGCTTAAAGAATCTCGATACTTGCAATACCTGGTTCTCTACTTTACTCATATACCTATAACTTCTCAAAACTTGGACCCTGTGTTTCTACGAAACACTTGTCTAAAAACTAGAGAAGTCATAAGTAAACCGAATATAGTACGAGGACCAACCCCTCTGTCCTAATGGACACTGGACAATGTACAATACTCTGTATAAGTCCCCTGAGTCTAGTGACTCATTCACTGTGTGTCGTAGGTTGAAAACAGTACTTATGGTTAAGAAGAATTACATCGCTGTTCAATGCTCCTTACCTAACCATCCACTGATATAGGTAAATGTCATAGACATAATTTCAAAAAGGTATATCTCACTCTATAAAAAATAGACGTATAGATATATCAATTTGAAATTGGTGCATAACAACGGATATTCAAAACCAAATATTTGCCGTCCGGCAAACAACCCAGGTGACTTCCTCAAATATCACCAATTACAACGAATTCCGATGAAGATGATCACCTAATTCCTAATAACTTACTCCCACTCATCATCTGTAAAACCATACAGATGTGAGAATCAAACCTGGTAAATACATACCCTGGAGTAAGGACTAATTGGGAAATCAGTTTTCTTTTAACAGTACACAGTGAAACTGAAACATTGAAATGTTTCGATGGGGTATCCCGGTATTCCTAGTAATGCCTCTTCCATTATTCAGATTCACAACTGTAACCGTATAATTCTATGCCATCTCTCCAAATCCCTTTATATGTCTTTAGTCATTACCTTCTGTACACCCTCTTAGGCTAAATGGTTTTCTTCCTTCCCTACCGTTCGGCACCAGCCTATGGTTTGGAAGAAGACTATCCAATAAGCATAATGGGTGTACTGTCCTAATCCTAGGAGCACTCGCAATGCGAGAGAAGATGAAGATAAAAGACAACCGAATAAACCTTATTCCTATTTCTCCCGAACCAGAATCCATCCCCGAACTGGAACAAGTTCCTTTCGAGTTCGTATATAACCATACGATGGAGTATCCAAACAACTGTGGATCTTCGTAGTGATACGGAGTGTCTTGGAGAAATACAAAGGTGAAGTGGGAGTGGTAATGAAATACTTGGTTTGGTCGTGAATAGCAGTCGCAGTTTACTTTGCCCTCTTACTAATCCCTTTATTTGTCTTTACATAATACCTTCTGTACACCATCGTTAGGCTAATTGGTTTTCTTCATTCCCTACCGGTCGGCACCTGCCTATGGCTTGGAAGAAGACTATCCAATTTGCGTAATAGGTGTACTATCTCCTAAACCAAGGAGTACTCGCAACCTGAGAGAAGGTAAAAGGAAAAGACAACTGAATAGTCCTATTCGTTTTCTCCAGAACCGGAAACCATCCTCGAATAAATTCCTTCAAGTTCGTATATAACCATACGATGGTTTTTGTCCAATGGAAGTGGACGTTCGTAGTAATACGGAGTGTCCTGAAGAAAAGGGTAAAAGTAAGAGTGGCAATGAGGTATGCAACTCTGACAATCCAAAAGCCAGTGTTTAAGAAGGTTCGGTTAATTTTGGTCACTGAGTCATAGTCTAGGGTCGGGTCATGGTCGCTGCCAAAGAGAGAGAGAAAAGAAAAACTCAGCGTGCACTCTAACCTAGATCAGAATGGTTATCACTTTATCTAATCAGGAAACCTCCCACTGTAACGTCAAATTCTTCCCCAAATCTGAAAGAAGAATTAGTCGGAATCACCCGAGGAGTAAACCAACTCATCAGTGGGAATCGGGATCCAACTATCATCGCATGATAACGTGATGGAATCCGCTCACGTTATCACACTCCAGAAGGTATGCGCATATCTGGCAAGTTTCTGTTTCTTTACAAACTCCCGATATGATTTTTGCCCCATGCTCTTATGACCTTGACGAAGGCCAACATATCATAAGTCACATGTCAAGTTCTACCCGTCATTATCCAGGTTAATTTGAACCCACTCGTACATACCCTTGACGAAGGCCAAAATAGTAGTACGACTGTCCCAAACTAACGCATCTATCTATGCAGCAGAAAAGTAACAAATAGCTACCATACACTATACCTTGACGATGGCCAACATACATAGCATGAATACTAAGTGCTACCTTTCTGAAATAACGGAGGGCTACGAATGGTTTTTGGCGAAAAACCTTTAACGTAATGAACTTAATATCGTTGAAGGAACCGGATAGCTTTTAAAAATATAGTGGCGAAAACCTTTGCTAAAGAGGTCACTCCCGGTGAAGGGATCTCGGCTCTTTCCCCGTAGAATGAGATGCAGGATATTCCAACTGAATACCACAATGCAAAGCAAAAGTAATCGACTGTAGTGAAGTTATTGCCCTGACGCAAACTTCTGTCCAAGGGGTCACTCCCGGTGAAGGGATCTCGGCCCTTGCCTCGTCGACTGAGCTGCTTGATATTCATAACCGAATACCACTGTGCAAAACAAAAGAGAATGCCCTTGCAATAACAGCTTTTTGAAAAATGTTCCAACAACATTAGAATAGGTTTGTTCAGCTTGCATTGATCCGAATCAACGCAGTCCCATCAATTGATCACACCAATAAAGAACGAAAATAATGATGTACGTATATGCCATCCGCATTCGCCACTGGGTCCCGTCATCACCCGTTAAGTTACTTAACTAACGACAGAGCGGGGACTGGACTAGCGCGGATGCAAAACATATACAACATCTACTAGTATATATATCAATATATAATATTCACTCAAGGCATGATAAAATGCAACATCACAGAAATGTAATAAGTATCACAGAACAATACAGATTACTGGGATCCACGGGTTTCATAGAGCCACTACTGAAACCCGACGTTCCCCTGGTCGTGTGGATAGCCTGTGCAATGAAATCCTAGACCCCTACGGGCGCGGCAAGTTACCCACCAAAACCTGAAGTGAGACAGCCCCCTTCAACAACGTGAATGGACCACCCAACACTTCACGGAATCCGGTAACTTGAGCACCCCTCCTTGGGTCAACCTGTACCCCTTACGAGTGCAGCGAATAGCCTGCCAATTCTAGAGTGAAGCCCCCTCCGTCTCAACGCCATGAGATGCGGGCCCGTTGCCCTCTAGAACCCGGCTATCCGTGCACCCCACCGCGGGGTAATCCTAGTACATAAAGTAAAATATACATACAACGGGTACATCGACCTCAGCCCGGTCGTGCCCCAAAAGAATAATATACAAACAGGCAGTGACGGCAGTCCACATGTCGAACGCTCGCCCCGCAATATCAAATGCATATATATATCCAAACTGTACTACCATTGCATCCAGGCTATCCACCATGACAAATCCGCAACATCACAGCACAACACACAATATCAACGTGAATGTCACGTTCGCAAATCCGTCTAAAAGGGCTATAGCAGTTAGACAGGATTTACCGATCAAATGACATTTACTGTCGCAGATATAATGTAAATACCGTGAACTAACTTTTTTAAAATTTTTGATCGATCAAATTTACCGAAGTGGGCCCCAAGCACTACTGTAGCACTCAAAGAAAAATCTGGGCCCAAAAAGAATATACCATAAACCCTATTTCCATGTCCAAAGAGCACTGTAGAAATTTGGCACTGTGAAGAGTTAAAATGGCGGCGGAACCCGGCCAATGCATGGGTTTGGCCGCGGTTCCGCGGTGGAACAGTAACTTCACGCGACCAAATTTTCACAGAATGCTTAAAAAACCCTGCTCGTATTTTTACAATGTACCAAATAATTTTTTTACCACTGCAATCGACAGAAACTGGACTTGAAAATACGGTTTTTGGAAAATCCGTTCGATCGAACTTGTAAACACGTTAGAATAAGTGAGACTAGGTTAATGGCGTGGCTCTGATACCAATGTAAGTGCACGGCGGCGCCCCGGCCGTCAATCCGACGCTGGAATGCGGAAATGAAACTTTTTACGAAACTTGTAAACCGGCACTACCGCGCACTATAAACCCGGATCGGGCCATTAACCTACTCCTAGCAAACTAGAGAATGGGTAGAAAGCTATACCGAGCGATACGTGTCCTTCTGTCTTCGTCCTCCACTCCGATCTCCTCGCGGAATCTCCGGTCTTCAGCTCCTCGTCGGAACGGGCACCACATCGCCGGGTTATTTTACGGGCTCCCACCTCTGGACCGAGGCAACTAGGGCACGAAGTTGGCGAGCCGACATGCACAAGAATACTGTAGACTAAGTGTAGAATCCATTGTCTCAATGGGGTATGAAGTTGCCATATTGGAGGTGAAGAAATTTGAAATGGAGCTTTTGAACTTTGATACAAAAATGAGATGAACATTTTTCTCCACAACCAAAATGAACTCACTCCCTCACACAAAAGTGGCCGGCCCTACTCAAGAATGAGGAGGAGAGAGAGAGAAAAAGGCATATGCAAATGTATGTTGATAATGAATAAATAATATCACCTCAAGGTCAAATCCAAATCCATTCTCATAAATGCAAAGGAGAAGATGGAAAAAGAATCTAATAATGCAAGAACCATCATGAACTCTCCATTTACAAAAAAAACCCTCCACATAACTAATTTGCATACTTGCAAATAACCCCCTCCATCGGAAAAATCCGGCCGTGAAGGAACAAAGGAAAACTGGCCGAAACGGAATGCAAACTGGAAACTTCAAAAAACTGATCCCGTAATAAATTACAGGAAAACCCCGCGACTGTATATACATACCCGCATTTGTATTCCAACCGAATACAAATGCAAAGAGACAAAATCTACACTGTACAATACTGGAATCCGGCTTAAACCAAAGCCCGCTAGTATTATCCGTCTGATCATGATCCGTGCAATACCGCACGGATAAGATCGAACCCTGCCATATCTCCATACGGCCTCTACAGCGTTTCGCCCGAAACTTGAGAAAATGGTCTGTGAGAGACTCTAAAGACTCGTCAACACCTTGGTTGTGGATTTAACCACTAACACGTCAGAGGTATTAGCCATACGTAACGGGATACCAGGTATTGACCAAAAGGAACGTCGATGAGAGAACTCATCCTGACACCCTACTGAGCCTGTCAGTGACAATATCCGTACAGTCCGGTCCGTTCGTCTATGAGCATCGCATGGCGGGCCTAGGGGGTTGGTAAAAGTCAGACCCCCAAAAGCGGTACAAGTCGTGTCGGAGTGTAGCCCATAACACCCTGAGATATTACTGGAATACCTACCGGTAAATCTCCTGCCTTGGCCAAGGACTTCGTGTAATGGCTCTCCTAGACACAGCGCGACCTCACCCCCAATACCGGGAGAGACGAACCACTGCAAATCCGCTCACTGCCTCCATGTGGCTCGGGACTGTACCCAACTAAAACCTGTTTGCACAACTCCTTTGAGCGTGGTAGGGTAGTAATCAAAGTACAGTGGGAACTCACACGAGACAAATGACGATCTCAGATCGATGAACTAACCTGTACACATGTCACCAGGGAACTGCTATCTGACGTCGGGTATAAGACCAACTAGCATGTTCCCGGCGAGTCATGTCCGGTGTACTCATAACCCAATGAGCACCTGTATACTTCTTAGGTGAACCAACTGACATTAGTGGCTTGTGAGACCGGCCACCGCCCCTCTTCGGGGTCTCGACTGTATACACTAGTCTACTCTGGAGCATCGATGCCCTGTCTCGAAACTCCCACGACTAGGGACTTTTTAAGGATGTGCCTATAGACCCCAGCTCCCACGTATATGATCGCCCTCATACTGCTGGCAGTCAAGCAAGAATCCTAGGGGCTCTATCAACGTGTAATAGCGACCTGTAAGGTCTCCTAAAACAGTACACAATGATAAACATAAACCAGATAGCATACAATCATCTTGAGTAAGACTGTCCTACCGGTATAGGTCCTCCCTCAATCATTGCAATCACGTGCCTGTGATCCAATAATTTACTCTGAGGGCACTATCTCCAACACGATACTCCAGAGTAGACTGGTGTATACATATCTAGACCCTGACGATGGGCGATGGATTAGTCCAGCGGCCATTGGTATGGTGCACCTAAGATTGTATACAGATGCTCACTGGGGGTGAGTACATCAGACAGGACTCACCGAGAACTGAGTAGATGGTATTATACCTATCGTCAGATAGAAATTCTCTAGTGATATGTGTGCAGATAGTCTGTCTACCTTGTTAGTTATATGTATGCCCTAGAGGCCATTACTATACATGTGATGTATATTGTAGTGGATGCTTGGACATATATAGGGAGGACTTTCTTGATCGACATGATAGTATGCTATCTGGTTACTCTTTACCTTAACGTGTACACTGATTGTCTCTCTGTTACATGTTGGTAAAGCCCTTAGAATGTGTACTTGACTACATGGACTATGATGCGGATCATACTAGTGGGGACATGGTAGTCCATAAGTACATCCTTCAAGGTCCCTAGTTGTGGGTGTATCGAGACGGGGCATCGATATACCAGAGTAGACTAGCGTATACCTTCTCGACCCATACAGATGGGCGATGGATGATCCCATATCCATTGGTGTTTTACATAGAGATGATATATGGGTGCTCAGTGGAGACTGGGTACACTGTACGGACTCGCCGAGAACTCCCAGATGGTATTATACCTTACGTCAGATGGCAGTTCTCTGGTGACACTGGTACAGGTTAGTCTGTAGACCCGAGATCGTCATAGAGTCTTGTGTGATTCCCACTGTGCTTTGATTTCCACCTTACCACGTCCAAGAAGGCGTGCAAAATGGTGGTTTTTGGGTACAGTCCCGAGTCACATGGAGGCAATGAGCGATAGGAGGGGTTTCGTCTCTCCCGGAATTGGGGGTTGATGTTGCGCTATGCTCGATTGGCCGTAACAGGGAAGTCCCTGGCCAGGGCTGGTTTAGAGATATACTGGTAAGTGTTACCAGTAGTTTCTCAACCCGTTATGAGCCTCATATCGGCATGACTTATCGGTTATTGGGGTCTGACGTTTACCACCCGTAGACTTGATATGCGACATATCAGACGAGGAGACCGGACTGTACGGTAGTGTCTCTGTCAGGCTTTTTGCAGGAGTTGGAGCGGGCTTGCTTGCTGATCTTCTGATCGACCAATACCCGGGTAGCCGTTACGTCCAGCTAGTACCGCTGACGGCTTGTGGGTGCTTGATATGATCATCACCTACAGCCGACGTATTGACGAGTCTTTAGAGTCCTACATAGAGGTTTTACTGGCTCAGGCAAAACGAAATAGGAGCGCATATGTGATATGTGCGGGACCGAGAATATTGCGTGTATGTGATACCGTATTCTATTCTCGTTATGTTTATATCGATCGGTTATATGCGATATAACCAAGTTATCGAATCAAGGGTTGATTCGATAAGTCGATACATTGGATGTTAGTCTGTTATATGTGATATAACCGGATTATTAAGTCAAGTGTTGATTTAATAATTTAGTGTATAATTGTATATGTGATATACTAATTTACATTAACAAACATTGGTTCACTTAAGCATTTATTTTTCTCACTTGTGCACAACTTAATATATATGTGATATATATTTATTTGTGTCCTTTTTGTATCATGGTTGTTGATACATCTATCATGGGTGTATGAGACATACACCATTATAAATATATTGGTATGGTTTTTAATATTCAAAGTAAATACAAAATTAGTGGAAATTTGTTAAATGCATGAAGCTTGTAGAAGCTTGTGAGTGCTTTGACAAATTCAACTCTTTTTGTTTTGCTTTGGATATTAATTAACCTAACCAATATATTTAGCCATGGTTATGTCTCTATATGAGTTAGTATATGATACACACTCACCCATGGTTAGATTATTCCTCTCTCTTGATTAGTTTCATTCTCATTTTGAGCTCATCTTCTTCCTCCTTGATTTTCTTTCTAGGGTTTGAAA
This sequence comes from Agapanthus africanus, assembly GCA_030015575.1. NCBI lineage: Eukaryota > Viridiplantae > Streptophyta > Magnoliopsida > Asparagales > Amaryllidaceae > Agapanthus > Agapanthus africanus. The sequence continues at coordinate 668,856,325 of CM057342.1, read as the reverse complement.
AAGAGAGAGAAACAATGTGAGAAAAGAAATTCTAAAGTGTACCTATTTCCTATCTCACCATCCTCTACTAGACTAGCACTTTAGTTTAGGGTGTTTGCTTCACTAATTCTTTGGTTAGTAAAGTAGAAGCTTGAGTTCGTATTCTCTCGACGTAGATCATCTTCGGCCACGAAGACTTGAAGCAATACCGTTGCCTCTTCTCATGGAGCCGTCCGAGAGTCCGGGAGTTCGATGATCGCAGGGAAGGGACTACTACAAGGAGCTTAAGATGTGAAGGACCGATCTACAAAGGTTGTATTTCGTATTCACTTAGTGTTAAAGAGTTTAACTTGCATGTCTTACCCTAATTATCTAGCAAAGATCTTGTTTAGAGTTATTCAGCACGGCTAAAATTTTAATCGGGCATGGTTGATGCCTTGTAGAACCTTATTAGAGTGCCTAGTAACCCTACAGTGGTATCAGAGCCTAGCTAGAGCATTAGGCGATGTGTTTACGAAGTTAAAACTCCGAACAAACCCCGATACGTCAAATTATACCCCTCTCTGGAAAAAAATTTTAAAATGTGATTTTTCTGAATTAAAATACCTAAAAAAATCAGCAGGCAATTATAAGAATTACCATGAAAAACGAGCCCCCAAATCCTCCACGTGGCCGTAGAACCGCGGCATTAAGCCACTTGTTGCGGCGGTTCCGCGGCAAGAAAAGTGTATTGGGGACGGTTTTTTATGCAGTAATATCCGTTACTATTCCTGCATCTTTCTGTGTAGTTTTTATTCTGACTCAAGTGTTGAGTATTCTGGGGTTTATTTTGTAATCGTTGATTCGATCGGAATATTTAATTTCATTTTCTTTTCCGGATATTTAGAACGTGTTAAAAAGTTCGAACGGATATCAATAACTCATTTTTTTCCCGACCCGGAAAATTTCCAAGTGTTGGATTTTTCCGTTGTTTAAGAACGTCTAAATCATGCAAGTTACGCAATGGACCCTCTAGAAGACAACAAACCTTAACACGATTATATGACCGTCTTGAACTGCCTTTTGAATCTTAGGGTTTGAGGCAATACGGCGTGCCACATGTGAGGCGTTGGCTTGACCCTTCTACGGCTGGACCATTGGTACTGTGACATGTGATGGATGTTTTTAAACTCCCCTCAAGTGTTGAGAACTATTTAGGAAAACTTGGGTGTTTGATCATTCGATCGGAAAGTTTAACATTGTCTATTTATCTGGAATGTGATACAATATTTGGAATCCACAAGTAGTTAAGAGATAACTAATTTGAATGTTATAAACATAGCAGTTTAGTCTCAAATGATCGGTTGCCACGGAATTTTGATGCGATCAAAAGTCCGTCGCAATCACGTAGCGTACGCGGATACTCGCCGGGTAAACTTAATAGACAGCCATGCCCCATAGCCCCGACCAAGTGACTGTAGGAGAACCCCGTCGCCAAAAGCATCCGTTCGGGTGCTCACGGCAGCGGTGTTCCGCCTTAGTGCACTTCGTCGACGGCATCGGGGGTGCGGCCGTCTACTAAAAGTTTGCGACGAGCATTCGATCACATATAGGGAATCTTGTTGAATTGCCCGACTTGATATTGAAAAGTGTTTTTGATATAGAGACTAAAATGCGGGGTTTATAATTGTTAGGCATGCGATGTCTAAGGAGGTTGCGGATTCCAACTGTTGTAGTTTTACACTTTCTTTTCTGCGACCGTAAGTGTAATATGTGTTATCGCCGGTTTCGTTGCTATATGCCAATGACAATTGGGATGCGCATATTTACTTACATTGATGACATGAGATGTTATATGTTGCTGGATATATTATATTGGATCGTCGCGTTTTGAATAGCCGGGGGTTTTATGTGAGATGAGGGTTTTTATTTTCATTCATGTAAAATTAAATGTATGTAATATTCTTTTATTGGGGCACTTCCGGGATGAGGTTGATGTCACCATTTATATATTATTTACTTTTCCGCACTAGGTTAGACACAAGGAGGAGAGCACGAGTAACCGGGTTCTAGAGTCCAGTGGGAGACTAGCTCGAGGAGTCGAGTCCGGGTCTCCTAACTCTAGAATTGGTAGGGTTGCTTGCCGCTCTCGTAGGGGTCTAGGGGTGTGGGTTTGGCTATTCATCGCGACCGTGGAATCCGTGTTTTATAGAGACTCAAAATAAAACACGGACGTCCTAGTATATCCAATGTTTCATATGTTTCTTCTGCTGCGATATCTGTGATGAGATCATTTGATATGTTGTGATAAATACTATATATAGTATATATGATATATTATATAGACGTTACTTATGTTTTACACCCGCGCTAGCCCTGCCCCGCTCTGCCGTTAGTTACATAACCTAACGGTGCACGAGGGGACATCGAGGCGAATGCGGATGGCATAAGTGTACGTCGTATTTATCTGTGATGTTTAGGTGTTTAAATGATGGGACTTCATTAATATGATTAATGAAAGAAAAGAAACCTAAAAGATGTTGTGGAATCGAATTTTCAAAAACAGGTAGCTACAGTTCTTGCTTTGCATCGCGGTGTTCCTTGTAGAACTTCCTGCACCTTATTCGATAAGGAAAGGGTTGAGATCCCTTCACCGGGAGTGACCCTTTAGCAATGACTGGCAGATGCTACACCCCTCGGTTGGTCTTTTGATTGCTTTTCTAGTTCTTATTTTGCACAGTGATATGTATGATATATCCTGCACCTCATTCGACGAGGAAAGAGCCGAGATCCCTTCACCGGGAGTGACCTCTTTAGCGAAACTAGCAAAAGCCTAAAAAACACTCCATTTTAAAATCATTTGATTCTACAACGATATCAAGTTCATTACGCAATAGGTTTTCTGAAAAACCTGTCGTAGCCCTCCGTCATTTCAGATAAGTCCTGCTTAGTATTCGTGCTGCGTTTGTTGACCTTGTCAAGGCGTAGTGTGCGGTAGCTGACCAGTATTTATCTGTTTATGCATATGATGCAGATTGGGTTAGGGTAGTCGTACGGCCTTGTTGACCTTGTCAAGGGTCGTGCGGGTGGGTTTAATTCAATCAAAAAATGACGGGTTGAACTTGACTTACGGTCTATGGTTTGTTGACCTTGTCAAGGTCATAGATCGTTCGGGGCAAAATATTATTGGGAATTTCAAGTGTTGAAATTTGCAATGAGATTGCATACCTTCTATGAGATAGTTGGATCCCGATACCCACTGCGAGTAATTGTTACTCCTGGGAGAGTTTTACACATTACAATTAGCCGATCAAGTAGGTGTCTAGAAAGGTGTCAACGGGGTTACGCCTCTGGGAAAACGAGGTTTACTTTAATTAGGTCCGTGCGAAAACACGGGGAACCTCCCTCAAAGTACCGACACTGGCCTGGCTGAAAGATTGGCGAAGTTGTAGGGTGTAATTAATCTCGGCTAGACTTTCCTTTTAGGGTTTGAAGGAAGATTTGATAAAAACAGTGGGAGCCATCCTGATTAGATAAAATAATAACCAATCTAATCTTGCAAAAGCGCACACAGAGTGTTTTCTTCTCTCTCTCTCCAGGTAGCGACCATATCACGCCTTAATCAAGATAATAATATAGATGAATTGACCGAACCCGCTTGTTATACTGAGCTAGGGAACGTTGGTCCCACTCCAACTTATAACTGTTATAAGACCGAGCAGGTAATAGGGGATTACCAGGATTCCCGTGCCGCCCAAACGAAGAAAGTGCATGATAATGCATCTTCTTCGGGTGTGTTTATTACAAAGAACTGTTTCTCAGTATCCTTTACGTCCTGGGTATGAGATACCGGATCAGGATCCCGCATATGTAATCTGTTACATGGGCTACTGATAGGTAGAGAACTGAGAACGGGTGATAAGTTTCATGAGATAGAAAACGGTGTAAGTATTGCAGCCAAGTCTGTTGGTCACTATCACCCTGTATTACCAGAATACATTGATTCTGAACGAATGTTGTTAGATACCGAACCTGATATACAACATTATATCAGTGTCTTTATTAGTAAAGAAAGGATATAATTTTGTATTGTTGGACAATGTTTTGTACATTTCCTATATCAAGAGTTGATCGGTTCAGGCACGTTATCTAAAAGCATTGACGTTCTAAATCGAACCACAGTTCTTAGTATATAGAACACACACAAGAGGAAGAGTTCAGAAATGAATGAATCCTTCTTAAGGTATTGTAGACTAGGTCATATCAATGTGACCCGACTAGCTGAAGTTACATATAGATGCATATTTAAATTAGTTTGAATTTACATCTTGTGAAACATGCCGGTCATGTCACAGAGATAAGATGACCATAGCTCTGTTTTTAGAAACAGAGAAAGAGTTAGTGAACTCTTGGGATGATACATGTTGATGTATGAAGGTCCCCTGTCTACACATACCAAGACTGGTTCTTAGTACTCCATTACATTCTCTGATGATCTCTCAAGATTCAGACATATATTCTTGTTGAAATACAAGTCCGAACCTTTTGAGATATTCACAGAATATAAGTTAGAAGTAGAGAACCAAAAAGGGTATAAGTATTATGTCCTTTGATGTGATCAAGGAGGAGAATACTTGAGCACAGAATTCCTGGATTATTCTAAAGGAGAATGAGATTCTCTCTCAGCATTATTCCTCCGTATACACCACAGCACGTCGGTGTATCGGGGCGGAGCAATCACACCCTATGTGATAAGGTGTGCTCTATGATGAGTACTACTGAGTTACCTATTTCCTTTTGGGAGTTATGCACTGAAGAAGTTGCATACCTATTGAATAGGGTTCCGATCAAATCAGTTGCCTACCACTTCATATGAAATATGGAAAGGGAAGAGCCCATATCTTAAGTTTGTTAAGATTTGGGGTTGTCCAGCCTATGTCTAAAAGCATAATCCGGAAAAGCTCGAGGCAAAGTCAGTTCTGTAGAAGTTTGTTGGATATCCCAAGCATACGCAAGGGAATATCTTCTACCAAACCGAGGAACAAAAGATGTTTTGTTTCTCAATATGCCACCTTTGTGAAAGGGAATTTCTTGTGAAGAAATTAATGGTCATAAGGTAGAACTGGAAAGAGTTCCAGCTATACAAACTGCAGCTGATGATTTAGTAGAACCAAAGGATTCAATGGCAACCCACGAACCTCAGCCTCTCCGCCGATCTAGTAGGGTTCCTCACCCACCTGAGAGATACTTCAGTTTCTCTATGACAGTGGGAGCGAGGAATGCATCATGAGATGATGACCCAAATAGTTTCGAGCTGGCCATCAGGAGTGGGACTCTGTAAGAATGGCTGGATGCTTAGCGATCTGAGATGGAATCTTTATACACCAACAAAATATGGACTTTGGTTGCTTTATCTGAAGGGTTAAATCCCCATCAGGAGCAAGTATATCTTGAGAAGATTACTTGGTGTACATGGAAAAGTTGAGACTTTCAAAGCTAGACTTGTTAAAGGTTTGCATCATTGACCAGGTATGGATTATGATGAAACCTTTTCTAAGTATCTATGCTTAAGTCCATCCAGATCCTACTTGCCACGGCTACATACCATGACTACGATATCTGGCGGTTGAGTGTCATGACTGTTTTTCTAAATGTTGATTTGGAAGAGAGAGTCTATAAGTACACAGTCAGAGGGCTTCGTAGACAGTAGGAGCAGCGGAAACGTGTGCAAGATGTTTTATGTGATAAAGCAGGCATCGCGGTGTTGGAACGTCTGTTTTGATGTGTTAGTCAAAGAGTTTGACATCATCAAAATGGTAGATGAACCTTGTATATACAAAAAGGTAGTAGAGAGTATGGTGGAGATCCTCGTAGAGTACGTGGATAACATACTCTTGATAGGAAAGGAGTTTCCTATGCTACGCTCGATCAATATCCGCTTATCACAAGGATTCTACATATAGGATCAAAGTGATACCTACTAAATCCTGGGTTTTGGATCTATAAGATAGATCTAATTGGATGTTAGGATACTCACTGGTAGTAGTGAGATGGTATCAATCGATCCTGGGGAGAATCACTGGAAAGGTTCCAGAGTGATAAGGATGACTGAAAGTCAGTCACAGGCATTGTCTTTTCCCTCGATAAAGGGACGGTATGTTGGAAGAGTTCCAAGACAGATACCGTGGCATACTAGACGATAAAGGCTAGATACATCGCTACCAAAGATGCTACCAAAGAGGAAGTCTGGGTGTATATTAGTTCATGAGATGAACTTCGTTCCTTCCATTATGTGACAATGGAGTTGTGGCTTATGCCTAGGAATGCCCGTCCCATCAGTGATCCAGACATATTCTAAGGCAGTGTCACCTGATCATGGAGATGGTTGATCTCCAGGGGATCGAGGTCAGGAGAGTAGACTCAGAGGACAACACGGCGGATCCACTCACAAAGGCCATTTCCCAGAGAGAGACTTTTATGGGATGGTTGAGTATGAGATACTACAACCACTGTTATCAGATGGCCCTAGTGTAAGTGGGAGATTGTTAGTTATATGTATGCCCTAGAGGCCATTACTATACATGTGATGTATATTGTAGTGGATGCTTGGACATATATAGGGAGGACTTTCTTGCTCGACATGTTAGTATGCTATCTGGTTACTCTTTACCTTAACGTGTACACTGATTGTCTCTCTGTTACATGTTGGTAAAGCCCTTAGGATGTGTACTTGACTACATGGACAATGATGCGGATCATACTAGTGGGGACATGGTAGTCCATAAGTACATCCTTCAAGGTCCCTAGTCGTGGGTGTATCGAGACAGGGCATCGATATACCAGAGTAGACTAGCGTATACCTTCTCGACCCATACAGATGGGCGATGGATGATCCCATATCCATTGGTGTTTGACATCAGAGATGATATACGGGTGCTCAGTGGAGACTGGGTACACTGGACGGACTCGCCGAGAACTCCCAGATGGTATTATACCTTACGTCAGATGGCAGTTCTCTGGTGACACTGGTACAGGTTAGTCTGTAGACCCGAGATCGTCATAGAGTCTTGTGTGATTCCCACTGTGCTTTGATTTCCACCATACCACGTCCAAGAGGACGTGCAAAATAGTGGTTTTTGGGTACAGTCCCGAGTCACATGGACGCATTGAGCGATAGGAGGGGTTTCGTCTCTCCCGGTATTGGGGGTTGATATTGCGCTATGCTCGATTGGTCGTAACAGGGAAGTCCCTGGCCAGGGATGGTTTAGAGATATACTGGTAAGTGTTACCAGTAGTTTCTCGACCCGTTATGAGCCTCATATCTGCATGGCTTATCGGTTATTGGGATCTGACGTTTACCACCCCTAGACTTGATATGCGACATATCAGACGAGGAGACCGGACTGTACGGTAGTGTCACTGTCAGGCTTTTTCCAGGAGTTGGAGCGGGCTTGCTTGCTGATCTTCTGATAGCTCAATACCCAGGTAGCCGTTACGTCCAGCTAGTACCGCTGACAGCTTGTGGGTGCTTGATATGATCATCACCTACTGCCGGCGTATTGAAGAGTCTTTAGAGTCCTACATAGAGGTTTTACTGGCTCAGGCAAAAAGAAATAGGAGCGCATATGTGATATGTACGGGACCGAGAATAATGCGTGTATGTGATACCGTATTCTATTCTCGCGATGTTTGTATCGATCGGTTATATGCGATATAACCAAGTTATCGAATCAAGGGTTGATTCGATAAGTCGATACATTGGATATTAGTCGGTTATATGTGATATAACCGGATTATTAAGTCAAGTGTTGATTTAATAATTTAGTATATAATTGTATATGTGATATACTAATTTACATTAACTAACATTGGTTCACTTAAGCATTTATTTTTCTCACTTGTGCACAACTTAATATATATGTGATATATATTTATTTGTGTTCTTTTTGTATCATGGTTGTTGATACATCTATTATGGGTGTATGAGACATACACCATTATAAATATATTGGTATGGTTTTTAATATTCAAAGTAAATACAAAATTAGTGGAAATTTGTTAAATGCATGAAGCTTGTAGAAACTTGTGAGTGCTTTGACAAATTCAACCCTTTTTGTTTTGCTTTGGATATTAATTAACCTAACCAATATATTTAGCCACGGTTATGTCTCTACATGAGTTAGTATATGATACACACTCATCCATGGTTAGATTATTTCTCTCTCTTGATTAGTTTCATTCTCATTTTGAGCTCATCTTCTTCCTCCTTGATTTTCTTTCTAGGGTTTGAAAAAGAGAGAGAAACAATATGAGAAAAGAAATTCTAAAGTGTGCCCATTTCCTATCTTACCATCCTCTACTAGACTAGCACTTTAGTTTAGGGTGTTTGCTTCACTAATTCTTTGGTTAGTGAAGTAGAAGCTTGAGTTCGTATTCTCTCGACGTAGATCATCTTCGGCCTCGAAGACTTGAAGCAATACCGTTGCCTCTTCTCATGGAGACGTCCAAGAGTCCGGGAGTTCGATGATCGCAGCGAAGGGACTACTACAAGGAGCTTAAGAAGTGAAGGACCGATCTACAAAGGTTGTATTTCGTATTCACTTAGTGTTAAAGAGTTTAACTTGCATGTCTTACCCTAATTATCTAGCAAAGATCTTGTTTAGAGTTATTCGGTACGGCTAAAATTTTAATTGGGCATGGTTGATGCCTTGTAGAACCTTATTAGATTGCCTAGTAACCCTACAGACCTGAGGTGTCATTTTTCTCGTGTGAGTTCCCACTGTACTTTGATTAATACCCTACCACGGCTCTACTGAGTCGTGCAAACAGGTTTTAATTGAGTACAGTCCCGAGCCACATTGAGGCAGTGAGCGACTGTTGGGAATTCGTCACTCCCGGTATAGGGAGTCGATGTCGCACTGTGATCGGTTGATCATCACCATAAGTCCTTGGCCAGGGCGGATTAAGAATTACTGGTAGGCAGACCGGTAGATTCTCGGATGGTCTTGAACCACACTGACATGACTTATTTGGTTATTAGAGGTCTGACGTTTTACCACGCCCTAGACCTTACATGTAATACTCTCAGACGAACAGACGGAACTGCACGGATATTGTCACGGACAGGCTCGGTAGGGGTTCGGATGAGTTTGCTCGTCAGCCTTCTTTTTTGACAGATACCTGGATAGCCGTTACGTGCAGCTAGTACCGCTGACGTGCTTATGGTTAAACCCACTGCCAGTATACTATTGAGTCTTTAGAGTCCCGCACAGAGGGTTTCTCCGCTTCGAGCAAAACGATATAGAGGCCGTATGGTTTTACAGCAGGGTTCGATCACATACAGATGTTGATCGGGCATATTATATTAGTAAGCTTTAGTTTAAGCCAGATTCTAGAATTATATTATTGGATAGTTTTTAGTCTCTTTATATTCGTATTTTGTCAAAATACGGATACGAGTATGTATATACGATGAGGGGTGCTTTTGTAATTTTGACAAAAATATTTCTAGAAGAAGACACCTCATTTATAATTCTACAATTTAATTTTAATGGAGTTAATGATAAGATGGGTCACTAGCATGATAAATAGTTTACTATTAAAGTAAGATGAATCACCTTATCACTCATGGTTTTCTATTTTGATAATATGGCATGGAGAATTTTTTATGAAAATATCTTTGCTATTAAGTAAGTGAGCCATCTTCATTAATTCCTAACACAAAAAAAGATTGTCACCATATTTCCTTCATGCTCTCTTCTTCTTCTTCCTCAAATCCTTATGTGTCTCATGTGTTGAGCAACAAAGGATTTTAGAGACAAAACAATCCATAATAAATCTCTACTTCTTCTAGGTTACTTGGTTTAGCACACTAGGTATCCTAGTTACCTTAATCTAGAGGTAAAAGCTCAAAGTCGATACTCTCGGGTGGATCATCTTTGGCGTAAGAAGGCCGACGAACAAGCACGATCCAAACACTCTTCAAGGAGCATAAGAAGTGGAGGAGGACAGAAAGAACCGAAGGACTTGATACTATGAGGTATAACTTTTTTCAGAGTTGTTAAAAACCTCATAGTTGTTATGCTAGTAAAGGTTTAATGCCAATTCTATGGAACAGTCGTTGTTGCGAGGCCCGTAAAATTTGTTTTTTGCGTATTCCGCCTCCCCGCAAACTCATGGGGTGCGCAACATGGATTTACAGTGGTATCAGAGCCTTTCTTAAGCCTTTGATAGCTTGTAGCGATGTTAGAAATCCGTCGTTTTTGTCGCGCAAAAACTGCTGATAAAAACTGTTCCAAAAACTGAAGTTTTGAGAAGTTTGCACACCCCGCGGGCTCACGGTTTGAACCGAGAAGCCGCGGGGTGCAGCATGAGCACCCCGGGGAGACTTCGGGGGGGGGACCGAATGGCTAGGCCCACCCTAAGACCACCACAAGGTGGTCCTGGAGGTGGGGACCCGAAACTGCCCCTCCTTAGGCAGTTTCGGGTCTGCCTCACCCTCCGGCCATCTCGTGGTGGCCTCGATGGTAGGGTATCCCCTCTAGGCCCTCCGACTCGAAGTTAATTTCATGCTCTAACTCCTCGCGAAGATTGGAGCACGTTTCGAGTTCGTTTCTACTCCCGGATTGGCTTTAAACGAGTGATGATTTTCTTTGCTAAAGGCTAGATTTGAATGGTGATTAATGAAAAGACAAGAGATAGTGAAGGAGAAACCCTTGTTTCTTCAATAGATATCTAATCTTCATTCATCACTATCATTCTAGCTATAACTCATCAATAGATATGATGAGTCATTTTTAGTATTCATCATTACTACTAATTCTTATCGAATCCTACAAGATATTCTTCAATTTTCTTGATAACTAAAATTGATATTAGACATTTTCTTGATTACTAAATCTTAAACTCTTCCTTGATTCTCTTGAAATGATAAACTCAATTAAATCTTGAAATCTCATTTTCTTGAATTTTCTTTACTATTTTCTTTCGGCTCAACTAAAGCAAGAACGAATAAATACACGAATCTCAGTGGATGACCCGTACTCATTAACGAACTATATCGACACCGTTATTGATTGCGGTTATAAATTCTTTGATTGTGATTATACTTTCATATCAAACGACGGATTTTCATATCAATAAAATAGCGCCGTTGCCGGGGATGCGTGTATAATTTGTTCGTTCTTGCTATTTGAGTTGAAATATTATCATTCCATCAAAAATTTGAATCAAAATCGCATCGTGTGCTAACGATTAGTGTGTGTATTTTGCAAGGAAATCTGGAATCACTGCAGCAGGAAGAAAATTATTCAGATCATTTCATCTAGGACAATGGAGCAAAAGAGAGCAGCAGTACAAAATTTCGTTCAAAGAACGGTTCATATAACCGTGGAACCGCGGCAGTTTTCAGGTATTGGCGGTGGAACCGCGGCAGATTTGATGATTTAGGGCTCCAAATTTCTCCAGTATATTCTCTAGTTTCTTATCTCTTCTCTGATCTGTCCAATAACAACTTTTCTGCAGGATTTTTTGTAAAAATCCGCCTCTCAAAAAAATTAAAATAAAATAAAATAAAAAATAAAAATTTGTTGCGTGTTTTGATATTGGTAGTTTTGCATATTTTAATACGAAAATTAAGGGGCAAAGACCAAATTCAGATTATGTGGGGATTTCATTACCCTTCCTAAGCCCCAAAAATCACAAAACTAGCATCCGCATCACCCTTCATTAACTAAAAATATCTAGACAAGACTCTAAAGACCGTCACGCTCAATTAAGACAGAAGAAGGTCGTGGGTAATCTATTGCTTATCCGTATTTCTTTTGTGGTGTCTAAGTTAAGTGTGTCTAAGGCAAGTAGTTACTTAATTAGGCCCGCTACTTACGTAGCGGATACCTCCCACTTACCTGGCCACAGGAGAGATAAAGAGGTAGTAGAGGATTTATCCTACGATTTGTCTTCTGGAAGTCTAGGAGCGGTCTAGTGACTTGACCTACGCGACCGTAGATATAGGGTTGATTGTGCATTTTTTGTGTGATTTTTCAAAATCCGTCTTTTTCAAAAAAAAAAACAAACCACTTTCTCTAATTATCACAAACGCTGCCGCTTGTGCTAAACAACTTAGTGCATGCTCGGCTGGACAAGGGATTCTAGTGCCCGTCTTGTACGCGTTCCTCTTATCGACTCCGAAGTCGGTAATTCTACATCTTCTTTTTCTCCCCACCCACCATATCGACCGCGATGGACGGATTTTCATCAAACTTTAATAACACCACTCTGCCACCGCCCACAGGTGCGCATAACCCACCACGCATCTCTCTCCAAAAAAGATGCTACCCTATTCGAGGTCCCCTCTCTACTTGTCTTTCCATTCCACCAGCCAATTAGAATAATTTCGAAATCAAACCACACTATATCAACCTTTTACCTAAATTTCACGGTCTCGAGTCTGAAGACGCATACATTTTTATCACCAAATTTGAAAATGTATGTGTTATGATGGGCACTTCATAAATTTCTGTGGATGCTACGAGATTGTGTCTTCTCCCATTTATTTTGTACGATTTAGCCAAAAAATGGCTTTATAACACAGCTGCACATTCTATTTCCAACTGGGATGAATTCATCAGAGCATTCCTTAAGAAATTTTATCCCAATCATAAGACCGTCCGTGTCCGTAGCGAAATCAATCAATTTACTCAGCTTCCCAATGAATAATTTTGGAAGTGTTTTGAACGATTCAACGATCTGCTAGTCCAATATCCTCATCACGGAATCCATAGATGGGATCTGTGCCGAATCATATATGAGGGCATTAATACAACAACAAAGCAGATGTTTGAGTCCATGTGTCAAGGCAATTTCATGTCTAAAGACGATGGTGAAGCTTGGAATTTTTTGGAAGATTTTACTGAAAAAACTTTGCATTGGGAGAGTGTTAGTCAACCATCGTCTAAGGGAGGTATCCATCAACTTGATGTTTCCATAGCGGTCAAAGCCGAAATGGCAGCAATACAAAAGAAACTTGAAGCTATGGAACACAAATTTTTATTAGCCTCCCTAAACCCGGTCACACTCTCTAAAACCGTATGTGGATGTTGTTCCGATCCATCATATTTGACGTAAGAATGTCCTTTGAATTCTCCGTTTCAAGGTCAAGAACACACTAATACTACTTTTCAGCAACGACTTAGAAACGATCCTTATTCTTCCACTTATAATCAAGGTTGGAGGAATCACCCTAATTTTGCTTAGAACCAACACCAAACTCAAAATACGGTTCCAAATCAAAATAACTTTCAAAGGGTCCCTCCACAACAATATCAACCACTACAACTGAGTCAGCACTCCTTTCAACCACAAAATTTTCAAAATCCGGCCAACACTTCTGCACCGTATAATAATTCTTTGCAATTGGCCGGTACCGATAATTCCTCTTCATTCGAACGAACCTTGGATTTGTTTATAAGACATTCCATCCAAGTGTCAGCTGATATAAGGTCTTCCATCGATGATATAAAGAAGAACTCCGCCTCCCACGGTGAGAGTATTAAATCGATAGAAACACAAATTGCACGATTAAATGCCGAAATGAGTGCTAGAGAGAAAGGGAATCTTCCATCTCAATCCCTACCGAATCCTGAGCATTCATAACACTACAATGTGAGTGCCATTACAACGTTGAGATCTGGAAGAGTGCTGAATAATCAAGTTGGTGAACAGTTGATAATGATGAAATAATCAATGACACCTCGGCTTCCACTTCCACTCTTATTTCCACTTCTCACCCTAGTTCATCTTCTTCCGAGCCTATTCTCCGTTTTCCTTAAGGCTCGAACTCTCAGCCCATTTCTTCTAGTCAACCAAAGACGATCCCCACTCCAATTCTAGGATCTGTTCCACCTACACGACCTTCTCCAATGTTGGACCCAGCTCTTATTGCTAAAAATCCTTATCGGAATAGGTTAAGGGGAAACAAACCAAGTCCACAAATGGAGAAGATTATGGAAATATTTAAACAGGTTAACATAAATATCCCTCTACTAGATGCTATACAACAAGTTCTGGCTTATGCAAAAATCCTTAAGGACTTGTGTACTAGGAAGATAAAGACTCAAGTGCCCAAAAAGGTATTCATGACGAATTATGTTAGCACCGCTTTTACCCTATAATTACCAAAGAAACGTAAGGACCCTGGATATCCTACAATCTCTATTTCTATTAGGCGTAATAATATTAACTGTGTTTTACTCGATCTTGGCGCTAGTGTTAACCTACTTCCATACTCTGTCTACGAGCAGTTAGGGATTGGAGAGTTGAAACTAGTTCATTGTACACTCCAGATGGCAGACCGATCTATCACCAAACCTATGGGTGAGATTGAGGATGTGTTAATAAAAGTCAGGGAATTTATATTCCCTGTGGACTTTATTGTTTTAGATACACAACCTGTAGTAAACCCACAGAACCAAATTCGAATGATTCTCGGTCGACCCTTCTTAGCTACTTCCAATGCTGTCATTAATTGTCGTAACGGTTCTATGAACTTATCCTTTGGGAAAATGACAATTGAGCTTAACATTTACAAGATAGGAAGTCAGCCATCTGAAGCCTCTGCTCATATTCTTGATGTCTGTTCTGTCCACGAGATAGCTCCCGAAAGCTGCAAGGCTGATGAACTTTGCTTTGATGATCTCGACGACATTAGCGCATGATTGTTTGATCTTGCACATTATAGTGAGGAAACCTTTGACGTGTCCACCCCTGAGTTTGAACCTTCTGACTCATCACAAAAGTCAGTCACACTTTCCGAGTCGGTATCCTTTGCAGTCTATGAACTTCTTTGAGAATCCGAATGTCGTTCACTTACCCCACCTTCTATTGTCTATCCACCAACATTAGGTCTCAAATTGTTACCTTCTCACCTTAAATATGCATATTTAGGTGCGAATGAGTCTTTGCCTATGATCATATCCGCTTTTCTAGCCTTAGAGCAAGAGAATGCTCTTTTGATAGTCTTGAGATCTAACCGGCAAGCATTTGGTTGGACAATAGCTGACATCAAAGGAATTAGTCTCTTGATTGTTGAACATCATATATATTTGATGGATGAAGCCAAGCCAACCTGAGAACCACAAAAACGGTTAAATCCCGTCATGAATGAGGCGGTAAAGAAAGAAATCGTCAAATGCCTTGGCAGTGGTATCATTTACCCAATCTCTGATAGCCAATGGGTGAGTCCTATTCATGTAGTCCCTAAGAAGTCCGACATCACGGTCATAACTAATGAAGCTAACGAGTTGATCCAGACATGCACTCAAACTGGGTGGCGTGTATGTATTGATTACAGAAAACTCAATACCGCAACGAAGAAAGATCACTTCCCTCTACCTTTCATTGACCAGATGCTGGAACGATTAGCTGGACATGAATATTATTGTTTCATGGACGGATACTCTGGCTATAACCAAGTCCCTATTGCCGAAAAGGATCAAGATAAAACCATATTTTGTCCTTTCGGTACTTTTGCTTATAGACGCATGCCCTTTGGGTTATGCAATGCTCCCGCTACATTTCAGCGGTGTATGATGGGGATATTCTCGGGCATGGTCGAGAATTTTCTGGAGATTTTCATGGACGATTTATCGATATTTAGGGACTCTTTTGATGATTGCCTATCTCATCTTGACACAGTTCTTACTTTTTATAAAGATAAGAACTTAACTTTGAATTGGAAAAAATGCCATTTCATGGTCCAAGAGGGTATTGTGCTTGGACATGTCATTTCACGGAAAGGCATTGAGGTCAACACAGCTAAGATAGATGTTATTCATGACCTTCCTCATCCCAAATGCGTCAAAGATATACGATCTTTCCTTGGTCATGCAGGATTTTATAGGAGATTCATTAAGAATTTTAGCAAAATTGGTAGACCCTTAACTCTTCTCTTGGCCAAGGATATCACATTTCACTTTGATTCGGATTGTGAGGCTGCTTTTGAATCACTTAAAAATTCTCTCACTACAGCACATGTTCTATCATCTCCCGATTGGAACCACCCGTTTGAGCTTATGCGTGATGCATCAGATTTTGTTGATGGTGCAGTCTTAGGATAGCACATTGATAAGATACCACATGTGATTTATTATGCAAGTAAGACCTTGAATGATCCCCAAATTAATTATACAACTACCGAGAAATAAATCTTGGCAGTTGTATTTGCATTAGAAAAATTCAGGCCTTACTTAATTGGCTCATCGATTGTGGTTTACACTGATCACTCCGCCCTAAAACATCTTTTATCGAAGAAGGATGCTAAAGGCAGGTTAATACGTTGGATCCTATTATTGCAAGAATTTGATCTTATCATTCGAGATAAGAAAGGATGTGAAAATATAGTAGCCGAGCATCTTTCGCGCATCTCTTTTTCACCAACTGTGACCTTTCCAATTAATGACTTTTTTCCTGACGAACAGCTCTTGATCGTATCCTGCGAACCTTGGTTCGTGGATATTATGAATTATCTTGCAACGGGACTTATTCCGAGCTATTGGTCTAAACAAGACAATTATCGATTTCTATCCCAAGTAAAGCATTTTTACTGGGATGAACCTTATTTGTTTAAGTATTGTCCTGACTAAATTATTCGCAAATGTGTCCCCAATGATGAATTCAAGAGTGTTTTGTCTTTCTGTCATGATCAGGCATGTGGAGGTTATTTTGGTGCACGTAAGATGGCAGAGAAGGTTTTGCAATGTGGTTTTTACTGGCCCACTTTATTTAAAGATGCATATGATCATTGCAAAACCTGTCCACAATGTCAAAACACGGGTTGGATTTCTAAAAGAAATGAGATGAATCTTCAACCGATCTTGGTTGTTGAAATTTTCGACGTTTGGGGTATCGATTTTATGGGTCCTTTTCCCAACTCTTTTAGGAATTTGTACATCTTGTTAGCGGTTGATTACGTCTCGAAATGGGTGGAAGCTATTCCATGTCGCACTAATGACAACAAGGTTGTCATTAAGTTCCTTAAAGAAAATATTTTTTCGCAATTTGGATACCCGCGCGCTATCATTAGTGACAACGGGACGCATTTCTGTAATCGGTCTTTCGAGACTTTGAAACGGAAATATGCAATCAGCCATAAACTTTTGACACCCTATCATCCCCAAATGAGCGGGCAAGCTGAGATTTCAAATAGGCAGATCAACAAATTCTGGAGAAGACAGTTTCTAAAAACCGGAAAGATTGGTCAACCAAATTGACAGATGCTCTTTGGGTATTTCGTACCACTTATAAGACCGTTCTTAGTATGTCTCCTTACCGCCTAGTATTTGGAAAGGCTTGCCACCTTCCTGTCGAGATTAAACATAAAGCAATGTGGGCCTTTAAAGAACTTAACTTCGATTTGAATCAAGCCTACAACTTTCGGAAGCTACAATTAAATAAGCTAAGCGAACTCCGCGATGAAGCTTAAAATAATGCGGTGATTGTAAAGAATCGGATTAATGTATTTCACGATAAAAATATTTTGAGAAAAACTTTTACCCCAGGACAACAAGTCCTTCTTTATGATTCACGTCTCCATCTTCATGCGAGTAAGCTAAAGTCTCATTGGAAAGGACCATTTATGGTGCGGTATGTCTACCCGCACGGGGCAGTTGAAGTTCAAAATAGAAAAAACGGTACAATTTTCTAAGTGAATGGGCATAGATTAAAACCGTATTTTTCCACTGACCCCACGAAGGAGCTCTTGTTTTTACAGGAGCCGCTTTATAATGACTAATTTTCCTCCACCTCACCTCCATGTCTCAGTAATATTGTCTCATCTTTAGAATGGAGGTGAGTTTGTTAGAAAAATATAAAATAAAAAGAAATAATAAAGAAAAAAATATTTAAAAATGCAAAATTGTACATAAAAATAAATAAATAAAAAAAATAAGTTTGGGGAAGGATTTTCACTTTCATTTATTCTTGCCCCCGTTAATAACTTTTCCTCCCAAGCCTAAAGGTTTTTGAGATTTTAAAAGACGACAACAGTGAGGACACTGCTGTAAACAGGTTTGTGGGAGGTTTGTACTTATTTATGCATATTTTGCATTACACTTTACATAAGCACAAAATTTTCAAATTTTTTTTTTTTATAATGAAAGATTAGAAAGTGAAAAATTACATTTAAAAGATTGGAAGAATTTAAGAAAACCAAAAAAGTTAGATGTTTTCTTAAACGAAACTAGTAATAAGTAGTTATGAGCCGTTGTCCCAAGGGTCAGTAAGAAAAAGAAAGTCGCTAATCTGAGAATAAAAATAAGTCTGAAAAATAGTTCCTATTCTGGAAGCCAAACATTTGAACATTGATACCCTACTATACGCACTTACACACGTCTTGAAAGTCGGGATAGTAGAGAATACCTTGAAATGCTCTTATCTAAAATCCAAAGTACGAAGAAAATAAAAATGAAAAATAAAAGTATAAAATAGTGGGAAAAAAATGAACACTAGTATTGTAATCACCAAGGAAGCATAAAAAAAATATAGTAAGGGTGCTTCATCACCTAGTGCCTTAGACCAACTGGTTTGGGAGTCACTGCTAAGCCTTAGGTGTTGCAAGACGAGCAAATTGCTAATTACGCCTAATATGTGAGCACATTGAGTAATCGGTCGGTTAGTACCTCAAGAAGTATTAACGGTCGCATGAAAAATATGTGAGCAACTCCATCTAAAATATTCACCGACTAAAAAGTACTGAGATAGTTGGACAAGACTATGATAGCTTGAATTGAATTCTTCGAGTGTAGGGATGTCTTTTACAAACACGTAGGGGTATATGATCGGTATTTGGATGAAAGGTAAGGATGAAGAATAAAGGCGATGTTTTATTGAGAGATGATGTGATTTCTAATATCTTTTTATGACTATTAAGGTAGGGCTCACGAAAACCGAAAAGCTAGTGTAGTTGAAAACTCTGATTTTCAAGTTCTTTTTTTTAATAATTTTTATCTTTATATGTAATTTTCACAGTCTTTCTTTTATTATGGGATTTTGTGGGTGTAATCCGCTGAAAACCCTCAAGAGATAACACTCCTCCTACTAGGGACACCTAGAGGTTTAAAGGCTTGTAGCACGTGCTTAGTGCAATCGTGTTGCCTACGAAAGTGTGTTAGTTAGTTTTTCTCTCTCTTTCTATTTTCTCCTTCTCTTGAATTAAAGAAGTTTGCTCGAGACGATCAAAATCAAGTTTGGGAGAATTTGTTCAGTCGAAAATATTGCAATTTTTAACATAACAATTTCCTCACTTTTCTAATCATCTAATGATGTTTGTTATAAATATAACACGTATTACAAGTTTGTCTGGAAAATAACAAATATCACGTGTTATACATTATAATCAACATTTTGGAAGGAAATTGTGTGTTTATTATTTCACGCATGATATTGTCTATCTTAACATTCTTCAATGAGGTTTTGTGCAGAAAATTATTTCAGGACAAGATATTGGAATCGTAAATTTGCCGAAAAAATACAGGAAATCAAAGAGTTAAAATCTGGCAGAGATTCAGAAGAGATAAGAAGATTCCAGATATTACCTGAATACCCATAGACTAACACTAGAAGACACAAAAAGA
This sequence comes from Agapanthus africanus, assembly GCA_030015575.1. NCBI lineage: Eukaryota > Viridiplantae > Streptophyta > Magnoliopsida > Asparagales > Amaryllidaceae > Agapanthus > Agapanthus africanus. Next base: position 668,836,739 of record CM057342.1, on the reverse strand, counting down.
ATGAGGCAGTGATCTTACCAAATGGCCGCGGATCCGCGACCGAGTCAGACCGATCCGCCACGGATCCGCGGCCGAGTTGGGGGCTCCGGTGAAGATACTTTTCCAGAAGCTTCATTTTAACTTCCTAGCTTGTTGAGGACGCTCTATTGTAACAATCTTGTTCTGGAAACTTCCCTACAACAGCCTAGCTTCTTGAGGAAGCTTAATAACTACCTTATTCTAGAAGTTTCCCTACAACTATCTAGCTTCTTGGGGAAGATTGACCTAGCTTCTAGTGGAAGATTGGTGAAGGGCTATAAAAAGGGACCTAAGCCTACATTAAAAAGGTTGTTGGTTATTGTTGGTTGTTGATGGTAGTTGATTTCTAGTACACAATCCAAAACTAAATCCAATTCAATTCCAAATCAAGATCCAAATCAAGAATCGTTGAGAACAATATCGAGCGACAACATTCAAGATCCTTTACGCAAAGCCGATCATCATCAAGAGCATGAGATCCTCGACTGGTCCAAGTCTCACGGAGATCGAGCAAAACGAAATTCGACGGAATAGTTATCTCTTTAAGGGAGCGATCGAGAGCAATTCTTGTAACTTCGGATTGAAGGAAAGTGTAATTAGAAGTTGAATAATAAAGGTGATCAATTGTGAATTCTCGCTTTCTTTAAATTTTCTCATTATGAAATTTCTAATTCTTGATTCTTTTATTTTCATGATGCATGAGTAAATCTCCGCTTGCTAAGGATTCGAAAGAATTCGGTAGATCAAATGGTGATGAAATCCTATACGCATCTTAAGTCTTATGAGAATTATGAACTTTAGAAAAAAGGATCGTCAATGACCAAATTTGGAGCGAAATCACCGTTCTTGATAATTTTGTTGCAATTTGGGATTAAATGAGTGATAATTTTCTTTGCTAAAGGCTGGATTTGAATAGTGATCAATGAAAAAAATTGGGATAGTGAAGGAGAAACCCTAGTTTCTTCAATAGATCCCTAATTTTTATTCATCGCCATCGTTCTAGCTATAATTCATCAATGGATAAGATGAGTCATTTTTAGTATTCATCATTACTACTAATTCATATCGAATCCTACAAATTATTCTTCAATTTTCTTGATAACTAAAATTGATATTGGACACTTTCTTGATTACTAAATCTTAAACTCTTCCTTGATTCTCTTGAAATGATAAACTTAATTAAATCTTGAAATCTCATTTTTCTTGAATTTTCTTTACTATTTTCTTTCGGCTCAACTAAAGCAAGAACGAATAAATACATGAATCTCAGTGGACGACCCGTACTCATTAACGAACTATATCGACACCGTTATTAATTGCGGTTATAAATTCTTTGATTGTGATTATACTTTCATATCAAACGACGGACTTTCATATCAATCAAACGTCAACATTGCACTTACTTATGACAAAGTAGCTTATGTCGCCAAAAGTACTGCTCCCCCTATCCCAGGACCAAATTCCTCAGTTGCAGACAAAGAGGTCCGCAAAACTTGGGATCTGGATTGTGAGAAAGCTAAGTGCATCGTGCTGGCGTCCATGAATAATGAACTCCAGAAGCAGCACGTGGATATAGATATCAAATCCATTTTTCTCTATTGCAAGGATTAGTATGGAAAGCACTCTCGTATCGTGAGGTACGAGACCTCAAAGAAATTATTCCAAATGAGGTTAGCTCCAGAATCACCTGTAGGAGAGCACGTCCTAAAGATGATCTGTCTTATTCAGGAACTCGCATACCTCGGATGCGTGCTAGAAAATGAGTTATATATTGACTTAATTTTACAGTCCCATCCTCACACCTTCTCTCAGTTCGTGCTGAACTTTAACATGCACGAAATGGAAGCAGATCTTCCAAAACTCCTCAACATGTTGAAGGTAGCAGAGAGCTCCTTGATAAAGGAGAAAACACCTGTTCTGTACATTGGTCAATCATCCTCTTCTAAATCCAAAGCAAAAGCTAAGGGGAAGAAAAAGATAATAACTACCAAACGAAAGGATGTGTTAAAAAGGTGCAAGGAATGAACAAACCAAGGAGAGTAAAAGCTGACAAAAATTAGTGCTACTACTATAATAAGAAGGGGTACTGGAAGAAGGATTGTATGGCTTTCAAAGCCAAGGAAAAGGACACGAAGCAAGCTAATGCTTCTGCTTCAGGCGTGTTCGTAATTAAAAACTGTTTTTCAGTAAACTCTACATCATGGGTACTTGATACTGGTTCAGGTTCTCACATCTGTAATTCTTTACAGGCTCTGAGAAACCGTAGAGCACCGAAGGCAGGTGATATGACCCTCAAGGTTGGCAACGGAACAAGTGTTAATGCTGTTGCAGTACGCGATTATCACCTGGGCTTGACGAGTGGGCACAGCTTAGTGTTGTATAGTTGTTTCTGTATTCCCAGTATGCTATATAATATTATATCAGTGTCTTTATTATCTAAAGGATATAATTTTACACTTGAAATTAATGTTATGAATATTCACCTAAATCAATAATTGATTGGGTTTGGCACCCTATAAAACGGCATATACGTACTCAATCAACATCAAGTTTTCAATATCCAAAACACACTCAAAAGAAAGGCTCCAGATTCAAACCAAGTCTTCTTATAGCATTGTATATTTGGTCATATAAATGAAACAAGGTTGACTAAGTTGTATAAAGATGGATATTTAGATTCGTTTGAATATATATCATATGCAACTTGTCAATCATGTATTAAAGGAAAAATGATCAAATCTCCGTTTGTAGACACGGAGAAAGAGCCACCGAGCTCTTAGGGTATGCGGTCCAATGTCTATACATGCACGAAGCGGTTACTCCTACTTCATCACTTTTACTGATGATTTCTCAAGGTATGGACATGTGTTCTTAATGAAGCATAAATCCGAGGCTTTCGAGAAATTCAAGGAGTATAAGAATGAAGTGGAGAAACAAACTGGTAAAAGTATTAAGACACTTCGATCTAATCGAGGTGGAGAATACTTAAGTACCAGTTTCCTTGAATACTTAAAAGAGAATGGAATTCTCTCTCAGCTTACTCCTCCATATACACCTCAGCATAATGGTGTATCGGAGAGGAGGAATCGCACGCTACTAGATATGGTGCGTTCCATGATGAGTAGTGCTGAGTTACCAGTTTCCTTCTAGGGTTTTGCGCTAAAATCAGCAGCATATCTATTGAATAGAGTTCCAACTAAGTCTGTATCTACCACTCCATATGAAATGTGGAATGGAAAGAGACTATATCTAAGGTACCTTAAGATATAGGGATGTCCAGCTTTTATCAAAAAGCAGAACCCGAACAAGCTCGAGGCACGATCGGTTTTGTGTAAATTTGTGGGATACCCTAAGAATTCTAAGGGGTATCTAGTCTACCACACTAAAGATCAAAAGGTGTTTGTCGCTCGCCGCATAGTTTTTTTTTGGGAGCGAATTTCATGCAAAAGAAATTAGTGGGAACGCGGTAGAACTGGAAGAAATTCCAGAACCCCAAACTACTACCGAGAACTTAGTAGAACCTCAGGTTTCAATAGAACTCGACGAACCAACGCCACTCCGCAAATCTAGTTGGCCTTCTCATCCGCCTGAGAGATTCTATGGTTTTCTCATAGATGGGGATCGAGAGGATTGCATTAACGATGATGATGAGCCTACAAATTTTTAGCAGGCTATCACGAGTAATGACTCGGTAAAGTGGCTGGATGCTATGAGATCCGAAATGGAATCCATATACACCAATAAAGTATGGACTTTGGAAGTTGATCCTCCTGGTGTTAAACCAGTTGGATGCAAATGGATTTTCAAAAAGAAAATTGGTGCAGATGGACAAGTGGAAACCTATAAAGCCAGACTGGTTGCAAAAGGATTTCGTCAAAGATCAGGATTGGACTATGATGAAACCTTTTCTCCAGTAGCTATGCTTAAATCCATTCGGATATTACTTGCCATTGCTGCCTTCCATGACTATGAAATCTGGCAGATGAACGTGAAAACGGCTTTTCTAAATGGATATATAGAAGAAAATGTTTACATGGATCAGCCAGAGGGTTTCTTAGACAGTGGGAGCAGTGGGAGAGTGTGCAAGTTGCTTAAATCCATTTAAGAATTAAAGCAAGTATCGCGGAGTTGGAACATCTGCTTTGATAAGACGGTCAAAGAATTTGACTTTATCAGAAATGTAGATGAACTATGATGAACTATGCATTTATAAGAATATTGTAGAAGGAGCAGTAGTCTTCCTCATACTATACGTTGACGACATACTCCTAATAGGGAATGACATCCCTATGCTAAAATCAGTCAAGCTTTTCTTGTCACAGAAGTTCTCCATGAAAGACTTGGATGATTCCTCCTACATTCTGGGGATTAAGATCTATCGTGATAGGTCTAAAAGAATGTTGGGGCTTTCACAGTCCAGTTACATAGACACCATACTAAAGAGATTTAGTATGGAAGATTCCAAACACGGTAATTTAACCGCTTGTCATGGAATCACCCTCTCCAAAGAGGTGTCTCCAAAGACTGATGAAGAGAGGGCTCGCATGAGCATTATACCCTACGCCTCGACGGTAGGATCTATAATGTATGCGATGTTATGTACCAGACCAGATATAGCTTACGCACTTAGTGTGGTAAGCAGGTATCAGTCTAACCCAGGTGAGAAGCATTGGATAGCAGTAAAGAATATTCTCAAGTACCTGAGAAGAACTAAGGAGATATTCTTGGTATACGGTAATAGGAACCACCAGATCGAGGATTTTACCGACTCCAGCTTCCAAAGTGACAAGGATGATTCTAAATCCATCTCGAGTTATGTGTTTACCCTAAATGGAGGGACGGTATGTTAGAAAAGTTCTAAACAAAACACCGTCGTAGACTCAACGATGGAAGCTGAATATATAGCTGTTAACGATACCGCAAAAGAGGCTGTTTGGATGAGGAAGTTCATATTTGAACTTCAAGTTGTTCCATCCATTGCCAATCCAATACCATTGTATTACGATAACAATGGGGCTATAGCATTAGTGAAGGAACCAAGGTCCCATCAGAAATCCAGATATATCTTGAAGCGGTATCACCTGATCAGGGAGATCGTAGATCGCCGGGAGATTGAGGTGAAGAGAGTGGATACAAAAGAAAACACAGCAGATCCATTCACCAAGGCCATCCCTCAAATCCAGTTCGAGAGACTGTTTAAGATATTGGGCATGCGTTACACCAGCAACTGGTTCTAGTGCAGACAGTGGCTACTTATTGCACCAATTAAAGGCCTTAGTGCAAGTGGGAGATTGTTGGATATATATGCCCTATAGGCCTTCATTTGTATAGGATGCTAGGGATATGTATGTACAGGACAATCTTGCTCGATATAATAGTACGCTATTTGGTTTGTCTTTATCATAACATGTGATATGTTTTACTTAGTATTTCATATCTAGTATACATGTTGATAAAACCCGTAGGATATTTTCCTGACTACCAGTGTTGTGATGGCAATCATAATTGTGGGACCTGGGTAGCATATAGGCACATCCTTAAAAAAGTCCCTAGTCGACGGAGTATCGAGATTGGGCATTGATACTCCAGAGTAGACAGGCGTATACATATCTATACCCTGACGAGAGGCGATGGATTGGTCCCGCGACCATTGGTGTGGTGCATCTAAGATTGTATACAGATGCTCACCGGGGTAAGTACATCGGACAGGACTCGCCGAGTACTGACTAGATGGTATTATACCTATCGTCATATTGCAGTTCTCTAGTGACATATGTGCAGATAGTCTGTCGACCTGAGGTCATCATTTTTCTTGTGTGAGTTCCCACTGTACTTTGATTAATACCCTACTATGGCTCCACTGAGTCGTGCAAACAGGCTTTAGTTGGGTACAGTCCTGAGACACATGGAGGCAGTGAGTGACTGTTGGGGATTCGTCACTCCCGGTATAGGGAGTGGATATCGCGTTGTGATCTGTTGGTCATCACTATAAGTCCTTGGCCAGGGCGGATTGAGAATTACTGGTAGGCAGACCAGTAGATTCTCGGATGGTGTTGAACCACACTGACACGACATGTTTGGTTATTAGGGGTCTGACGTTTTACCACCCCCTAGATCTTACATGTGATACTTTCTGACGAACAGACCAGACTGCATGGATATTGTCATGGATAGGCTCAGTAGGGGTTCGGATGAGTTTGCTCATCAGCTTTCTTTTTTGATAGATACCTGGATAGCCGTTACGTGCAGCTAGTACCGCTGACGTGCTTGTGGTTAAACCCACTGCCAGCGTACTGTTGAGTCTTTACAGTCCCACACAGAGGGTTTCTCTGCTTCAAACAAAACGATATAGAGGACGTATGGTTTTACGGTAGGGTTCGATCACATACAGATGTTGATCGGGCATATTATACTAGTAGGCTTTAGTTTAATCCAGATTCTAGTATTATATTATTGGATTGCTTTTAGTCTCTCTGTATTCGTATTTTGTCATTGTGTATACGATGAGGGGTATTTTTGTAATTTTGACAAAAATACTTGTAGAAGAAGACACCTCATTTATTATTCTACAATTTAATTTTAATGGAGTTAATGATAAGATGGGTCACTAGCATGATAAATAGTTTACTATTAAAGTAAGATGAATCACCTTATCACTCATGGTTTTATATTTTGATAATATGGCATAGAGGATTTTTTAAGTAAATATCTTTGCTATATAAGTAAGTGAGCCATCTTCATTAATGCCTAACATAAAAAAAGATTGTCACCATATTTCCTCCTTGCTCTCTTCTTCTTCTTCCTCAAATCCTTATGTGTCTCATGTGTTGAGCAACAAAGGATTTTAGAGACAAAACAATCCATAATAAATCTCTACTTCTTCTAGGTTACTTGGTTTCGCAAACTAGGTATCCTAGTTACCTCAATCTAGAGGTAAAAGCTCAAAGTCGATACTCTCGGGTGGATCATCTTTGGCGTAAGAAGGCCGACGAACAAGCACGATCCAAATACTCTTCAAGGAGCATAAGAAGAGGAGGAGAACAGCAAGAACCGAAGGAATTGATACTACGAGGTATAACTTTTTTGAGAGTAGTTAAAAACCTCATAGTTGTTATGCTAGTAAAGGTTTAATGCTGATTCTGTGGAACAATCATTGTTGCGAAGCCCGTAAAATTTGTTTTTTGCGTATTCTGCCTCCCCGCAAACTCATGGGCTGCGCAACACGGACTTACAGCAATCACGTGCCTGCGATCCAATAATTAACTTGAGGGCACTATAGCCAACAATCTCCCACTTGCACTTAAAGATAATTATTACGATGTTGCATACTCACAGCCCGTGTGATACCGAGCACCCAACTTCTCTACTAATCAGTTTCGCAAAGCTCTATGAAACTATTGTGTTCGAGAAATAGTCTCAGTGAGTGGATCCGCTCTAATGTTTCTTTCTATGTCTCTCTTTATCTCAAGTTCGCGGAAAAAGCCATCTCCCGAAATGAGCAATACCTGTCTTAGAATATGTCTGGATATCTGATGGGACCCGGTTCACAAATGAACTCCAAATCTAGCAAACTTCTTAGACTGTATCTTCCACTGAATTTAATCAGTATCCTGCGCCATGCCTCTCTCAATATCCGCTTGGACCACCTGTCCAAACTACTGCCCCTCATTAGGAGGGAAAACTATAGTTGGGGTTATTGACGTCGCCGACTTTTGCGGATTGCCACGGGCCTAGAAATGTGATTAGATTATTTTGTATCGTCGGCTCAAACAACCTCCTCGTCTTATCACGAGGAAACGAATAAGCACGTCCAAACCTTTCTTCCAAAGACAGGTACACACGAGTGTTATTTTAGAGGACAGGTGCTTTCGGACCGCCCGATTGTTGCTGCGCATTAGCGACAAAGGCTGCTTTTCCTTTGCCCTTATTGTTTCAGGGGTCCTTGATTGAGGAGGAAGGACCATGACCCATCTGATTCATCTGTGCTAACTTATCAATCAGTGCCTGAAATATGGTGGGCTTGAAGAAGGTCTTGAATTAGGACATGCTCGATTGAGGATCAATAGTCCCAATGAACATTCCCATAACCAGAGACTCCTCAATGCGCTGTTCGCACTTGGACCATAGGTTCCGCCATCGGATCGCGTATTGGACCCACCTTTCCCTCGGCTTGACCCTGGTATTGATCAGCGCTGTGATTGGAGTACGTTCACTTGCATTGGCAAACCTTTCCGTGAACATCAGCTCCATTTCAGAGAAAGTTTTTATGGAGTTATTTGGGAGCTCCGAGTACCATTCGAAACCTGTCTCTAATAAGCTTCCGACAAATTGGCCAAACAGCAGTTTGTCGCCGCCTCTAGTATTGCCACACAGAGCTCTGAACTGTGCAACATGTTGATGGGGATTACCCGTTCTTTTATATACGTGGAATTTCGGGATCGTTTATCCTGGTGGGTACTTTATCTATCGTACCAAGACGGATAGGGTCGCATGGTTTTAACCGGCTGGTTTACGGCTTCATTAGCCTACTGAGCTCTGATTTGCTGAGCAATGTAATCATCCAATGCTGCCTTGGAGATCATTTCCTCCTTGGCCGCTGATAGGGCCTGGGGGGTTTGATGTTTCTCTTTTATCATCTTCGATAATCACCGGAGAATCTTAAGTTGGTAATTCTGGTTGGATCATCATCCCAAGCATATCTTGGAATAGAAGAGCAATCTGCTTTATGTTAGTAGCCTGCTCTGCAGCTTCCTTATCATCCTTTTCCAACACTCGTCGTAATAACTCTGTATCGGTTTCTTGCTACTGGCATTGTTCAGTTTCTTTGTCCAGACTTTCCTTAGGTCCGGTAAGTGCTGCCGTCTTGGCAAGTATATCTTCGAGCTTCTGCTATTGCTTCTGAGGTTTTGTCAACGACCGGGTATGCAGTCTGTGACTCACAAAACCACGACACTCCTCTTTACCGTTAGTCATATAGACCGTATGTACGGTTATGCCCCAGACTTGGGGTGTTTGGAGCTTTCACCTTTAGATTTTGCTGCCGGCGATAAAAAATTTCTACGTCCTTACTCTTTTATGAGAAGTTGGAGCAGGAAGAGACGCTATGACAGGCACTTCTTTATAAGAAGTCCCCCGTTGTTTGGCGGAGGAGCAATCATTTTCTCGACGGACCATGAATTTTCTCGGTCGACTAGAATAACTTTCATTGAGCATTGAGTCTTGAACTTTACGCCAGACTATATGGATTTGTGAGGAGAGCCGCCGATAATGCTTCTCCGGCTTCGTCTGCACTACAGCTTCTGCATTCGGAGGTGATCTTTTTAGTACCGTCATCGGGGAGTTTTTACACACCCTTCTAAGCGGGTCGAAATTGTTCCCAGTTGGAACAGCAGCGTCAATATCCACCATAAGAGCTGGCGGGGTAAGCCTAGAGAGAGAGTTTCCCCCATCTTGTCTCACTCGGCGCCAGTAGCGACGTCGAGCATGCCTGGCAATAGGAACCGCCTCAGTGTTAGAGGCATCTTCATCGTTCCCCGGCACTGCTGAGGAGTTTTGCTTGGTGTCAACCTATGGAAGATAGACGTTCTTGGCGGAGCTGGAGCAGAGTTGGTCAATCTGTCGAAGATCGACCATCTTGGAGGTGATGCACTTTTTCCGGCTTCATGTATGGTAGGAGTAGGGAAAGCTAGCCGTTTTAGGTCAACCCCCTCTGGAATCATGGGTTTCTTTATGGGGCCCTTCGAATTCTGCTTCAGCCTATTGAAGACTGAGACTCCGGAGTTGGACAGCTTGCTGATAGGAGCTGTCATAGTAGCTAGCCGATCAAAGACCGATTTTCGGGGAGCTTCTTCTTATGGCGTTTAGACGCCAAAGCTCATGGGCGGGAGCATGGTCCTAAAGAATAGCCCGGTGGAGGCCTGAGTGACCTGTCCCACCGGCATTGAGAAGATGGAGGCCACATTGGGCCCGTACGTTACTCCCCCGGCTGGGATGGAGAGTGAGTTGCTGTTGTAGGAAGTGCAGTGGGAGGCCATTGATTCTGTACAGAGGCGAAACACCAAATTTTAGTATTTCGAATCCAAGCGCAACCATGATCATAGCGAACCGTGATTTTGTTCGCGAAACATGACACACAAAGTGTGGAGTGGAAAGAAGAAGAGATCCCACCGACCATGCCATAATCTGCTTACCGCCGAAAGCAGAGATGAACTGGGATTGAACATCTTGCCTGAAATTAGGGACATATGCTATTTGGAGCATATCCGTCCACCACTCCGAAAATGCCAAGTGATTTATGGCACTGTATATCAAAGTTTTGGATAGATGCGACCGTTGTAACGTGACTTTATCAGATTCCCCCTCTTTGAGGGGTTTTTTTATTGTCGGGACGCTCTTCCCTGCAGGCGCAAACTCCTGCAGTTAATTACATTACTGCATTGCGGTAACCACTTTCACCTGCTCCGGTAGGTCGCTTCGTGTCGTGTTATATATTTTGTTTATTATGGTTTCCCATGGATTGTATATGGAGACTGTTTATGTCGTCGCCCATAGGGTGCAGATTAGTCCAAATCCGTACATATAAATTTGTGGGTTAAACATAGGACACAAATCTCGTATGAACGAGGTCCATTAGATCGAATATGTCATCTGAGGATCGTTAGTCATTTTTGAGACTAAGATCAACTCAGGAATATGTGGTTAAGGTCCATTAAACCTGTTTTGGATTAAGATCAACTTAACTAGTATGGATTAAGGACCTTTGGTCATCTTTGAGACTAAGAACACTCAGGTTTATTAATATTTTGATTAATACATTGTATTTGAGAAACCAAAAACAACATCATTTAATTAAACTTTGTTTAACCGATTAAATGATATTTTATGGTAAAAGTGCGCGGGTATATATGACGCACATGCCCGTTTATTTCACTTGAAAAGGGTGCGCACGTGTGTTGCACATGGTTACGCACTGTTTTATTTCAAAGATGTTGCGCATGTGTATCACATTACACATTTGTTATGGGTTTCAAGTTATATATGTGCATATATATGTGCGTGCTTATATATTTAGTGAGTCAACATGCGTTGCACGCGACACTTGCACATCGGGAGTCATGTGCGTACACGTGATGTGTATGCTTTCAATGGCGATTTTTATTAAGTACGCACACGCGGGTATCACGTGATGCGTATGCCTTCAGGGGAAATTTTCATTAAGTGCGCAAACGTGGGTATCACATGTTGCGCATGCCTTTGGAGGCAATTTTTTATTAACTGCGTATGCGTGAGTATCACGTAATGCAAGCGCACATCCCCGAGGGATTATTTTCCCAAGAGCAGCAATCTTTTTCATTAAGCGCGCACTGATTTGGGTGCACACTTGTTTTTATCAGAAAGCACAAGCTTTCGTTAAGAAGTCATGGCTTCTGTTTTATCTTCTTTTTTTCTTCTCTTATTTGCAGAGAAGTGAAAACTTCGGTTTTCATCTGTTTTTTGAGTTAGGTGTACTTACGTTTGATAGTGCGCATCTTATTTTTACTTTTAGATTTTAGGATCAATCTCTCACAAAAGTACAAACTTTATGAACAAGGGATGGAGCCTAAGATCATTTGATTTCATAATAGTGAATCAATAGATTTAAAGAGAAGCAAATGTTTTTGTATAAAAGCGAAAGCTTTTTAATGGAGAAATAAAGAAGTTTTTCTCTTTATTTCTATCTTGCGCGATTTTGCTGATGAAAGAGATGTATTGAGATTTTTTCAAGCTTTTGCGGAGATTTTCTGTCCTTGATTTCTTCATATGAGGCTCCTATTTTTAAGAGATAAGAAATTAGGATTTGTTTGGTTCGTTTTAGTTTTTTTGATTTCAATCTGATAAAAGATTTATACCAATTAAGTGTGACATGCGCACCGTTGGATTTTTGATCCACAGATATTTTTTGTTAAGGTGTTTAACCAACAAAATATTTTTCTGTTAATTAAGGATCGATCGCATATTATTTCTGTCTTAAGAAGATCCTAAATTTGCTTTGTTTGTTATTCTTAGGACGTATTTTAGGTTAAGTGCGCAATGCGCATATGCGTTGCACATGCATATGGAAAACATATGCGCACTTGTCATATGCACACCAACTTTATGTGTGCCTGTGGCTAGCATGTGTGCGTGCTTGTGGCTAGCATATGCGAGTGTGCTTTGCATGTGCACATCGCACTTAATGACTTTCTCATGTGCGAGTGTCAATAATGCTCACATATGCTGCTCATGCATCATCCATTAACATTATAAACGCACACATTTAAGTGCGCAGGCCTTCAACGTTATCACTCCATCGAGTGCGCAAATGAATGTAAGTGCACAAACTAATGACTCATGATTTTCAATGCTGTCAGCCTCTTTTTCAGCACTTTCTTTGGTCAAAGCTTGGGAATGTTCCAAGACTTAAACGCCCATCTTTATAACTTGAAGAAGTGTTCATCTTCTCTTTCATTTTCATAGAGAAAAAACCATTTTCATAGAAAAAGGATTATGGCTTGCAATCGCCCGCATACTCCTCGACAACCATGGGAGGTACCCATTGAAGAAATCATTCCCCATTTCGCTGCACACTTAGTGAACTCTGGCCTTACGGATGGTGAGTGTGACGTAGTGATGTACGAGCTTATGGCTCGCAAAGTATCTACTCTTCCCGCCAGCGCTATATGGTTTCGTATGATCTTTCTCGCCGTTCTTGATGACGTGCCTCCTTACCTGGTGGAGATGACTTTACCAATACTCGATGCGGCGGAGGACAAGGTCGACTGCTTTCAAAAGGTAGGTCTAATCACGACGCCGTTAAAGGACCGCTCTATCCATATGTTGAGTCAGATACGGGCTCAGCGGGCTGCATGTCTTCCTTTGTTGACAAACACGACACTATTAGGTAGGGAACGACTTTTCGCGAGAAACATCGTTTTGACATGATTGAGAGGGCCGAGAGAGAGCTAGAGAATTTTGTATATTGTTTTACTAATTCGTATAATCCAAATCCCGTGTTCGATGATATTTTCCTCATGGAATAAATTGTTTATTTAAATGCGTATTTTTATTGTTGTATAATGAATATTTCACCTCCAACAAATGTCTTTCCACTGACTGCTCATTTAAACATATGCTCATCTTGCATGTGTGCACGTGCTTTGCACGTGCATATAGCAAGCATATGTGCATGTGCTTCGCGTGTGCAATTTGCACTTAGGAATTTCTGCTAAGTGCGGATACAAATGATGCACGCGTATGTTGCGCACGTGTACTGCACTAACCTTCACACATGCACATATAGGTGTGCAATTTTCAACATTATTTCTCACTCAAGTGCGCACATATATAAGCGAGCACTTAAACAAGTGCGAACATGGACTCTACCCAATTAAAACTTGTTTGCACGACTCCTTATACATAGCCACACCCTTAGGGGCTTCCAGGATGCCTCACTCCTTGGATCGCGGGATCTAAAAAGGGAGGGTCTAAACCATGAGAAATTATTCGTTGTGCCGAGTGCAATACACCCGGGCAGAGGGTGAGAGAGAAGGGAGAGTTTCAGGCAGCCTTGGGCAGCCTGTGGGGCCCACACTTTTATTTCTTCTCTCTTATTCGGGTGTATATGGCCGGCACATGGAATAATTTTTTCCAAACCACAATCTTTTTACCCCAAAATCACCACCGATGGTGGAAAAGACAGCTTGAAGTTCCAAACTTTGTTAAGAAAATCCCCGCTAGAGCTAGTCCCATGAGGGATAATCGTTAAGAAAAAACGAGATGAAAGAATGACTCACAGAGATCGAAGACAAAGAGTAAGAAACTTGTCTAGAATCATCAGGGACTTGAAGGCTCTAGATGGATCGATTTTGTAGAAAAAGAAACCCTTCAACTGCCCAATTTTTGGCAGGAAGTGGGAGTTAACCCCCAAGCCGCCTATCACAACAGAGCCATCACAAGACGATGTAAGCAATGTGTCCTACAATTGGATCGCCAGGCGCCATGATCTCCATCTCACGATCGAAATGCTAGGGAATTGATGCGCAATCACAGACCAGAAAACCACGTCTTTTATGCTTTGACCTCCCACTCTTTCATAAGGAAGCCCAAAGTAGGGGGTATTGATATAACAAGGAGCAGCTCGCTCCCGAGCTATCAGATGGCCCACCTTCGGAAGCCTAGATCGCGCAAGCTATCAAGTTGAAGCGAGTCATAACTAACCCGCGTTCGCTGAGGCCTAATCAGAGGCCCAGATCCATAAGTGTTGTGGCCTTATGGCCAATAGATCATACCCGACCTGGTTGTTAGAAACGAACGACGCATTTGTTTTGGATTTCGTGCGTTCGTTTATGATTTTCTCATTCGTGAACGAGTCAAACAAGGAGATGGAGGGATCGTGGGAATCGATCTCGTTGAGAAATATTTAGGTAGTTAGGGGTGAAGGGAGAGTGGAGTGGCCTATATATTGCAAGGGTTTCATCTCCTCTAAGAATCACAACATCTAATTCATCCTCATACCAGAGCCCCCAATAAAAATTCTTCACTGGTATCATAGCGCGGCAATCCTCCATCGTTTTCTCTGACACCGCACCACCTGAGAAGCTCGACCTCGAGCACGATCCATCTACTCCCAGCTCGATCTAACGAAGTCGAATCCATCTCCTTGGACTCGATGCCATCTAGACCCTATCTCCCAACTCCAATGAACTCGACGAAATCGACCCTATCTCCGACACATTCGAGCCCATCTCGATCCCACTCCGCGCCCTAGTTTTTTTCTCTTGGGTACGATTCTTTTCTCGGGCTTGGAAAATCCATCCTTTTAAATCTATGTTAATTTCTTTTTGTTGTTTAATAAAGAGTTACAATAACTATAGAACCCATGTTAATAATTTTGGAAAATCCATCCTTTTAAATCTATGATTTTCACTTACTGCTTTTATATCATAAGGATTATTATTATTAATTTTTTTTCTCATTGCCTTTGCCCTGAGTATAAGCTTTGCTTACCAATATAAGTATCAATTTTTTCTGTCTCATCTATAATTATTGCCTTCCTGTTAGTATCAAAAAATTTACTATCTCATACAAAATTTTGATTGCCTATTAGTATCAAATTTTGTTGCCGCAAGTATCATTTTGTTAACAAGTTATAATTTTTAGATTGCCAATTATTTCTACCTGATTATTAATAAAAAAAAAATGTAGATCAAAGATTTTGTTGCTTACATGTTATAAATTTTGTAATTTTGAGATTAACCTTTTTTTTCATGCTAACCATTAATATAGCTTTTAGATAAATTAGTTAAACATGGTGTAACTATTTGCATGCTGCTTGATATTTTTCGATCAATCAGATATTACATATTAATATTTTTTTTAAATTTAATTTCGTGCTTAAATTATTTAATACTCTAAGTATTATTTTAGATAAATTAGTTTAACATGGCTAGTAAATACATTGTTTCTGAACTAGTAAAAATAGAACGTTTCAATAGTACCATCTACGGCATGTCGCATAGGAAGATTAAAAATGGACTAATTCATGACAATCTGGATAGTTTTCTTGAAGTCGCTACTCCAACTCTCACTGATCATCCTACTGATATTCAGAAAAGAAAGTTTGATCAGTGGAAACTCAATATCAAAAAGGCTAAAAGCCTGATATTTATGTTCATGTAAGATACTCTTATTAAGGTCTTTGAAAACTATAATACTGCAAAAAATATGTGGCATGCAATTAAGGAAAAATATGACACCATTTCTGGGGCGAGCATATAACTCTTAATGCATAAATTTAATTCATGCTGCATGCAAGAAGGTAATAATATCACTGAACATGTGAACAAAATGATTGTCATGGCTAAGGACCTAGCTTCTGCAGGATCAGAAATTCCTGAAAAACTGCAAGTGACATCTATTTTTAAATAGTTTGCCACCTTCACTAGATATGGCTGCCACAACCTTTAGACTGAATGGAACCATTAAGTGCGCTACTAACTTGCCACCCAAGTTAGCAATGGAACAAGACCTACAAGCCAGCAGGAAAGGTTCAAATGTTAACCTTAGGCAACAGGAAGAAATAAATGTTGTGCGGTATCAGAAGGCGTAAGGAACACATAGGAGTCATCATATTGGACCCTCCAAGCTATCCTTCAAAGGACCTAGCCAGCAGCACGCTCGCAACAAGAAAGAAACTCCTGGAGCCTGCTAGATCTGTAGAAAGTTTGGCCACTTCAAAACCAATTGTCCACAGGTCAAGAACAAGGGCTATTCCAAACGCCTAGAACAAGAAGGATCCGTCAAGAGAGAGTTCATCGGTGTAATAGAGTGCAATGTTGCAACTATCGATGGTGTTGGATGGTGGATTGACTCGGGAGCGACCCAGCATATTGCAAAGACGAAGGAAGGGATCACTGACTTCCAGGAGCTGAAAAAAGGAGAACAGAGGATCTATATGGGGAATAATACCTATCTTGAAATATAGGGTATTGGTTCATACAAATTAGACCTTGGGGACAACATTATGGTTCTCAAGAATGTGTTTTATGCACCTGGTATAAGACGTAATCTGATTTCTGTTCCCGCCTCCCTCAAAAAGGGCTTTGAAGTTAGGTTTTACAACAATAGGGTTTCTATTGGGAAAGACAAAACAGTTTTTGATATGGACAAGTTTTTACTAGAACATGATTTATTTTGTCTCTTTGTTGTAAAACCTGATTTCCTCAATAAGAATTCTGATTTGAATTATTCTTTTTGTTTCTATCTAATTTTGATCTTTGGCATATGAGATTAGGACATCCTAGTAACAGTAAGATAGATCAGATAATTAAGATGGACTTGTTACCAAATCTGACAGGGGTAAGAACATTACCTTATGAACATTACTTGACTGGGAAAATGACTAGAAAACCATTCCTGGATGGTCAAAAGACAAGTGAACTTTCAAAATTAGTTCACTCTAACATTTGTGGACCATTACGTATAAATACGTGTGGTAACAAGGAATATTTTATAATCTTCATAGATGACTATTCCAACTTTAGTTTTGTATATCTTTTAAATAGAAAATCAGAAGTATTTGAATATTTTAAAAGATATAAGAAAAAAATAGAAAGAAAACTTGGAAGGTATATTAAGGTGTTGAGAACTGATAGTGGTGGGGAATTCAACTCAAAAGAATATGATGACTACTTTATTCAGTATGACATTAAAAGACAACTACTATATTTTATACGCCACAACAAAATGATGTGGCTGAAAGAAAAAATAGAACATGGATGAATGCAGTGAGATGTATGTTGTCTCATTCTGGTTTCTCCAAGGATTTCTTGGAAGAAGTAATATTGACTGCAAATTATGTTTAGAATAGAATTCCCATAAAATCAGTCAAGTCAACACCGTATGAGATTTGGAATGGACACAAACCCAATTTGAGTTATTTACAAAAATGGGATTGTGTAGCATATATTCTCATTCCATATCAGGTTAGAGATAAGCTAGATCTCAAAACCTTAAAGTGTAGATTCATAGGTTATTCTGAAAAATCCTAAGGATATAGGTTTCTCCATGAAGAAAAAGGAGTCATTCAAACTAGAGATGCCACTTTTCAAGAAAATCTAGAGGAAAAGGAATAAGTTCAAGATGATGTACCGCCTCTACTAGACTCAGATGATGTTCCCAGAGATGACCTGGATATAGTGGATGAAGTTAATCATCAAATTATGGAAGATGAACCTTTAAATGAGAATACATTTATAGAAAATCAACCAGCTGAACCTGTCCAACCTGCAAACGTTAGTGGCAACAAAAGACCTAAAACAACACCTGCATGGATGGATGACTACTATCTATATTCATGTGAACCATCTTGTTTCTCGATAGATATTGATGTTAATGAGCAAGCTGGTCCTCTAAATTATGAGGATGCGATGAACACACATGTATCCGATCAATGGCTGGAAGCCATGAAAAAGCAGCTTGACTCAATGGAGAGAAACAAAGTATGGAAGTTATTTAACTTAGCAGAAGATCAGAAGCCCATAAGATGCAAATGGATGTTGAAAAAGAAATATCGAGCTAATGGGTCTGTTGATACATTTGAGGCCCGATTAGTTGCCAAAAGACTTTACTCAAAAGGCAAGTATAAATAATTATGAGACTTACTCTCCGGTGGACAAGTTTGTATCTATTAGAATAATTTTAGCGATTGTTGCATATCTTGACTTGGAACTTTTCCAAATGGATGTCAAGACTGCATTCATCAGTAAAGGGTTGAAGAAAATAATATACATGAGACAACTTGAGGGATTTTAGGTCGAAGGACAAAAAAATAAAATATATAAATTGAAAAAGCCTCTATATGGTTTAAAACATTCATCTTGATAATGGTATCTCAAATTTCACAATACTGTCGTCCAACTTGGCTTCGTTGCAAACAAATTGGATAACTGTGTGTATGTCTTGAAGAGTGGGAGTAGTTTTTCAATATTATCCTTATACGTGGATGCTATTTTGCTCACTAGAAATGGCATAGATGTGTTGTACAAGATCAAATCAGTACTTAGTAGTGCATTTGAGATGAAGGGCATGGAAGGTGCATCCTATGTTCTTGGTACATAGATCCATAATGATAGAAAGTCTAGAATGTTAAGTTTGAACTAAGAAAATTATTTGCACACAATACTTAGAAGATTTGAGATGCATAATTGCAATTCGGCGCTAAACCATTGGTTATGGGAAAGTGATTGTGCAAAGAACAATATCTTGGAGAAGGGCGGAAACCGCTTAATTCCCCATATACTCAAGCTGTTGGAAACTTAATGTATGCAATGCTGTATACTAGACCAGATTTAGTGTACCTGGTGAGTCTAATTAGTAGATACCAAAGTAATCCTGGTCCAGCATAATGTGAAGCTGTTAAGAGGATTTTAAAGTATCTAAAGGGTACCGTGCACCATAAGTTGGTTTATCAAGAAAACTTGCTTGAGGTACTTGATTACTCCGATATTGATTTTGGAGGAGATAAAGATGACGGAAAGTATACTTCGGGACATTTTTTCATCTTTGGAGGTGCAACTATTTCTTAGGGTAGTTAGAAACAAGAGTGTGTAGTAAGGTACATACAAGAAGCTGAGTATATAGTCTGTAGTATGGTCACTACTCATGCAGTCTGGATTAGACGGTTCCTAGAGAATTTCGATCTTAATTTAGTGGATGGACCAATTGAGATTTACTATAATAATCAAGCTGCCATCATCTTGATTCACAGCGGTGCAAATAGTTCGAAAGGAAGACATACTGAAGTACAATATCACTACGTGATATAGTGAAAAAGGAAGAAGTCAAAGTAAATTATATTCCTACTAGGGACATAATTGCTAGTACCTTGATGAAGGACATTCCAGCAAAAATGTTCATCAAATATGTTGGTTTGATGAGACTTAGAAATATCTAAGTCAAATAACGAAAGGAAACAATCATGGATAATGATTATACTTGGTTTTCACGAAGAGTGAAAAGTGCACATACCTCATGAGGAGTGGGAGTATGTATAATTATATCTTGAGTTACATCTTACGAATAGTGGGAGTATGATCGGAAACCATTCGACCATTTCGTCCAAGTGGGAGATGTAAGTGTTGTGGCTTTATGGCCAATAGATCATACTCGACCCAGTCATTGTTAGAAACGAACGACGCGTTTGTTTTGGATTTCTCGCGTTCAGTTGGGATTTCCTCGTTCGTGAAAGCGTCAAACACAGAGATGGAGAGATCGTAGGAATTGATCTCGTTGAGAAATATTTGGACAGTTTAGGGGCGAAGGGAGTGTGAAGTGGCTTATATATTGCAAGGGTTTCATCTCCTCTATGAATCAGAACATCTAATTCATCCTCACAGCGGAGTCCCCAATACAAATTCTTCAATCATTCACACTCGTGCCATCATTTTGACCGGAAACAAGCAGATGACAAGAAATGCAGTAAGCGGTAATCAACCAAAATCTGTCCAAAACCCAAAAATGCGTGACGAGGTCTTCACTGTTCTAGTCAACCAATCAAGGACCCCCCAAAACAAAGCTTATAAAAACCAAATGACTCTAAATTAAGGTACGCACATTTTCCGTTCTTGTAAACCCTAATTTCATAGCGATGACCGACTTAGGCTTCAAATGAGATCTTCGGAGATCCATCTCCATGTGTTCTTTATTTTGTAGGTCCGTGGACATGAAGGTTTACCGCCTTGTTTGAAGCCCACAATAAAAATTCATTGGTGTGCAGATACGCCAAATTCCGTGCAACATCAGAAACCATCCAAGAGTCGCCACATGCGTCGATCGCTGTCGGGACCATCCGCCACCAGTTGCCATCACTGTTCTATAGTAGCTATCGGTTGTCTTCATGTCATCATCGAATTTTCACTCAATAAGTCAAATATTATATATCTTAAGATTTTATATTGATTTTTAAATCAAATTATTGATACTTTGAAATGAGAAAGAACTATGACAAGGATCCTCATAAGATTGAAATTTAAGATTCTAAAATTACTTGGGATTTTATACACTGCATGCATTGTTTGCATGTGAATCTATGACCTTTTAATTTGTCTTAAAATAAAATTGACGACACATTTGAAGCTTTTAAATAGCCTCAAACATTCCAACTCATCACCCCAACGGTTGTATTGGAAAAATGATTAACCTAAAAATCCAATAGATTTCACATAGTTTACCGGCTAAGCAACTGTTGAAAACGTAACACCTGGAAATTAAATGGAAGTCCAATTGCCCTACCTCATCCACTTGGTGATTAATAATAAAATAGGTGGATATAATTCACAAAACGGGTCTCTTAAGTCCTGTTTGTTTGCCATGAAATAGCAAGGAAGTACCGGAACGCTTACTTCCGATACTTCAATTGTTTGTTTTGACAAAAAATAACATTTGAGAAACTTTTATATGATGATGTGGATCATATGTGGAGACCCAACTATAAGATTTCTCTTCATGAATTCTTGAGCTTGGAAGTAGCATAATGCACAAGAAAAGAGAATGGAAAATACTATTTTATTCATGACATTAATTAATTTTAAATTTCTTTCATTCTCTCTCATACATTTTTAGATAAAAGTTAATATAAAATAAGAGAATTGATGGGGCTCCTTTTCGGGCCTCCGTCAGATGTTGTCTTCCGCTGATCTCCCGGGGGATCTTGGTGGCTGTCCTCCGTTGCGTGTAGGTCTCAATGGGTTTTTGGAGGAGGAGGTGAAGCGAGGGAGTTGGTGCTGAGTACCTGCAAAGGAGTCCCGGGGTGGTTTGGTACCACCAAGGACCCTCCGACGCTTAAGTTAGTGATGAGATCCGAGCAGAGTAACAGCTTAAAGAGTAAAAAATGGCTTACTTGACCCCTCTGTACTGGAGGTTTTTATAGTGGCGGCAGCACGCAGTAGAAGACACGAGAATCTCGCCGTCGGTTACACTCCCGACGTCACGCCCGCGTAATGGAGATCGTGATGGCGTAGAACGTGGGATGTTGCTGGCGGAGAATCTGAGCATGGCGAGATTTGCGGAGCGGCGGTTACGCCTGTGAGTGGTGGAGTTGGTAGGTCGGAGGGACCGAGGAAGATGGTCTCGGCGGGAGAGCTCAGGAACGAGCGAGAGGGCCGAGGTATCTTGGTCCTGCGGTAGCTCGGAGGCGAGCTGAGAGGCCGAGGAGGCCAATTTGCAGAGGGCCCTGAGGCGAGCCAGCATTGTGCTTGTAGGTCGGGTATAGGGGTGGCCTGATCGGCCCCTGTGGGCCCTCTCTTATGAGTTCTGGGACACGTCACCTGCCACGTGTCCTGATCTGGAAGGTCGCCAATATAGAGCATCATCATTAGCCCCCCACTCTTATCCCGATCAGCTGGCGGGTCAGGCCAAGCGTGGACTGCCGGGCCGCCCGGGGAGAGCTCACTCCTAAGATTTCGTCAGGACGCGTCCCCGGGCTGTCAGCTGCCTTTTCTGCCAGCGAATCAGGGCGAAATCTCTGCATTTAAGAAAGGTACGCCGGTTTTTGCATCCTGTCACTGAAGCAACTGTTTGCATGTCAAGCGTCGGTTGGCCGACGCGACGTGTGCAGACCTGCGGCGTCTGATGGGATGCAGCCCAGTGCGGGAACGACAAGCGGAGCGATCGGTCGCCGAGTTGATTTCGATCACTTACCAAGTGTGCCAAGCGCTGCTGAGAAGGAGGCATCTTCATGGCCCCGAAGTCGAGGGGGGATTACTCGAACTTGGATAGACCCGATGTCTCTTGTTGGGTAGGAAGCTACCCGCTGGGGATGCGCCGAGCAGGAAGAAACTCGGCGGCCTCGCAATGAGGGCTTCAGATCCTCAGCGTCTGATGGGCAGGAGGATGCCCGTTGGGGATGCGCCGAGTAGGAAGGAACTCGGCGGCCTCACGATGAGGGCTTGAGATCCTCAGCATCTGATGGGCAGGAGGATGCCCGCTGGGGATGCGCCGAGTAGGAAGGAACTCGACGGCCTCACGATGAGGGCTTGAGATCCTCAGCATCTGATGGGCAGGAGGACGCTCGCTGGGGATGCGCCGAGCAGGAAGGAACTCGGCGGCCTCGCGACGAGGGCTTCAGACCATCAGCGTCTGATGGGCAGGAGGATGCCCGTAAGGGATGCACCGAGCAGGAAGGAACTCGGCGGCCTCGCGTTGAGGGCTTAAGACCATCAGCGTCTGACGGGCAGGAGGATGCCCGCTGAGGATGCGCCGAGCAAGAAGGAACTCGGCGGCCTCGCGATGAGGGCTTCAGACCATCAGCGTCTGATGGGCAGGAGAATGTCCGCTGGGGATGCGCCGAGCAGGGTAGCTGCTCGGTGCCTCCTGGCGAGGGCTTTGATCCTTGACGCTGGAGGGGCCACGAGAGGCCTGTGAAGGATGGCCGAGAAGGGTAGCTACTCGGTGCCGGCGAGGGCTTTGATCCTGATGCTGGAGGGGCCGTGAGAGGCCTGCGAAGGATGGTCGAGCAGGGTAGCTGCTCCACGCCTCTTGGCGAGGGCTTTCTGATCCCTGGCGTTGCGGTAGGGAAGTTACCCGCCAGGGATAGCCGAGCGAGGGATCCTCGGGCTCGACTGCCTCTGGGAGGACTTTTGATCCTTCAGGACGGGGACCGAGCAGGGTTACTGCCCAGTGCCTCTTGGCAAGGACTTTGATCCATGTCGGTTGTGGTAGAAAGCTACCAGCCGGGGATAGCCGAGAAAGGACTCGACTGCCTCTGGGAGGACTTTGGTCCTTAGTGCGGGAGGGGCTGTAAGAAGCCTACCAAGGACCCTTGGCCAGGCAGGATTACTGTCCGGTGCCTCTTGGCGAGGGCTTTTGTCCTGAAGGATAGCCGAGCGAGGGATCCTCAGGCTCGACTGCCTCTCGGAGGGCTTTCTGATCCCTAGCATTGCGGTAGGGAAGCTATCCGCCAGGGATAGTCGACCGAGGGATCCTCAGGCTCGGCTGCCTCTGGGAGGACTTTCTTATCCCTGGCGTTGCGGTAGGGATGCTACCCGCCAGGGATAGCCGAGCGAGGGATCCTCGGGCTCGACTGCCTCTGGGAGGACTTTCTGATCCCTGGCGTTGCGGTAGGGAAGCTACCCGCTAGGGATAGTCGAGCGAGGGATCCTCGGGCTCGACTGCCTCTGGGAGGACTTTTTGATCCCTGGCGTTGCGATAGGGAAGCTACCCACCAGGGATAGCCGAGCGAGGGATTCTCGGGCTTGACTGCCTCTGGGAGGACTTTCTGATCCCTGGTGTTGCGGTAGGGAAGCTACCCGCCAGGGATAGTGTTGGATATAATGCCCTCAAAGTCAATTATTGGATCGCAGGCACGTGATTGCAATGATTGCGGAGGACCTATACCGGTAGGACGGTCTTACTCGAGATGATAGTATGCTATCTGGTTTTCCTTTATCAGTCGTGTATAGGTTCAGGTGACTGATCACTGTTACACTTTGATAGAGCCCTTAGGATCTTGCTTTACTACCAACTGTATGATGGCGATCATATACGTGAGAGTTGGGTAGTCTATAAGCATATCCTTAATTGTGGTCCCTAGTCGTGGGAGTTTCGAGACAGGGCATGATACTCCGGAGTAGACTAGTGTATACAGTCGAGACCCCGACGAGGGGCGGTGGCCGGTCTCACAAGCCACTGGTGTCAGTTGGATCACCTAAGATGTATACAGGTGCTCATTGGGTTATGAGTACACCGGACAGGACTCGCCGGGAATCTGCTAGTTGGTATTATATCTATCGTCAGATAGCAGTTCCCTGGTGACATGTGTACAGGTTGGTTCATCGACCTGAGGTCGTCATTTGTCACGTGTGAGTTCCCATTGTGCTTTGATTTCTACCCTACCACGGCTCAAAGGAGTCGTGCAAACAGGTAGCTTTTGGGTACAGTCCCGAGCCACATGGAGGCAAGTGAGCGGATCGGCAGGGGATTCGTCTCTCCCGGTATTGGGGGTGAGATCGCGCTGTGTCTAGGAGAGCCATTACACATAGACCTCGGCCGAGGCCGGAGAGTTACTGGTAGGTACTCCAGTAGTATCTCATGGTGTTTTTGGGCTACACCCCGACACGACTTATACCGCTACTGGGGGTCTGACGTTACTAGCTCCCTAGGCCGGATATGCGATACTCATAGACGAACGGACCGGACTGTATATACATTGTCACTGTTAGGCTCAGTAGGGTTTCCGGATGAGTTCGCTCATCGGCCTCCCTTGAAGTCAGTACATGGGCAGCCGTTACGCACAGCTAGTGCCGCTGACGGCTTATGGTTAAACCCACTGCCAGGGTACTGACGAGACATTAGAGTCCCCCACAGACAGTTTCCCAAGTTCGGGCGAAACGTTGTAGAGGCCGTATGGTTTTATGGCAGGGTTCGGAAAATGCACGTGCGTTTACGCACGTGTCATATTTCGGGCAGATAATACTGGTGGGCTTTGGTTTAAGCCGGATCCATGTATTATACTTTGTAGATATAATATCTTTGTCTCAGTTGCATTTGTATTCGGTCGTAATACAAATGCGGGTATATTTATACAGTTATGGGGTTATCCTGAAATTCATTTCGGGATCACTTTTGGAAGTTGCCAGTTTCCAGTTTTCTATCACCCGTATTTAACATTCGGTTAAATGCGGATTTATCTTTTCTTCACTTGGGTGAGTCATGAGGTGAATCGTGATTCTATAAGGTTCTAGAAGTGGTGACTAGGTTCATGAACCTTTGTTTGCATTAAATGAATGGATGACTAGGTTTAGTGAGTCATTCATTGCATTAATGTGGTTTTGTTCTTGCTTAGATATTTCTTCATGATCTTTATCCTTGTGGTCACCCCCTTTCCTCCTACACTCACCCCCTTCCTCTATATTATTGCCGGCCTATTCAAATGAGAAGGAAGGTGGTTGCTTGAGAGAAAAAAGTATAGGGAATTTGGTTCATGAAAATTAGAATTGCTCATTTCTCATTTACCCGATTCAAATGGCAACTTCATTAACCGTTCGTCCATGGCTTTGGAAGAAGTGAGACAAAGTGTTCTACTCATTCTCTATATCAATCTTGGTCATCTCTTTTAGTAAACTTGATGACCGAGTTGCCTCGGGTCAGAGGCGGGAGCCCGTTTAAAGATCCGTTGACGTGGTGCCACCTGGACCAGGAGATCGGAGATCGAAGAGATCGGAGCAGCTGCAACAAAGCGTGGGATGATGGTTAAAGAATGAAGGACTCGGATCGTTCGGTATAACCTTTCTACCCTCTTTGTAGTTTGTTAGTTTAGCAATAATGGCATATCCGGGTTATAGTATACGATAGCGCCAGTTAAAAAGTTTTTGTTTTGTATTTGGCGTCTGTTAGACGGCCGGGGCGCTACCGTAGACTTACAGATAGCCGAGCGAGGGATCCTCGGGCTCGACTGCCTCTGGGAGGACTTTCTGATCCCTGGCGTTGCGGTAGGGAAGCTACCCGCCAGGGATAACCGAGCAGGGTAGCTGCTGGGTTGCCTCTTGGCGAGGGCTTTGATCCCTGGCGTTGCGAGCAAGGAAGCTACCGGCTAGGGATAACCGAGCAGGGTAGCTGCTCGGCTGATTCTTCATGAGGTTTCGCCCGACCATCCAGTTGCAATTATGGGGAACAGGAATGGCTGCGGGGAACATGCACGTAGCACGCGCATCGATTGTGCAGGGAGGCGAACCGCCAGAGTCGCGTCGTTTCGATTCCGCCAGAGGAGGCCCAATGATCTCCCACGAGTATCGGCCCTCTAGATCTGTGGCCATGGGGTGTAGCCTGTCGGTGGTCAGCCGTGCCGATGAGGGCAGAGTCTTCTGGAGGCAGAGGAGCGGCGATCGGGGGCCCTGGCCTGGCCGTTTGGACTTTAGTCGGTCTATTCGGCCGGTGAGGGCGTTGATGACGGTCGCCGGAGGAGGTCCATCCGCGCCTCCGATGAGGGGGACGCGGCGGGTGGTACCTGGGTCTTCAGGGTGATCGCACGCCATGTGGATGGAGATCGGAAGGCCAACTTTGTTCTTGTGGAGTTTTAGTTTCCCACAGACGGCGCCAGCTGATAGGGCTCCTTTTCGGGCTTCCGTCAGATGTTGTCTTCTGCTGATCTCCCAGGGGATCTTGGTGGCTGTCCTCTGTTGCGTGTGGGTCTCAATGGGTTTTTGGAGGAGGAGGTGAAGTGAGGGAGTTGGTGCCGAGTACTTGCAAAGGAGTCCCGGGGTGGTTTGGTACCACCAAGGACCCTCCGACGTTCAAGTTAGTGATGAGATCCAAGCAGAGTAACGGCTTAAAGAGTAAAAAAATGGCTTACTTGACCCCTCTGTGATGGGTTTTTTTATAGTGGCGGCAACACGCAGTAGAAGGCACGAGAATCTCGCCGTCGGTTACGCTCCCGACGTTACGCCCACGTAATGGGGATCGTGATGGCGTGGAACGTAGGATGTTGCTGGCGGAGAATCTGAGCATGGCGAGATTTGCGGAGCGGCGGTTACGCCTGTGAATGGTGGAGTCGGTCGGTCGGAGGGACCGAGGAAAATGGTCTCGGCGGGAGAGCTCGGGAACGAGTGAGAGGGCCGAGGTATCTTGGTCCTGCGGTAGCTCGGAGGCGAGCTGAGAGGCCGAGGAGGCCAATTTGCAGAGGGCCCTGAGGCGAGCCAGCTTTGTGCTTGTAGGTCGGGTACAGGGGTGGCCTGATCGGCCCCTGTGGGCCCTCTCTTCTGAGATCTGGGACACGTCACCTGCCACGTGTCCTGATCTGGAAGGTTTCCAATATAGAGCATCATCAAGAATAATGGAGGAAAGAGGCCCTAGGAGGCTTTTTCATCAGGTGGCGTCAAAAAACTTAACCCTCCACCGTTTATTCAACGATTGGCACCCATCATCTTCATCATTATCATCTAAGATGTGGATACACCAAATTTCATGTGATGTTACCACTTTTGCACCATTGAATTAGTGGGTACAAAATTAACGGTTTACCGACAATAGAACATTTTACATTGCTAATTCAACGGTGAAAAAAATGGTAAAATCACATGAAATTCGGTGTATCCACATCTTAGATGATAAAGATAAAGATGATTGGTGCCGATCGTCGAATAAAACATTGGAGGGTTAAGTTTTTTGACGCCGCCTGACGAAAAAGCCTCATAAGGTCTCTTTCGTCCATTATTCTCATAAAATAATTGCATTTATTTCTTTAATAGAAATACTTTCATAACCAAAACGAACAAAAGAAGTAAAAGAAATTACTGTTTTCATGAACTTCTTTTTGAAGTAACTTCAAGATTACTTTCGATATTTCTGATACTTCCAATCATCCAAATGGGTCCTTAATGGAATTGGGAAATGGGCACATGCTACGATTTTGGAAAGACATGTTGATTATGGAAAAACCACTAGAGGTATTCCCATGGACCCTGGATGTACCCCAAAATTCGATGGTCTACAGGTGCATCCCGAGAGAGATTTCACGGTTAGAAAAGGGTACACGACAGACTGGAATAATTTGAAAGTAATTTTTTCTCCTATACATTAATTCCAGGGACATTGAAGCTATTGAGATGTGTAGTTTAAAATAGTCCCACATTGGAAAAAATATGAGAAGTGCATGGGTATGAAACATAAGATGGGCCAAATCTCAGCAAGACTTCAGTCTTATTGATGGAGCATGTCTATATTAAAAGCCCGTGTACACTCATATAAATAAAATAAATAATCGCCCCCTCGTTCGTGTATAATTACCATTTAAGCTTCGACACCCATATCGGTAAGTAAACTATGAAGCCATTTAAGCCCTGCAACAGTATCAGCTATTGCACGGTACTCAGCTTCAGTGCAACTATAACATATCTGAAGAAATTTCTTTAACAACAATTTGAGATGAAAGATCTTGGATATTGACGCTATTTCTTGGGGATCAAAGTTGCTTACTTTTTCCGTGGTTATCTTCTGTTACAGCAGAAATATGTTTATGATCTTCTTGCATGAGCCACGGTTGATGATTCTACTATTACTGCCTGTACTTCTACAGCTATGCCGATAGAGTTTCATCTGAAGTTTCGTCAAGCAGATGGAGCGATACTACCAAATCCCACTCGATATCGTGAGTTGGTTGGTGCACTTATTTACCTCTCTCTTACCAGGCCAGACATTGCACATGCTGTGCTTTTTCTGTTACAGTTCCTTGCACCCTTGCCACTATAACCGCGGCCTGTGCGGAATGAAAAACAAAAATTTAGAGGCATTAGAAACTACATACCTTAGAATCTTAACCAAATACTTAAACTAGATATCTACAAAGAGTTTATCTACTATGGAAAGAAGGATTAGACCAATTGATCCATGTCCTTCAGTTTTCTACCATCTTTCTTAGCTCCTTGGAGTCTCTGTGATCGAGCTTGACCGCCGGTCTTTCCTTTGTCGAAGATAATCCAGCCGAGAGATTTGGTTCAAGGATCTAGCTCCACACTAACAATTAAGTGGAGCAACTAAAGATCTTAGCTTGTTGCACTAGGATGTCTAGAGATGTAGTGAGTTGTTTTAGTGTTTTCTACCTCTTTTCCACCCTTGATTCTCAATACATGAGAGTGTAGGGAGGAAGAAGGAGGAGCTCAAGAAACGGAGAGAGAAAGAGAATTGTGAAATGAATCATCTCCACTAAAATGAAAAATGGCTAGTATGGTTTTGTTCAAAGAAATTTTCAAATAGAAAATTGCAATCATGCTTGAATAGTGCATACGAATGCAATAAACAAATACAAAACCATTTCCATCACCCTTCTTTCTATATGCCTCACCTTTACACCTCATTTATATTTTTAACAAAAATAGAAAATCCATGATGAGGTGTACACCTTCTAGAATATTTTTCCATATAAATACAAAATACACTCTACCGTATATACATGCCCGTATTCGTATCAAAATACGGATACCCAAAAAAATAGAATAATACAATGAACATAATACTAGAATATACATATCAATATATATATATATATATGTAAATTATTAAATCAATACCTGATTTAATAATCCGGCTTAATCCTAAGCCGGTTAGTATTATCAACCGTCCGATCAAAAGACCGGATAGCTAGTATACTCATTTGATCAGAACCCAGTACATATCAAAATATGGATACTACATCATTTCGCCTGAATGAGGGAAACCCTTTGTGTAGGATTCTAAAGACTCGACGGTATACTGGCAGTAGATTTAACCACAAGCACGCCAGCGGCACTATCTGTACGTAACGGCTACCCAGGTACCTGTCGAAAAGAAAGGACGAAGAGCAAACTTATCCGAACCCCTACTGAGCCTATCCGTAACAATCTCCGTACAGTCCGGTCTTTTCTTCTAAGAGTATCGCATACTGGGTCTAGAGGGTGGTAAACGTCAGAGCCTAATAACCCGATAATTCGTGTCGATGTGGTTTAGGACCAATCCGAGAAACTACTGATCTAACTATCAGTAAATCTCAACTGCCTTGACCAAGGTCTTATAGTGCTAGCCAACTGAACACAGTGCGATATCGACTCCCTATACCGAGAAAGACGAATCCCCAACAATCGTTCACTGCCTCCATGTGGCTTGGACCTGTACCCAACTAAAACCTGTTTGCACGACTCAGTAGATCCGTGGTAGGGTAGTAATCTAAGTACAGTGGGAACTCATATCATACAAATGACGATCTTAGGTCTAAAGACTAATCTGTACTCATGTCACCTGAGAACTACTATCTGACGATAGGTATAGTACCATCTAGAAGTTCTCAAAGAGTCCGTCTAGTGTACTACCCTCAGTGAGCACCTGGATACGATCTTAAGTGCCAAAGATCAATGGTTGTGTCTACTCCAAAATATCGATGCCCAATCTTGATACTCCCACTACTAGGGACATTTAAGGATGCACTTATGGACTACCCAGCATCCATATGTATGATCGTCATCAAAACGCTGGTTGTCAAGCAATAATCCTACGGGCTTTATCAATATATATTAATGATACGTAATAATAAGTAAAACATATACACATGTTAAAATAAAGAAAAACCAAATAGCATACTATCATATCGAGCAAGATTTTCATGTACATACATATGTCCAAGCATCCACTATACACACACACAATAATGGCCTCTAGGCATACATATCTAACAATCTTCCACTTGCACTAAGGCCATATATTGGCGTATCGAGTACCCAACGTCTTTTTAAGGCCAGTTGTTGGCGTATCACATAGCCAATATCTCAAACAGTCTCTCGAACTGTGCTTGATGGAGAGCGTTGGTGAATAGATTTGTCATGTTCTCTTTTGTGTCTACACTTCGAACTTCAACCTCCCAGCGATCTACGATCTCCCTGATTAGGTGATACCGCCTCAAGATGTGTCTAGATCTCTAATAGGACCATGGTTTCTTTGCTAAAGCTATAGCCCCATTGTTGTCGCAATACAAAGGTATTGGATCAACAATGGACGGAACCACCTCAAGTTCAATAATGAACTTCTTCATCCAGACTGCTTCTTTTGCGGCATCGTTGGCAGCAATATATTCAACCTCTATCATCGAGTCTACGACGGTGTCCTGTTTGGAACTCTTCCAACAGACCGCCCCTCCGTTGAGGTAAACACAAAACCCGAGATAGAGTTGCTATCATCCTTATCACTTTGGAAGCTTGAGTCGGTAAAATACTCTAACTGGAGATCCCTATTACCGTACACCAAGAACAATTCCTTAGTCCTTCTCAGGTACTTAAGAATGTTCTTCACTACTGTCCAGTGGTTCTCCCCTAGGTTTAACTGACACCAGCTCGCCACCCTAAGCGCGTAAGATACATCTGGCCTGGTACATATTATTGCATACATTATAGATCCTACCGCCGAAGCGTAAGGTAAAATGCTCATGCGAGCCCTCTCCTCATCGGTCATGGGAGACATCTCTTTGGAGTGGGTGATTCCGTGCAAAGCGGGTATATTACCGTGCTTGGAATCTTCCATACTAAATCTCTTTAGTATGGCCACTATGTACCCGAACAATGAAAATCCCAACAATCTCTTGGATCTATCTCTGTAGATCTTAATCCCTAGAATATAGGATGCATCTCCCAAGTCTTTCATGGAGAACCTTTGTGATAAGAACAGTTTGATCGATTGTAGCATAGGATTGTCATTTCCTATCAAGAGAATGGCATCCACGTACAATACTAGGAATACGATAGTTCTCCCCACAATCTTCTTATATATATACGGCTCATCCTCGTTCTTGATGAAGTTAAATTTCTTGACTGTTTCATCAAAACAGATGTTCCAGCTCCGCGATACCTGTTTTAATTCATAAATGGATTTAAGCAATTTGCACACCTTCTTGCTTCTCTCACTGTCTTTGAATCCTTTCGGCTGATCCATATAAACGCACTCTTCTAAACATCCATTTAGAAAAGCCATTTTTACGTCCATCTGTTAGATATCATAGTCATGGAAGGCAGCAATGGCAAGTAGGATTCGAATGGATTTCAACATAACCACTGGAGAAAAGGTTTCCTCATAGTCCGCACCTGGTCTTTGATGAAAACCTTTTGCAATAAGCCTAGCCTTATAGGTCTCCACCTGTCCCTTTACACCCAACTTCATTTTGAAGATCTATTTGCATCTAACGGGTTTTACCCCAGGAGGAGCAATATCCATGGTCTAAACTTTGTTGGTGTACATGGACTCCATTTCGGATCGCATAGCATCCTGCCATTTATCAAAGTCCCTGCTGGTAATGGTCTGCTCGAAACTAGTAGGATCATCTTCTACCAATATACAATCCTCTCGATCACCGTCTATGAGAAAACCGTAGTATCTCTCGGACGGATGAGAAATTCTACTAGATCTTTAGAGTGGCTGAAGTTCGTCCGGAACTATTGAATCCTCTGGTTCTATCAAATATTTAGTTATAGTTTTTGGTTTCTGAATTTCTTCTAGTTTTACTATGCTCCCACTTATTTCTTTTGCAAGAAACTTCCATTCTAAAAAGGCGGTGTGACGAGCAACAAACACGTTCTCTTCCTCGGTGTGGTAGAACGGATATCCCCATGAATGCTTGGGGTATCCCACAAACTTGCATAATACCAATCGTGCCTCGAGTTTATTGCTTGGTTCCATAGCACCCACACCGTGTTTTCTAAGGCATCAAGCATGCAATTTTAAAAAATCTAGAATGCTAGGAAACCCAGAATAAGAATCTAACTAGAGAATTAGGGTTTAACATAAGCAAATAAACAACTTTACTCTAAGTGGACAAGGAATACAATCTTTGTAGACCGGTCCTTCACATCTAAAGCTCCGTGTAGTAATTCCCTTCGCTCCAAGTAGTGGTCTCCCGAACTCTTCGTAGGCTCCACTAGAGCAAATGAACGAGCTTGCTGAAATATCTTTGAGGCCGAAAATGATCTACGTCGAGAAGACTCTAACTCATGCTACATCTTCACTAACTGGGAATTAGTGAAGCAAACCTATACTAAAGGGCTAGTCTAGTGTAGATTGGTGAAGTATGAATTTTGCTCACTTTAGAAAACTATTTCTCTTTTTTTTTTCCTCACAAAAGCTAGAGAGCAAGAATGAGGTCAAGAAGAAGATGAAGTGATCTCTCTTGAACCATGGATGAGAAAAATATCTAATATAATTCTCTTGTAGAGACTTAACCATGGCTAAAGATATTGGTTAGGTTAATAAATATTAAGGGTAAGACAAAATTAGTGGACTAAGTCAATGGTTATAACAAGTTTCTACAAGCTTCACAACCATGACATTTTTCCACCTAATTTTGATTTTCCCTTAATAATTAAAAACCCTAATTATCTTAAGTATGGTATGAGTCTCATACACCCAAGTCCAATGTATCATCTAGCATGACACATATAATAATACATTAATACATATCACAAATATATTAAATGTACAAATGAGAAAAAGAAATTCTTAAATGAGCTAATACTAATTAATGTATATTAATATATCAAATATATAATTACACATTAAATTATTGAATCAACACTTGATTTAATAATCCGGCTATATAGCATATAACCGACTAATATCATTTGTATCAACTTATCGAATCAACACTTGATTCAATAACCCGGCTATATCACATATAACCGACCGATATCACATATTATGGGATTAGAATACGGTATCACATGCACGTATTAATCTCTGTCCCGCACATATCACATATGTGCCCTAATTCATTTTGCATGAGCTAAGAAACCTCTGTATAGGACTCTAAAGACTCGTCAATACGTCGGCAGTAGATGATGATCATATCAAACACTCACAAGCCGTCAGCGGTACTAGATGGACGTAACGACTACCCGGGTATTGAGCGATCAGAAGATCAACAAGCAAGCTTGTCCATACTCCCGTGAAGCCAACAGTAACACTTACCGTACAGTCCGGTCTCTTCGTATGCATATCGAGTCTAGGGGTGGTAAACGTCAGACCCCGGTAACTTGATAATTCATGCCGATATGAGGCCCATAACGGGTCGATAAACTACTGATAACACTTACCAGTAACTCTCTGAATCAGCCCTAGCCAGGGACTTTCTTGTTATGGCTAATCGAGCACAGCACGACATCAACCCCCAATACCGGGAGAGACAAAACCCCTCATATCGCTCATTGCCTCCATATGACTCGGGACTGTACCCAAAACCTACCGTTTTGCACATTCTCTTGAACGTGGTAAGGTGGAAATCAAAGCACAGTGGAAATCACACAAGACTCTATGACGATCTCGGGTCTACAGACTAACATGTACGAACTTTCATAACCCCGGCAGCTTCCTCAACTGGAGCGGCTCGGGCTGAGAACTTCTATCTGACGTTAAGTATAATACCATCTAGGAGTTCTCGGCCAGTCCGTTCAGTGTACCCTGCCTCTACTGAGCACCCGTATACCAACTTTGATATCAAACACCAATGGATATGGGATCATCCATCGTCCATCATATGGGTCAAAAAGCGTATACGCTAGTCTACTCTGGAATATCGATACCCCATCTCGATACACCCTCGACTAGGAACAATTAAAGGATGAACTTGTGGACTACCCAGGCCCCACTAGTATGATCTCATCATAATCCTGGTAGTCAAGTATACATCTTAAGGGCTTTACCAACATGTAAGAGCAAGACAGTATCGCAATACTAATCTACATGTTAAGATAAAGTACAACCAAATAGCATACTATCATGTCGAGCAAGAAAGTCCTCTCTATATATGTCCAAGCATCCAATATAATATACAATCATGTACAATAATGGCCTCTAGGGCATACATACAACTAACAATCTCCCACTTACACTAAGGCCAGTTGTTATAGTATCTCATACCCAACATCCCGATGAGTCTCTCAAATTGTGTCTGGGGAATAGCCTTTGTGAGTGGATCCGCAGTGTTATTCTTCATGTCAACTCTCCTGACCTCGATCTCCCGGCGATCAACTGTCTCCCGGATCAGGTGATACCGCCTCAGAATATGTCCGGATCGTTGATGGGACCTGGGTTCCTTGGCCAAAGCCACTGCTCTATTGTTATCATAATACAAAGGTATTGGATGCTCAATAGATGGAACCACTCTAAGTTCGGTTATGAACTTCTTCATCCAGACAGCCTCCTTTGCAGTATCGTTGGCAGCGATGTATTCAGCCTCCATCATCGAGTCCGCCGCGGTTTCTTACTTGGAACTCTTCCAACAAACCACCCCTCCATTGAGGGTGAAGAAAAAACCCGAGACCGACATAGAGCCGTCCTTATCACTCTGGAAGCTCGAGTCGGTAAAAGACTCCACTTGGAGTTCACCGTTACCATACACTAGGAATATTTCTTTAGCCCTTCTTAAGTACTTAAGAATGTTCTTCACCTCCCCAGGATCCGATTGATACTTGTTCACTATACCTAGTGAGTATGCAACATCCAGTCGGGTACATAACATCACATACATGATAGACCCGACTGCCGAAGC
Source organism: Agapanthus africanus (assembly GCA_030015575.1). Classification (NCBI taxonomy): domain Eukaryota; kingdom Viridiplantae; phylum Streptophyta; class Magnoliopsida; order Asparagales; family Amaryllidaceae; genus Agapanthus; species Agapanthus africanus. Next base: position 668,801,158 of record CM057342.1, on the reverse strand, counting down.
ATAGGGTATCCCTTACATGTGAGCCCTCTCCAAATCAGTCTTGGGGGACATCTCTTTGGAGAGAGTGATTCCTGAGATCGTGGGTAAATTCCCACGCTTAGAATCCTCCATACTAAACCTTTTTAGTATGGTGTCAATGTATCTGGATTGGGACAATCCCAACATCCGCTTAGATCTATCTCTATAGATCTTAATCCCCAGGATGTAGGAGGCATCACCAAGATCCTTCATGGAGAATCTTTATGATAAGAAGAGCTTGACTGAGTGTAGTATAGGAACATCATTTCCTATCAAGAGTATGTCATCCACGTACAATACGAGAAAGACGACCTTACTCTCTGCGACCTTCTTGTATATACAAGGTTCATCTACGTTTCTAATGAAGTCAAACTCTTTGACTGCCACATCAAAATAGATGTTCCAATTCTGTGATGCCTTCGTTAACCCGTAGATTGATTTAAGCAGCTTGCACACCTTTCCGCTGCTCCCACAGTCCACGAAGCCCTCTGGCTGAGTCATGTACATGCTCTCTTCTAAATCACCATTTAGAAAAGCGGTCTTGATGTCCATCTGCCAGATTTCGTCGTCATGGTACGCAGCAATGGCAAGTATGATCCGGATGGACTTAAGCATAGCCACCGGAGAAAAGTTTCATCATAAGCCACACCTGGTCGTTGACAAAAACCTTTAGCTACAAGTATAGCTTTGAAAGTCTCAACTTTGCCATCTACACAAAGTTTCTTCTTAAAGATCCACTTGCTCCCAATGGGTTTTACCCCTTCAGGAGCAACTTCCAAAGTCCATACAGTGTTGGTGTATATGGATTCCATCTTAGACCGTATTGCATCCAGCCATTTCACAGAGTCCCCACTCGTGACGGCCTGCTCGAAACTAGTTGAGTCATCATCTTCCATAATGCAATCCTCGCTCCCACCATCAATGAGAAAACCGTAGTATCTCTCAGGTGGATGAGGAACCCTACTAGATCTGCAGAGAGGCCGAGGTTCGTCGGGAACTATCGAATCCTATGGTTCAATTAAATCATCAGTTGTAGTTTGTGTAGCTGGAACTTCTTCTAGTTCTATCTCATTACCACTAATTTCTTTGACAAGAAATTCCCTTTCTAAAAAGGTGGCATGCTGAGCAACAAACACCTTTTGTTCCTCACTGTGGTAGAAAAGATATCCATATGAATTTTTTGGATATCCCACAAACTCGCAAAGAAATGATCGTGCCTCGAGTTTGTCCGGATTTTGCTTTTTGACATAGGCAGTACAACCCCATATCTTAACTCGTTTAAAATATGGTCCCTTCCTACTCTTTATCTTATATGGTGTGGTAGGCACAGATTTAGATGGAACTTGATTCAATAGGTATGCAGCTGTCTCAAGCGCATAACTCCAAAAGGAAATAGGCAACTCAGCAGTACTCATCATAGAGCGCACCATATCTAATAGGGTGAAGTTTCTCCGCTCCGATACACCGTTGTACTGTGGTGTATACGGAGGAGTAAACTGAGAGAGAATCTCATTCTCTTTTAAATAGTTCAGGAACTCCGCGCTCAAGTATTCTCCTCCCCGATCATCTAAGGATTTTAATACTTTTACCCGTTTGGTTCTCGACTTCGCACTTATATTCTTTGAATTTCTCAAAAGCTTCAGACTTGTGTTTCAACAGGAACACATGTCCAAATCTTGAGAGATCATTAGTGAATGTAATGAAGTACGAGGAACCATTTCTGGCATGTGTAGACATGCGACCGTATACATCACTATATATCAGTCCCAAGAGTTTAGTAGCTCTTTCTCCATGTCCAGTAAACGGAGTTTTGGTCATTTTACCTTTGATACATGACTGGCAAGTTTCATATGATGATAATTCGAATGGATTCAAATATCCATCCTTATGTAACTTAGTTAGTCGTGTCGCATTGATATGACCTAGTCTACAATGCGACAAGAAGGATTCGTTCATTTCTGAACTTTTCCACTTGTGTATGTTCTGTACGTTGAGAACTGTGGTTTGATTTAGAACGTATATGCTATTAAATAACGTGCCTGATCCAACCAACTTTTGATTCAGGAAAATATTCATAACATTATCCTGTAATACAAAATTATATCCTTCTTTAGTCAATAAAGAGACTGATATAGTGTTGCATATCAGGTTCGGTATGTAATAACATTCATTCAAAATCAATGTATTACCATTTGGTCATACAAGGTGATAATCGCCAACTGCCTTGGCTGCAACAATTGCACCGTTTCCAACTTTTATATCCATATCATCCATTCCCAGTTCTCTACATCTCTTAAGCCCATGTAACAGATTATATATGTGGGATTCAGATCCGGTATCTAATACCCAGGACGTAGAGAATACTGAGAAACAGTTCTCGGTAACGAACACGCCCGAAGAAGATTCATCAACATGCACTTTCTATGTTTGGGCTGCATGGGAATTCTGGTATTCCCTTATTTCCTGCTCGGTCTTATAACAATTATAAGGCAGAGCGGGACCAACGTTCCCCAACTCAGTATAACAAGCGAGTTTGGTCAATACATCCATATTATTATCTTGATTAAGGCGTGACATGGTCGCTACCTGGAGAGAGAGAGAGAGAGAGAGAAGAAAACACTTAGCGTATGCTCTTGCAAAATTAGATTGGTTATTATTTTATCTAATCAGGATGGCTCCCACTGTTTTTATCAAATCTTTCTTCAAACCCTAAAAGGTAAGACCAGTCGGGATTAATTACACCCTACAAGTTCGCCAATTGTTCATCCAGGCCAGTGCCGGTACTTTGAGGGAGGTTTCCCGTGCTTTCACACAGACCTAGTTAAAATAAACCTCGTTTTCCCAGAGGCATAACCTCGTTGACACCTTTCTAGACACCTACTTGATCGGCTAATTGTAAAGTACAAAACTCTCCCAGGAGTAACTCTTACACACAGTGGGTATCGGGATCCAATTATCTCATAGAAGGTATGCAATCTCATTGCAAATTCCAACACTTGAAATTCCCGATATGGATTTTACCCCTAGCACTTATGATTTTAACTATGGTCAACGAATCATAAGTACTAGTCAAGTTTTACCCGTCATTTCATAATTAATTAGACCCACTTATATGACCCTTAACTATGGTCAACAAAGTCATATAACTGTCCTAATTAATCACATCATATGCAGTGTAGGAAGACATCACTTAGCTACCGTACACTACGCCTTAACTATGGTTAACAAACACAGCACGAATACTAAGTACTCTACTTCCTAAAATGACGGAGGGTTATGATAGGTTTTTACGAAAACCTTTTGCGTAATGAACTTGATATCGTTGTAGAATCGAGTGATTTGAAAAAGGAGTGGTTTAAGCTCCGCTTTTAAAAATCGAACAGTTTTCAAAACAAATCGAGTGGGTTGTAGCATCTGCTAGTTTTTGCTAAAGAGGTCATTCCCGGTGAAGAGATCTCGGCTCTTTTCTCATCGAATGAGGTGCAAGATATTCATAATACCGCTATGCGAAGCAATAACTAGAGCTACCCTTTTGAAAATTTGATTCTACAACATCATTAGGTTTCTTTCTTTTCATTAATCTCGTTAATGAAATCACATCATTTATGCTTCCTAAGCATCACAGATAAATACGACGTACGCTTATGCCATCCGCATTCGCCACAGGGTCCCGTCATGCACCGTTAGGTAAGATAATTAACGGCAGAGCGGGGGCAGGACTAGCACGGGTGCAAAACATAAGCAACGTTTATCATATATCATATATATAATATAAGGTATTTATCTCAAACAGTAATATGATCTCATCATAGAAAATTGCAGCAGAAACAACATATGAAATATTCGATATACTAGGAGGTCCAAGTTTTAATTTAATCCAGTAAAAAACACGGATTCCACGGTCATGATGAATAGCCAAACCCACATCCCTAGACCTCTATGAGAGCGGCAAGCAACCCTACCAATTCTAGAGTTAGGAGACCCGGTCTCAACTCTTTGAGATGGTCTCACACTGGACTCTAGAACCTGGTTACTTGTGCTCCCCGTCTTGGGTCTATCCTAATGCGGAAAAGTAAATAATATACATCAACGGTGACATCATCCTCAACCCGAAAGTTCCTCAATAAAAGAATATTACATATAAGTTTTTACATGAATGAAAATGAAAAACTCTCATCTCACGCAAAAAAAACCCGGCTATTCAAACACGACGATCCAATATAACATATCCTAGCAACGCATAACATCACATGCCATCAACATAAGTAAATATGCGTATCCTAATTGTCGTTGACGTATAGCAACGAAACCGGCAATACACCACATATTACACTTACGGTCTCAGAAAAGAAAGTGAAACTTACAACAATTAGAATCCGTAACAACCTCAGACATCATAAACCCGAAATATCTTATACTCCGGATTTCATGCCTGACATTATAAACCCAGCATTTTAGTCTCAAATTGAAAACACCTTTTCAATATTCAGTCGGGCAATTCAACAAGATTCCCGACAAATGATCGAACGCTCGTCACAAACATTAGTAGACGGCGGCACCCCCGATGCCATCGGCGAAGTGCACTTAGGCGGAACACCGTAGCCACGAGCACCCGAACGGATGTTTTTGGCAACGGAGTTCTTCTACAGTCACTTGGTCGGGGCGATGGGGCATGGCTATCTATTAATGTTACCCGGCGAGTATTCGCGTACACTACGTGATTGCGACGGAGTTTTGATCCGAATCAAAACCCCGTGGCAACCGATCAAAAGATACTAACTTGCTAGATTCACAAAGTGCTAACTAGTTTTCATAAAACCAATTCTTGTAGATTCCAAACATTGTATCACATCACAGATATCTAGACGATGTTAAACATTTCGATCGAATCATCATACTCCCAAAAATCCCAGAGACCTCAACACTTGAGCATGATTAAAAATTCCTAGAGAGTGCCTTCAGTGCCTTTGGACCATCACAGGAAGGCACGGTCCAAGCCTCACCAATGGCACCGTGGAACCACCGCAAACCCTAGGGTTTGGCCGCGGTTCCACGGTCATTGTGTCGAGTTAGGAGCTCGTTCTTCTTGTGGGTCCATAGAAAACCCTGCATGATTTTCTAAGAATTTTTAACATGGAAAAATCCAACATTTGGAAAATTTTCCAGAAAGTGGAAAAAATTGGGGTTTCGATGTTCGTTCAAACTCTTTAACTTCGTTTAGATGATCCCTAATACTCTAGCAAGACTCTGATACCACTGCTTGGTTCCTTAGCACCCTCACCGTGTTTTCTAAGGTATCAAGCATGAAATTTTAAAAATCTAGAGTGCTAGAAAACCCAAACCAAGGATCTAACTAGAGAATTATGGTTTAACATAAGCAAGTAAACAACTTTACTCTAAGTGAACAAGGAATAGAACCTTTGTAGACCGATCCTTCACTTCTAAAGCTCCGTGTAGTTAGTCCCTTCGCTCCAAGTAGTGGTCTCCCGAACTCTTCGTAGGCTCCACTAGGCGAAATGAACGAGCTTGCTCAAAGATTTTTGAGACCGAAGATGATCTTTGTCGAGGAGACTCTAACTCATGCTACCTCTTCACTAATTGGGAATTAGTGAAGCAAACAACCTATACTAAAGGGCTAGTCTTGTGTAGATTGGTGAAGTAGGAATTTTGCTCACCTTAGAAAACTATTTCTCTTTTTCCTTTTCTTTTCTCACAAAAGCTAGAGAGCAAGAATGAGGTCAAGAAGAAGATGAAGTGATCTCTCTTGAACCATGGGTGAGAAAATATCAAATATATCTCATGTAGAGATTTAACCATGGCTAAAAATAATGGTTAAATTAATAAATATCAATGGTAAGAAAAAATTAGTGGACTAAGTCAATGGTTACTACAAGCTTTTACAAGCTTCACAACCATGACAATTTTCCACCTAATTTTGATTTTCCCTTAATAATTAAAGACCCTAATTATCTTAAGTATGGTATGAGTCTCATACACCCAAGTCCAATATATCATCTAGCATGACACATATAATAATACATTAATATATATCACACATATATTAAATGTAAAATGAGAAAAAGAAATTCTTAAGTGAGCTAATATTAGTTAATGTATATTAATATATCAAATATATAATTATACATTAAATTATTAAATCAACACTTGATTTAATAATCCGGCTATATCGCATATAAGCGACTAATATCATTTGTATCAACTTATCGAATCAACACTTGATTCAATAACCCGGCTATATCACATATAACCGACTGATATCACATATCGCGAGATTAGAATACGGTATCACATACCATATTAATCTCGGTCCCGCACATATCACATATGTGCCCTACTACGTTTCGCATGAGCTAAGAAACCTCTGCGTAGGACTCTAAAGACTCGTCAATATGCGGCAGTAGATGATGATCATATCAAACAACCATAAACATTCAGCGGTACTAGCTGGATGTAACGGCTACCCGGGTATTGAGCGATCAGAAGATCAATAAGCAAGCTTATCCATACTCCCGTAAAGCCAGCATTAACACTTACCATACAGTCCGGTCTCTTTGTATGATATGTCACATATCGAGTTTAAGGGTGGTAAACGTCAGACCCCAGTAACTTGATAATTCATGCCGATATGAGGCTCATAACGGGTTGAGAAACTACTGATAACACTTACCAGTAAATCTCTGAATCAGACCTTGCCAGGGGCTTTCTTGTTTTGGCCAATCGAGCACAGCATGACATCAACCCTCAATACCGGGAGAGACGAAACCCCTCTTATTGCTCATTGCCTCCATGTGACTTGGGACTGTACCCAAAAGCCACCGTTTTGCACATTCTCTTGAACGTGGTAAGATGGAAATCAAAACACAGTGGGAATCACATAAGACTCTATGACGATCTCGGGTCTACAGACTAACCTGTACCAGTGTCACCTGAGAACTGCTATCTGACGTTAGGTATAATACCATCTAGGAGTTCTCGGCGAGTCCGTTCAGTGTACCCAGTCTTTACTGAGCACCCGTATACCAACTTTGATGTCAAACACATATGGATATAGGATCATCCATCGCCCATCATATGGGTCAAGAAGCGTATACGCTAGTCTACTCTGGAATATCGATGCCCCGTCTCGATACACTCTTGACTAGGAACAATTAAAGGATTAACTTGTGGACTACCCAGGCCCTATTAGTAAGATCTCATCATAATCCTGATAGTCAAGTATACATCATAAGGGCTTTACCAACATGTTAGAGCAAGACAGTATCACAATACTAATCTACATGTTAAGATAAAGTACAACCAGATAGCATACTATCATGTCGAGCAAGAAAGTCCTCTCTATATATGTCCAAGCATCCACTATAATATACAATCATGTACAATAATAGCCTCTAGGGCATACATACAACTAACAATTATCTGGGTTTTGCTATTTAAAAAAAGTATGATAACCCCATATCTTAATATACTTAAGTTACAGTTTCTTCCCACCCTATATATCATATGGAGTGGTAGTCACAAATTTTGTAGGAATCCTATTCAATGGATATGTTGTTGTCTCAAGTGCATATCCTCAGAAAAAAAGAGGTAACTCAGCATTACTCATGATGGAGCGAACCATATCTAATAGAGTACGATTCCTCCGCTCCGATACATCGTTGTGCCGTGGTGTATATGAAGGAATAAGTTGAGAGAGAATACCATTCTCTTTTAGAAAGTCATGGAATTCCGTACTCAAGTACTCCCCTCCCCGATCAGATTGAACGATCTTGATACTTTTTCCTGTCTAGTTCTCTACTTCGCTTTTATATGATTTGAACTTCTCAAAAGCTTCAGATTTATGTTTCATGAGAAATACATATCCGAACCTAAAAAGATCATCAGTGAATGTAATGAAGTATGAGAACCAACCCCTTGCATGCGTAGACATTGGACAACATATATCACTGTGTTTGAGTCCCAAGAGCTCTGCAGCACTTTTGCCGTGTTCCGTGAACGTAGCTTTGGTCAGCTTTCCTTTGAGACAAGACTTACAAGTTTCGTAAGATGTAAATTCGAACGAATTCAAATATTCATCCTTATGTAACTTAGCAAGTCTTTTCTCATTGATATGACCAAGTCTACAATGCCACAAGTAGGCTTCGTTCATATCCAAACTCTTCCTTTTTTGTGTGTTTTGTATATTAAGAACTGTGTTTTGATTAGAAATATAGATACCATTACACGGTGTACCTTCTGCAACCAATACCTGATTAAGGTAAATGTTCATGATATTTCTATCTAGAACAAAGTTATACCCTTTTTTATCAAGTAAAGAAATGGATATGATGTTGTAAAGCATGGAAGGTATATAGTAGCAGTTGTTCAAAATCATAGTATTGTTGTTTGGCAATACTAGGTGATATTCACCGACGGCAACAACATCAACTTGTGCTCCGTTCCCTACTCTGAGGGATATATCACCAGGTCCAACCATCATACTTTTTCTCAGTCCTTGTAATAAGTTACAGATATGAGATCTTGATCCGGTATCTAGTATCTAGGAGGTAGGACTGACAGAAAAACAGTTCTCAATAACAAGAACACACAAAAAAGATGCATAAGAATGCTTCTCCTTCATTAGGGTTATGTGGAAGTCTATGCAATCCTCTTTCCTTTGCTCATACTCATGACAATTGTCACAAGTTATAGTCGAACCGACGTTCTCCAGCCCCGAATAAGAATCTGAGTCGGTCAAGTCATACATTTTATTATCTTGTTTAGGGCGTGATATGGTTGCTACCTGGAGAGAGAGAGAAAAGAAACACTCAGCCTATGCTCTTACAAGATTAGATTGGTTATTAGTTTATCTAATCAAGATGGATCCCACCGTTTCCTCGAATTCTCCTTCAAACCTTAATATAAGAACTAGTCGGGATCATTTACACTTTACAAGTTTGCTAATCGTTCAGCCAGGTGGGTGTTAGTACTCCGAAGGAGGTTTCCCATACTCTCGCATGGACCTAATTAAAATAAACCTCGTTTCCGCAGAGACAAAGCTCTGTTAACACCTTTCTAGACACCTAATAGGTTAGCTAATTGTGAAATGAAAAATATCTCCCAAGAGTAATCCTACTCATCATTTGGATCGGGACCCAACTATCATCGTGTGATAACCTAGATGGAAGCCACTCTAGTTACCACGCTCCATAAGGTATGCATCACTAGCAAGTTTCCTGTATATTTGAAACTCCCGATATGGTTTTTGCCCCAAGCGACTTATGACCTTGGCAAAAGTCAACAAATCATAAGTTACAAGTCAAGTTCAACCCGTCATTATCCTTGATTACATTAGACGCACCCGTATGACCCTTGGAAAAGGTCAACAAAGTTATACGACTATCCTAACTAATCGCATCAACATACAACAGAAAAGCAAAATACTTAGCTACCGATCTCTACGTCTTGATAAAGGTCAACAAACGCAGCACGAATACTAAGTACTACTAACCTGAAATGATAGAGAGTTATGGCTGGATTTTGGCAAAAAAACCTTTAACGTAATGAATTTGATATCTTTGAAGGAATCTAGTGATTTCAAAACGAATGGTTCAAGCACAATTTTGAAAACATTTGGTTTTGTAGAAAACCGAGTAGTTTTTAAAAGAACCGAGTGGTTTTGAAATTTGATTTCGACAACATCTTTTAGGTTTATTTTTCCTTGCATTAATCAAAATCAATACGGTCCCATAAATTAAAACCCATCACACCAAAAAAGAACGAAAATAGAATGTACGTATATGCTATCCGCATTCGCTATGGGGCCCCGTCATGCACCGTTAAGTTACTTAACTAGTGGAAGAGCGGGGGCAGGGCTAGCACAGATGCAAAACATATAAAACATTTATTTATCTATATATATAAAAATATATAGTCATCTCAGGCATGATATGAGCAATATTGAAAAGCGAATAATTTAGGAACCCCGGGTTTCATTTGAGCCGCAATTGAAATTCGACGTTCCCCGGTCTTGTGGATGGCCTGTATAATGTAGAACCAAGACCCCTACGAGTGTGGAAAGTTACCCGCCAATCCCAGAAATGAGGCAACCTTCACTCTAGGTGATGAGTGGGCCATCCGACACTTCACGGAATCTGATAACTTGAGCACTCCACCGTGGGTCATCCTAAAACCCTAGAAGTGCGGCGAATAGCCTGCTAATTCTAGTGCGAGGTGGCTCGAACTCGCCACTACAGGACAACCACTTAGCGCACTCCAGAACCCGGCTATTCGAGCATTTCTTCGTAGGTTTATCCTAGTACAGAAATGAAATAATATACAATGGTGACATTGACCTCAACTCGGCCGTGTCCTGATGAACGAATATACAAACAGGAAGAAACAACAGTCTACATGTCGGACGCTGGTCCCGCAATAATCAATATACAAATAAACTCAAAACTGTACAACAGACATTGCACAAAAGGCTATCTATTAGGAAAATCCATCGAAACCATCACATAGATATCTCAAACAGCATCACAAGTAAGCAAGATGCGTGTAACCTCTTCTAATCGACGTATAGAAATTAGAAGACTTTAAACAACACATATATGCATCGCATAAGCAAGTAACGAAAACTACGACAATAGAATTCCATGAACAAATAGCAAACCCAATAAGTTTTCCCAAAACAGGAAAAAAACAGTTTACTAAACCCTAAAATTCCATCGTTTTAAGCCAATCCGAGAATCGAAACGAACTCGAAACTCGCCCGAACCTTCGCGGAAGCGAAGTACCCAAAATTAACTGTCGCTCGGGGAGTACCCATTGTTCTCTTGATATCGTGTCATGTGTTTAAGATGGTTATGGTTCAATATCGGATATTTTGGTTATGTTGAAAAGATAGCACTATGTGATTCTCAAGTTATAAAAATACCGCATGTGCACAGTGTGTTGTAGCAATCCGGCAAGTACGGGTCGATCCACATGGAATGGATATCACGACATTCTTTTTTAGTTAGAAACAAATGATTTGAATTTGGTTTTTATCACATTTTAATAAAAAGAATATGATGTAATAGGAAAAAGTCATATATACGAAATACATAGGCTATGTTTTGGTTAATTGACTTGCGACATTACCCCCAACTCTTATTCTTGATTCAAACGGACATTTCTAGTTTCTATTTGAAATTGAAAAGCATGCCGTATTTAAATCGATTACAATGAATTGTTCAGGATACGATATCAAGTCGGAACAAAAGAAACTACAAGTGCAAGGAATTTGGATGAAATGAGGATGAAACAAACTAAATGAGAGCAAGTATAGGACATATGCTTTGTGGCTACATGTCCTATCTAGCTAGTTCACTTCACTTAGTTAAATTTAACCCTACTTTCTACTTCAAATTTAATTTAAACACTAATAAGATGTAAAGAAAGAATAGGGTATGTGTTAGAGGTTGATTTGCAACCATTGAAAATAACATACCCTATTAAACAAAACACAAATAAGTTGTGAACAATAAAATTGAAGTTCATTAAGTGCAAAGAATCAAGAATGAGATGTTGGAATGCAAGCCATTCATCAACCTACTCACTATTTCCTAAGTAAAGAAACTACTCACACATCATAATAAAGAGATAAAAAATAAACAAACACATGAGCAATAGCAAGAATAGTACAGAAGAGAATACAAGAAACCAATTAACAAAAATGAAGTTTTATTGAAGTTAAATCCAAGTACAAGCTAATGAGTTCAATTACCTAAATCTGACATTTCAAGCTCACAAGAGAAGTTGTAAGATAAGAGGAAGGCAAAGAACTCAACTATCACTAGAGCTACAAAAGTACATCAATTGATTTTTAAAGTATGGAAATGTACATCCCTTTTCTCTCAAAATGATCTGCTATTTATAGACATTGTGAAAACAAAAGTTGCATATAAAAATGAGTTGACAAGACCACCAGAAACTCACCAAAAGAGCACGGGCAAAATTGGGCATGTCTTGGTCGTAAATTGCGGCCAAGATGAATAAAATGGTTGCCAGTGTATGGGTTCTGGGGCCCACCTTTGTTGTGCGATCTCATGTCTACTCCACTATCTTCCTGTATTTGCAATTTTGTCTAATTATGGAGATGATGCAATCTGGAGTTTTGGAGGGAAAATGTATGGCTTGAAATCCATCACATCAACACTTTATCTTCACTCATCACTTGTGCCCACTTACTTGCCCACTTGCTCACACCAAATTATTACTGGTTCACCACGGTTCATTTCACCAAAAATACTTGTGTTCACACTTATAAAATCATATTGGACCAAAGTTGAATAAAAAGTTGTGCACACTTGCATTTGCAAAATCATCATGAATACTGATCGGTTTTCCATTCTGGTTGCAGTGTCGGCTTAAAAATGTCGTATCCATGTAATTTGAGTGTATTTCCAGTATTTCGTCATTAATACATGTATCATGTACTTATTGAGCAGACACGAATTAATAGTATCGATATATCAAAAATAATAATGAATGAGTGGTATTGAAATGTAGTTTTACGTGATGAACAAATACCCCCAAACTTACCTTTTACTCATCCCGAGCAAAACAAAATCGTAATCTCACTTTCACAGGGAACGCGATTACGCTGAGCCCATGCAACAAGCCGTTTAACCTTTAAGTGTCCCTAATAGGAGGAGTTTTATCTCCTGAGGGTTTTCAGCGGATTACACCCACTAAATCCCGTCAAGCTAGTATTGTAAGGTAACTATCATTTCTAATTCTAAGGTTTAGTATTAAAGCTTTGAAATTCTATTATCCTAAATTAGAAATATCGAACCCTTATTTTTTTCACTCCTCGCTTCTTATTTAACCTAAGATCCTATACGTCTTTATGTGCTCATGTGAATAGCGTCGTTATGTTTCAAAAACTTCGATTTAGAGTTTTCAAGTAACAAATATGGACCAGGAAAAAATTCAGAAGGATCACACGAGTTTGTTCAAGACTTAAGTTTTTCTCAAGTTGCATTCTCCAGTTCAGTTTCAAATCAGAATATCTATCACTTTAACAGAGGATTAAGCTTTATTCTTCACTCCAATTATCACCTGATTTTGTATCATACACACCCTTGTGAACGTGCAACAGTCTTTATCTTGATATCTTCGTTAAAATATTTTTATAGTAAAACTCATTTTAAACCAAGATTATTCTTACACAGAGAACCGTGAGAAATTTTAACTCAAAGAGAATACTTGATTGACTTTGCTTTAAAATGGAATTTCTATGTTTCTTAGCGAGATTTGGGTCAGTGCACCCAAACTAGATGGTTTTAGAGTATTAGGTGTGAAATCACCCCGGCGGACTTAATTGCCCAAGTCACCTAGGCCCTAAAACAAAAAAAAAAAACTTATTTTATACGTGAAAACCTCAAAATAATGCGAACGGAGATACGATTGATATTTCTTTTCACTTTTAAGATTAAAGACATGTTTGTATAGATTGGGTGTGTATTTACTCAAGGATCAAGATAGGCTATTTTTAAGACTTGGTCTCAATTATAGCTTCAATAATACATTTTTCTTATCCACTTTACTTTATGAACTAGTCTTGATATCACTTATTTCAAAACAAATCCGTTTAATCCTGAAGAGCTTTATCAATTTTTAAAAGTTTTTAAGACATGTTAAACTCATCATCTCATTCTCAAAACATACGACACGTGTATTGTGATGCAAAAGACGTATATTAGCTACAGTTAAATTCAAAGAAAGATTATCTTTTTAGGTTTTCAATTCTAAAAATAGGATCTAGTTGTTTCAATCTTATCAAACAAAACCGTCGATATCTCGAAACTGGGTTTTCACACCAGCTAAAATGATGACAAAGTTTTTATGTTTTTAGAAAATTTTCAAATTTTTCTAGTTTTTTTTTTTGGATTTTTGTATATACAAAATGAAAAGGGAAATTTTAACACTAATTTTTTTCATTTTTTAATTTTTTGGTACAATAAGCAAAATGCAGTACAAAAGCAAATATGCAATGCAAACTATATGAAAATAAAGAAAAAATATAGGAAATGAAAGTGCGGAAATACAGAAAACATGCAAATGCAACTACATATTATATACATGAAACACCTTAACCAAATACCCCCAACTTGAATTGGGCAATGTTCTCATTGTCTTCATGATTTTCATTTCCACTTGCTTCTTACTGTGTTGCTTGCTGCACCGCCTCAATCCTATCGAGTTGTTCTTGCATCTTTCGCCGTTTCTTCATCATATGGCGGATGTTTCGAAAGGTCATGCGCTGCGAGTCCCGTACATTGTTTGGTTCAGGCTCGTGTAGAAGCGCCTCTGTAAAGTCCTCCGGCCGGGAATGCACGCCAGGGTCTTCTCTTGTCCAATTTTTCTGCTCGTAGTAGTGTAAGTGCATATGTGCTCCTTGCCATGACAACTACGTCTTTGCGGAATCAAAAACTTTAAAATCTTGAGCACAATAGACTAAAAACCCTAGGATACAAACCCAAACACTAAACAAAACAATTCTAACCAGTGGTTTAGCTATTAATTTGGAATTACTACCTATGTAGACGGACTTTCGGGTCTTAAAAGGTTGACTCCACAAGCTCTTTTGGTTGATAGAACGAGCTCTTGAAGTCGATCTTCCGCGTCAAAGACGATCCACCCAAGGATGTCGATTTAAGCGATAGTTTCGTCCGAAACAACTAAAGATAAAGTCTTGTTAGGACAAGATACTTAAAGTGGTGTAGTTTGTGAACAAAATTCTCTCTTTTAATCCTCAAAACTCAAGTGGAGAAAACGAGGAAGAAGAAGAAGAGGTATGGCAACTTGAGAAAAAATGTCACTTGATGAAAATGATAACCATGCCAAAAAAATATCTCTCACTCCTCAATACTTATCTCTTCCTCACAAACAAAAGAGTGGATAGGCTAGTGACTCACTAGGGTGAGTCACAAGCCCACACACTTCTTCATTAAATGAGAAGAGATGAGTAAGAGAGTGTAGCCACCTCACTAGATATACATACACATACACTTATAAATATAAATGCATGTATATAAACAAGTATACCTAAACCCGTATAAATACGTATACCGTATTTCTATCAAAATACGAATACCGTATTTGTACTGAAAATATAAAATATGCGTATTCATATTTAGAAAGAAATACATGTATTTGTATCAAAGCACAAATACCCATATTTATACAAATACACGTATTCGTATAAATACCGCATTCGTGTTAAAATATAAATACTCAAAAGAGAGCAATATATTACTAGCATTAAAACTGGCTGTCTTTCAAACCTGCTAGTACTACTAAACTGTCCGATTAAAGTATGTGAATAAATACATGTGTTCAATCGAACACCCGTGCGTAAAACCATACGTAAACGTCCCTGTTTCGCCTGAACCGGGAAACTCTCTGTGTAGAACTCTAAACACTCAACAATACGCTGGCAGTGGGTTTAACCATAAGCATGTCAGTGGCCCTAAATTTATGTAACGACTACCCAGGTATCTATCGAAGGGAAGATCGACACGATAACTCGTCCAAAAACCCTACTGAGCCTATAGGTGACATTCTCCGTACAGTCTGGTATGTTCGTCTAAGAGTATCACATATCAAGCCTAGGGGGTGGTAAACGTCAAACCCCTAATAGCGCAATAAATCTTGTCGGTGTGGAGCCCAATACAATTTGAGAAACTACTGGTGTACCTACTAGTAAATCTCACTTTCCCTGATTAGGGACCTTGAGTATTGGCCAACCGTACACAGCGCGATATCAACTCCTAATATCGGGAGAGATGAATCCCTTCTATCCCCTACTGCCTCCAAGTGCTCTGGGACTGCACCCAATTACTACCTGTTTGCATGCCTTATTTGAGCCGTGGTAGGGTAGTAATCTAAGTACATTGGAAACACACTCGAGACGGATAGCGATGTCAAGTCAACGGACTAACCTGTACTCATGTCACCGGGGAACTGCTAACTGACGATAGGTATAATACCAACAAGCAGTTCCCAGCGAGTCCATCCAGTGTAACTCATAACCCAATGAGCACCTGTATACTATCTTTGGTACCGTATACCAATGGCTGCAGGATAAGCCACCTCCCCTGACGGGGATAAGAAGCGTATACATTAGTCTGCTCTGGAGTATCGATGCGAAGTCTCGATAATCCTATGACTAGGGACAAGTTTAAGGATGTGCTTATAGACTACTCATCCCCCACTAATGTGACTGCCATCACAACGCTGTTAGCCAAGCAAAGATCCTAAGGGCTCTATCAACATGTATTAGCGATATATTAAAAGAAACATATACACATGTTAAGCTAGACTCAAACCAGATAGCATACTATCATGTTAAGCAAGACTGTTATTATATCTGTGAATATCCCAAGCTTCCAAAAATGTAATATACAATCCAGTACTATACAATAATGGGCACTAGGGCATATATCACTAACAATCTCCCACTTGCACTAAGACCGTGTATTGGCATATCACAGACCTAACATCTCGAATAGCATCTCGAACTGTGTTTGAGGGATGGCCTTTGTGAGTGGATTTGCAGTGTTGTTCTCCATGTCTACTCTCCGCACCTCGATCTCCCGGGGATCCATGATCTCCCTGATCAGGTGATACCACCTTAAAATATATCTGGACTTCTGATGGGACCTTGGTTCCTTCGCTAAACTTATAGCCCCATTGTTGTCACAATACAAAGGTATTGGATTAACAATGGATGGAACCACCTAAAGTTCTGTAATGAACTTCCTCATCCAGACTGCCTCTTTTGCGGCGTCATATGCAGCGATATACTCTGCCTCCATCATCGAGTCAGCAACGGTGTCCTGCTTGGAGCACTTCCAACAGACCGCCCCTTCATTGAGGGTAAAGATGTAGGGTTCCTAGGCACTCTTGTGAAGATTCATAAGGTATCAAACATGCCCGAATAAAATTTTAGACGTGCCGAACAACCCAAAGCCGGGATTTTTGCTAGATTATTAGGGTTTAACATGCAAGTAAACATCTTTACTACTAAGTGTGAGGGATTACAACCATTGTAGTCCGCTCCTTCGCTTCATAAGCTCCGAGTAGAAGTCCCTTCGCCGCGATCCACGATCTCCCGGACTCAAGAGAGGCTCCACGACTCGAACGATCCATGATAGCTTGTCGTATTCCTTTTCTCCGATGATCTACGTCGAAATTGCAATAACTCAAGCTCTCTCACTCTAATGAGGTGAACACCCTAATCTAATGGGCTAGATTAGATGAGGATGATGGAGTAGTATTTATGCTTTCTTTTTATATCATAATCTCACATGAAATCATCACAAAAGGAATTTCTAGTAAGCTTTCTCAAAGCTAAAGAGAGAAGAAGAAGATGAATCTTGAGATAATCCTTTTGTGATGAATAATAGAAATGTATATATGAATTAATAATGTAACCATAGTTTAGTATGACAAGGATAACCCTTGTAGAGAATAAACTAGAGCTAGGGTTTGGTTAGGTTAAGAATGAGTCATAGATAAATATCAAGCATAATATCTAACTCATAACAAAAAAGAAAGCTTCTAGATGGTGCAAGAAGAAGCTAACCCTAATCAAACCCTAACCTTGTTTAATCTTCACTGAACATGTTCCATTATTAATCATATCATATCACAATAATATATATCACATATATATTATATATTTGCAACAAAAGAAAATAATACAATTAACATATATCGCATATATATCAATGTATTATCCGGTGAGAAAATGAAATAATAAAGCGAGCCAATATTAAATAATGTAATACAATATATCATATATATTATTATACATTAAATCATCGAATCAACACTTGATCCGACAATCCGGCTATATCGAATATAACCAACTAATATATCATGTACTGATTCATCGAATCAACACTTGATCCGATGACCCGGTTCATATCTAAATATCACGAGAATATAATACGGTATCTCATATCGCATTATCCTCGGTCCTGCACATATCACATATGTGCCTCTACTCCGTTTTGCCTGAGCCAAGAAACCTCTGTGTAGGACTCTAAAGAATCGTCAATACGCCGGTAGCAGGTGATGATCATATCAAACACCCATAAGCTGCAAGCGGTCAGCTAAACGTAACAGCCACCCAGGTATTGAGCGATCAGAAGATCAACAAGCTAGCATGTACGTTCTCCTGTGAATCCAATCAGTAAC
This sequence comes from Agapanthus africanus, assembly GCA_030015575.1. NCBI lineage: Eukaryota > Viridiplantae > Streptophyta > Magnoliopsida > Asparagales > Amaryllidaceae > Agapanthus > Agapanthus africanus. The sequence continues at coordinate 668,782,888 of CM057342.1, read as the reverse complement.
ACTCCCGTACAGTCCGGTCTCTTCGTCTGATATGTCGCATATCAAGTTTAGGGGTGGTATACGTCAGACCCCAGTAACCAATAAGTCGTGTCGATGTGAAGCTCATAACAGGTCGAGAAACTACCGGTAACACTTACCAGTAAATCTCTATATCAGCCCTGGCCAGGGACTTCCAGTTATAGCCAATCGAACACAGCACAACATCAACTCCCTATACCGGGAGAGACGAATCCCCTCCTATCGCTCATTGCCTCCATGTGATTCGGGGCTGTACCCAAAAGCCACCATTTTGCACGCCCTCTTGGACGTGGTAAGGTGGAAATCAAAGCACAACGGGAATCACACAAGACTCTATGACGATCTCGGGTCTACAGACTACCCTGTACCAGTGTCACCGGAGAACTGCCATCTGACGTGTGGTATATCACCAACTGGGAGTTCTCGGCGAGTCCGTCCAGTGTACCCAGTCTCCACTGAGCACCCGTACACCATCCTTGATGTCCAACACCGATGGATATGGGATCATCCATCGCCCATCATATGGGTCAAGATGCGTATACGCTAGTCTACTCTGGTGTATCGATGCCCTGTCTCGATATACCTTCGACTAGGAACAGTTATAGGATGTACTCATCGACTACCGTGGCCCCACTAGTATGATCTCATCATAGTCCCAGTAGTCGAGTACAGATCCTAAGGGCTTTATCAACATGTGAGAGAAAGACAGTAAACCAATACAAGTCAACATGTTAAGATAAAGTGAAACCAAATAGCATACTATCATGACGAGCAAGAAAGTCCTCTCTATATATATCCAAGCATCCATCATAATATACATCATATGTACAACAATGGCCTCTAGGGCATATACATAACTAACAAAAGACATAACCCGACATGGATTTGGAGTCATCCTCGTCACTCTGGAAGCTGGAGTCAGCGAAGGCCTCGATCTGGAGGTGTTTACTACCGTATACAAAGAACATCTCCTTAGTCCTTCTCAGCTACTTGAGAATGATCTTTACTACTATCCAGTGCTTCTTCCTAAGGTTTGACTAATTCCTGCTTACCACGCTCAATGCGTAAGCAACATCTTGTTGGGGTAAATATTTACACCCCGGTTGACCAAGTCAAAATCAAAGTCAACCCCAAACCAAGTGGGCCCATGCCCGGGTCGAGCCCGAACGTGAAATGGCCGGCCTCCCCCCATGCCAAAATAAAATTTTTGTAATAAATAATTTTGTTGTATTTCTCTTATTTTATTTTTATGAATAAATGTAAGAAAAATGGGCATAAAGCTAAATTTTTGTAAAGCCGATGGCTTATGTGCAAAAAGAAATGGCACATGAGCCATGGGATAGGCAAAATGCCATTTTGAAAAGCCCAAGGGGCTATATGTAAAATGTATAGCCTATAAAGGCAAAGATAATGAAATATCTCAACAACTTTCTCTCTCTCCAAAAAAATCCAGATCTGTGATCTTCTTCTTCCTCAAGGTTCTAAACCTTCTTTTTTTCTTTTGAATTAAATCAAGAGTTTTACTCTTCATTTTAAAAAACTAAATAGTTTTTCACCACAAAACCCACAAAGGGGAACTCAGATCTTCCATCAGATCTCAAAAAGAAGAGATTTTTAAAATCTCACACTTCTTGTCCTTCAAGATCCGGCCAACAAAGGAATAAGAAGGAGACCCATCTGCAGAAACTCCACTTTAGGGAAGAACTAGGGCTCAAAGGGAGAAGCCCTTC